>OV815272.1:15475937-16084375 GCA_929108145.2 Limnephilus rhombicus | reverse complement strand
ACCCAAACCAGTTCATTTGCGCATTAATTGAATTAGGTTGAGCTGTGATTGGCTTGTATTATTGACTTATTGTAGTAGCATGTGTAGCAGCTACAATTATACGTATGATCTGAAATACTCCGATCAATAATACATCTCATTGAATTTTATTCAATATTGGCACAAAGAACATTGTTATTCCATAAGGTACATTTCTTCACACTAACAAAGGCGCAACCTATTCGAGATTACCAGATACCACTTTCTCACAATATAGTTTAACGATTGACTGATATCGCACCATAACAGTGTGTCTACTGATGTCCGGATCATAACCTGATCAAATATTAGAGCTGATGAAAACATTACTTGTTCCGAATGCAACGAATATAAAAGCGTGTGAAAAGTTGTTGTCGACATTAGAATGTAGGACAAACTGTGTGCATGTGTGAGAGAATGGATGAACCACAAGTTTGGGGGAGATTCTGCAAGCAGTGTTATTATGAATTCAGACCTTGACAAGAAACTTCAATTTTGTAAACTCATCACCGGTATGACTCAAAAATATAGAAAAAGACCATCAATACAATGAAAATCTAAATTGAATTCACGTGTGAAAAATTTCGCCTTTTTCGAGTTTCTTATTACCAAGATTGCTATGTACATATTAACACCATCCGACGACTTCTTCTTCTTCTTCTCGTGCCCTGTCCGTTCAATGAAATTTGGCTATCATGTTGGCTATGCGGACTTTGTCTGGATTAGATCTACAGTGGACTGGCCAAACCACTGTCTCAGGTTTCTCAGCAATAACGTTCTCTTTTTCCCAGGGCCCCGTCTTCCGGCAATCTTTTCCTGCATTATGAGATGCAAGATCTCGTACTTCTCTGGATGTCTCATCACATGTCCTAGATACTGAAGTTTTCGGGTTTTTATTGTTTTAATAACTTTTTTCTTTATTCATCCGAACAATAACATCTTCATTCGTAACTCCGTCCATCCAGCTTATTTTTAGTATTTTTCTGTAGATAATCATCTCGAATGCCTCAAGTCGCCTTATCACCGAAAACTTATGCGTATTATCCGAAGATTTATTGTAGATTTATCAAAAAAAAATAAATCTATTTAAGAAGAAGCGGAGGCATAATAATAATAATAAGTTGTTTATTTCAGCCGAACAGAGCGGTGGATGCAATACTCCGTCAGCCATATAAAAGTATACATTACACAAAATGGATTTACTAGATAAAAAAGAAAAAATAAAATAATATTAAAAAGATTTTAAAAAAATATATATATATACACATATATAGTACTCGTATATCTACTACGGGGGCTTCAGATGGGATCTGGGGAAATGCGTATGAAACATACATCAATGAATTACAGGTAATTCAAAATAAGATAATCAAAAAACTATTTCACTACGAATCCAAAACATCCACAAAAAAATTATATTTGGAAACAAAACTGCTAACATTAAGAAAACTATACGAGTACAATATATGTGTCCTTATATACAAAATAAATAATAAACTCATACATACAAACACAGAATTCATTAAAACGTCCCAAGTACACAAACATTTTACACGACAACACGATAACATACGTTTAAACACCATTCATACTAACTACGGTAAACAATCAATTAATTACGAGGGGGGCAATTTATATAATTGCCTTCCAGATGATATCAAAAACGAAAAAAGTGTGTGCAAATTCAAAAAAAAAATTGTTCATGTTTATTCACAAAAAACAAAGTAGTGATAGTGAATAATATCGTATGGTAATATAATATCATGTAAATGTTAGTATTGCAATCTAATGTAATGTAAGGTTATGAAATGTAAAAACTATGTAATATTCTAGTTAAGTAAGTGAAAATGTTATTTTCTTTTTTACTGGAATAAAAACTTATGAAAAAAAAAAGATGAATTCTCCATGTTTGGTGAAGAGGCGCGCCCTATTTATACATACATTTATATTTCAACTACATTGTTCTCTCGAGATATTACTCAATGTCAATAGAAAGTAAAACCATGAAATATTTTATATTTATACTAGCGGACCCGGTCACACGTTGCTGTAGCTAACGAAACACAACGCCACGCCATTACCCAATCTTTATACCAACGCCATCTGTTAAATCAAATCCACACCGCCCGTTTGCCAGCCCGCTCCCTTTATTTGTATATTTCAACAAATTTACACAAAACCTTGACAAATTATATACCTTAAATTAAAAACCTTCCTCATGAATCACTCTATCTATTGGTGAAAACCGCATGAAAATCCATTGCGTAGTTTAAAAGATCTTAGCGCACAAACAGCGGGAGCGACTTCATTTTATACTGTGTAAAGATAAATAAAATATGTAATGTATTCAGAAATCCTCATAATACAACGAATGGTAGACTCTTCAAAAGGTTTTCAAGGCGCGAAGAGTGGAAAATGACTAACGATGGTAAATATTCAATTGAAAAACCAAATCAACATGCTATAATCAATTCAATTTTTATGTTATTATGCCAATGACATATGCGAAAAGGTTAAATAGAATTCCATATCTTCCTTTTATTTATTGATAGAGTAAATAAAGGAAGGTATCTTCAAGTGGGTGTAATAAATACTGCTTTTATGAATCATAAATTTATTCAATAAGGAAAGTAATAAGCCTAAAAATTTGCACAACATTGTCGATCTTAATCGGTTCATTGACAGTATCACAGATACGTAGGTTTTGCGTAGATACTAACATTTTCACATAATAGTGATAATCTTTTTACATAATAATCAAATATGTAATCAGCACTTAAGTTTGAACATTTTACCAATAATGGTCCTAACTTCGCAATTACTTAGGTAAAGGTTTACGCAAGAAGTAAATAATATGTATCCATTCATTGTATATATCTTCTTTCTTGACTACATATCTTGGCCAGAGTTTCTGTTGGCTCCGTTGAATTTTAGCACTGATTTTAATTGAACCTTATTGTAACAATAATTATTTACTGGAAGTTATCCTTCAAGGGGGAAGGATAAATTAATGATATTTTTTGTCGATGTTTATTCAAATACTAACTTAATAAGATCTGACTTTGCCGAACTTTTTAATGAATCTAAACTTACGAACCTAGTTATAAAACCACTGATCTTATATCGATATTTTTTGTATCCATGCGGTTAATCTAAAAAAAATAATTATCATTAGTTTTGAACAAATTTCACAATTTATCATTTTAACTATTTACGTACTAATAAGCAATTTTTAAAATTGTTTTCATTTTAAAAAATACATACTAAAATAGTTTATTCACAGACCTCCCTAGGGATTCCTGTTCCGAGGCGGTCTATAGGACTTTTGGAAGTTGTGCTGGTGTTACATCACGATTTCCTCATCGTCATGTTTGTTGACTCTGTTTGCTAATTTTCTCATTTTCATATTTGTGAATTTCCACGTCTTCATTTTTGTTGATTGCAAGTTGTGTTATTGGGTCACTTCATATTTTTTTATGATTTTTTCATCTTAGCTTAGCTTAGCTTACTTAGCCATAGTTTTATGTTGTTTTTAAAAATGGTTAATTGGTTATCTCCATTTGTATCGTATTTTGTGGATTGTTCGTAATCCAGAAGACGGTATTTCATAGTTGAAAACGCAACCAAAATGCACAATAGAGAACTTCAGTTCAATTTTTTATTTTTTAATGAATAATGACCTTCTAACTTAAATAAATGCATTTTTATTTTTTATTTTTAGAGTTACTTTTAATAGTTAAAATAATTGTCAAAGTTTTAATTTTTCAAGACTCCGAGAAAACCACCGTATGTATGGTGAATCGTGTGACGTCATCACTCCTGAAAAATTAGTATAGGATCGGGCAATTAGCTGATCAACTACAGCCATTTTGAATTCCGTTGTTCGAAGTATTCTCCCTAGAAGAAGCATTACTATTTTTTTTTGTGCAGTAGTTTTTGAATATTTTCAATAATAAAGATAAAATAATGTTTCAATAAACAATTTTGGCCTAAATAATGTTTCAATAAACACAACAACTAATTCTCTATGAACAGTATGTAAATAAACGAATAAATTAATACGATGGCTTGTGTCATATCATACATTCCCATACAATGACTTTACAGTGACGTCACGACACGTCGAACAGTGACGTCACCACTCAAATTTCAATAATGCCAATTTGACGGTGTATTTTTACGACCCGATTAAAAATGGACTTTTTAATATTTTTTTAAAAACTCTGCGTTTAATATTATTAAATAAAACTTGTAAATTCAAAATCAGAGTTTATTGGTCTGTATGAACATATTTTTTTAAAGCCATAATATTTTTCACTGGAGTTCCTTATTCCCTGCCATACACATTGTAACAGGATTCTAACCAGTCACCTTTATAACTACATAGTTTGTTTCAATACATACAACTGAACTGACTAAAGAATAACAAAGAACAGTCTAATTAGCATAGGAAGGCACTTGAGTGCTATACTTATCCATTGACATATCAGAACTATCCAATATCTAGCAATACATCAAGAACCCTATCAAAATAACAAATAAAAGTTGGCACGTTTAATGTTTTATCATCAAACGCCACGATACTTTGAAATAAAAACTAAAATCCACAAAGGGTCACTGTTAAAATCTTCAATCAACAACATTCGATGCAACATCTGACCATCAAGCATCAAATAAGTAAAATATGAAATAGTTCCTGTCATTCCTCCTCCATAAATTACCATCACAGCGGCTCCCATAGAGGGTCCGGCACAATGGGGCCGGGGGCGGACTGGGAATCAGGGCGCATTGTGGCCCCAAGCGGACACAATGGGCCGAGTAGCGCAAGTGTGAGACTTATTCATCAGGATTGTTGCAGACGACCGACAGTCGCACAGTGGACTTGTAATAAGATCTAAATAAATAAATATGTAGTTTATTGTTGAAAAACTAACTCAAACTATTTCCTCGTAGGGGTAAGCAGACACGATAGACCGACACTGTCACATAAATATTATGTGACTAGTGCAGTTCTTGCCTATTTGTTTTTTTTTGTCTATGGTGTTTTTTTTTTGAGACTGGTAATTTTTTTTGAAAAGAGAGAAGCTCTTTTGTTTATGGTCACTTCCTCCCGGGCAGCTATGGGCTAGCTGTGCTTGAATTGGTCACTCACTGGAAAAGTGTTTTATTGGATTTTATCATGTGAATCGAAGTCGATTTTAAACCTAAAAGAACGCGGGGTGTTTTTACGTAACACGCGAGGTTCGTGTACGAGTTATTTATAGTGGATGACGTGAAAGTCCCACTTTTTTCCGATGTGGCTGGTTGGCCGTTTTGTGGAATTATTTCTGGAAAAGGAATCGTGAAGTGAATTGGTCCTGGTGTTGGCTACTATAATATGCCTTCACGACCCCGCGTCGCAAAGTCACGGTCTGCTAACCGTAATACGCCAGACTTGGATACTGTTGGGGGCCACGTGCCTTTTGATTGGAGTTCGTCGAGATGGCCCGTGGCTGATTGCGCTCCTTGGAGGTATAGCGGCCTCCTGCCCAATTAGAAGGACGACCTTGGTGCTCTGGATTCCGCGCCGTTCCCATATGGGAAGACTGGAGTTCCCGTCCCGTCTCGTGTTTTCTCACTGCGAAGCAAGATCGCGTTCGTCTACCGGGGTTATTTCCGTATAGTTAGTTTAGCGTGTCCATTAGGAGTCCATCTGGTATGTGTATTTTTCTATATTCCTTTTGTTACCTTGGTATGAAGTTTGTACACTTTCATGTAGCTTTTTGGTTTGGATTCAATACATTTTTATAAAGTTCATCTTCTTTTATTTGACTGAAAACCCTGCCTACATGACAGATAACTACTTGGCCCACTATCCTGAGCCCTGGTCTCTGCTCTGCCGCAAAGTTACATTTTATACGAACATGATACGTTTCAACACACAACGTCTCAGCTTAACATTTCTTGCTTCATTCAATTCTTTAGCATACACAATTTCATACATACTTCTCTTCTGCTCGGACGCAAGCAATTGCTTCAATTATTTAATTTTTATTTGTACAAACATAATTACATAAATATTAGTGTTTATGATAGAAGGTTTTACAAAGCTGTCGCTTTGCAGTTTGGGCAATTGAGGGAGTCACCAATTTGGGCTGTTAGGGGTCGCCAGTTTGGTGAATATGTTGTTTATATGTTTTATCCAGATCTGGCAGTTCACAGACTTTGCCCACGTCTGAAAACTGGATGCGAGTTTAAATATGTGCGGAGGTGTTTAAATAATAACTCTTGATATTCACGCGAGTCACAATGTATTTACAATAGAAACTTTATGTTACAATAATTTGTACAAGTTTAATATTATTATTGCTTTGAGGCAAAGCAGGTGGAGAGGACGAACACTAGAACCGGAATGGTTTCGTAAAACAAAATGCGTTGTCACGCACCTAGCGGCCAGTGGTGACCGGTGGTACCACCATGCAAAATCTAACAAAAATTATATTTTGTGGCTGTTCGCTGCCTCGCTACAGCAGCAAACTAAATATTTTAAATATATTCATTAATGTACATTACATACATCTGGCATTTTAAAAATATATTTATCTTATCATAGAATTAGATACATTTTATTTAATTATAAATGCATATATATAAATATTTAGCTAAAAATATTAAGTTATCAAAGTTATCTAAATAGTCACCAAACCACATTCATAGGTTTTGAGATATCTAAAAATGAATATTTGAGAAATAACCTTATTTTAATGCTTTCATTTTTTCTATTATTACGCGGGTAGATACAACTTTTGAAATTTTATTTTTAACACATTAAATAAAAAAAAAATAAAAAAAATAAAAATTCCAAACATAAAAATCACATTTTAAAGTATATGTAACATATTTTAGATCCAAATTAGCAGAATCTGTTACTTTCATTTGATCTTAATTATGTAAATATGAACATGTTAATTTGGTACAAAAATTTCGGGAGAAATGCATCTCACACTGTGCCACCGATACATTTTTGAAATCCGTAATTTTTATCAATCATATTTTATTTTTAATTTTTTTTTCAGTATTGATTGCTATGCACCAGCATTAATAAAATGTTTTTCTTAGAATCGATGAATAATAATATACAATAATTATAATAAATTAAGCGCTGAATGAACGGAATAAAGAAAAACACAAAAATGCCCTGTGGGCGTCTTTTGTGATACAAATATTTTTCCAATTTGGGTCTATATTTCCATACAAAACTGCGTTTTTGAAATTACGGAGATCTACGATTTCAGGTGAGTGTAAGTGAGACGGAACGCTGGGCGGTTGTGCTAAATGGAACATTTGTTTCCGTTCAAATTTTTATGAAAGGCACTTCTATTTTGTTATTTATTGTTTTTTTTTATTATTTATTAACCATCACATAATAAATACATAACCTCACCCGGCTGAGCCTGTTCCGATGTGGAAAGAATTTATTCAAATTTTAATACCTGGAAATGAGAAGAAAAAATATATTTAAGGTGATCCACTAGTCCTCGAAAAATTCGAAATTGTAATCCCCGCCTCTTTTAGGGAGGGATTTAAAAATAATTGAGAAGACTTTTTTAGAAAGGTCAGAAAAGGTATTTAAGAGTTGTTTTTTTATAGGTTGATATAGTAAAGGCCTGTAAAAATATTAAATCCTTTTTTACGCATTATTTAAAAGATAAAAGAAATTGAACGAATAAAAAAAATATAGAGAAATAGAAAAGAAATCGAAAGAAAAGAATAAAAATACAGGCGTCGAGTGTGTTTTTATAATATTGTAGAAGAATTATTATTTTCCACGGCTGAATGTTATTTTTTGAACTCGTATAAGTTTTCCACAACACCGCTGGGTTTATAAACATCCTACGGTCAATATTTGTATACAGGCTGGAACTAATGAAGCCATACATAATATTATTAAGACGGCAGAATGCATTTCGCGTATCTTCGGGTTAAAGGATTCCTCTCAACTCAATCAATGCACTTCATGTCCTTCGACGGACGACATGAATACATTAAAGGTATAAAAAGCTATTCTGCCATGGTGCAACGTGTAATAAATACATAAAAGTTGTTCAAATGACGAGAAAAATAAAGCTTTTATATAATAAACAAACTTTAGGTATGTATTTTTGAAATGTATGTACAGAAACTTCCATTATATCTTTAGGGCCATCGGCTATCCGAAAACTAAGCTAAAAAAACTAAATACTAAAAAGGTGATTATAATATAAAACTAACTTCATACTTGTTTTCTGAGCAAATAAGGAGGGGTAAGGCTCTCGACTTGCAATCCGAAGGTCGCGGGTTCAAAACCCAAAGTGCGCAAATAAATTGTGTGTGATTAATTTATGTTATTTCCCTTTTTATTCCTTTAAAATTATGAATAGTATATTTGGGCCACGTTCGGGATTGGAAGATACTCTTAGTATCGCCCTGGTGTAAGACCACCAATCAGAATTGAAAAGTTGGTTGAAAAGGCTTAAGCCGTGTTTAGTTACCAGATCTGAATTGCCAGGTACTTCCCCACCTTCCTCTTTCCCATATCCCTGCTCCCCTTACTACCGTCAGTCAGACAACAAATCCCAATTGTGGATGACATAGTCTCACTGACTCCAGACGGGAGCAGTTGGGGCTCTTGTGCGGTATTCACTTAAAAATATTGAATTAAATTGACGAATTTAACCATTTAGAATCTTACCCTTTGGTCACACATCACAACCAATCACCGTCTACTAAGAAACCCGCAACTTTCCATATTCCTTTCCAAAGAATCAACTTAATCTTCTCCCAACCTCGACTATACGTACAACATCAACCGCAGTGGCAAGATTCCGGACATATGTAGCGATAACCCCTAGAACCATGGCCGGTTCTGAGCCAAATAGCGCCTTTCGCTAGTGAAATTCTCAAGGGTGCTGCTAGGTATTACCAGCGTATTGGCCCCTTGGCGCCTTAGTAAGTCGGCGCCCGGAGCGGAATGCTCCAATTGCACCTGCACAGGACCGGCCCTGCCCAGAACTTTATAACATTTAATCATTGAAGACAATATTAGCGACTCTCAAACGAAAATTTGTAACGGAAAAATCAGAAAAAAGATTCGTTCGCATCTAGGAATTGAACCCAGGACCAGTGGCGGTCCTTCCCTCAGGACAATTGATCAAAAACCTCCCAAAATTATAAGATGACAGTAAAACATAATATTATTATGAAATATTAAGCAAATCAAAACAACTGGTATTATTCTAATGTATTTGAAATGCATTAGAATAATACCAGTTGTTTTGATTAGCCGAAAATAGCCGGCAGTGGCGAGTAGTGACATCTAACGTCTTAAATGGAAGCTTTCTTTCCCACGCACTATAATAATAATAATAATATTTGGATGATTTATATAGCGCCGTTTTTGTGAAAAAATCACCTCAAGGGCGATTATGAGGGCCTATGATTAGCTGGGTCAAATTATGAAATGCCCCGATATCATAACTTATGTCTCTTTACGCACCACACAATAAACGAGATGGCACTATATCACTTAGTAAAAAGTTTTCGGATTCTGAAGACAGTTTGGGTCAGTGCCGTGTGGGAGAGAGAGCATGCTGAATATTATGCGTCTGAAAGAAATGGTTTGATAAACGTAGCTTAATTTCGCATATTTTACGCTTGTCGCATGAAATAATTTACTGTATTAAATGTAATTTGACGTATGTGGATGAATTTGGCTCTCAAACTCGTGAGGTTCCTTCAAATTAATATTATCATAATTAATTTTTATCGTAGGTAATATCATTTTTTTAAAATGAACTTCCACTCCTGGACTAGAGCCGCCTCTGCCCAGGACCCTAGCCTTATCGGGGTTCTGCTCTAACCACTGAGCTAATTCGACCCTATTCCCTTCGGTCATAATTGACTGTATCATACTTTGACTAAGAACTACCAACTTTCTTTTTCTTAACGCATATTTTTACTGATAAAGCAGCTATCTCTACGTACGATAATGTATAATTTCTGAAATCTATTGTTTCAACTTGATTTCACTTTACTCAATCTTAATTTTCTCTTGTCTTTTTTGTTGTTTTACACATTTACCCCCAATAATAATAAATGTGAATTAAATTTTACACAGCTGATAAACAACCACTTACAATACATTAATGGTTGTTTGTCAATGGTATAAAATTTAAAACTCGTTTATTAGTAAGGTCCTTATTTTGTATGATTAGGTACATATTGTTGTATATCATTATTAGACGGCTGGTATTTGTACTCTGTCTGTTGCGTAATAAACTAATATAGATATGATTTTAGATTTTCACGGCCAAAAATATTTTCGTTATTTATTTTTGGGTGTTATGTCTTGTTCAGCTACCTCCTTCTTTAGCCAACGTTTAGCCAACGACAGCGTTAGCCAACTTTAGCCAACGACAGCGTTAACACGGCAACGCGGCATAACACCTCAAAAATAAATAACGAAAATAAATCAATGTAACTTTTTATGACGGCCGGTGTAGTCCAGTGGTAAGGCTCTTGACTAGCACTCCGAAGGTCGCGGGATCGAATCCCGGCGTGGCAAATAAATTTTATTTGATTAATTTGTGTTATTTCACAATTTGCTCATTAAAAATAATATATAGTATATTTGCTGCACGTTCCAGAGTGGAAGATACTCTCAGTATCGCCCTGGTGTAAGACCACCGTTCAGAATTGAAACGTTGCTTGAAATGGCGTTAGCCGTGTTTGGTGACCAGATCTGAATAGCCAGGTACTTCCCCACCTCCAACCTCCCTCTTCCCCATCTCCTTCCCTTTCCCATTACCTTCAGCCTCACAACATACCCCAATTGGGGATGCCATAGTCCCACTGGCTCCAGACGGGAGCAGTTGGGATTCTTGAGCGGTATTCATGTAAAAAAAAATATATATATTAATATTAATATAGAAAAAAATAGTTACTCGGATAATTAAATTTGTATTATTCTTCATCAAAGTTTCAGTCGGCAAAAATAAAATAAAGACCATTATAGTCAGAGCCTTCAGGAAAACGTTTACTGAAATAACACCGACAAGAAAAATGGCTCTAGATTAATTAACCATAAATAATAAGCATAACTGACTTCCTTTATCTTAGTAACTTCCAATGTCCCGCCATAAAAGCTCCCTACCGCTCCTTTCTTGGCATCTGAATGCTACGAAAATAGCGAAATATTGGCGAAGGCAATCACATTGTGTCGGCGAGAAAACATAAATATTTGCCATGGCAGTCATATTGGCTTTGGCTGCTTTATTGGCTGAGTTCGGGCGGCCGCCGCCCGCCGCCCCGGGGCTACCTTATATTGTTGAGGTCACAATGGCTTCTCCACACCCAATAGATTCTTTTTACACACTTTTCAGGGAATATTAAGCGGCTCTCTCAAGTATGTAACATGTTCAGGGGCTTAAGCTCCACGATTGACGGATTCATCTCGATAAGCTCGAGAAATTCTTCATACATCGATGCAGGATTACCAATAAACTACGAGTAACTAAAGTGAGTCAACACAAATATAACTTATAAAATTGCTTAATTTGCGAGAACCATCGAAGAAAAGTGTAATTTAAATATTTCGTGTAGGAGGCATTATATTTTATTTTGCTCACATAAAACTAGCAAAAACCATTTATTGGTTAATCAACACCTCTGCCACCTCAAGTGGTACGCTACGTTTGGTGACTTGGGAGGGGTGCCCGGGTTTATGGAATAAGGTTTGTCTAGGTCCCATTTACACATTTAATTTTACCATCCCTCCCCACTACCTTCAGCCTCACAACATACCCCAATTGGGGATGCCATAGTCTCACTGGCTCCAGACGGGAGCTTGTGCGGTATTCACTGTAAAAAAAAAATTTGCCCATCTACTACGTGGCGAGCCGGATTGGGAGAGACTGGTTAAGGGAGACCTAACCTCTCCAGCCAGACACTTTCGAACCATCGCCCAGCACCGCAGTGGGAGGAATGGATTCGTACGTCCGTCACTCCTGGACACTTTTCCTAGATTCCTTACCCAACCCTTGTACATTTTTCCTTCCCAGAACTTCCTAACTTTTTTCCCTAAAAAGATTCTCCACACAGCATCCTCAAGGATAACTGAAGGATTTTGGGCCTCCTACGTGGAGGTAATGTAAAAAAAAAGACAATACATAAATGATGGTGTTGGGCTCATTTATAATACTTCTCAACTGAGAACGTCAATGAATTTATACGTAAGTTGTTGCTGAACGTTGAAACCTTCCTGTGTATAATATTAAAATCAAAGATTTTGAAATATAAGTAGATGTGCTATCTGCTGTTTTTACTATGTGGGTCTGCGCTTCTGGGTGTCGCCGATTAACAAATAAACTAAAAGAACAAATAATTAACGAATAAACCAAACGAACGTTAAACTAAATGAACGAATTCTTTAAAAAAATCAACGAAATGAACAAATTCTTTTTGTATGAAAACTACGCTAATTAGCGCGTAGTCCGGCGACAGTTGCGCGGACACCATAGCATATCTCTTCTGTATTTGAATATCTTTGATTAAAATCGAATCGAATGTATATTAATTATTTAAACGATATTCCTAGACAGTATTTATAGGTTCATAGATATAAATAAAAAGAAATGTACTAGTATAATCTGTCCCTGTGTGAACATTAGATGCAGTTTAAAAAAAAATGTTATTCTATCTTATTTAATAAATTGGAACCAAAACTTCCCCGGAAATAATAAAATTTGTAAGGTCTTGAAAACCTACTTACTTAATAATAAACCATAACCATAAATTTAAATTTTTAATGAGGAATAATACAATTTGTCCAAAGAAACGTCACCGTGTCAGGCAGAGTTCTGTGATAATATTTAAAAAATGCGAATAAGAAAGCACAAATATATCCCACATTTCATATTCCAAAAAAATAATCTTTGCTGAACCATTAAAACGTTTACCATCTTGAACCGAAAACGAAACCTACAAACCAATTTACAGACAGACGAAATGCAAAATGGTAGAGTTAAACAAAGAAAATATATCATTAAGTACACAATAATTTCCTTCAGAAATATAAGAAAGCGTTTTTTAAAAAACCTTAACTTATTTAGGTGTTATAAATAAAATGATTTCTTTTCCTACTCCCTTTTCACGATCTAATAAAGTTAACAAAGCGGTTCAATGTTTTTCCTCCATCACGATATCCCCCGGCAGACACGGTTCCCTCATACAATTAAATGAATCGAGAGGTTAACCCTCGGAAAACTGTCATCTGGATTCTAGATACAGGCAGACTGATAAAACAATTTCTGTGTGGGGAGGGAAGAAACATAAAAAAGTCTAAAAATAACTTGTCTTAAGAAAGACGAACAACTTTTTGGACAGCGTTACTGTGTCCATCATCGGGGCATATGTGCAGATTGTGGTGCAGTATTTGTTTGTTTACATGTCAATTTGTAAAAGTGTATTTTCAATTTGCGAGGCGGGTATGGGCACCATTTCTTGGATAAGCAACACCTCTACAACCCCAAGTGGTTTGCTACCTTTGTGTTCGGGTCTTGGTGGCGGATGCGCCTGCCCACCAGCTGCGTGGCAGGCCAGATCGGGAGAGGCCGGTTTGAGGAGATCCTTTTTTACCCCGGAGGGATGAACTCGTACGTCCGTCAATCCTAAAAACTCTTACTTCTAAATTTCTATTCAACCCTCATACCTTCTACCTTCCCAGAGCTTCCTTTCCCTGTTTCCTCAAAACTACCCTTCACACAGCATCCTTAAATATGACATAGGCCCTGAAGGAAATTATTTTTCCTCAGGGTCTCCTGTGTGGGGTAAATGAAGACAAAAATATGTAAGTGGTACCGTATTACAAGCGTCAATCCTCTGAATGTGGTTTTCTGAGTTAAGTTTTGGTCTAAGAACGATCAAGGTTAATGAACGTTAATGGGACTTTCGTAGTTTTCAATTGTCTCCGTGTAAACAGGCGTGCTCGATTCGTTTTGAGCGTTAGCAGTACTTACACGATTGCTAAAGAAGGAGTAGCGTAACGTGACATAATAACTTAAAAAAATAATGACCATAATTCTTTTGATCGTGAAAATCTTAAATCATATATGACTGAATTATTCATCATCGACGGGTTTTTCACAGAATTTGAAGAATTCATCATAGTCAAGTTCTGTGAAAGTCCTATACATATAAGGTAATCCAATAGTCCAGGAAAAAATTGAAATCGGAATCCACGCCTCTTTTTGGGAGGGATTTAAAAATACTTGACAAAACTTAAGAAAAAGCTTTTGGAAAGGTTGGAAAAGGTATTTGAGAGTTGGTTTTTAGAGGTCGATTTCGGCCTTTTTTGTTGAAAGGCCTTCAAAAAACATTAACTCCTTTCTAAATAACAACTAAATTTAAAATTGTTTTAAGATTTTCACGGCCAAAGGCATTTTCGTTATTTGTTTTTGGGGTGTTATGCCGTGTTGCGCTACCTCCTTCTTTAGCCAACGTTTCGGATATCGTTGCAGTGTCCATCATCAGGGCAGATCCGGCAGATCCGGTAGATGTGACATCTACCGGATGTGACATCTACCGGATCTGCCCTGATGATGGACACTGCAACGATGTCCGAAACGTTGGCTAAAAAAGGAGGTAGCGCAACACGGCATAACACCCCAAAAACAAATAACGAAAATTTAAAATTGATTTCACGGAACCAAGCGAGACAAGGAACGTCTATTCCCCATTGCAGGCGGGGCGGAACTGATACAAAATGGGTGTGGCAAGTGTGTAGTCGAAACGAAAAATGCATATTTTATTTTATTTTGTGAAGTTCGGGCAAAAATATCAATTTTTTGCGATTATTATGAAAAAAAAACGAATTGGCCACATTATACAATAAAAACATATCCGAAAAAGGCTATGTAAGTAAGAGAGTTTTCACTTGAAAGTGTTTGTTTAAAGATCCACATAATATCTTATTTTTTTGTAGGCTTATTAAAAGACTTACACTTTACTTACTTACTAAAAAAAATTACCAATATTTTCAAAGGCTGAGACATGTTATACACGGTATTTAATTGAAGCATCCATAATGCTTCTAAGGGATCAAATTCTCAAAACAAAAATACATGATTTTGTATGATTTTGCATTATTTCGAATGGCTTCATCTTAAGTTCTATTATTACCCAAGTAATGTGAAACAACCGGTCCACAGTGAAATAATAACAGAACTCGAATTTTAACTCTGAGATTTGCTGAGTTGTTCAAATTTTGAAGTTAATTTTCAAGTTGTGTGAAAGTTTTATTGTTTTTATTTTAGTTTTGTTAATTTTCAAGTTGTGCGAAAGTTCTATTGTTTTTATTTTAGTTCTGTAAAACTATAACCCATAACAATTTAAAAACAGAACTTTCACAGAGCTTGAAAATTTACTTGAAATTTGAGGAATTGTTCAAATTTTATGAAAGTGAAATTTATATTCCTTCATTAGTATTGACTTTTATATTAGGTCAGGTGGAAGATTAATCAAAACTTTATTATTATCATTGCTTTAGCTAATCTTTTATTTGATTAATTTGTGTAATTTTAAATTTATTCATTAAAATTTGTAGCCCGGGTGAACAACCACCATTCAGAATCGAAACATTTTTTGAAATCGCTCGAGCCGTGTTTGGTGATCGGATCTGAATAGCCAGGTACTGTATCACCTTTTTATCCACATCTTTCCCCACTACCTTCATACACACATCATACCACAAGTGGGGATGCCTTAGTCTCGCTGGCTTCAGACAGTTGGGAGCAGTTGAGACTCACAATATAAAAATTAAAAAAAAAACTCTAAAATTCTCAAGTTGTCAAACATACATAATTCTAAAATGCCCGAGAAGACATTCTTTACAACTACACAACGTTAAAAAAGTCCAACAATTTATTATAACAATAATAATCTCACGTACTCGTATAACTTAAGTTTGCGATAAGGATTTTTTTAATAATTCTTAAGTTATTAACAAGTTGTCCTCTACTAAACAAAAGCAGTTGCTTTATTAGAAGAGTGTATAAAATATATAAGCTACATTACCTATGTTATATTGTGTAAATGTAAAGTAAATAAATATAAAAAAAAACTTTCTCGACGAAGATTGAAATTAGTTATATACTTTAAAAGTAGGTATACAACTTCTAACTGTGTACAAATCGCAAGTGCGCTCCACGGTTGAATTTGGCAGCCACCTCTGGTCTGGATACCTGAAAAAAAAGTTCTGTGCAGAAACGAGTGATCCATTTGATAGATTCTGATTACAATCTTTAGAGCACAGGTGTCGGGTGGGAATGCTATCCTTGTTCTACCGGTATATCACTGGAAGATGCTCCGAGGAAATAGCGTCATTGATCCTCTCGGCACTGGTGTATGGTTGGAAAACACGCCTAACGCGCGCCTAAAATATGTACACAAATATGTACACGATTGACATTTGTCACACGGGTCGCTTCTTCGACTCGTGTGTTGTTCAACAACTCGGCCGTGAAACTATTTGCTGACCGCGGTGTTTCCTGCTTCCTACAACATGAGTCTCTTCAAGGCCATAATGTTCATTCCTTCCTCTCCTCAAAAAGACCCCCCACACAGCATATCAGATGACATAGGCCCTGAG
This sequence comes from Limnephilus rhombicus, assembly GCA_929108145.2. Classification (NCBI taxonomy): domain Eukaryota; kingdom Metazoa; phylum Arthropoda; class Insecta; order Trichoptera; family Limnephilidae; genus Limnephilus; species Limnephilus rhombicus. The sequence continues at coordinate 16,067,694 of OV815272.1, read as the reverse complement.
GGAAATTATTTTCCTAAACGCGTCCCGTGTCTAGTTATCATAAAAAATGGTACCTTCCTACCTACAATTTTCTTGGCTAGGCGGGTACCTAAGTGAAAACTTTTTCTTTTTATTTTGGTGCCATTTTCTTTCTGAGGTTGACTATCATCAGATCAATCTTCTCCCTGCAGATTGCAACCCGAAACAACTCTACTGAACTGCACTAGTATTAGTTTTGTAGATAACGAAGCCATGAAGGGAAAACTATCAAACTAAAAACAAGTACCTAGTTATCCGTAAGGGTTCAAAACATTGTTTATTATTGTCATTTGGATGCTGAAGAAACAGCAAACTTGGCTTCCTTTCACTCACTTGTTTGAAAATGATATGGGAAATATAAAGGAAATATTCTTCAGAAATTGAATATTACATAATAATAATATATCCAAGGAAAAGCGAGGATAAGTTACAGTGACGGATTTATCTTTTGACGATATTTATATTTGGAGAAATACGGAAAATATATTTGTGTAATCAGCCGCCACTGATCACTCTGCCACACATTGCAACCGATCACATGATAAGAGCCCTGTCTCGTCTGTGCGGTGCTGCTGCAACGAATTGGAGTGCGTATCACGTGACAATATACATATCTGGGACCGAAATTATATAATAAAATCCCCCCAGAATTAAATATTAAAACATGCAAAATGACATGCATCGGTTCAATAATAAATAAATGCTTGATTGGCTTAGGTAGGGGTGAGTCTGAAAAATTGTTAAATAACGTCACTTAAAACTTAAAATTTTAAATGCTTAACTATTAAATGCCACAATCAGTAAGAACTTGGTATATATTTAATATACATTTTTTGCATTTTTCACCAGCATTTGGTTCCTTAGAACGGGCAATCTGCCTAGCTAGGAACTAATATAGACAAACAAGACATAATAACACTTGTACCAATTTTAATATTTACAGTTATTTTGAAATATTATTATTATGTTATTTTACTGTATAAATGTATCTTATGTAATAAATAAATAAAATAAATATATTTTTTTGTTTTTAATCGAAAAAATATCATCGGACAGCGAAATGACATGCAATTTTTTTTATCTACAATAATACTTAGGAATCGCTGGTTTAAATTCTTCTGTTACGAGCAACATATAAATATACCTACTCTGTGTAATACCAAAACAACATGATTTAATAGGTTCGATATTCGAAAACACAAGAAAACACTTTTACTAACTTTTTAATTATTTATTGTTTCTTTACATGGTAGATATTATTGTTTATAATATAATTTTTGACCTCACTAGGACATGTGTTGACGTTAATAATTTTATAAATTATATAAAATTTCACAAAACAATATTGGTTTTAAAAAAACAGTATTATTACATTCATCTTTCCCACAGATAATAACGGTACCTAAGTACCTACTAAGCTGAAGGAAGCTAATATATTATAATGTCAACATGTTAGTGACCATGTATTTGATTGAAAATAATATATTAAGCTATTTTTGTTATTAGTTTTTGGGGTACTAGGCCGTGTTACGCTACCTCTTTCTTTAGCCAACGTTTCGGACAGCGTTGCAGTGTCCATCATCAGGGCAGATGTGTAATAGTTAGGGGTGATGTTTGTACTTATCTACTTAGGAGCGATACCGTGTCGCCAGCTCCACTCCTCTATGAGCTGGCGCTACAATATACTTCAACATGTTTTTTGCGTTTAGCCTTGATGTAACCGTCAATTACCGGATACCAACAGCTATTAATATTAAGCTATTTATTAAAAAAGGTCTAAGATGAAAAGAATAAATATATATGTACATAATTAATTACGTTATTTATTTAAAAGGACAAAGGCGGAAAAATATTGGCAATTCTCCGCTAGCACAACAAATTCAACAAACTTTTTAAAAGTGCAGAATGAATTAGAAGCTATTATATACGTAAGTGGGACCTGATACAAATAATTTCTTCGTGCAAAAGAAGATGTAGTGTTAAAAATTTTGGACAAAGCTCTGAATTTTAAGCAGTAAAGTTATTATCAAAAAAATTAACGCAAAAAATAGTTGGACATTAAATGTTGGCTTAAGAAACTATCGGAAACGAACTTACTAATATATTTAAAACATAGTTGTAGAAGTTTATGGAAAACCTTACCCAAACCATGAAAGTTAAATCATAGAAGTCACAGAAAAATTATCCCCTTAGCACAGGATCTCCTAGTGAGGAGGACTACGAATATAATTTCAATTATATTATTTTATGATATATGTATCTAAAATGTATCATAAAATAATGTAAAAAAATATATATGTGGTTAATGAATAAAAAATAAAATAAGAAGTTTGATTGCCACAAAGTTCAGACCATGATCCAATTCCAGTAGATACGAATACGATTATTTGTTTCTCATCTCATTTTCTAATAAAATGCTTCTAAAAACAAAATAAAAAAGGAAAAATTCTTTTATAAAACTACATTTTTGCAAATCCCGCAGGATTTATGGTCCTTTGACGGTCCCTGCGGTGGTCCTGCGCCCCGTAAATCCACTATTCTGCTGCGCCTTTATGGCACGAGGACGGCTCACTTCATTCCTCTCCCGACAAAGCTATTGAGTTTTCAATACACGGGCTATAGAGCAGGCGGGGAAATGCTACACTCGAATACGCATTGAATCTTCATATTATGGTAGATTCTTACAAACCTATATTTAGGACATGAATGGTATATATATATACGACTACGACGGCTTCTGTGTTATCCTCGGTTACGAATCCGGAGATCGCTTGTTCAAATCAATTTTTTTTCTTCTATTACAGAGTTCTTATTATTTAACAATTGTTGGTACATACCCTGATGTGTGACAGTGAGTCATGAAGCTGGCAGTGGAAGGATGAAAGTAGACTGAATGCCGTAGAAATGAGATCCCTGAGGCGCATTTGTGGTAAAACCTTGCATGATCGTGTGAGAAATGCGGAGATCTGCAAAGAATGCAAGGCCGATGTAGACGTAATGAGTAAGATTAAGAAAGAGACCCTCAAATGGTTTGGGTATTCAATTTACCCATGTCAATTCAATTTATTTTATTCTTTCAAAAGCATTGCAAAATTTTACATTTTAATGTGTTTTTAAAAACATTTGTAACAGTATTACTTTGAACATAAATGGTAGGTATACAAACTATACAAGCCTTAATAGAGCTTGCCTTTTAAAGGTACTCGTAGCTTCACTAATGCTAAATATGTCGATATCCGTATTAATTCTGTTCAACAGCAAGATTGCTCTCCCGACCGGCATGACCATTGGCAAGTTAGTCCTGTAGAACGAATGAACGAATAAAGGAGTGTTAGGAGAATATATGACGCAAATGTGAATGGTAGAAGAAGTCGAGGATATCCGAGAAACATGGCAAGTGAATCGCATACTTGCGTCGGGCTATATCAAGAGTTTAATAGAAGTGGATCTACGAGACGATGTACGAATATGAATGATCAAAGAGTGTGCGCTAAGACCGAGTTGTTTGGCGGTCCTTCCTCTCTGCCTACCCCTGTGGAGAAACGGCATGATGGTTAGTTAGTTAGTAATAATTTTTCATTTAAAATAACTTCTTATAATATATTTTCGGCACGTTCCAGAGTGGTAGATACTGCCATAAAGCTATTTCAAGCAACGTTTCTATTCTGAAGATGGTCTTTCACCAAGTCGATACGGAGAGACTAACCATTTTAATTTGCACGCGTGTTCTATGGAATGGACATAGATAGTCAATATTTTTTAAGATTTTTTGGAAAGTTGACTTCTCTCTTCCATTATTTTAAGCTGGTTTTGAATAAAAATTAATTTTGTAACAATGTCTGTTTTTCCAAAATAATTTTAATAATCATTCGTGTTTCTAAAAATACATAGATTGTTTTATGCCGTTTTAGAATTTCTGGGGAACGGGCAACTTTTTATCCAATTGACCACTTAGGCCACTATAAAAAAAATTACACCACGAGAACTCAAATTGAGAAAAAATTGCACAAAACACATATTTAAAGATTATGATCTATCTTTAAAAAAATACAGCAGTATCGTAATACTACTACTCAATTTATGATGGTATTAAAATAAAATTACAAAATAATATTAAAAAAAAATAAGAAAATCGATTCGTTTGTGTCCATGGCACCGAGAAGTGTCAATTGAGCAAGGATGTCAATTTTATCAATTTTCATCAAAATTTTGTCAAAAGTCCATTTAACTCGACAACCAGGAATCTAACTAAAACCACCAAACATCATATTCAATTTTCGTAACGACCTTAGGGTCCCCCATCCACAGTTGAAAAGTTGTCCATCACTTACTGGATACCTTGTAAATTGTCAGGTAATTTTTTTTTGAGGCCCTGAGGAAAATAATTCCCCTCAGGACCTATTATACATTGGGGATGCTGTGTGGAGGGTCTTTTTAGCAAAGGAATGAAAAGAAGTTCTGGAAAGAAAAAGGGGATTAGGGGTGAATACGAATCTGGGGGTCAGTGTGCGGTGCAAAGTACGGCTGGAGCAGTCAAAGGGACTCCCTCAAACATTCTCTCCCGATCCGGCCTACCATGCAGCTGGTGGGCAGATGCATCTGCCGCCAAGACCTGTACAAACATCATCCCATGAACCCTTGCACCCCTGCTAAGTCACCAAATCTAGCGGGGTGAGCTATGGCAAAGGTGTTGGTTATCCAACAAATGGTTCCCGGGGCGGCGGTACCCATACCCGCCTCACAAATTCTAATTGTAATGAGGGAGGCAGCAACGTATTATAAATGTTATAAATTAACATATAAATTCGTTTTTCTTCGGGCCCCCACACAAATCATGTGAAAAAAAAACGCTTTTTGAAGAGTGCTTTAAATTCATATTCGTTAAGGCCACATGCTATTTATTATAATTTAAAGTAAAGGTTGATCTGATATATTTATATTAATCCCTCTCCAATAAACGTTTAGGAGAATCTAAGCTTTGATGCCCGGGGCGAACTTGTACAAAGAAATCCAAAAGAAAGACGCAAAGCTTTCGTATTCTGCATACGGAGCTTGGAGCTTTATACGTTCCAACTTGAATATACCCATACACTTAGGTAGCAATATTTTTATGCGCATCTCCCCAACGTATCAATAACTGGGTACGTCAAAAGTTGGGTGATATTTTTAGCATGTTGAATCCCTATGGTTAAAAATTACAACAAGTGCATTCATACTTTTGTGGCCTGGAAAATATTATGGTTAACGTTTTGTTTTTATTTATGCACTTAACTGTGTTATGAACGGTATTTATGATACATATTTGACATAGTTATAGGAAGGTTATATCATTAATCAAAAAATGACAACATTAAAACAGAAGACCAAAATTATAATATAACTAGCTGACCCGGCCACGCGTTGCTGTGGCTAATAAAACACAACGTCATCTACTGGATGGTTATCCAACCTTTATAACCACCGCCGTCTTTGAGTTTATCGCAAAGAGACAGACAGATGCCGAGGAGGACTTTAATTTATAATACGTAGAGACGGTGTGAAAGATTATAATAATGTGCATGAAATGCTTGGGGTAACTAATAGTTAATAAGGATTAATACTGTATCCGTCTAAATAACTTTTCAATTACTGCAATGTACGTGACCATTTTTTTAGAAGATAGAATGGGTATATTAAGCTATCCGTAAAAGATAGATATATGCCTTCGTGGACTTTTTTGTAGATCTATAAAAGAGGAATATCCCACCATGAATTGTTTTGTTATATCCCAAAAGGAATAGGCAGCGTTTTCGATGAAAGCTACCAGGCGGCTTGACCTTTTCCGACACTTCTAACAATTGTCGTTATGTTTCAACCAATTTACACAAATCCTTGACAAATTACATACCTAAACCTTCCTTACGAAACACTCTATCTATTGGTGAAAACCACATGAAAATCCGTTGAGTAGTTTTCGAGTTTATCGCGAACAGACAGACAGACAGACAGCGCGGGGGACTTTAATTTATAATATGTAGAGATACAGTTTCTTAAGTAGCTGTAGAAGTGTATTAATTATGAGGTAATTCCTAGGTTTGCTGTTAAAAATGGATATGGGTGTAAGTAATAACAATAACAGCAAGTGAAAAATAGGAAGGAAAGATGTAATTGATATTTGATTGAATGTTGTTTTTTAAGTATGTTGTATATTTTATTAGTGTTAAATACATCGACGTCTCAGGATCTATTGAAATTGCTAAAGCCTCTTCTTATAAACCATTTTCATAATAATTTGTTTTGCTTTTTTTGTTAATTTTCTGGGAATACGTTTGTGCTCATGTGGAGCCAGTGAAATTTTCAAATAAGGATAGGTTGTGAGGCCGGAGAGGAGGGAAAAGTAATGAGGAAGGGGAAAGTGGGAAAGTGCCTGGCTATTTAGATCTGGTCACCGATCACGGCTAAAACCAGTTCAATCAACGTTTCAATTCTGAATGGTGCTCGTACACCAGGGCGATTCTGAAAATATCTTCCACCCTGGAACGTCTCGCAAATATACTACGTATCGTATATATTAATTAATTAATTGTACAAATTAATCAAATAAAAAATTATTTCCGCACGTCGGGATTTGAACCCGCGACCGATTGCTAGTTACCAAAAATAGAATTTTAATAGGAAAACTCTATTTTCCTCTTGAACACTATTAAAATTTACATGAATTATAAAAAACTAACATTTAAACTTATTTATGTAGATACTTAGTCAATTTCTTGATGCCAGCACTCGTCCTGTGGTTTTTAATCTTTAAAAAATGTTTTTTTTTCACCCACCGCTCACAATCGTTTGAACTTAACTAACTAACTAACCATCGCGCCGTTTCCCAGCAGGAATAGGCAGAGAGGACAGACCGCCAAACAACTCGATACGTCGTCTCATACATGCTCTTCTATTATTCTGACTCTTGACATGGCCCGACTCAAGTATCTGATTCACTTGGTCGTGTCATGTCTTCGTCAGGCATCCCCGACTTCGTTTACCATTCGCTATTGCATCAGTCCTCTCCTCGTTCATTCGCTCTACATGGTCAAACCGTCTGAGCGTCCCTTTCTTAATCTTACTCATCAAGCTTGCATTCTTTGCGGATCTCTACGTTTCTCAAACGATCGTACATGGTATTACCACATGGGGTATCAGGGATCTATTAATACATTTCTATATTACAGATGGAAATTACCGAAATTACAGATTTCTATTTTGTTGGCTACTTTTGTAAAACGTAGGAATAATGGTAAGTAGCGACATAATTATAAATGTCGTACCTACTTGTAGGTAATCAGTGCCTACTTTTTAATACACTAGTACAAAATAGGTTACTCTTTTAATTCAGAAAAACACTGTGGTAAGGATTCCAACTCGCATCATCCTTTTAATCATGAGCTGTTACATGTTTATTTAAAATTAAAAATAATTAAGATAATAATCATCCTTCGGTCATTCATATATCTAGGACGAAATCAGGAAGTAAAATTATTGTGATACATAAAAACAGTAAATTATAATAAATTTGATCATGAATTTGATAAACGATGATCCAAAAATGAATATCTTTTCTGGCCACCCTTTGAATTCAGTAAGAATGTATCGGGATGTATTGAAGCGTACACAAAGGATGTATTGTGAGTGTAGCTGTGCGCAGAGGTGCCTACAGAATCTCACACAGAAATCATACATTTGGAAAAGATTAGATTCCGATACATGCCTGCGTTTAGATCTGACATTATTTGTGAAAAAACGCTTAAACTATTTACGTTTCATAGAAATTCATAGATAGGAATGCTGAATGTAGCAGAGAAAGACCTAATGGGGCGAATCTTTGGAATATTACATCGATTTAAATATATCGATCATATCTACTAATGTAGGAACTTAATACTCTTGATTCTTTCCCAGAAAAGTAAATGGAAATGACGTGTAAATATAACATACTTCTGCAATGAATCCAGACCTTTTAGAGGCGCTTTCTCGCAGCGATGAATCCTCAAGCCAATTAAGATAAATATGATAATGTCCACTAGAGCTCATTTTCCCAAAAGCAAAAAATATGTTTTCCGTGGCGTGATTTTTTTCCAGATTTTATATGTTGTATTTGTCATTGACTTTGTAAAAATAAAAAACCTCCAAATCCAAGCACAGTTTGAATTTTTCGAAAAATCAAATAATCACGCTAGTTCATCGGACCATCTTCCATTGTAATACCACTAGAATAAGTACATTGTTACCTGACACCTGTGCTTTAAAGATTGCAATTCGATTGTTAAGATAGGGGAATCTGCCAAACAGACTGCCCATTTCTGCATAGAGACGAGGATTTTTTTTGGTATTTTGGGGCTCCAGACCAGAGGTGTCTGCCAAATTCAAAAGTGAGTCAGCAGTTGCGTACTATTAAAGTATCTGCTAACCCTGTACAGTACGCCCAACTTCTGAGAGGCTTGACTCTAGTTTCGATGTGTTGTACTTTTGAGGTCGTAATATTTTTTTATTGTTAGTATTTTTTCATTCACTTTGTTAAAATAAAACCAAAGTAGGGTTTGCATTTGTTGAAAAAGTCTACTTTTAGGATATAAATTACATACCTACTAACAAAAACCCTTTATGAAAAATTGAAAAATAATTCTCGAAGTTATGAGAAGTCAATTAAAAACGATTTTCTGAATTTCTAACAAGAAAAGCTGTATAATACAACACATTTGATAAAATGGCGCTTATGCCATTTCAACCAGCAGATTTTAAATAATATACTGGGATTCTAGAACCACACAAGAGCACAAACACACCTAACAACGCCACACTTGCAAGTTTTCTAATTTTCAGCAAGGTGCAGTTGAACAGAAAGCAGCCGCTATCTCCACCCAGCGACAAAATAGCCCCGTTCTGCTCCTCATAAAGAGGAATTATGTCCCCTTTATATGCTCCCGACTCACCCCCTTCCCACCCCCAGCACAATCCCACCCACAGCTCGCAGACTACTGCTATGAGGCTGTCTCTTTGCTACGCCACAGAATTTCAAACAAAGAAATTTGGGTGGTTTTTATACAAACAAAGTCAAGAACCCTAAGGACTAATGACTTTCATAAAGTGATTGAACACTAGATGTTCAGAAAACATCAGTTTCATATTTGAACCTCTAAAAAGACAAGACATTTGGCCCTGCGTTCAGAGGTCGCATGTTCTAAACCCGGTAAATTGTAAACTTGTAACAAATTACGAATTGATTAAATTTGTGTTTTTGACAATCATTGTGCGCCGGAAACATTTTCGAAACGACTTATTTTGCATAATTACTAGATTTTAACAGTTAGTTAACATATTTATTTTTCGTTTTCCTATCCTCCTACTCGAAATGGCTTTAGCCGTGTTTGTAATCAGATCTGAATAGCCAGGTACTTTCGACCTTCCTTCTCCCCAACTCCTTCCCTTCCCCACTACCTTCAGCCTCACAACATACCCCAATTTGGTATGCAATAGACACTGGCTCCAGACGGGAGCAGCTGGGACTCTTTTGAGGTATATATATAAAAAAGTTGGTTCTGTTATTCGCGGAGTACGAAATTTAAAAAAAACTTTGATATTGTTAAATAAAAAAAAAAACAAACCAAGCATTTCTCTTCCAGTGCTTTAATGTAAACTCACATGGGTGCTAACTCTGCTAACTATGAATAGAAATAAATAGAGCATTTGCCATGTAAGTAGAAGGTCGTGGGTTCGAGTTCCAGCCAATATTTTTTTCTAGTTTTTCTGTGTCCAGATTTTCAACTTTCGCTAATACTGTCTTCATTTAATTAAATATTACAATTTGAGGTTTTACTCGCAAAGTTTAAAATAAAAATAAATAGAAATAAACCACTTTACATTCCCTCTCCTGGTTTTGTGCAACATTTAAGATATTTTAAAGAAATACGATAATCCACACAAAAGAAAGAAAAATTTTCTATGAGTACCACGGTAACTTAGAGTATGTACCTACTCTCCCTGTTATCGAAATTGCGTTAGCTACTTGGGAGCCGCCTTTGGGCTGGAGCCCCAAAATACCTTGTAAACCTATGTAGTTGATTCTGTGCAAAGGAGGGTGGTCCGTCTGATTGACAATTCGTTGTTAACAATCCGATCGCCATCTCTAATGCACAGACGCTGTGTAGCCAAACTGAATCTATTCTATATTTCAATAGAGCCTGCTCGAATGAACTAACAGCATTGATCCCTTGCATACCAATGCACGTACGCGATACTCCATGGACACGAGTGAAACACCCTTTCACAGTTGTTCATGTCTGCTTCAAGAGAACGGGTCGTTTCTCCTACTCGTTTTTGTGAGCCGACTCCCCTACCTTAACCGCTACCTTAAGTAGCCGCTACCCGAATTTCTACAGATTTCTTACATATCTCCCTTAAGAGCTTTTTGAGCTCTTCAAAAAAATGTTATTTTGAAAGATAATATCTAGACGTGTTCCACGCCGAAACGCAAATTATATAAAATTCCCTCGATAGAATAAAATCGCAAAGTATGCTCCGAAAATTATTATAAACACGTTCATTTCACTTATTTTAGAAGTTATATGTATGAAAAAAACACAGTGTTTTTTATATGCTATTTTAGATATTCCCCGTGAGATTTTTGCTCTATTTTAAACGAGTCGTGTTTTATTAAATATTTTCACAATTTTCGCTTCAATTTTACCTTTTTAAATATTAGCGTGCTCTCTCCAACATTCGTAATTCCATATCTCTCCGTGTTCTTTTTAACGCTGCCCAACCAAGTAGCAATATGGTTTTCCTATATACTGTACAACAACATTATTGTGTAACATAAAAAAAATTCCCATAAAACTTAATAACCCAAATGAATTTTCAATACCTACCTTCATATAATTTGGTAATAAAAATCAATTCAACGACAAATAAATGCTTATTTGAGCTAATTGAATCTTCAAAATCAATGTAGGTACTTCTAAACCATATTCACACTTCACACCGATTTTTAAAACGCGCTCCCAGTTCGGAAATAGGTATCCACCCTTCCATTCTAGGCAGCCTCCCCTGAGACTCCCCCCTCCTTCCCATCCCAACTTCCCGTTTCATTGAGACACGTAAAATAAGCTGTAACTTATTGTTATTGCGAGCTTTAAAAGCTGCGGTTTATGTTCTAAATCACTGCTGCTTACACAAAGGGGAGAGAGCGGGGGTAAAGAGTAGAGAGAAGCGAACACAGATTAGTGCTGGGGTGATAAATTTGTTTAAATATAACTCATTGACCATTTTTTACGTTTCACTTGCGGTGATTTTACAATATTTTTTATTCAATCATACGAGTATTTTAATTGGTTTGGTTTGATATAGAATTGATTCAGTTAGCTACAGCCAAATATTTCAGTTTATTGTTAATAGTTGTTCTAATTTCCTTTTATTTTTTCCTATTTTTGTCGTTGTTAATATCGCACAGGAATCCGAACTGACAGAAGTCAATGGGACCACGGAATCCTGAATAATTGTTAAATATTGTGAGACTTAAGGAAGTGGGAAGGAGATGTGGAAAATGAATGTTGGGAAATACCTGGCTATTCCGAACTGTTTAACAAACGCGGAAGTGATGCCATTTAAATCAATTTTCCTGTTCGGAATCTCTCACAAGGGCGATACTGAGATAATCTTCCATTGGGGTAGACACTCTCAGAATCACCCTGGTGAAAGACCACAATTCAGAATCGAAACATTGCTTAAAATGGATTTAAAAGGAGACATAATAGCGGTGGGGGGGAACAGGGGTAAATTTAAAAAAATAGTACAGATGTGAGAAGTGTGTGTATTTCATATAGTTTAGAGGCAGGGATAGAAAGAGAGGAGGAGATGAATACGAGATAGGACAAAGGAACGAAGGAGGGGGGGGGGGTTGCGGGAGGGGGGAAGAGGGAGGAGAAAGGCGGGGAAGCTGGAAGGGGAACGCTTGAGGGAGGAGGCATTCGCGTGACAAGAAGACACGGGAGGAGGGGGGTGGGGTTCACCTGGAGGGGGGACGCGGGAGAAGCAGAGGGAGGGATTGCAAAGTAGAGATTGTGCGGTAGGGGATAGCAGGGGTTAAATTTGGAATATCCATACTTCTCACACGGACGCAGTTTGTGGCCTGCTCACGCGTCTTTAAGGGAGTATTCTAGTCTAGAAGCATGAATTGTAGGTATTTTTTCAGGAACATTAAATAAAAATAAATTTAATGGCCATTATTTTATCAAATATTTATTAATTATTAAAAAATACGTAAAAAAACATCAAACGAAAAAACTAAAAATTCGAAAAGTTACAGGGTGTTGAAGTGGGGGGTCTCAAAAAAATGGCGCGCTCTGGTTGACACGATTGCAACCCTCCTAGTGATTTGAAAGAATAATCCAAATTAATTCTTAATCCAAACAAATGCTGCTGTGCCCCGAATTAAGGGAAAGTGAATTTTTTTTCGCAAAATGGCGGCTGTATGAAATAAAAGTACACTTTTTTACCAGTTTTTTTTACTTTTACAATTTTTTCAAAAATAGTAAAAATTAAAATTTTATTATAGTTTTAGTTAGCGCTATAGAGTTCTGTATAGACAAGGCTCACACCAAATTTCAAGTAAATTGGTTCAATAGAACTTTAGACATCGTGACAACCGTCTCGAAAAAATTAGTTTGGAGAAACACGAGTTTAAAGTTTTGCTCTATTTAGATTCTAGTTAGATTACATATATATACGTCGAACTAAAATGGCTATAACTTTAAAAATAATTCGAATTTTGGAAAATCCTTTTTCGTATATATTCTTTAATATCTAAACTCTGAACCTATCGAATTATGAAGAAATTTTTTTTATTACTTTTTTTTCTAGACTTGAATACCCCCTAAACCGTTTGATTTATTCGTGTGAGCGGAAAATCAAAAAAACACGTACTTTCTTTCTTTGAGTGGCATTGCAAAGCATACCGGGTACTCGCTAGTTACAAGATAAAGGCGAAGAAAGTTTGAAATCGTTGTAATAATAAAACAACGGCCTACCTCCATTATCTCTGCAAGTAAATATAAAGTCCCGCCTATAAATCATCCCTTTTTCTTGTGAATTTCCAGGAAAACATTGTTTACCAGACCAAGGGTTGGGTATCCATTTGTTTTCCTTTTCTCCTTATCAGGATGTCGGGATCTCGCCTGCTTCTTGGCCTTGCCGTTTAATATATTGTTTCAGGAAGCGACAAAGGATTATTAAACAATGTTATTATTGTTATCTCTCAGATGCTTTTTCACATTATTAACTATAGACCATAGGTAATTATATTTATATTTTAGGTACAGCCCCGGCTCTGAACTTAATGTATAACCTGAACTTTTCGAATTTTAAAATAAAATAAATAAGTAACCGTTTAGTGACCGAGCCGTTCAAAAAGCGCAGGGTTCCCACCAGTTTCCACCCAGACATCGTGGATTCATTCTGATAACAACATTTTCAGTATAATAATTATAAGTAGTAGGGAAATTTTTTAAATTCTGGTTCAAGGATTCGTAATCCCGGAATGCTTTTCTTTCCTGATTGGCGGACGCATCGGCCGTTAAGACCTAGATAAAAATAAAGTACCTCGCTAATTATAAACAATACCCGGCGTTACGCAAGTTACAAGAAAAGCATTTTAAATATATCATAAACTGCTTATAACTCACATTTAAAGTAAGTAAATTTGGCCTTATTGACTGGTGACCTCATCCACATGAACCCGGGCACCCCTGCTAAGTCACCAAACGTAGCGAACCACTTGGGGTGACCTATGACCCTATTGAACCATGTCCTTCAGTACCCTCACTCAGATTCGAACTTGCCAGCGAGAGTAGTCCGTCGGGCGAGTGAAAGTAGGATTTTTAACCCCTGTGTAGGTCCAGCGGGCTACTACGCCTGTTACGTAACTTTTTTATACCTGAATTCCAACTGCATCACCCAAAGTCGTGAACATGCAGCAACGATGTCTAAAACGAACTCCCTCAAAGGATTGGCCAAGCTCCCGTGTGAATCATACTTGAAAAAAAAGGATGAACAATGGAACTAGGACCATTGAACTGCAGATGAAAAACTCAGGTATCTTTAAAGACACTAAAGAGAGACGAACACATACATCTATAGGATTTTGCCTGCGAGAGAATGAGATAGTATAATCGATCTCCTCTTTGTGCGGTGCTTCGTAGTCTATCGGTCTCCTCTTTGTGCTGTGCTTCATATAGCCTCCCCACTAATGTGTACTTTCGTTTTCTGAAGGTTTCACAGTTTCACTCCTACCGCGAGTGAACTGCACACTTGTTTAGATTGTTTTAGATTATGTCGTTGACTTCCATCTCACTCTCTCGCAGGCTAAATCCTATAGATCAGGGTTGCTCAAACTTGAACTGCTGGTGATCTACCTCAACATTATTTATTGGGCTCCGATCGATCGACTCTGATAGTGGGTGTCAGCCGCCGATTTTTTCAATAAAAATCATTTTTATACTAAGAGAATAATTTTCTTCGAAATGTGTCAGCAGATGAATCCACAACTGGAATTTTACATTCTGCACAGAAAACTGGTTTAAATTAAATCTGTGTTCGGTGAATTAAAACTACACTCAGAACATGAAAAATGTTTTTTTTTTAAAATTCTGGCAGCACGTGCATAGTCTGCAACAAGAATTTTATGACTGCACTTCGAATAAGAGAATGTTTTCCTTCGAAATGTGTCAGTAGATGAATCCAGAACTCGAATTTTATATTCTGAATACAAAACTGGTTTAAATTAAATCTGTATGCGACGAACTAAAACTACACTCGGAACATGAAAATGGTTTCTTTTTTAATCTGGCATCACATACACAGTCTGCAACTTATTATGACTGCCCTTCGAATAAGAAAATATTTTCCTCCGAAATATTACAACAGAAATTTTACATTATGAACTGGTTTAAATTAAATCTGTGTGCGGCGAGTTAAAACTACACTCAGATGAAAATGGTTTTTCTTTATTTTGGCAGCACATACATGGCGTGCAACTAGAATTTTATAACTACACGTCGAATAAGATAATGTTTTCCTCCGAAAGCAGATGAATCCGCAACTAGAATTTTACTTTCTGATCACAAAACTGGTTTTAAATTAAGAGGGAATCTCTTCACCGCACTCATTTTGAATTATTTATTAATTAACTTCGTATCGCCTTCAAGTTACAACTCAGACTGACTGACTCATAATTAAACCAAACCACACACTAGAAACTATATCGATAACTTCGGGCTTTTGAAAGGGGCAATTTTCGACAATATTTCACCATAAATATATAAAATTTTTCCGTTTTTTTTCTATGGGGACTTGTGACGTCACACAGCATAGATGAGGATAGAGTAAACAATAAAAAAGTGCGACCTTTGACAATATAAGCTATAAATAAATAATAAACAAAAAGGCATGAAAAATGGGCGGTCTTATTGAGGCCTAATTTAGAATCAACTAACACAAAAACTGCAAATAGATCTAATTTCATCGGTAAATTTCTCTCGAGATCGACTCAAAAAGCACCCCTGCTATAAATGTACCAACCAAGTAGCCAAGGCGCCGATTATACCAAACATCTGCATCCTTGAGGTTTTTACTATCGCCAGGTACCGTTTGGCTCCTACTCTAATATGAATACGTATTTTATGAATTTTTTGGCCAACAAAACCCAAGAAGAAATCCCAGAACTGACATTCAGTGAAATATTAACACTTTTCAAGGATGAGTTAAAATAATAGAATATTATCTATCATCTATCTATATTATTCACAAATATTTTTTTCCATCAAAATAATAAGAGTCTGACATCTATCTAATATTTTGGTAGTAAAATACATATCCGAAAGCCTCTGAGAAAATTAATAGACGAATCATAGAAAAACTGGTTTGCGTCTCGAGTGGAACAGTTGGAAGAGGTCCGGGAACATTCCGCTAGATGGCACGCCGCGCGGCCGTCAATTCCAATTCCAAGGCTCTGATTATTTAGGAAAGTTTGCGAGGCTTTCTGGCAAAAGTTTCGTAGTTCTGCGTAGGGGTGGCATTGCTTGCACAAATATAAAGCTTCGACCAAGTATAGCTACTATATCGATGATATCAAGCTATGATTTATTTTCAAATAATTGAAAAGTGCCGGTGCTTACGGTCGAACGGGGCGAAGCCGGACACTTTTTGGAATATATTTAAGGTTTTCGGGGATTCGGGTCAACACAATAATTGAAATAATTCAAAATTAATGTGATGCATTAATTCTTCTTGGTGTGCCCTATCAGGTCGCTCCGACGTTGGCGATCACTCTGGAAAATGTCTCGGTGTTTGTGCTGCCCGGAATAGCTCCTCCACACTTCTAATACCGGTCCACTCTAGTACATTTCGCAGCCAAGACTAAATAAGCCATTGCCAAATAATGCAAAACCCTGTGTTTTTAAAAAAAATTAAATCGCTTAGAAATATTTTTGATTTTTTAATTAAATACTGCGAGTAGAATACACATTAATTGCCTTTGAAATAATCGAGTATTTTTTATTACTTTTTTAAAGCCCTGAAAAAATAAAGTGTAAGGCCTATGTAAAAACCTATAAAGTTCAAAATCTCCTATTTACGAACCCTTTTCAGTTGTGATTTTATTATGTAATGTTTAAAATTAAGTTCTTCAGAAAATGATTGTAAAAACTTTAAATAGGTAGGTAGGTATTTGCTTGAACTTCTACAAATAAAATAAAACGCACTTTTTGGCGATGGTTTTTTCTCGAATAATTCAAACCAGGCGGCCGGTAGTAAGCATTTGAAAAGAAGAATATCTTAGCTTAATTAATATATAAAACAAAGTCGGGTTAGTTACACTATTTATAACTCGAGAACGGCTAGGCTGATTTTGATGATCTTTGATTTGTTGGATTTGTCTCCGCCCCGGATAGGATAATAACTATTAAAACATCACAAAAGTTAACGAAATAAATAGTTAAGAAAATTATTTTCCCCATACATTTTGTATGGAACGAATTCTCCTATTTTGAAAGAACTGCAGCAATATTGTGAGGGGTATGATATTGAACTGTGCATGAATTCCAAACATTCAAAACGTCAAATGTCAATGCGTTGATTGTTGTGCATTTGTTTTTAATCATATAATACTGCCCTTCTTTCTTACACACTCAATGTCAATAGTCGAAAATGAGACAAATGGTGAACGTATGTCTGCACACCTCCGAAGGAAAAATACAATAATTATAATAAATCTCTGAAATGAAACGCATTTTTTTACATAAGCTCCATACAGGAGGCCCTGAGGAAAATAATTTCTCTCAGGACCTATGTCATCTTAGGGTTAGGGGATGCTGTGTGGAGGATCTTTTTAAGGAATGGGGAGGATAGAAAGTTCTGGGAAGGCAAAAGGTATGAGGGGTGGGTAGGAATCTGGGGGGTCAGTGTGTCCGGGAGTGACGGACGTATGAATCCATCCCTCCAACTGTGGTGCAAGGCAATGGGTCGAGAGAGTCCGGCTGGAAAGGTCAAAAGGCCTCCCTCAACCAGTCTTTCTCGACCCGGCCCGCCACGCAGCAGGTGGGCAGGCGCATCAACTGCCAAGACCCGGACATAAGTCACCTCATGAACCCGGGCACCCCTGCTAAATCACCAAACGTAGCAAACCACTTGGGGTGATCTATGGCAGAGGTGTTGGTTATTCAATAAATGGTTCCCGGGGCGGCGGCACCCGTATCCGCCTCCCGAATTCCCGTAAGTCATTGTAAAAGTAAGAAAATCACAAAAATATAAATCCGTACACAACGCCATCTCTGATAATGGCAAAAACAAAACACGGACAGTTGCGCATTGATAATTGCTTCATTGCGTAATTTTTAACTTAATAAAAAAACTGAATTTAATTCAACAGCTATTGATTCTGAGGCGGTACGAAGTTCGTCGGGTCAGCTAGTTATAATTAAATTTAAGCGAAAATTGTGAAAATATTTAATAAAACCCGACTTGTTTAGTACAGAGAATCTTTCGACAATTGATTAAGTTGCATTTAAAAACACACTGTGATTTTTTTCTTTTCTGAAAGATTAATAATTATTCTCCGTACCAGCTTTTTAAAATTATAACTCAATATCGATTTTATTTCATTCCAAATTTGCTTTAATTTATACCTACATCCAAAAATGCTGAAAGGCGTGATGATAAAACTATTAAAATTATGTACTTTTTATAATTATTTTTTGATCCTAAGTATTTATCATTTTTTTTCAACAATGTTTAAGCAAAATGAGAATGTTAAAAAAAATATATATTAGTTTGAAGGTGCGTAAATAAATACACAAACGGACTAATTTTCGTCAAGAAACACATGTACGTATACATTTTTTAATGATTTTATTTAAACTAAAATTAAAATTCTGAAACATGCGTTTCCCAGATAATGTACTGATTTTTTTTTTTTTACAGTGAATACCGCACAAGAATCTCAACTGCTCCCGTCTGGAGCCAGTAAGACTATGGCATCCCCAATTGGGGTATGTTGTGAGGCTGAAGGTAGTGGGGAGGGGAAGGAGGTGGGGAAGAGGAAGGTTGGGAAGTACCTGGCTATTAAGATCTGGTCACCAAACACGGCTAAAGCCATTTTCAAGCAACGTTTCAATTCTGAATGGTGGTCTTACACCAGGGCGATACTAATAGTATCTTCCACTCTCGAACATGCCGCAAATATACTATATATTATTTTAAAATGAATTAATTGTGAAATAACGCGACCTCCGGATTGTGAGTCAAGAGTCTTACCCACTGGACTACGGAGGTCGTCGTTTTACTGCATGGTTATATGATTTGAAATGGGTGTCGTATAATCCAAAAAATTATAAAAGAGCAATCTTCCGAAATCAATTCATATTTTTTTGTGGAAAAGAGTCAATACGTCTGAAATCTGATTTAAAAATGACATATTTCTGGTTTTCTCTGGTTATACCCTCTTAAATAACAGAACGAAATAATTTTCTGAGAATACTTTTTCTATCGAGGGACTTTCATAAAATTAAAAAAAATATATATAGATATTATTATTAGTGACTGACTGAAGGTTCAGTTTCGGTTTCGGCGGATTTTCTGACGAACCTTCGGCCGCACCGAAACTCTGCAAAAGACTTCAATAAATGGTAAATGAATGTTGTGATTGTAAACGCAATTTAAATTAAAATACTCAATTAATGAGATTCTTCCTTTATAATGCACATAAGTGTTGATTATTGACAAATATTTGTTCCAAGCACTAGTTAACATGTTTGTATACTTCAATTATTGCTTTTTTATTTCATTTAACACGTGTTAACTGTTTTTATAAGAGTAAAAAATAAGCCAAACTTCACTAAACAATAGATTCTTAACATGTCTAAAAAAGCCGAAACTGAGACAGCTACCGAAGATTCGGTTTCGGTTTCGGTAGTAAGTCCTGTTTCGGTCGGACACTAATTATTATGTTCATAAATAATTAGTTCCTACCTAACAATTACAACACTAGAATCCATGCTCTATTTAACATAGTTGCTTCTCGCACTAAATTTATGCTTAACACAGCGCCCTTGAGGTGATTTCTCACAAAAACGGCGATATACAGGTGTCCGGGGGTAAAGTGCATTAACTTCGGGAGGTGATTCTACATGATAGTACCTACAAGTAAAAAAGATAAATAACTTTTTTCGAAATTACAACTTTTAGGGGTAGTTGTGTGGGGAATGAAACTTGCTCTGTTGGCATATTTTTTTTATAAAAACATCGCTTCCTTTAAAAAGCGTACATGTATGTAGATGCAAAAATCATTAAATGTTAAAGTTTGTTAACAGTAACAAATTTAATACCCACTACTCTGTAATAATTTTCATAGTACCTATTGACTTCTTTATATATGTAATTGCTGTGTACCTTTTTTTCATAATAATAACAAACTTACGTACATTTATAATAGCAAAAAATTTGAATTACAAGAAATTTACCTACATTTATATTAATCGCTAAAAAAATGTTTTACACCTCTGCCAACCGGTATGTTTGTAATGATGTTTTGTGTAATATTGTGACAGTAATTTTTGAAACTACTATAAATAGCCTGAGCCCAAATACAAATATGCTGGTTGAACTCATTTGTTAACAATTTACTTATCGAATACTCATACCTACTTGCGTTGTGCCTACTTATGTCTTTAACGCTCTGTTTATTATTTTATGTACTATAAATTTGTTATGATGGTACACACTTGTTATAATGCTTCTGTACAATTTAGCTTACACGTAAAAGCCATCAGGGCGTAAACAAATAAATAAATAACACAAGTAGGTATATTTTTTAGGAATTTAAAAACTGAAGCGTTCTATGTTTTATGTAAATCGGTAGAAATACGGAATTCGGGCTCTAAAACAGGAATTTAAGATGAAGCCATAGTAAATAATGCAAAATCATACAAAATCATATGTTTTTGTTTTGAAAATTTGATAGCTTAAAATTATTGTAGATACTTCAATTAAATACTGCGTGTAGAACATACCTTGGCCCTTAAAAATATCGGTCATTTTAATAAGCCTATAAAAAAATAAAGTATAAGGTCTAAAAAACACACTTTCAAGTCCAAACTCTCCTATGTATAAACCCCTTTTCGGATATGGTTTTATTTTATAATGTGGCAAATTCAGTTTATTTTATAATAATCGCAAAAAAAGTTGACATTTACACCCAATCTTCCCAAAATAAAATAAAATATGCATTTTCGCGTTGTTATTTTACAATACGGCCGCTAGTCGACGAATTTGGTTTTTCAAAGTGACCCCTATGGCGTCCACCGAAGAACTGCTGTCAACGCCACAGTCGCCAAAACTCAGTCACGCCCCGAACTGAGCGGGAGATGGACGCGTCACTCCGCGTCGCTTGATTTCGTGAAATCAATTTTAAATTTCCGTTTTATTACAATAAACAATGCGTAAAACAGGAATTAATATTTTTTACAGGCCTTTACGAAATCAACCTGTAAAACAAAACTCTCAAATACCTTTTCCAACCTTTCCAAAAGCTTTTTCTCAAGTATTTTTAAACTCCTCCCATAAAAATGATATGGATCAAAAATTTGAAAACTTCAAAGAACAACTACTACAAACAATGAGTGATAGAATCGACCTTCAACTAAGAAATTTTATAAAGACAGACATAAATAAATTGTTTTTGGATATTAAAAACGAAATACAAGACTTAGTTAAGAGCGTAGAATTCTGCACAAACAAAATTGATGATTTTGAGAAAGAAATAAAAAGAACAAATGATCACCAAAAAAAAAATGAAGCAAAAATCGAGGAATTGCAAAGAGAGGTAAAAAATCTCAAATTAACTGTAAACCACATCCAACAGAGCGCGCTTGAAAATTCTATCGAAATACAAGGAATCGAAGTACAGAAAAATGATAATGTACGAAAACCCATTGAACTACTTATGTCGGCCCTTGACTGCAGCGACCTTTTAAAAAATAATTCTTTGGTAAACTACTATAACAATCCGGCCAAGCGGACTATTTCCATCCAATTCAATTCAAAAGAGACAAAGGATAAGGTAATTAAACAAAAAAAAATTAAAGGAATACTTACCCCTCAAGAAATGAAGTACTCGGAGTCAACACAGAAAATCTTCATCAATGAAAAATTAACGCCAGCAAATAAACAGCTCCTATGGTTAGCCAAATCAACAAAAGCATTCGGATACAAATATGTTTGGACGAAGGACGGACAAATCTTACTTAGAAAGGGCGACGACTCGCCTATAATACGCATAAAAGATGCAAACGACATACCATTGCATTAATCACATACTTGGGACAAGAAAAAGGAAGAATTTTTATACTCCGTGAAAATGGATCTCAATGATGATTTTACGTTAATAGACACAAAGGTATGTGAAGATACTACAGAACTAAATAACTACATAAGTGAAGGAAATACTGACTTCAACATAATAAATTTAAATATCCGCAGTATTCATAAACATTTTGATGAATTTTGTCTTTTCCTTAACTCTCTAGGATTTCAACCAAATGTTATTATACTTACGGAAACGCAAATGCGTGAACTAATCCCTTACTCCATCTCTGATTATAATACTTACTCACTTCCTTCTAAACATACTTCGCATGACGGTCTAACGATTTTCTATAGTGCACATAAAATAACTGATGTAATAATAAACATCCCAAAATTTAAGTTTTCAAATGCCATACATTTATCATTCAAGCTAACAATAAAAAATACTCTATAATTGCTGTTTATCGCTCCCCTTCTTTAGATTCTAAATCTTTTATCACAGAATTAAAATATTTCATAAACGAAAATAATTGCAACCAATCAGATTTCTCATTTATCGTGGGGGATATAAATATTAACATAGAACATTCCATCCTGAGCCCAATTGCAAATGAATATCTAAATGTTATATACAGCGAAGGATATCTATCTTATATAAATAGCCCTACCAGATACGGTTCTTGTCTTGATCACATATTTCTTAAAACCAATAAAAATTGTATACCCAAATCAGCTGTCCTAAAAATTGATATAACCGATCATTTCCCAACTTTTTTCGGTCACAGTACCTTAAAGTATCATCATACAACTAAAGCCCAACAAGTGGGAAAAAATAAAATTAACTATCAAACCCTAAACAGTTTTTAAAAAAAAGAAACTTGGAACTCAGTTTTATCCAATGATGACCCAAATCAATCACTAAACACCTTCTATTCAATATTAAATGATAATATCAAGAATAGTCTTGAACCAACACCAATACCTAGAAGCAAACATAAAAAAATTAAACCATGGATCACGCGTGGCTTGATAATTGCAAGCCAACACAGGAACAAACTGTACAAAATTTACAAAAATCATGAGAATTATTGTATGGCTAAAAACATTCCACCTAATGAAAATTTACGACAGCAATACATCATTTATAGAAATTTTTTCAATATTCTTATAAAAAAATGTAAACAAGAGTATTATACTAAACAATTACAAACAGCTGATAATGATTCTAAAAAAACCTGGCAAGTCATAAATGAAATAACTAATAGAAAACATAAAGTAAAAACAATCCCTGAAAAAATTGTTACAGATGATAAAATAGTCATAACGGATATAAGAAATATTGCAAATAAATTCAATGATTTTTTTACAAATGTTGCTTCAGATATAATAAATAACAATCCCTCATTTCAAAACCATATATATCAACACACTCAAATGGATGAACACTCTGAAAATAGTCCTAATTTAACCCAATTTAAACGTATTACCGAATCTGAAATAATAAAACACATTGACAATCTTAACACAAATACAGCCAATGGTCCAGATGAATTGAGCGCCATCGCTATCAAATCTATCAAACAACACATTTCGAAGCCCTTACAACACATTTTTAATTCCTGTTTTGAAAAAAACGTTTTCCCAGACGCATTTAAACTCTCCAATATTGTACCGATACATAAATCTGGATCAATCTCTAAACTTGACAATTACAGACCAATATCGCTAATATCCCAACTAGCGAAGATATTAGAAAAAATTATTAAAATACAAGTACTAGAGTTTCTAGAATCAAATGCACTTTTGTCCCCAAATCAATATGGTTTCAGAACAGGTCTTAGTACAGATGACGCTTTATTTAATCTAACAAAAAATATATACACCAATCTTGACTTAAATATGAAAAGCTTAACAATCTTTTTAGACCTAAAAAAAGCATTTGATACCGTTAATCATAATAAACTGATTAGAAAACTAAATAATATTGGGATTAAAAATAATTGTCTGTCACTATTAACAAATTATTTACTTGATCGCAGACAATGTACAAAAATTGGTGATAATATTAGTAAACCAGAATATGTGAGACATGGGGTTCCTCAAGGAACAGTTATCGGTCCTTTATTGTTCCTAATTTATATCAATGACCTGTGTAATATCAGTATTCCGGGAAAACTATTCTCGTATGCTGATGATACTGCAATCACAGTCCATGGTAAATCATGGAAAGAAGTCTCTGAAAACGCAAATAAGTGCACATCCATTGTCAAAGAATGGCTAAACCAAAACCTCCTAACTCTGAACTGTGAAAAAACTATGTATATTCCATTCTATAATAACAAAAGGGCGGCACCCTTAACTCACCTAAATATAAGATTTCACAACAATTCTTGCAACCCTGTTTTGTGTTCTAACTGTATAGAAATGAATTCGGGGAACACAGTTAAATACTTAGGAATTATTATAGACAGCCAACTAAAATGGACAAATCACGTAGAAAACCTTGTAAATAAACTTAGGTATTTGACTTACATTTTTAAACGATTAAATAACATAGTTGATATTAAAAGAATGAAACTGGTATATCATGCATTGGTGCAACCATCAATATCTTATGGAATAATTGGATGGGGGGGTATTTATGATACCCATATTAAGCAACTAGAAATTACTCAAAAATTAATAATAAAAATTATGTTGCATAAAGATGTTACCTACCCCTCCTTGCAATTATTCCAAGAAGCTGAACTCTTAGATATAAGAAAAATCTACTGTATGCAATGTCTGAAATATATATTTTCACGAAATGTATATTTTACAAAAAACGAAAATCGCTCCAGCAGTAGAGTAAATAATGCATTTGAGGTTCCCCTATGCAAAACTAGGCTTGCGCAGAGACATGCTTTTTCCATTGCACCAAAAATCTATAATGCACTGTATCAGACTATAGAAATTAAATCTAAAAACATATCCTCTTACAGCATATACCAAAAATTAATAAAGACTTAGGTAACTACAAATGACACAAATACATACCTGCTATAACATCATACCTGTTATAACTTTACAAATCCTAATTTTTATTTAACCTTTTTTGTTTTTCATATATATATATTTTTTTTTTCTTCTTTTCTTAACTTTAGTTTTGTAAATACGGAATTATTTGTTCTATAAATATGTTAAACCATAATTATGTTTTAATTTACTAATTTAAAGTTTAATTTGCCATGTTGTAACTTAACTGCATTAAAAAAAACTTAAATATACCCACGAACTGGCGATGCCTATGTGGGATTTTTTTTTTTGTTATCATACAAGTATGTATACTATTGTAATATCTTTTGTTTTTGTTAAATTGTAATATTGTTTATCTTTAAGCTACATATTTAATTTTATAGTTCCTTTTTTTTACTTCTTATCAAAAGAAATGTTTTTTGTAATATTTTTATGTATGTAACAAAAAAAAAATTATTAATAAAAAAAAAAAAAAAAAAAAAAAAAAGGGCGTGAATTCCGATTTCGATTTTTTCCTGAACTAGTGGATCGCCTTAAACCATACCGCCATCTACTTACATAAGGAGTGTTGTTGTTACTATCCTGATCCCAAGTTTTACACAACGTGCTGCATCGCCTTCCTGACCATGTGAAGTAGGTACATTACTATTGTATACCTATATGGCATTTTTGTACTTGCAAATTTTCTTAAAGTGTCCGAATTTACCGTGCACTACAAGATGAATTACAAGTCTCCAGGTGTTAACATCTACAGCCTGTATGTCGGACGAATATCTGCAGCTCATATATTGGACTAAAAATTAATGAATTTATTTGAACTACTCACCTATGGTACTAAACTAAATCGAATACTTTCAATCTAATCAATAATTACAAGTATTTTAAATAGGTACCTTTGTTAGGTACCAAATTTGATTGACTGCTCTTATTATACAAAAATAAATGTTTGTAATATATGAAAAATGAATATTTATGTACTTAAAAAAATTACAATAGGTGGCACGCGAGCTGTTTGATACTGAATTTACCGGGACTGAATAAATGGAGAATAAACGGGAGAGGGGAGGGGAACGCAGGAAGGGGAGCAGGAGAGTCAGAAGGGGAAGGGAAGGTGAAAGGGTAACGAGACGAATGGGAAAGGACACGCAGGAAGAAAAAATCTTTATTAAGGGGGGGGGGGGGGGGGTAAGTTTCTAAACTTTTTTTTTTCTAAATTTACAACATGTCGAGAGTATTGTGTCAAAATTTCAAGTAAATCGGAGCAAAACTAAAGAAGACACAGCGTTGCAAGCGACCGGCCCTCATGGACTCCAGGTACTAATATCTACAGCCTGTATGTCGGACGAATATCTACAGCTCATATGTTTGACTAATATCTATGAACTTCAGAGTGAGGACTAATACCTACAGAGCTAAGGTCGGACGAAAATATCTATGACGGTCCCAGTGGTGACTAATATCTATGGAGCGTAGGTTGGACTAATATCTACAGAGGGCAGCTGAGCAAGAGGTTGTACGGAAAAGCATAAATTATTTCAATTACGTAATAACTAACCTAACCTAAACTAACCTAACCCAACCTCTGCCAGTGCTGTAGATATTCGTCCACACTTTGGTTCTCATAGATATTAGTCAGCAGTTTGATTTGTAGTATTCGTCCTCACTTTGGTTATCATAGATATTAGTCCGATTTGTTCAGTTTTTGGAATTCCTGTAGATATTAGTAGATGCCTCCAATTATAACGGCTGTGAAGTGGGGAGATTGAACACAATAACAAACAAAACAAAATTTGTGTGCAGTTCACACGCGGTAGAATAGAAATTCAATCAGGAAACTAAAGTCGACAAGAGGCTACGAAGCACCACACAAAGAGGAAACTGATTAGTCTATCCATGTCAATGGTTAGTTAGTCACTTACCGATTTATAAGCTCGTTTCTCATTAAGACCTGTGCAACACACAACTATAAAACATCACAAATCATTTGGCTTGGCCTATTTCAGGATATCGCTCGCCATATAACTATTCCCATTGGGAATGTACGGTGAGCGATATGTCGAAATACGCCAAGCCACATGATTTTTTATAGCTGAGTGTGGCACAGGTCTTAATGTCATTCAACTAAAGATAAATTCATAAAACTTAGATTTAAAAAAAAATACAATAGTCGAAAAGAATGTGACCTTTCTGGGGTACCCGGTTCTAAGGTCACATTGTACATAGTTTTGTGTATTAATTTATACATTATATCAAGTTTTTTAAGTGAATACTTCTTTACCAGTATATTGCGATTTGAAACTCGATGAAACGAAAAAGCGACACTAAAAAGAGACAAACACGTACACAAACAAAGACACCATAAATATCATGCTATAAAAGCATTCATCAGTCTTTCACTGGAAACAAAAATCGAGGAAAACGAAAATAAATTCAGAAACAAAATAAAAAAAAATGGATTAAAGAACAAAAACGCCAATATTACCAAAATTTTATAACATTAAAGAATAAAACATGTTCACGCAACACAAAAACCCAATATAAAACACGCAACACTCACAAACACATAAAATCATAAGATATGCCGATTTTCATTAAATTTAATTTTTTTAATTTTACTTTAATTTTTAATCTTTATTTTTAGTTTAAATTTATCTTAATTTTAAGTGTATTTTCGCCACCAACATTATTTTTTTTTTCAAAATGTATTACGTATAAATTCTTATATTAATGGTAAGCCACCCAGCGAGGTCAACATTACTGGATTGTACTATGAAATGTAAAATATTACATAAATAAATATCTATGGGATTTAGCTTACGAGAAAAAAGGTCTCCTCTTTGTACGGTGCTTTGTAGCCTCCTTACTTTTGTCTACTTTAGTTTTCTGAAGGTTTTATAAGTATATATTTATTTTTTAAGTATTAATTTCTTTAACACCGTTGTGATTTGAAACTCGATGAAACGAAAAAGCGACACTAAAAACAGACACACACACATTATGGGATTTAGTCTGGGACAGAATGAGATAGAATAATCGGTCTCAACTTTGTGCAGTGCTTCTTAGCCTTCCCACTCTTTTTCTGAATGTTTCATTTTTACCGCGTGTGAACTGCACACTTGTAATTTTTTGAAGTGAAAACTTCTTTAGCACCGTTTTGATTTGAAACTCGATGAAACGAAAAAGCGACAGTAAAAGGTGAAAACACTAGGTACATCTATAGGATTTAGTTTGCGAGAGAATGCGATAGACTAATCGGTCTCCTCTTTGTGCGGTGCTTCGTAGCCTCCCCACTCTTGTCTACTTTAGTTAACTGAAGGTTTCACTTCTACCGCGTGTGAACTGCACACAAATATATTTTTTTTGTAGCATGTTCAATTTTTTAAGTAAGTTTTTGCAAGAATGTTAAAATTATAAAGCAATATCTAGAAGAAAACATAACATATAGGTACGTTAATATTTGTTAGTTTGCAACATTGTGTCTTCATTCTTCCTTCCTATGTCCACAATCTATATCTTTACTTCTATTGAAGTCGGTAATATTTTTAATGGTTTTTATTGCAAGAGGAATAAATAGATACTAGGTACTTACCTACCTAATAAGTGCCTTTTGAAATAGATTGAAATCTCAAAACTTAAACATAACACAGATAAAGAATTACTTCCAATGCGCTTTCGAATAATTAAACTTTCGATGAAAAATACTTTGAAAAGTATAGCTCTACTTCTACATTCATTTTAATTTTTATCGACCACTTTCGAAAATCCAATGTTGTACACGTGTTATAAAAAGAGAATTAGAATTACTTGACTTTATGTCAGTACTCAAAGCATTATATATTTTAGGAGCGATGAACCAGAATTGTCGTTGAGCGAATGAGGTTTTAGTTTTTGGGACCACGCAACCCAGGTTTGATGAAAAGCGGGTGTGTGCTTGATGTTGTGGAGCAATTAGTAGATTATTTTTTCGTATATAACAAATGCTTGTTTTAGTAAATAGCTGTCGAATATCTAAGACCCTGATTTTTGCAAAGAGTTCATTTGAGGGATGAGTAGGTTGACATTTAAATATAATTCTCAGAATTAGTTTTTGAACTAAAATAATTGGTCTAATAATGGTTTCAGCACAACCGCCCCATCCCACTATACTGTATGTTGTTATGATAATTGAAATAAGACATTGAAATGTTATTTCGCATCCGCCACTACTTTCACACTTACGTTACGGAATGGCTCCGGCCTACTTATCGGAATTGTGTAGGTATTCCACCCTCCGGTCAGCAGCGTCATCAGCTATCGGAAAGGTATAGATACTAAGTTCGGTGAGGCGCTTTCGCGGTGTCCTGGAATGGAGGCGTCTACTAATGTCTACAGGAATTCCAAAAACTGAAAAAATCGAACTAATATCTATGAGAACCAAAGTGTTGACCAATATCTACAGCTCAAACTGTTGACTAATATCTATGAGAACCAAAGTGTTGACGAATATCTACAGCTCAAACTGCTGACTAATATCTATGAGAACCAAAGTGTTGACGAATATCTACAGCACTGGCAGAGGTTGGATTTGCAATTATGTATAGCATATTGGAATAACGTAATATTGCGTATGCAGTTTAAAAAAGTATGAATGTAAAAATCCCTAATATCGGACTATTGGACACATTTAGCTGATTAGGCCAACCTACGCTCTGTGTAGGTTGAACTAATAGCGTAGATATGATATTTAGCTGATTATATTTAGCTGATTACCTACGCTCTGTAGATATTAGTCAACACTGGGACCGTCGTAGATATTCGTCCGACCTTAGTTCTGTAGATATTAGTCAACACTCTGAAGTTCGTAGATATTAGTTCAACATACGAGCTGTAGATATTCGTCCGACATACAGGCTGTAGATATTAGTATCTGGAGTCCCTGGAATGGACTGCCACACGACAACAAACTCAGCAGAATTTAGAGCTTAACTCACCTTTTTAGATAGTCGTATCCAAAGATATTGAAATACAAAAGAGATATGCTATGATGTCCGACCGACTGACTGTCGGGGGACTACTACCTAATTTGAATAGTTTGCGTGCTGAAAGAATTTGTTCATTTAGTTAATTTTTTTAAGGTGTGCAGTAATATTGGTTAACAATATAGTTTGAATACGGAAAGAATTCGTTCATTTAGTTGTTAAACTAAATTAGTTAAATTAAACTAAGTTCGTTTATTTTATTCGTTAATTGGTTATCAATTTCGGTGACACCAGGAAGCACAGTTCCACCCAGTAAAACTGCGGATAGCACATCCTTCACGTCCTTCGCGTGCAAAGTCGTTTCTTCTCCAAGCACAAACTTTTTAATCGAAGTGTGTTTATTGGAAGTGACCTACCAGGTAAGTAGGTATGTTTTCTGTGTCTACTTGGAAATAATAAAATTAAATAGATCCTAAGAATTCACAATAAGCCCAAAAACGTCGCTTTACAAATTATCCAATTATTATTATTATTTTAATCACCAAAAGAAATAATTTTTTAACATAATAACCTTTTTTAAATGTAGGTTATAACTTATGAAACAAAGTGAGGTTAACCCCCGTCACTGTAAAGAAATATTTAAGAGAAGGCCACAAGCCAAAATCCTGTGGATTCTAAGTAAGTCTTAAATCGCCACGAATATAGGACGATATGCACAAAAATCGCCTGGCAAACAGGAGTCATAGTATAGGAGTTTAGAGGTCACGATTTCATGCCCAAAAGTGTTTTTTTTAATTTATTTTGTGAATAATTTCATAAGAAAGAAAAAAGTTAGTCAACGGAAATTGTCACAGATAATTTGAGCCATAAATTCTTGTACGTTTCTACTGAAAAAAAAAACATTTTTAGTAGTTTACGAATGTATTTATTATAAAGTAATCATGATTTTTATATTAATTGTGCTCAATGGAAACGGTAGAAAAAGCATCTATTTATATAAACCGTTTCGAAGTGAAGAAAAAGCATCTATTTATTCCATGCATAATTTTTTTATATTTGTAATTTAAACCGTTTCGAAGTGAAGATTAATACTAATCACTAATCACTAAAATAGTGATTTAACATGAAGCTTCGCCATAAAACATAGATCCACTGAAATAAGGCAGTAAATAGGACGATTTGCTTCCCACTACAAAACACATTGCGTGCCGCAGGTTGATATATTCCTTTATTAGTAAAAAAAATCCTTTAGAAAAGCGTCCTACCAATAGGTAGGCTTCCAATGAGAAATAAGCTTCCCTTCACAACAATGCAAGATTAACGATGATTTACGTTAACACCAAACTATTTTTTTTTCTAATTCGATTTACTTTTTTCTTGTATCGTAGAATATTTCGACCGGCATCCGAAACGTATAAAAAATGCATTAAAAACGACAAAAACCTCTTCACACCCGGCGGGAAACACCATCAATCTTCTCAAGGGTAACCGTGTCAAACGGGGCACATCCCATCGGATCCAAGGGGTTAGATTTAAGGACAGTCGCAGGATCTGAGGTAATTTTATTTATTGTCTCCAAGGGTTTCGTTATCACCAATATTTTATTATGGTGGCGGATAATAATAATTAGTCCATATTTTATTTTATTTCTTATCCTCTTTTAAGGCGATCCAATAGTCCAGGACAAAAACGAAAACGGAATTCACGCCCTTTATGGGAGGAGTTTAAAAATACTTGAGAAAAAGCTTTTGGAAATGTTGGAAAAGGTATTTGTGAATTTTTTTTACAGCTTGATTTCGTAAAGGCCTGTAAAAAATATTAATTCCATTTTTACGTAATGTTTATTGTAATAAAACTGAAATTTAAAATTGATCTCACGAAACTAAGCGACGTGGAGTCACACGTCCATTTCCCGCTCGGACCGGGGCGTGACTGATACGAAAAAGGTGTGCCAAGTGCATGGTTCTTGTGCCCATGCCATAAGGGTCACTTCAAGAATCCAAATTCGTAGAGTGCGGGCCGTATTGATTGATGTCAAAAATAACAACGAGAAAATGCATATTTTATTTTATTTAGTGAAGTTCGGGCGTAAATATCAATTTTTTTTGCGATTTTTATAAAAGTAACTGAATTTGCCACATTAAACAATAAAACTATATCCGAAAAGGGGTTTATAAATATAAATAGGAGAGTTTGGACTTGATAGTGTTTTTTATAGACCTTACCTATACTTTATTTTTTATAGGCTTATTAAAAGACCTGTAAAAAAACTGACAGATATTTTTAAGGGCCAAGGTATGTTCTACACGCAGTATTTAATTGAAGAATCTATAATACTTCTAAGTGATCCAATTTTAAAAACAAAAACATATGATTTTGTATGATTTTGCATTATTTACTACGGCTTCATCTTAACCGTCTAAAAGTAGTTGCAGGTACTTACCTACTAAAATCATGTTAATAAATGCAGACAGCGGACATGTCAATTTTGGAGGTGGGAAAGGGTACCGCCGCCCCGGGAACCATTTATTGGACAACCAGCACCCCTGCCACAGGTCACCCCAAGTGGTACTCTACGTTTGGTGACTTAGCAGGGGTGCACGGGTTCATGGGATGAGGTTTGTCCGGGTCTTGGTCCGGGCGGATGCGTCTGCCTACCAGCTGCATGGCAGGCCGGATCGGGAGGGAATGGTTGAGGGGGTCCCTTTGATGTCTCCAGCCATACTCTCTCGGAACATCGCGTTGCACCGCAGTGGGAGGGATGGATTCGTCCGTCACTCCTGGACACACTGACTCCCAGATTCCTACCAACCCCTAATACCATTTTCTTTCCCAGAACTTATTTTCATTCCCTATCCTAAAAAGACCCTCCACACAGCATCCCCAAAGATGATATAGGCCCTGAGGGGTCTATTTTACTCAGGGCCTCCTGTGTGGAGCTAATGGAAAAAAAGTCGGCCCTGGAACTGAACCTTAACTAAAATTCAGTTAGGTACTGAGTACCTACCTACCCAAGTTCAATCATTATCGAAAAATTCCAAACCACCCTAAATAAAATGCCCATCATATCCTGGTAATTTAAGTCGCACCTAAGTATTCCTCTCTTCCGAATTGGCGACTGCGATATTGTGTGAAATTGACTAAAATTTTAGCTTAGCCGTCGCTCAGTATGGTTGGAGAAATCAGCCCTTAGGTAGGCAGTACATATATTTTAATCTATATATTAACCTATCCATATTCGCATTGACACACACGTCCAGAAACAAAACTTTTGACATGAAATTAATTATGTATACGAAAGAAACTTTTTCAAAATGATAAAGCTTTCCTTCATCTATCTTCGGTTGTCTTCCTTGGAAGAAAGGAACCAAACATAACTCCCACTAAGATTCAGAGCACGCCTCAACAGCCAAAATATCTCTCCTCTTGTAAGACAATGCGATTATGATTCTTATCTACTCGTTTTATAGCGCACACAAAGGCTCGACAAAGGCAGATTACCGAGTCCGCCCATAGATGGCAGCCTCGGAAAAGCTACGGTAAAAGCTCAGACCATTTAGAACCCGATTCCAAACCGGCCTGTGTACAAAATTGGAAAACGCTCATCTACAAACTGCAAAAAATCCACACCGAGAAGAAAAGCATTACACACAAAACAACAAAAAAAGATTTTCATTAGTATTCCAAAAGTTTAACCCCAACGATTTGATTAACCTCTTTTTATTAGTTGTCTCATAACTTCAGTTTTGTTTCGGAGTTTGTGGATCATAGCAGGGCTAAGGGCTAGCTAACAAGATTAAAGAAAAATGTGCAGCTTTACTAGCATTAGGCAAAAGGGGTGTTCCAGTTTCATCGTGTGTAGAAGTTTGAAAGCATTTCGTCAGAGCTTTTTTTAAAGGTGGAATTGTTTTATGGGGGAGCGTTTTGTGCGGCGGCTCCCTATAGGGAAGAGGAGATATCTCCGCGGTCGCATTTTATACATTCACAGGCCAATCCGGTGTTCCCAAACAATGGGCAAGACAATGGTGAACACCCAGATGTGGGCGGGGCCTCCATTGTTGTGCACAATGGGCCCATGCGCAGTATATAACACAACAATCGGCTCCATGTAATATATCCATCTGCTTATTGTGTGCGCTCCTTATGTGGTGCGGGCGGCTCAAGGAAGCGGAAAGAATCCTTGGAAGGTTGGGGAGTTTAGGTACAAAGAAAATTATCAGAGGAGATTGAAAATATGTTTGAAATTATTATTAGACTGCCTTTGAAATTATAATGGCGAGCTTTTGCATTGGGTGAGTAGGATTTTGTTAGCTGAGTTGCTTTTCCAGGAAAATAATAGAGATCACTGAAGGAATTCATACAGGTACAGTGCAAATTAGAGGTGTGTTAACTATTGGCGCCTACTCTAATCTTTATCGATGACAATCTGTTATGTTGGTACAATAAACCCACCTAACTATCGATTAATTACCTAATTCTCACACATCGCATTTCGGTAAAGGATAGAATAAAATCTTAATGTATAAAACGAAGTCGGGTTAGTTACACCATTTATAACTCAAGAACGGCTGGACCGATTTTTATGGTCTTTGATTTGTTGGATTTGTCTCCGCCCCGAATAGCAGAAAAGATATTAAAACATCGGAAAAGTTCCAGAAAAAAAATATTATTAAGAAAATTCTTATCCTAATACATTTTGATAAGTATAATATTGAATAGCGAATGAATTCCAAAAAATCATAAACGTCAAATGTCAATGCGCTGATTGTTTTGCTTTTGTTCTTAAACATTGGAATTCTGCCCCTCTTTCTTATACACTAAATGTCAACAGTTGAAAATGAGACAAACTGTGAACGTATGTCTGCACACCTTCAAAGGAAAAATGCAATAATTATAATAAATTTCCCTCACACGTATAGAGAAAATGAAACGCAATTCCCGTAAGTAAGTTGAAAAGTAAGAAAATCACAAAAAAATATAAATCCGTACACAGCGCCATCTCTGAAAACTACTGAAAAAAAAAATAAAACACCGACAGTTGCGCATCGATAATTGTTTCATTGTGTAATTTTTAACTTAGTAAAAAAACTAAATTTAATTCAGTTACCTAATAAGTTAACCCAACAATTATTGATTCTGAGGCGGTACAAAGTTCGCTGGGTCGGCTAGTTAGCCATAAATAAAGAAATTAGAACTTGAAAACAAATTACAAAAAGTACAATTGAAAAAGCACTGTGGTTGTATTAACATTCTCTAGTGACTACCAAAGAAAAGCACGTAAAATTTCCAACAAAAAGTTCAATGGTTACCCCCCCGATGGATCGGTAAGTACCTAATAGAGAGCATAAATATGTCAAATGGAATCCGAACAAAGAAAACCTTTACCAAGCTGAGATCCACCCGTTTTTCCACCAGTCAGCGCCAACAAACAATCCATTAAGTTTCTTCTGATAAATTCCAAAAAAGGCAGAACCAAATGTCGGTTCGTGATTCCAGCGGAGGTCAAGTCTCTTGTGGAATTTTCAATTTTGACAGGCGCTCTTTGTGGCTCGAACAACGATCTTCTCGCTTAGAACCTTAGAAGATGGCTCCTTAGCAGCCTTCCTTGGAGGCTCAGAACTCTGACGCTACGTTTTTTTGGAGTTTAGAGAGAATCGGTCTAAAATGAGAATAATCTCTTACAATAGACTATTGTTGCTGTTCCACAATCCGCAATGTAACGAGCAATTATTATTTTTATTGAATGCGGTGTTCGCGCCGCTTTTAGTGATAACTCGGTGAGATACTTTTGTGTTCTTGAAATGGATTATTAATTTATTCTATGGCAACAAATGCATCCTTTCCCGTCTCCCCTCTTGCCCCCCAAAAAGTCAGTGTGTTCACGCAGCTCCCGCGAGTACGAGGTCCTCGTTCATATAAGACGCTTAAAACAATCGATTCTTTGAAAACTATTCAAATTCGAAATAATTCATCAAGTAAAAAAGTGAACTACATCTCCAATAGTGATTTCATCTTGAAAGGAACTACGTCCCAGATGAACCTGCTCCCTTCTACCTTCCGTGAGTGTTACCTACCTATACATTTTGTTGTCATTGTATTTATACGAAAGTGGATTGCCGAATATTTAGTTGTAAACCTCTTAGCGGGAACATGCGGAATAGAATTAATCCGAATCCATGGGATTATCAATACTCAACACTGGGGTACTTTAGAGTATCTAATCACTTCTTCAGGAGGTCTGATTGGATGGAGGTAAGCAAGCACTAAATGAAAAACGAATTATATGATCGTTCTACAATGAACGGTGGAGAAAATTGATTATTACTAGTAAAATTGACTTGACATGGATCGGTCAATGATGGGAAGAGATATCTAGAAGAATATCAATTAGAATTTTGTGATAGGAACTCTTCTATCTATAGCAAGACAATTATTTTGTTAAGTTTTATGTTTCTTGATGGTGGATGATAAAGACTTCGATTTAATCGATTCTTCAAGGTCACAATATTCAAAATCTTAATCAATTTGAATATCGCTCCGCTAATCATTATAAAATCCAGCGTGGACGTAAAACAATCGGACTATTAACGCCTTGTATAGAAAATCTTGGAAAACAAATCCACCCAAGACAATAGCGCGATTTAACGCTTTTCAATAAGGCCGCTATTTGCGGGCGAATTCCGCGTTGTGGCTGGGCCGCCGAAAGTCCGAAGCAGCAACCATAGCAAGTTCACTGTCAAAACCTGGCTTTGTATCTTTGTTATGTAATATCCATAACTGATTCGATTTGCGAAGCGGAATCAAGTTGGAATTTTTTCTATTACTCCACCGTGTAATAATCGCCATCAATAGTAAGTTGTTCGGGAAACGTGAAGCCGCCGGAGCGTGCAGTTTCATCGCTTGTTTTTTCCTATCCGTTGTTATTAAAAGCAACTTTTCGTTCGTGGCCACAATCGTGGATGTTGTATTGAAAATCAATTGTTGCCTCGCGTTGTGATCGGTGAGTTGGGTTTTGTATCTATACGTAATTGATGGACTTCGTTTCAGAGGTTTCAAAAAAGGCTTTGTTATCTATTTTGATTGGATACAATTGAATTAAATAATATTGTAGTATTAACGTGATCAAAAGTGTCAGATTGAGAAGGAACACAATTTATGTAAGTCATAAGTAAGTCGTACACTCTAGTGGCATAATTTTAATATTTTTAGTAATGTATGTCGGCATTTTATATTTCATTAAGTAATCCACACCCATTGAAATTAAAGTACAAAGTGAAACAAAATAATACCATGAAAAGAAAATATAAGAAAATTCTACATAGAGATAAAGAGTAAATATTTCAAAATGGTTATAGTTAAAGTTAAAAGTATCTTTCCATTACGCATACTTAGAACATTAAAATTTGAATCACCGTAGAGTAAATTAATATTATTTGATTTAGCATTATATGTAGGCAAAAGAAGAAAAATTGACAGCATTGCATACCATTTTTAGAATATACCTAGCATGTAATACAGATGTAGCAAATTAATGAACGGTAGTACTGCATTCACTCCAAAGAGTTACATTTGTAAAACATTTTAATACATAAATAATACTTCTCTATCAGCGTTAGCAATATCATCTCGAGAGTAAAAGACTCCCAATTCATCGCTGAAAATCTCGCAAAACCGTTTGAATTCACCGGGCACGAGACAGTGCCAACGTGCGAATGTTGTAGCGCTAACATTGTCAATTAGTATTCCTAAACGAACACCTTCCAGATGCTTTGAATTAAGGGTGATCAAGTTGTGAAAAATTCGCTTGTGCACGGGATGAGTATATATCCACACTGCTCCAACACGTGATTTGCCGTTATGAGGGTAATCTGTCCCGCTCATGTCGCCGTTTCGGCCTGCCAACGGTCCCCGTAGTATGGCAGAACAAAGTGTCGTGCACATCGGAATATGCACGACTTCTTTGTGCTTGCGCGGGAGTCTTGTACTGGAAGATAGCTCTACACCTCGCGGGAATTATGACTGGAGCATACGTTCGTATATCGATGACTGGGGTACAGATGATGCAGTTATAAGTGAATAATGTGAAGGCTGAAGAAAAGCAGTGGAATGCACATAAAAGGAAGTGTACCTAGGAACTGTCCATGTAAGTTGATACTTAACGGTAATGTAAATCAATATTTAATTAGACCCTCCCGTATCAGAGGTAGGCTATCATCGAGCAATCCCCACACTGCATTTTGTAGTCTAGAGTACATAGGTAGGTACTCACTGATACATTTCACATCAAGTTTCTTTTCTGTTTTATCTCCCGGCTTGCAGAACTAACTTGCCAATGATCATGCCTTTCGGGAGAGCTGTCTTGTTGTTAAAAAGAAATTTAAATGGCAAGTTTTGTTGCTGTTAGTTAAAAAAAAAAGTAGATTCTTGCGAGAGCTCCGAAGGGGCGACAATAAGTCGCCTATACCGGGGCGGGACAGTGGTGGGTGCTTCAATGTTAGTTTAAATAATGATTTTTTCTTTTGCCCTGTTTAATTTATCTTTGTCTTACTAACCTATTTTTTGCATTTTGTTTTTCCTGTTAAGCACTTGCATACTGCTTGCTAACAACGTATGCATGGACACTGGAGGTCTATATTCGTTCAAAATAAATAAATGTAGCTTCGTTTAACAAAAAAATTAGAATCTTGCGAGAGCCTTGAAGGAGTAACCATCAGTTACTTATACCAGGGCGGGTAAGAGGTGGATTACCTCCACTATTAGTTTAAATCTGCTAATCTTATCTTAAATATTATCTCTATTTTAAAAACGCTTTGAAATGTAAAATTTTGAAATGTTTTTAAAATTAATAAAGACTTAAGGTGAGATGTCCTATCGCTACCCAACCTATTCTTATTCTTCACCTTGGTGATTTGATTATCAATTAAACTCAATCTAATATTTTGAACATTCGAAAAAAAACACTTAATGCCCAATAATAAAAAAATACCTAATATTGTTTGATAAACATAAAACTTTGAAGTGACGATATGTTCGTATTTATAAAACTACTTACCACTAGTCCAGTTTTCCAGTAGTATGAGTATTTTGTGTAAAACACGAGCCCCGGCTGTGTCGCCAGCGCCCGCGCCCCCTGGTGGCTTATTACGGCGACTTTCCGCCCGGATAGCTTCCCCAAAGGGAGGGGTCCAAATCGCGGTCACTTGAGGTCCCATTTCGGTCCCATTTAGTTCCCATTTAGGACACTTTAGCGTATCCGACGCATAAAGTAAATACGAGCAAATTGGCTATTAAAATATTACTCTGGTACAATTTTGTAAAAGCATTAAAGACTACTTGGACGGTTTTTTTTGAAATGTGGTTAATTTAAAATGGGCTCGAACTAAAGGAAAAAAGCGTAAATGTAATATCAAATAAATGTGGTACCTACCTACCTAACTATTTCTAATAGATATATTTTTGAAGTAAACTTCTTTACGCATGCTTGACGTGGGGAGTGAGCTGGTGAATGCGTGGCGAGAGCGTTATAAAAAGTGTGATCGGGCGAGGCGAACGGTCACTAACTTATATCTCCCTCTTAACGGAAGTTAAGAGGGAGATATAAGTTAGTGAAGTTTTACTTCAGTCGTGTCGTCTAAAGCACATTTGTTTTTTTATTATTATTTAGTACAGAGCTTTTATTTATATTCTTAATAAATGTAATAATAATCAATCTTAAAATTATAATAATAATAAAAAAAAAAAAAAAAAAAAAATAAAATAAAAAAATTGTTTCTGAAAAAATTAGAAAATAGACAGATTTAGGAAATGAGATTAAAAGAATTTGGCATTCTCGGACTATAAAAATATTACCATTTGTTATTTCGGCTACTGGCATTATACCTAGGTCTCTGATTCAAAATTTAGGCGTATTAGATTTGTCAAAGAATTTATATATAAAAATGCAAAAATCGGTAATTTTAAATACATGTAGGATTACAAAAGATTTTTTAAATATTTATATTGAGGGATCAGTAGGATTTATAGGTTCAATTAGGAATTCCACAGAGCCGAACCCTCTGATATGAAAATATCTGGAGTCGGTAAATTATTTTCCCATCTGGTCTCTGGTAGGTTGACATGTTGTTCTTGTATTGTTTTGTAATTATAATACTTATATAGTGCAATTGCATAACGTGGATTGACCAGATGATCATTTGGGAAGTGTGTGAAAGGGTTTAGTTTTTCCTGTGGGGAAAATTAAACCCGGACATTTAAATCTGGTGCGTATATAATGAATTATTTTCCCATCTGGTCTCTGGTAGGTTGAAATGTTGTTCTTGTATTGTTTTGTAATTATAATACTTATATAGTGCAATTGCATAACGTGGATTGACCAGATGATTATTTGGGAAGTGTGTGAAAGGGTTTAGTTTTTCCTGTGGGGAAAATTAAACCCGGACATTTAAATCTGGTGCGTACAGTAAAGGATTATTGTATAAGAAAGCAATGTTATTAAAATGAAATGCGTCGACAGAGCGGTTTCATTCCCCACACGATGCAATATCTGTGAACAAAAATTGTAAATAAAATTAGTGCGAGAACCACTGTATGAAATGGAGCATTTTTGACGCCATCCGTGGTCGAAGGGTAAGGCTCTCGGCTAGCAATCTGGAGATTTATTCAAAATTTATTTGATTTATTTCTGTTTTTCACAATTATTAATATAAAATTATATATAATATATTTGCGGTACGTCCCACGGTGGAAGATACTTTCAGTACGCGCTGATGTAAAGACCAGCATTCAAAATTGAAATGTTGCTTGAAATATCTTTAGCCGTGTTTAATAACCACATCTCAAAAGCCAAGTATTTCTCCACCTTTCCCTTTCTATCTCCTGAGCATGGAGTCTCGAATTATACGTAAGGTAACGTACCCATACTACGTGACCAACTTTTTGCAATTTTTAACATAAATTAATAATTAAAGTAAATTTTTCTTATATCTAAGAGTTCAGCTTCTTGGAATAATTGCAAGGAGGGGTAGGTAACATCCTTATGCAACATTATTTTTATTATTAATTTTTGAGTAATTTCTAGTGGCTTAATGTAGGTATCATAAATACCCCCCCATCCAATTATTCCATAAGATATTGATGATTGCACCAATGCATGATATACCAGTTTCATTCTTTTATTATCAACTATGTTATTTTATCGTTTAAAAATGTAAGTCAAATACCTAAGTTCATTTACAAGCTTTTCTACGTGATTTGTCCATTTTAGTTGGCTGTCTATAATAATTCCTAGGTATTTAACTGTGTTCCCCGAATTCATTTCTACACAGTTAGAACACAAAACAGGGTTGCAAGTATTGTTGTGAAACATTATATTTAGGTGAGTTAAGGGTGCCGCACATTTGGTATTATATAATAGAATATACCTAAATAGTTTTTTCACAGTTCAGAGTTAGAAGGTTTAGGTTTAGCCATTCTTTGACAATGGATGTGCACTTATTTGCATTTTCAGAGACTTCTTTCCATGATTTACCATAGACTGTGATTGCAGTATCATCAGCATACGAGAATAGTTTTCCTGGAATACTGATATTACACAGGTCATTGATATTGGCTTACAATCTTTGTTCATCCGCATAAGTGCACACTCTTCACTTTTTATAATTATTGGTACCTACCTATAACCTGATAAATACTTGATAGTGATTCACTATGGGGGTAATCAAGGGATTTGACCTACACCACAAATTGTTTTAGCTGGCTCCGGTAATCCTTTCCTTATCCATTTTTCTCCACACAATTTTCGACCAGAGACTGAGTCCATCTTTTCCTGGATCTATTTGTAAGTTGCATCCACTGCTATACTACGTTGTTATACTTTTTTGTTGTCCTGTCGTCTGGCATTCTTTCTACATGTCTAGCCCACTTCAGAATTTGGAACCTAAATGATCTCACAAAATTTTCACGCTCAATAAGATGCCCTAGTTTATGTATTTATAAGTTTCCTTTCACAGCTTATCATTAGGCACTCATTACGCACATCATGAACGCAATTTAAAAGCCCACAAAAACATAATTTCGTATTCCAGTAGCGTAAGGCGTAATCGACAAAGCCAGGAACAGTGTAACAATGGGGCAACAGAATAAACAAACGGGGGAGAAGTATCCCCGCCTGTTCGTATTTTTCCTTCCTGCATTGTTAGAGAGAAAAACAAAGAAGTAACAATGAATGGTACACTGGGTAGGACTTAGATTCATTTAAAATTACATTTATCTCCCGTATTTTTGTAGCGATGAAAAGGAAATAATGGCTTTCGCTCCGAACAATGGAACATTCTTAATTATTATTTCGCTTTTTGTAGTATTTTGGTAGGTGGGTACCATTGTTTTTGTAAGAATATGAGGGTAAAGCTGAAATATAAAGATACCAACTTAGGTAGTTGTTTGAAAAACATGACAATTTTGGATTTGACAACATAAGTACCAATCTAATAAACAACATAGACTTGAACTGAAGCATTATACCAGCTTTGTAAAAATATTGTTTACATAATGATGGTTAGTTAATTTTTTCCTGAATAAAATACAATAGATGCGTCATTTAACCCGGGTGCATGGGGTGAGGTTTGTCTAGGTCTTGGAGACGGATTACCAGGACACACTGAACCCCAGATTCCTACCCACCCCTTAAAACCTTTTCCTTCACAGAACTCTCCTCTCCTTCCTTTCCTAAAAAAATCCTCCACACAGCATCCCCAAAGATGACACGCCCTAAGGGAAATTATTTTCCTCAGGGCCTCCTGTGTGGAGCTCTTGTAAAAAACATCATATTTTATTCTGTTCGAAGGATAAATTATTGTATCTTCAACCGTAGACCACACAAATTACAAATTCAATTCAATTATTATTTATTAATTTTCATTTTTAAAACCAATGTTGATAAATAGGCGAAATAATTTGATAAGAATGGAAGACCTAATCATGTGCATCGAAAAAATCGATATTTTTTACTATTTGAAGTTATCTTAAGAATTAGCTCTGAACGATAAATCATTTTTTAACGTGCTGTACAAATTCGTCCCCATAATCGATATGTCAGACTCCTAGTTTCTCGTATTATAATATTATGTACTCGTTCCACCAGACATATTTCACACACGTGTTACTAGGCTCTATTATCATAGGTGAGAGAGTATACAATTTCGTCGATTCAGCTAGCTCTTTTCCTGTACTGGCATAAAATATTCAAATTAGAAACCCTTTCATATTTTCTTCACGATTTTCCGATGAAACATACTTAAGTACGACATAACACGAGATGGCGCCCTTTACTGAAGATGAAAGGAAGGCTTTAGATGGGAAATAGGACACCCTTTGTGTCCTTGTTGTAATCTCCTTAAATCTTTATATGGTACCTTCCTCGTGCTGCCCTCTTACAACTTCTTCAGATAAAGATTTGGCCGAGGGATGAACATTGAGAACTTCTTTAAACTTTTCTCTCGTTTTACCTATTCCAACGATGGAAAATTTCTTGGAAGTGTGTACATACGAACTGAAAAACACGAATATATTACAGGTTGGTTGTAGTACCAATCAGGTAGCCCTGATCAACATAATGTATTAATTCTGAAATAATATTTTTTTCACTTAACTTTGGTAGCAAACGGGTGACCGGAAAACTCAACTCAGAAAATGAAATTAACTCAGAACTTCCTTTAAATAGTCATTAAGAGTGATGAAAAAAAATGGTCGAATATCTATTCGACCATTTTTTTCGAGCACATATTACTTTAGGTTAGGGTTAAGGGCTATTTTAAAATTATTTTTTTATAGCTTTAGCAACAACTTTTCAAAGGGGTGTTGAGTTGAATTGATTATGAGTTGGCGCATGGACCCAGCAAAACGTATATTTTTTCTCCGTTTCTCAATTAACCGTATTATCAATATTTTGGGAGTTTTTTTATTGAGTTTCATTTGAATTTATATTTAATTTATAAGGTAGGTTAACTTATACGTATATTTGTTCAGAAGATTTGACATTATGAATGGAAGAGTACCTATACATATATAAATGCATAAGGGTTATATGATTTGTCCAAAAAAACAAATGAAAATTTAGTTACATACTCCCACTATTTTTTGACGTATGTAGGTAGTTCCCGTTACGATCGATGACCTTGATGAGCCGTGGCAGTAGATCCTTGATTCCCTTGTCGTGTAACTCCACCGCCATAAATGTTCTCACCACTTGTCCTCGATGTTCGGGGTATATGGAATATGGAAATCGTGTCATTGATTGCCTTTTTGATTACGGAATCCAAACAAACCCGAGCACTCAACCCACCCAACGAGCACACACTTTGCATACGTCGATTTTTCCCTCAAAATCGTTTATATGGTAAACTCACTTGACGTCTAGGATGAAAATTGCTATGCTGGTTAAGAAAGCGAATAGTTTAAAGCACTTCGCAGGTGGCGGGAGTCGGAGTGTCCGTCTCAAACGGACGCAGAGATCGCACTGAAGCAGCTACCAAGCCGGATCACCACACTCGTTTTGTAGAGGAAAGTCTAAGCTACACCTAAATCTTAGACAACCCTTGAACATATTATACACATTTGTTTTCCTCAGAACTTCCTGCGTGGAGCTATTGTGGAAAAAACGTGTTTTTAATTTTGCACCCTGTTAAACAACCATTTTACCCTACATTTG
This sequence comes from Limnephilus rhombicus, assembly GCA_929108145.2. Taxonomy (NCBI): domain Eukaryota; kingdom Metazoa; phylum Arthropoda; class Insecta; order Trichoptera; family Limnephilidae; genus Limnephilus; species Limnephilus rhombicus. The sequence goes on along the minus strand of OV815272.1, from coordinate 16,023,120 downwards.
TGGTTGTTTATCAGTTGTGAAGAATTAAACGCACATTTTTTTGTGGCTATGTTTAAACCCTGTTATATTTTTTAAAAGTCATTTGTGTGAATGCACTGGTTTAAAGTAATACAATCTTCTCAACCTGTAGTTTGTAGGATTTCGTCGGCTTTGAGAAAAAATACGAAAATTATGAAAATTCATATAAAAATAAGATTCTAAAAGTCTGTAAGATTTCGTCGGCTTTGAGAAAAAATACGAAAATGATGAAAAATCATATAAAAATAAGATTCTAAACTGATATTTTTAGCGCAAATCTTTTTTATATGGTACCTTCCTCGTGATGCTCTCTTACAACTGCTTCAGATAAAGATTTGGCGGGGATGAACATTGTAGATTTCTTTCAATTTTTCTTGGCAAATTTCAATGAAATGCTTGAGGGCCCGCAACCCGGATTTGTACCGATTTATTACATATTTCCCTTAAACACGGTAAGTTTTAAAGCTCTTAAAAAATATATGTTATTTTTGAAGATAATATCTAGACTTTGCCCGCGCCGAAACGCAAATTATATAAAATTCCCTCGATAGAAAAAAATCGCAAAGTATGCTCCAAAAATTTATTATTAACACGTTTGTTTCAGTTATTTTACAAGTTATATTTATGAAAAAAATCACAGTGTTTCTTTAAATGCTGTTTAAGATAATGCCGGCAAGATTTTTGCTCTATTTTAAACGAGTCGTGTTTTATTAAACATTTTCGCAATTTTCGCATCGATTTTGTCGCTGTCAATGTTAGGGCTCTCCATCTTCTTCTTTTCGGGCCCGGTTGCCGAGCCTTAAACGTTTGATTTTTAAACTAATGAAAAGTAAATTTTTTTTGGGATTTTAGGCGATTTCACCAGCATTTAGATTATTCCAAGGTAAAGCGGCTTTCCTGCGTAATATGGAGCAGTTTTATACCTGACTTCTGACTCTGACCCAAGTGAGGGAATTAGCTTTTCCGGATCCCTTTGGCTTTCTACCGTAATATGAACCCCTAATTGACTGCCATTGTCAAGGGTCAACACCATTTAGGTCAAGTAATTTGCATTCACCCATTTTGAAAAATCTGCTGCGCTTTCAGCAGGTTGGGTAGTATTTAAGACATCTTTATCTATTCAACAGCTTTAAAGACCTTTTGTGAACTAACACTTCTTGAAGAATTGCACAATTTGAATTGGTTTATGAGCGTTTTACAAGATTCTTTTTTATACCGATCCCCATATGGAAACTATATCGGGACTCCTATGAAAAATCTGTGATTCATACGATCATATTTTTATGCATACGATTGCATGTAGATGGTTGCCATTCGAGAAAAAAATATTTTGGGGCGGCACCTTGATCGTATGAAAGTATTCGTCATTTGCTTTGCCGATATTATATTCACAAGCTGTAATATATTTTTTTTATATTAGCTCCAAAGTAGGACAAAAATTCCCTCAAGGCGTGTGTCATCTTTGGGATTGCTGTATGGAGGGTCTGTTTAGAAAAAGGAAGGAGAAAATGTTCTGGGAAGGAAAAAAGGATGAGGGGTGGGTGAGAATCTAGGGTTTAATGTATCCAGGAGTGACGGAATTATGAATCTATCAATCCCACTTCTATGAAAGGCGATGGGTCGAGAGAGTCAGGCTGGAAAGGTCTAGGTTAGGTCTCCTTCAACCAATCACTTTCAACCAACCAGTCCGGCCCTCCACGCAGTGGGTGGGCAAACGCATTCGCCAAGACCTATATAAACCAAACCCCATGAATCCGGGCACCCATGCTAAGTCACCGAACGTAGCGAACCATTTGGGGTGACCTATGGCAGTGGTGTTGGTTATTCAATAAATCAGTGGTACTCATACCTACCCCCAAAATAATAATATTAATTGGACAAAAAAAGCTTCTTGTAAAACCAGCAACATTGTTTCCGTTAAAAAAAAAAGAATTTACAATCGATTTTCCTATCAATGTTAAATAAAATAATGTATATTCTATTATACAGGATGTTAAGGGACGTACTTGACTTACCTTAACCAGTGATTCCTGACATTATTTGGAGTAAAAAATGTAAATGAAATTTTGGTCTCCGGTGACTTTTTTTTACGACTTTTTTTTTTCAAAAAATTTTTCTTCAAAATCAAAAAAAAAAATTTCTTCTGCTTGTCGTCACTGGTCACTCAGCCAGGTGTCCGACGAACCCCTTACCCCGCCTCCAACTGTTCAACAACTACCATTTTTTAATGTTTTTGTAGAAAAAAAAAAAACATCAAAAATGTCACCGGAGACCAAAATTTCATTTACATTTTTTACTCCAAACAATGTCAGGAATCACTGGTTAAAGTAAGTCAAGTACGTCCCTTAAAACCCCGTATACATAATAATAATAATATAATAATAACGTAGTATTTATATAGCGCAGTTTTGTGATATTTCACTTCAAGTGCGCTTAATTATAATAAACTTAAAATTAATCCTGTAGTGTTCCATACAAAATACAATATTAATAAAACGAATTCATTAAAACTAAATTATAATAAAGAATAAGAGGCAGTTTACGTTTAGAAATAATAATAACAGAGTGCACATAAATAGTGAACATCTTAGCCAAATTAATCAAATAAATGTTTTAAGAAATAACTATTTCAATACTGCAATCACTGCAAACAAATTAATTATTTTTTTGAGTACTTACCCTAAATAAAACGTTAACCTGAATTACATTTTCAAGAGAAACATTTTTCAATTGGAAGAATAACAGCGTAATCCAAATAAATAAAATAAAACGCGCCATGTTGTCCGTGCATTTAAATGATGTTGGTAATTTTATCGGCGGGATCAATTAAAAGCGTAATGGCGGTTGAATAACGCAGATGGTTCCCGGTATCGAAATCATTTGGCTTCTATTCAGCCATTTTGTATTTTTTTAATACCATTTTTGAACCTCTGTTGATTACAATGGGCGGGAAGGTCGCATTCGTGATACTATGTCACAATACAAAAGTTTTTTGGTCCTGTGCCGCCTGCCGATGCAATGGCTGAACTTGTCAGGACCGATAAGGGTATCGGGACCTTTTCAATCAAGGTTAGGTAAGTACTTACCTACCAAGGAATACCTTATGTAACTCACTTAATTTAAACTAAAATGAAAAGAGTTTATGTTTTATAGTTTCAATCCAGGATACAAATGTGTGGGAAGGTACCTACGATCTTACTTTACTTAAAGTAAAGTGAATTCATTACTTCATTAATTAATCATCAGCTTTATTTGGATTATTTTAGTTTATTAGGGAAACAAACAGTTATACATATTTCAATTACATATTACATAGTTGCATGAACCAGCGAAGTTTCCGCAAAAATTCATAGAAGGTGTTATAGTATAAAAAATATAAAGTGGTAGAAATAAAAAAAACACAGATTTAAGTATGTAGGATAGATAAAATGAAATTAAACTGTGAATCTATTAAAAAATAATACATTTTCACATCATACGTAATGTTCAAGGATAAACATGATTAGCCATTTACCAGCGCCCTTGAGATGATTTTTCACAAAAAGGCGCTGTATTATAAAAATTGATTAGTTTACTTATTAGGTATCAAGCTTTGCACGTTATAAATTTGGGAGATGGGTATGGGTACCGCCGCTCCGGGAACCAATTATTAGATAATCAACGCCTCTGCCATAGGTCATCCCAAATGGTTTGCTACGATTGGTAACTTAGCAGGGGTGTCCGGATTAACTAGGTGAGGTTTGTCTGGGTCTTGGTGCGGATTCTTTTGCTCACCCACTACGTGACCTGCCGGATCGGGAGAGACTGGTTAAGGGAGATCTTTTGACCCCTTTAACCGGCCTCTCTTAGGGCCGGTTTTATAAACGAAGTACCAAATTTCTGTTACGTAACGAACCGTTTTTGGTTAACGGACCGCTATCCATTCGTTATTTTATTTTCCGTACTATAAACAAATTTGCATTACTAGCGGTCATAGGTTACGTTTGGTCGTAAAGTTTTTTTACCGGCAATGTTTTTGGAAAATTATTGTCTATGATATTATTTTTATCTATGGGTATCACTTTAACTGTCAAAGATGATTGTTATTTTAAATGCTTGGAGTGTTTGCTGACGCGATTATTAACACGATTATCAACGCAATTCTAAAATATACTTCAAAACTACATAAATTTATGTTTATTAATCATATAAATATTTTATATTTTTGAATGTAGCTCTTACTTTGTGGTTATCCATTATAATAAAATGAAACAATGCAACTTTGTATAAACCACTTATAAAATGTGCAAATCCGACCGGTTTCGGAACAAACGTTCCTTCGTCAGGGAATGCTTATACTAATTTGACAGTTTAGAACAATGTTTTATTAGGGTAGGGGTGGAGCCGTTGTTATTTAATAATGTAGATTGGGTGGGTAGGTATTAGTGTAGAGTGGGTGGGTATTATAAATATTTATTAATCATCAGTGATTTGGTCAAGATTAGTATTATTATCATACGCGTTGTGTCTTCACATAACCTAAATCATTTTTACACTATCACTAATTAAGTTTTAATGTAATTTTTCAGATATCAAAATGAACAAGAGAACCAAAATCAAAAATTTCACTTCAGAGGAGTTAGTCTTATCTCTTTAATTGAGAAAATACCATCATTGACATTGACTCACCTCATTTCACTGCTCGATGAATAATCCATGTCACACATTTTATTTTATTTTTATTTTATTTTATTTTATTTTATTTTGCAGAAACAAACAGTACATTATTACATAATGGAAAATAGTTACAAAGTTATAGAATTAATACAATAATTGGTACCAATGACATGTCGCTGTTATCTACTTATATTTTGTGAGATAAATAATACAATATACCTAAATTAAGTTAGTAACTTATTAAATGAGAGGGGTGTGTGAGAGTGTTGTATGTGTGTAAATGCGCGTGTGAGTGTGTGGATGTGTGTTTTATGTGTGCGAATTCAGTGTGCTAAAAATGTTTTTCTTAATTAGAGGGAGCAATATATAATACAGTCTCTTTAAAATAAGCGATCGTCGGGCAACAACCAACTACTACTGACAGCTGTCAAAAATATTTGAGCGCCAACAAGCAACAAAACGGATCGTTACCCGTTTAACTGGTCTAAATCAGTCAGTTAAGCATTAACCGAAACTTAACCTACCGATAACCTAACGAACGTTTATAAAACGGCAAAATCGGGCAGTAAACCAAATATTTGTGGCGGTAAACCAAAAATGATATCAAGCGTAACGAACGGACGTTTATAAAACCGGCCCTTAATCCATCGGCTTCCACCACATTGAGAGGAATGGATTCATACATCCGTCACTCATGGATACCCTGTCCCACAGATTCCTACCCATCCCTCTTACATTTTTCCTTCCCAGAACGTACCTACTTCCTTTCCCTTCTTTCCCTAAAAATACCCGACGGCCGGTGTAGTCAGGGTTGCCAGGTGTTTGGTATTCTACCGTGTTCGGTATTTTAGCACCGTGTTCGGTGTTCGGTATGACAAAAATACCGAAGTGTTTAGTAAGTAGCGGTTCGGTATTTTTTCCGATCAATTTTTCTCCCTTATAACAGTCAGATTTGACGCAATCGGCAATCGATGTAGCGTAGCATCCTTACTTAGTATGTGCGATGTTGCTGCTTCGTGCACGCGTTCACTGTTTTCGAGCCATTTCGAGGACTAGTGTTACACATCAGGTGACACTGCGTACTTGCGTAAATGTGATTTTTCGTCATAACTTGTTTCAAAGTCCGACAACCCCCCCCCCCCTTCCCCCCCCCACCACCTCAGGTACCACCGAAATCTAGGGAAATTATTATTTGCTCGCTGTTCGGTATTTATTTGGAAAAGACCTGGCAACCCTGGGCGTAGTCCAGTGGTAAGGCTCTTGACTAGCACTCCAAAGGTCGCGGGATCGAATCCCGGCGAGGCAAATAAAATTTATTTGATTTATTTGTGTTATTTCACAATTTATTCATTTAAAATAATATATAGTATATTTGCGGCACGTTCCAGAGTGGAAGATACTCTCAGTATCGCCCTGGTGTAACACCACCATTCAGAATTGAAACGTTGCTTGAAATGGCTTTAGCCGTGTTTGGTGACCGGATCTAGCCAGGTACTTCCCCACCTTCCTCTTCCCTATCTCCTTCCCCTCCCCAATACCTCCAGCCTCACAACATACCCCAATTGGGGATGCCATAGTCCCACTGGCTCCAGACGGGAGCAGTTGGGACTCTTGTGACGTATTCGTATAAAAAAAACCCTCCACACAGCATCCCCAAAGCTGACATAGGGAAATTGTTTTCCTCGGGACCATCTGACAAAAATCCAATCTGTGGGCGAAAAGCCCAATAACGAACAAATAACAAAACGAAGCGTTTGTTTTAATTGATCAGTTTTTTGTATCCATTGAACGGATTCAATAATCTATATCTATGTATGTACACAAAACGTAATCCATATTGAAACTTCTTTCTTTTAACAACTTAAAAAGAATGCTTCCATAATTTTATTTTTTTTAAGAACAAACCAGAATCAAATTTCGTTCGATTTAGTCCTTCGTAATGTACAATATGTTCATGATATTTATTGAAAATATAAACATGTCGATTGCACATATTATGTGGCCAAAGCGAAAATATATGCATACTTACATATTACAACATTACCTTCGAAGAGCCAAATGGCAGTCACGCATAAAAGTAATAAACCAGCGAAACTCATAATAACAATAAAATAAAGTTTTTTTTTAAATATAATATTTTATAAACAGTTTGAATAAGAAAAGCGATCGATCTTATAATTTCAAAAGGCATCCGAAAAAGAAAGCCTCCTTCAAAATAAATTTATGATATATCTATTAGTTTTTTTGGTACGAGTATAAAGCTATCATTGACAATAATGTAAGCAATACTGGGTACGATATTCTTTATCAAACACGCTACCATTATCTCGGACGACATTTTCGTTCAAGTCAAAGGCAGAAGGCCTGAGTTACGCACCGGCCCTTTCCCAAAATTACCATAATCCTTCTTGACACGAAGAACCGTGTTATTTTATGAGTTTACGGATATCTGGTGGTATTCAACGTCCATTTATGAACACGGCCATATTTTGGGATTAACTTCCAATGTCCTGGTCCCTTCTCAATGATTTCTGGCCGAACTAATTTGATACTCATTTAAGTTGTCGTATACATTATTTATTCAGCTAAAGGTTTCTTGTAATCCGTTGATGGTGTATCGTTTTGATCATAATGCTACAAATGGGTTGATGAATATTGATACGACTTACATTATTATAAGTCTAAAAGGGAATTATTGACCCAAATAAGGGAAAGAGAAAAAATATCCTGGATATTGTTTCTAATTGAATTTTTTACTCACATTCCTAACATCATCACATTTAACATTTAACATCACATTCCTACCTACGAAATATTAGGTCATATTTTTAGAGTTTTACAATATTATGGTATTGCAATTATTTTTTTTTTGCTGAAATTAATAAGAATTCATCAGTTGTTGCATTTTAGCTTTTAATGGTGGGATTATGAGAGATCCCTGGGGCGTACCTCGTTTGACGATGTGAAAAATATGGAGATTCTCATGCACGGCTGATGTAAGCCTAATGAGTAAGATTATGAAAGGGTCGTTTATGTGGTTTGGGTATGCAGAACGATTGAATGAAGAAATGAGTTTTAGGAGAATATATGACGCAGAAGAAGTCGGGGACGCAGGAAGACAGGGCAAGAACCAAATTCTTGAGTCGGGCTATGTCAAGAGTCAGAAAAACAAGGATATGTATGAGACGATGTTGGAATACGAATGAAGCAAAGAGTGTACGCCAAGACTGAGTTGTTTGGCGGCCCGTTCTGTGCCTTCCGCAGGGAAACCGGGTGATGGTTAGTTAGTTATGATGGTAGAAGGGAGAATTAAAAAATTATTAGGGTATTCGTAACTCGGAAATGTTTTCTTTCTTCATTATTAGCCTTTGAACTGAAAATTTCTGGTGAGCAGGCGTTAAAGATATGTTAAAAAATATGTTTAAAATGTAATCTTTTAGTTCTAAAATTCAATGCTATGGCGTTTTCTTCTAGACCTCCGTTAACCTTCTTTATTTATTTAATTGTAAGAGATAAACAGCTTATACCTACATACATATTAAGATACATATATACAAAGTTAAATGAAGTCAAGTTACTTGGAGTTTTATAATATCTTAAAATTATTTTTTTGGTGAGGAGGAGAGGAAGAGGAAAATAGCATAAGGATAAGAGATGCACCTGATACATTACACACTCTTGTATTAATTTTCTTGATAACTTTTCGCCGAGTGCCAGTTGGACGATCTTGCATTTGGTCCTTTTCATAACTGCATCTAATTATTGAAGTTTGGTTCTCTCTAGGTCTCAAAGAAATAACATAAAAACCGTTGACCACGTTGAAGAGAATTGAGAAAAGAGATTGAAGAACAGTATACCAGAGCCAATTTATTGATACTATTTTATGTAATATCCTAATAAACCTATAGAAAGAACACCACATCTAAACCGAAGCCTTTATCTCAAATAAAGCATAATTTCTCATCTCCACGACGATCTGCTGATAATATCAATAAGGCAAGTCGGTCATACAACAGTTTCACGGGCCAAACTTTCTTGCTAATCACGAACCCACCGATATGATCTTTACAAAGTATGGAAATATTACAATAATAATTTCCTCTGGTGAAAAGATTATCAGTATCACGCCATAAAAGTTTGGCTTTGTTGATTCTGACGCTATGACCGTTTTCGCTATTATTTGACCTTCATCACCGAATGTTGAATAGAACACCGACCAATTCTTGACTGTCTTTTGTGTACGGAAACTGCAATGTTTTATTCTTAAAGATTTATAATTTTTGGTCTAACATTTTCTAAGCCGAAGATGCTCTTTGTGAGAATGTTGTAGATGATTCAATTCCCACGACATTGTTTTATACATATTGAAGCAAATGTTAGGTATACATAGATTGTGACACAATCCTGCGCTCGATTTTAATGATTTGCACTATGAGCAGAGGGTTTTTTTTAAATCTTCTCATTTCCCATTTGATCAAAATGCTTTCAAGATTTATGTATATGGATATGATTATTGAATTTTTCTTGGATAAAATGAATATAGGTATTAATATCACGATAAAAGTACCTTACAACATATTTCAACTATCAAACTAACAGCTAAGAGCAATGAAAAAAATCGGTATTTTTCTCTGACTTATTTGTTGATGTCTGTTGGCATTGAGCTATCTCAAAATTGTTTGTGAAATGAAAATAGTTTTCCTTCCCTAAGTATTCTATTATTTTATTTGTGGTACACTCAGTTCTTAGGGGTCGTCCATTAATCGCATGAGGCTCGCAAAGGGGGGGGGGGGGGGTCGGAAAAAAATCACGAAATATCACAAGGAGGGGGGGGGGGGGAATAATGAGATATCACGTGTATTTATTTTTCCGTGAACGCACGATAATATTCTGAAAATTTCAATGTAGGTACTTTGTACAAAAAAAATACATGTGATTTTGGGTATGGGGGAGGGGGGGGGGGGGTAGTCTACGACCCCTTATTGGTAAAACGGCCGTTTATACTAAGGTAATGCAAAACAATCACGAGGTGCACCAAGTTCAATATTTTAACAATTTGTTAATAAATTTATACCATATACCATTAAAACCATATTTCCATTCTCACAATAAGTTCATTTAGGTTGGCATTGTGTATTGGAAAACTGAAGGAATAATAATTAAACTGCTTAATGGTGATTGTGCTCTCATTTGCAGCGATTTGTACCTCGGATTGAATAAAGTTCTGGAGGAAACCACTTGAAGAATCTTTGTCTAATGCGGCGGCCATATTGGAAAAACTGGCGCGGAGCCAATACAGATCCTGGATTCTCTTATTCAATTCATTTCAATTAAGTTATTTATTGTTTGTTTTATGAAATTCATTAATTTAATATTTTTTTGACTGCACAATGCTTATTACTTATTATTCTCACAATGATTGTGATCGTTCATTTAACAGGTTTTTTAGTAAACCACCGTCCGCTAATAGTGCGCTTTATATGGCTTTTTTAATCATAAATAAAAGATTGTTGGTAACACAAGGATTTTGATATTGAGGCATATCTTATTTTTAAATTCAAACTAATAGAAATCACATTATCAATGTAAACAATTTCAATATTTTTAAACTGTGTGTCTTGAAGGGTTACGACGATTCTGACGATTGCGCTGAAATTCCGTTTCCGGTAATTTCCCATTTTCTCGTGTAATTTTTTAATGATCATTCATAATTCGTTATTTAATTATGCCTTAATGTTGTTAACGCGAATATGTATGCATTAGGCGATTACTTAACGACAGGTGCATTTTTAAGATCAAATGGCTTATCATAGAAATGATGAGAGCCCGATACGTTTATTTTAAAATATAAAATCGACAACACGAGAAAGCTTAACTAGTTCGTTAAACACGTCCGCCTAGGTAGAACTGAGCGTAAGTTGCCATTGGTTAAAACTGTCCCTCATACAAAGCTCAGTGAAGTATGACCAATGACAAGTTTAGTAGTGCCAGACCGTCCAGAGCCTTAAAAACCGCATGACAAATTATTTAAAGTGTGCTTTTTCTGTAGGTAACTTCATAAGAATCATAAGTCACCTTAGTAATCAAGCACAGCAAGAGTGGTTATACTCGTACCTGGTGGATTGTTTTGTTGACCAACCCTTGCGGTGTATTTTAATGAACTTTAGGTGGACCAGCATATAAGCTATTGCGGTTTTTCTGTCTGGAGACTATAAGAGTTTTGAAAAGTTTTTCAGGTGGGTTCTATTGTTGTTGTTGGAGAACTTACTTATATAGCACACTTAGTGCTTTATAACTGAGAGTCAAGATGGTCGACGATATTTTTCCTAAATGATTTTTTAAAAAATTTTTTTATTCCAGTAAAAAAGAAAATTGTATTTTCACTCATTTAACTAGAAATAATTAAACACATTAAACCAAACTAAATATAACGATACAGCCCTATTCTATGTCATTACCTACTTTGTGTATCAAGAATAAACATTAATATTTTTTTTTTAAATTTACCTAGTTTTTTTTTCGTTTTTAAGAGCGTTTAACCAGCCAGCGGACGAAAATCCACATTTCGTCGAAAGTTGTTTTTACGATCGTGCAGGGCGGTTACAATGAGAAAGATTAATTATTCTCCGTACCAGCTTTTTAAAATTATAACTCAATATCGAATTTATTTCAATCCAAATTAGCTTTATCCAAAAATGCTGAAAGGCGTGATGATAAAACTATTAAAATAATATACTTTTTGTAATACTTTTTGATTATTAGTATTTATCATTTTTCAATAATGTCTAAATTTAATAAGAATGTTAAAAAAATCTGAAATATATTAGTTTGTAAATGCGCAAATAAATACACAAATGGACCAATTTTCGTCAAGAAACACATACGTACATATTTTTAATGATTTTATTGAAACTAAAATTAAAATTCTAAAACATGCGTTTGCTAGAAAATGTATTGATTTATTTTACCGCATGATTATATTATTTGAAATGGGTGTGGTATAATACAAAACCTTTTCTGAAAATTTAACAAATCTGCCAACGAGCTATGGAATAACCTTATTATACTAAAAATTAAAGAATTTTCTCAAATTTTATTACATGCGAATGCTAGATAAAAGAACAATCAATACAAAAGAGTCAATACGTCTAAAATCTGATTTGAAAATGACATATATCTGGTTTTCTCTGGTAATGCCCTCTTAATGTCGTTTGGGATGCAATTATATTGGATGGTGTTTAATTGTATGTTATTGTGTTGTCGTGTAAAGTGTTAGTGTTCTTGGGACGTTTTAATGAATTCTGTGTTTGTATGTACGAGTTTATTGTTTATTTTGTATATAAGGAGACATGTATTGTATTCATATAGTTTTGTTTCAGTATATATATTTTTTAGGTGTTCTGGGCTTATAGTGAAATAGTTTTTTGATTACCTTGTTTTGTATAATCTGTAATTCATTTATGTATGTTTCACATGCGTTTCCCCAGATTTCAATCAAATAATTTAAATGTGAGTGTACGAATCTATAATATAAACCATTTTAAAATTTATTTGGCAACAGATATGATACGATTTAATTCATTGTAGAAGTTTGTTGATCCATTTATGTTTTTATTTTCCTTATAAAACTGCTGAAAAATATGAAAAAAACGTAAAAAGAATAATATAACGAAAAAATAACATATGAATTTGAGCATCTGCAGAAATATCATTTATATCATTTTAAGACAGCATGCCTATCCCTGATTCAATGCTGGAATTTGTTTCATTTATCCATTATTTGCTAAAATCAAAATATTTTTATTCACCGTTTTATACAAATCATGGTATATTCCTGTCCATTCTATGTTGTTTGTGTTGAACCAGTTGTTAATCATTTTCAATTTACCCTTGGTCTGGATAATGTATTTTTATACTTAGAAAAGTAAATACTTGTGAGAAAACCACAGCATGAATTACTGCTCCTACTGAATAAATTATAATTCGAATTCCAGCAGATCAGTATAGAAAAAAAACTCTTTAGGAAAATTTCTTGGCTCCGTTTGAAGCCCGTTCTTAGAATGATAATTAACACTCGATCAGCGCCAGGGCCTCGGGGCCACAAAGGGGTTTAATGCGAGCCAGCGCCCCCACAATGGATGGCCGGTAATTGAGTGCGGATTATTATTCCCCGCCCCCGCCCAGTCCTCCGCCCCCCGCCTTCTGCGGAATAAGGGCGTCGATTGTTTCCCGTACACAAGACTAAATTGGAAGAAGCTTTTTCATGTTCGCCAAGTGGAATGAAGGGCTTAAATCCGGGCGCTTTTAATTCCGTTATTCAGCGTGTGTGATTACAGGCACAACGGATATTCACCACACGTTAAATACCATCACTGTAATATTAGGTGCCAAAGAACTTTAGAAGGTTGTTGATGCGATTGTGTTTTCATTTCCTAATACCGGCAGATATTTGTATTTTTTTCCACCCCTTTCCCAAAGATCGGAACGATCGCTCCGATAAAACGCATCTGCGTTTTCCAATCCAGAGTACAATAATTTATATATATATATATATATATATATATATATATATATATATATATAAAGGATTTATTTATATAACAGGGATTAATTTTCATATATATATATAAAATGAATCCCTATTTCCTTTGGTCACGCCATAACTTCAGAACGACTTTACCTATTTCATTCATCTTTTTTTTAAAGTTTTCTAATACTTTGTAGAAGGTCCTTACGGAAGAAAAATTAAGGAAATTGATTATTATTATTTTTTTTAATTTATAAACTAACGTTTAGACAAGATTTTTATGCATAGCACAAAGGGTAACAATTATTACAAGCAATAATTGTCAGCCTGAAACACTCATTTACATTGAAAAATCTTCCGAGAAAAGATACTTGCCGCCAACGGGACTTGAACCCATGTCTTTCCGATTGCCGGTCGAATGCTCTGACCACTGAGCTATGGGGGCTTATCAAATACCCGCGGGTATTTGATAAGCCCCTCTTTTCTCGGAAAATTTTTCAATGTAAATGAGTGTTTCAGGCTGACAATTATTGCTTGTAATAATTGTTACCCTTTGTGCTATGCATAAAAATCTTGTCTAAGCGTTAGTTTATAAATTAAAAAAAATAATAATAATTAATATTTAACAAGTTTAAGTATTTCCCCAATAAATGCAGACATAATTTGTCTCGACGCCACCTAGCGAGGGATTTAACACTAACAGGTAGCAGGTAAGTTGGGTTTGGTATCTATTCTTGACATGAGTGCGGCATTTGACACGGTAGATCATAGTATTTTATTAAATGTGCTTGAAACCGAATTTGGCGTTCGAGGTGATGTTCTCCAATGGATGAAATCATACCTGTCTGGACGAGTAGCCTCAGTAATTTTCAATAATTCTACTTCACCTGAAACTCCCATAGAATGTGGAGTTCCCCAGGGTTCTGTCTTGGGTCCCATTCTTTTCATTCTCTATACGAATCGCCTCGAGAAACTCATTCAATCAGCTGGCTTTGAATCACAAGGCTATGCAGACGATCGTTTCATTTTCAAGTTTTGTTCCCCGGATGAAAAAGACGTCCTTAAAAACGAGGTGGTTAGTTTTATTAACACAGTCTCAAGTTGGATGTCTGTCAATAAACTCAAACTTAATCCGACCAAGACGGAATTTATTTGGATAGCTTCTCCTGGAAGGCAAGCCCTCATCGACTCTAATCCAATCCATATTCAGGGCACAGATATAATCCCTTCTACAGAAATAAAGTTTCTAGGTTTCACTAAAGACAAAATCTTTCTCTTGAATCACAAATTTCAAAATCTGTAAGTTCAGGCTTTTTCCATCTAAGGCAGATAAAATCAATCAGGCGTTGCCTTCCCTCTGATGGAGCAAAGTCACTCATAAATTCGTTCGTTGTCTCACGTATGGACTATTGTAATAGTGCGTATGCTGGCTTGCCTAAAAAACAATTCAATAGAATCCAGTCCGTTTTTAATGCTGCGGCGAGAATGATTTTTGGTGAATCTAAGTATTGCCGTATAACCCCGCTTCTAAAGGATCTTCATTGGCTTCGATGCCCTGAAAGAATAGAGTTCAAGATCTGCTTAATGACCTTCAAAGCATTGCAAGGAATGGCGCCAGCCTATATATCGGAACTATGTGTCCGACAAAACTTAAGCGATAGGCAGCTTACTCTAAGGTCAGCAGATCGAGATGTTACTAATCGTTTAAACGAACTTTCTAGGTCAAATCGAGCCGTTTACTATGATCGATCTTTTCGTGTAACTGGCCCGCTCATTTGGAACAAACTTCCCTCAGCTCTTACTAATATCCAGAACTTGGCTGAATTCAAAAGAGCTTTAAAAACAAACTTATTTAAAAAATCATACCTTTCATGAATTTTAACTCCTTTTCAATATACTTTAATAAGCCATGTTCCTCAAGTTTCTGGTAATTGTTTGGTTTCGATTACCTCTTTACTATAGTTTTATGTGCACTCTGAATTTGTATTATTTCTAAATGTTAACTGCCTCCTGTTCTATATAATTTAGTTTAAATGATTCTTGTTGAATGGCACCGTGATGGTTTATCATTATACATATATTGTCCTGTGCCAAAACAGCACTCACTATTGTTGTTAATATTGTTCTTTAGGAATTGCTTTGTATATTCGTTATTTCACATTATGTAATTAATTTTTATTTGTTAATTTTAAGTTTATTATAACTAAGCGCACTTGAAGTGAAACATCACAAAACTGCGCTATATAAATACTACGTTATTATTATTATTATTAACAATGTCTTTCTCGCAAAAATAAAGTTGGTTGTTTTCAGGTGGGAAAAAAATATAACAAGCAGTAATTGTTGAATGAAACACTAGTATATATTGAATTATTTGGCGGGTATTTGATAAGCCCCCATGGCTCAGTGGTCAGAGCATTCGACCGGCAATCGGAAGGACACGGGTTCAAGTCCCGTTGGCGGCAAGTATCTTTTCTCGGAAGATTTTTCAATGTAAATGAGTGTTTCAGGCTGACAATTATTGCTTGTAATAATTGTTACCCTTTGTGCTATGCATACAAATCTTGTCTAAACGTTAATTTATAAATTAAAAAAATAATAATAATTAATATTTAACAAGTTTAAGTATTTCCCCAATAAATGCAGACATAATTTGTCTCGACGCCACCTAGCGAGGGATTTAACACTAACAATGTCTTTCTCGCAAAAATAAAGTTGGTTGTTTTCAGGTGGGAAAAAAATATAACAAGCAGTAATTGTTGAATGAAACACTAGTATATATGAATTATTTGGCGGGTATTTGATAAGCCCCCATGGCTCAGTGGTCAGAGCATTCGACCGGCAATCGGAAGGACACGGGTTCAAGTCCCGTTGGCGGCAAGTATCTTTTCTCGGAAGATTTTTCAATGTAAATTAGTGTTTCAGGCTGACAATTATTGCTTGTAATAATTGTTACCCTTTGTGCTATGCATACAAATCTTGTCTAAACGTTAATTTATAAATTAAAAAAATAATAATAATTAATATTTAACAAGTTTAAGTATTTCCCCAATAAATGCAGACATAATTTGTCTCGACGCCACCTAGCGAGGGATTTAACACTAACAATGTCTTTCTCGCAAAAATAATGTTGGTTGTTTTCAGGTGGGAAAAAAATATAACAAGCAGTAATTGTTGAATGAAACACTAGTATATATGAATTATTTGGCGGGTATTTGATAAGCCCCCATGGCTCAGTGGTCAGAGCATTCGACCGGCAATCGGAAGGACACGGGTTCAAGTCCCGTTGGCGGCAAGTATCTTTTCTCGGAAGATTTTTCAATGTAAATTAGTGTTTCAGGCTGACAATTATTGCTTGTAATAATTGTTACCCTTTGTGCTATGCATACAAATCTTGTCTAAACGTTAATTTATAAATTAAAAAAATAATAATAATTAATATTTAACAAGTTTAAGTATTTCCCCAATAAATGCAGACATAATTTGTCTCGACGCCACCTAGCGAGGGATTTAACACTAACAATGTCTTTCTCGCAAAAATAAAGTTGGTTGTTTTCAGGTGGGAAAAAAATATAACAAGCAGTAATTGTTGAATGAAACACTAGTATATATGAATTATTTGGCGGGTATTTGATAAGCCCCCATGGCTCAGTGGTCAGAGCATTCGACCGGCAATCGGAAGGACACGGGTTCAAGTCCCGTTGGCGGCAAGTATCTTTTCTCGGAAGATTTTTCAATGTAAATTAGTGTTTCAGGCTGACAATTATTGCTTTTAATAATTGTTACCCTTTGTGCTATGCATAAAAATCTTGTCTAAACGTTAGTTTATAAATAAAATAAAAAAATAATAATTAATATTTAACAAGTTTAAGTATTTCCCCAGTAAATGCAGACATAATTTGTCTCGACGCCACCTAGCGAGGGATTTAACACTAACAATGTCTTTCTCGCAAAAATAAAGTTGGTTGTTTTCAGGTGGGAAAAAAATATAACAAGCAGTAATTGTTGAATGAAACACTAGTATATACTGAATTATTTGGCGGGTATTTGATAAGCCCCCATAGCTCAGTGGTCAGAGCATTCGACCGGCAATCGGAAGGACACGGGTTCAAGTCCCGTTGGCGGCAAGTATCTTTTCTCGGAAGATTTTTCAATGTAAATGAGTGTTTCAGGCTGACAATTATTGCTTGTAATAATTGTTAAGGAAATTGCTCAACAAACTGGATAATTTCAGAAAACTTAACGACTATTTTGACTTCGCACGTTTGATAGTTCGCGCTTGTGATGAATGTGAATTTAGCAGGCGGCTGTTTTTTTTTGTAACAAAAGAATCGTCTATGGAGTTTTTAAAGTATAGATATTTTAAGTAGGTACCTATGTTTGGTACCAAATTTGATTGATTGTTATTATAATGAAAAAAATGAATAATTGTAATATATGAAAAATGAAAATTTGATTAAAAAAATTGTAATAAGTCTGGTGGCATCCAGTTTTCAAACAGCTGTTTGAAAAACGTAATGTACTGAAAATCTTTTCGGAAGAATTTCATATTCTCACGAAAAGATGGTATGATGTAGGTACCTGCCTATCCATTTTAAGAAATTCGATTCTCTAATAATTCTGTTCTTATAGACGTGAATATCTCGAAACAAAATTATCTTATCTTAACACTTCTTTAATGAATTGGAATTTAACATTTAGTTACAACAAATACTTACTAACTAGTAGTAACCTTACATTATGCCAGCCACTTGTTCGATAATTATATCCTGAATTTGATCAATGATTTTTTGATTACATTATACAAGAAGGCAGATTGCTACCGGATAAACGAAACGGTACCTGAATATTTAAATAGAAATACATATGAAATATCTGTACCCGAGATGCATACGGACTCGAGTTCAAACACGAAATGTTCAAGAGTGCCGAAAAAACAATGTGTTTTTAGCAAATCTCTTGTAATTTCCACAAATACGAGTAGGTACAAAGAAAGATAATTGCAAAAAACCATATTTATATAGTTTATCCCTCAACGTATTTGTATTTAAATTCGCAATTTGTAGTTCTTTTTACAATTAAAAAAAAAATAATGTGTCCTTACTGGGGTACCCCGTTCAAAGGTCACATTGCACACCTTTACGTGTTTGAATTATAGGGACCTACGTTAAAATATTACAAGAAGAACATTAAAATGTTATATTTAGAAAAAAATAAAGATGAGCTATATATTCTATTTAAGGATCTAAATGTCAGAAAATTTATAAAACTGGGAAGACTTCGGTGGCTGGGTAATGTAGAGAGAATGACCGAGCATCAAGCACCTAAGTCCCTGCTGAACTCAAGACCGACATGGCGAAGGAGCCTGGGAAGACTAAGTTAAAGATGGAGCGACAACCTCCTCAAGGACATATCCACCTTGAGATTGTAAACTGGAGAGAGCTGGCACAAAACCGTGATGAACGGAGGAAAACTCTTGACGAGGCCAAGACCCGCCAGGGGTTGTAGAGCCAAGAGTGATGATGAAAAAACACAATACAAGCATTAATCTTTGTTAGGTTGCAGAATTGTATCTATATTCCTCCTTCCCACATCCATAATCCATATCTTAATGCTTCTTTTGAAGTCGGTTATTTTTTAATGCTTTTATTGCGAGAGGGAGTATATTAAATAATTTCGTAGACAAATATTGCATATTTCTTTCTCCAAAAATCGTTTTAGTTGTAGGGTGGTGTATTGCATAATATAACAAATTAATTTAAAAAAATGTTTTTTTAAATTAATTTGAACATTTCGTGTTTTGGACTTGAGTCCGTACGATTCTCGGGTTCAGATATTCATATATTTTTAATATTAACTCCACACAGGAGGCTCAGAGGAAAATAATTTCCCTCAGAACCTAAGTCATCTTTGGGGATGTTGTGTGGAGGGTCATTTGTGAAAAGGAAGAAGTGAATCTGGGTCTTGAAGAGACCCATGTTGTAGGAAGGACGAAACACAAAACCCGGCAAATCTTTTCACAACCGAGCCATTGACATCAAGAACGAGTCTAGAAACGACCCGTTTTTAAGTGACAAATAATGTCAATTGTGCAGAAATATTGGGCGCGCGATTGTCGTGTTCCCCGACTGTTCAGCGGTGCCGAAGTAATAAATGACTAGATATGTAGGTAACAATTATTATAAGCAATAATTATCAGCCTGAAACACTCATCAACATTGAAAAATCTTCCGAGAAAAGATACTTGCCGCCAACGGGACTTGAACCCGTGTCCTTCTGATTGCCGGCCAGCTGCTCTTGACCACTGAGCTATGGGGGCTTATCAAATACCCGCCAAATAATTCAATATATACTAGTGTTTCATTCAACAATTACTGCTTATTATATTTTTTCCACCTGAAAACAACCAACTTTATTTTTGCGAGAGAGACATTGTAAGTGTTAAATCCCTCGCTAGGTGGCGTCGAGACAAATTATGACTACATTTATCGGTATTGTACAGGTACATCTTATGTTAAAATACTATTTTAATGATAAATTTAAGAGTTATATTGAAATCCATTCAAAAACATTATTAACTATTGCAAAAAATAATATTACATAAGGAATGGGTAGGTACGTAGGTAGGTAGGAACTGTTTTCAACAGTTGGTAATAAAATAACCAATAAAAATCGGGTAAAAACCCGTTTTCTCACTTCCTACCCCTAGAGCCCTAGACGATTACCAATTTATTTATGATGGGCGCATTATTGTATTATTACCTTTATGATATTCGTATTTAGGTCATAAAATAAGTAGTTATCCCAATAGACGGATTTACGCATGGTGAATTTTCTGTTTGCAAACAGGTCCACTGGAGTGAAATTAATCCTTTGTAGTCCCGGTAGATTTAATTTACATGATTAAACATTAGTTTCACGGGTCAGGATGTACCCAATTGAAAGAAATACGATATTATTTACCGGCGATTAATCTTTTGTAATACATATCTAAGTCTTTTTTTGCACAAGGGAAGATGAGAACTTATGAGAGGATGTCTATTGATAGACGTATGAATAATTCGGATAAATATCGATAATATTATTACAGATTTTTACGCTTGATGTGATTTACTGTATCGGAAGAATTATTATTTCCATTCAAAACATCTCAAATTATTTAATCTCCAAAGAGTTGTTACGGAGGATAAGAATCTACCCACTTATACGTACCTACATAGAAAACTTGACAATGTCTCTAGTTGTGCGATATTTTGGTCAACTGACAGTTGATCCCATGACAGTTGGCTCTCTAATATTACCTACAGTTATTATAAAATGTTGAGCATTATTTTCCATTCGTACGTCTAACCTTAGAAAAATAAAATCTTATTTTTACCTACCTTAAAGATAATCACACGTCTTAGAGACGTACTGAAGTTTAAAAGTAAATATTTGACATATTCTCACACTTACACAGTTTAAAGGTAGTTAAATATGTAATTAGTTTAGGGTTATGTAACTTTAAATAAAACCAAAATAATTATAAAAAATTAGTTGTAATTAAAAAAAAACGAAATTCCTTGAACCACTTACCAATCAACTACAAAATATTAAATATTTTTTTAAGTGAAAAAATAATGTTTCATTTTATGTTTAAAGCCTCGATGACACAGGGCGAGTTTACAAGCGACTATCTACTAAGTTTAAAAGCGGATAAATCAGCGAGTGAGATTGTCATGATGACACACAAAATTCTCCACTCGCTCAGTAGCGTAGGAAACTGAGGTCGCCAGTAACAAGAATAACGACGCCTGCGTGAACTAATTCTGTGATGTTTGACAGTCGAAATCAGCTGTCAATTGGCAGCCATCTTGAAAAACATAAATTAACCAATCACGAGCAAGCGGAGCAAGCGTGTAGCGAGTAAAGTTGACGACCTTTCAACTTTTTTCGTAGATTGTCAACAATCTGCTAGTTAGCAAGTAACACGATGACACTGAGCGAGTTTACTAACAGATAGTGAATTTCCCAGATAGTAGCTTGTAAACTCGCCCTGTGTCATCGACGCTTTAATCATATTATTTTTATATGTTATGAACGTTTAAATGTTAATCAGTCGCTATATTTAAAAAAAAAATGTATGGGTAGGTATATATTAATTCGCTAAATCACATTTATACGAACAAGTCTAAAAGTTACACAAATGGTAATCACATGTCTTTCGGACGTATGGTGTATGTATTTTATTTTTTATTTTTTTAAAATTATTTATTAACCAAGATAAGCACAAATACATTTTTTGTTTTTTTTACAGTTTGAAGTATAATACATATTTTTTGTTTTTTGGTATTCACAACCTCACTAGGCTGAGCCTGTTCCGAGGTGGCAGGAATTTAGTCAAATTTTGATTACTTAATCTTGTAAGAAAAGAATAAGATAAATTTATATATGAAAAGATAAATAGAATGAAAGAAAAGGAAAATGAAAAAAAGTTGAGAAACATAAAAAATATTCATACAATTAATAAGAAATACTTATATAAGAATACTAAGAAATTTAGAAATAATAACAAATACTTGAGAGGAAAAGAGAAAGATACAGTTTAGTGTGTTGTTATATGGTATAAATTCTCCGTAACTATCGTAAGTACTTGCCGTGGTAACAGAGCCGCCCCGCGCAAGCTCTGCTCGGCAACTGGGCCAACTGAGATAGACAGTGCGCTAGTTTTAAAAAGTGCAGCAATTCTCGTGTAAGGCTTACGTTTCTCAGACGTAGATTATCTTTCTAGGGCTACAAAAAAAACTGACTTATTATAAGTCAGTTTTTTTTTGTGAATACCTCACAAAAGTCTCAGCAGCTCCTGTCTGGAGCCAGTGAGACTATGCGGCATCCCTAATAGGGGTATGTTGTGAGCTGAAGGTAGTGGGAAGGGGAAGGAGATGGGGAAGAGGAAGGTGGGGAACTACCTGGCGATTTAGATCTGGTCACCAAACACGGCTAAAGCCGTATGGTTATGAAACGAATTTATTTAAAATGGTAGTTGTACTTATATACTGGTACATACAGAAAGTGCACAGACTAGTAGGTATTTTTTTCCTTGATGCATTTGAATGAAAATGTTTTATAATTTAGTTATTCATTCACACTTAGTTATGTTTTATGTAAGTATGTATACGGTATTTCCCTAAACCGACTGGAATGTGAACGAGGCAAGGAGTGTGTGCCAAGATCGAGATGTTTGGCGGTCCGTCCTCTCTGCCTACCCCTGCGGAGAAAAGGCATGATTGTTAGTTAGTTAGACTACCATATATAAGTATGCCGGGGGGTCAACTGTCGGGGGATAATCTGTCATAGAACCCGATCTTATGCGAAGGGGTTCAAAAAATGCCTTGATAACATTATTTTACAAGTTACTGTGGATCTCTGAAAACAAACTACCTGTGGTTAATTCTGATATATAGTTTGATTGATAGAATGTGGTGATCGTCGAATGCCCATCTATTGGCCCCATAAACTCTTCCATAAACTTTTAAATTGATACAATAAATTATTGTCCCGAGAGCGTCAGTTAAGACGTTTTATAACACATAATACCTAATATAAAGCCACAATAAACCTAGTAAAGTCCTTTTCTGGGGATGCGCTGTGATCTTGTGAAGAAAAGGTTGAAATAGCCTATTTTAATAAAAAAGTCCTCCACAAAAGGCTTCCAAGACCATAAAAAGGGGAATAATTGTCCACAACACACAGGCTTGGCACTAGGTAGTGCTTTCAGCCCTTTGAAGTGCTTCTCACCATACAAGAAACGAACGCACATAATAATCGAAACTTCATTACAATTAGTTACAATTTCAAGCCGACAATGTTTGGCCATTATAACGAAACCCCTTCGCATTATTCTGTGAACTGGGATTTCGTTGCTTCATACAAAATGCATCCATCCACAATGCATTGTACGCGGGGCTAACAGATTCCCCTTTTTGTCACACCCCGCACCAAAATACAATATTACTGCCTTTGAGTCAAACGTCACACACATTAGGTGTACAAATAACCTTTCAAGGTAGCCGCGGCTCCGGCTGTCGTGGCGAATGATATTCTAAAACGCAACAATGCTAGAAAAAGGAGCGAGATGATGTTTCCCTTTTCTGGGTTAACATGCTGTTATTTTATTTTCAAAAAACTGTAAGTGTTTATCAATGAAGTGTACGTCTTGAATGGGTCCTTTCGGCCTATGCAGGTGCACCAGGTATTGTCCGCCGGACTTACTAGAGAAGGAAAAAACGATTCTTCATTAAATTTTTACCTGCGCTTCTCCCTCTACCTGTTATTTATTATGCAGTGTCTCTTTGATTTTTCGGAGGAAGAGACTCGGACAATGAGTCCTGCGATGGCAGCATTCCTATCCTCGCTGTTCAGTGTTCAGTGTTCAGTGTTGAGGAATAGTGAGCTGAGAGCGGACTAATATAGACTGAGCACAATGGCCCCAGAATAGATTCTCGTTCCTTGGCTGATCTATTGTTGCGAGATGCCCCTCGATGAGACTACTTCATTCATAAATTCAGCGACAATAAAACACCTACATTAATAACGAAAAGGCCGTTCGCCGTAATTTGCGACGTCAATCTGTTTGTGTTTCTGAAACACACTTGTGAATGATGTTTCCGTTATGCTGCCATGAAGAACATAAAGCCGTAAAGCTGTATTGATTGTTATTTTATTCTAAACAATTTATGAAGTATCAAGATTAATGTGAGAAAACATCCGTGACTCTGTCGAACCAATAACGAGTATCGCGATTTAAAAAAGACAAATCGCTGTCATGTTAAAACTCACAAACAACACCTATTTTTTACATAAATTATTATTTTGCGAAAGAGGCCTATCTAGAACCAATCAAAATACGTAGAGTATAATTAATTTTGTAAATGCTAAGAAGCGCGTTTGACCAATTTCTCTGACGAAACATGTTAATTAAGATTTAATTAAATCGGCGTCGCATTTATTTAAGTGTGAATTCTCCAACAATTGTGATTATTTTTCAAGAAATAGGTCGCTCCGATTTCAATAATTCGCAATAACGATCGTATTTCGATCACTGGGTTCAATTATTGTTTCTGAAAATTTCCCCAGTATTATCAATTGATTTCTATAACGAACACTTCGTTGGTTGGTTTTCCTTTAGCAGCCCCCCTCTCTTGTAGCACGGTGGGGTAATCTTTCTTCCCTTTCCAATTATTCATCGCTTCTGATTATAAGAAAGTAATTAGCCCGTTTTTCAGTGAACCTGTTCTCTGGAATAATTCGAGGAACCAATACTCCCAAGACCTACAGTCAGTGAGAAGTCTTGTTGGATTTAGTTAGAATAAGGTGCCAATTTAGCATTTTCGTGTTTGCTTATTAAATAAAGTAGCGGATTACAATCGCAATACTAGAATATTTTGAAAACGGGTTACATGTTTTGAATTAACAATATTTTAAATGCATTATTTACCTATTATCATTAATGGATCTTATAAAAAAAGAATTTGATTTGATGATCTTACCTCATTAGACTGTGTACTTATTTGTCCTGAGAGGTTGCCAGTTCGATTTATACATATCTCTTCTTAATGTTTTTTTCTTGACGTGTTGATTGAGAAATGGAAACATTAAAATTAATTTATTCTAATCCTTCTGCTCGTAATTAATGATTTGAATTTTCGCTAATAAATATTAAATTCGTTAAAATGTTTTAAAATCGCCATATCAATGAATGTTTGAATGTGCCAAAAGCGAATAAATATATTAAGAAAACTTAATAAATTTTCTTCTTCAACACTTATCAACAAAAGATTATCATCAATACGTTTGGATCGTGTTTTCTTGCTCATCGTATTAGAAAAAATAGGCAGTAAATAAGTACACTAAAATCGCTATTTTATTAATGTCAACTTTTTTGTAATGCCTCCAATTAATTGTGGCAAGCTTCAGCAGGTTATGAACTAAGCAGATTAGTTACTTCGCGAGTGCCTTATTTAGCAATACTTAAATCAAGCCACTTATACGGAAACCGGGCCCAATCCGCCGTGGGGCTCGCTCACAATGCCATATCCAGGTATTATTCAAGTTGGGTCGTATAGCGGAACACAGGCGACACAATGTGGGGTATAATACGCTAATTCTAATTGCAAAATACCTTGGAGACACGCCATTATAGGGCGGAGTCCTGGAGACGGCGCTCATGCGGACCTAATCGCCACCCAGAAACCCACCTTCCACGCGCACCACCCGTCACCACCCTCTGCCACCCACTTTCCCCACAGCCCCTGTCAGCTTTACAGCAGCGCCACCCCGGGTTTAGTAGGAACTCTAGTATTTTAGGCTGGGCCGTCAAAGTTTTTTTCGAATTTGAATACGTCAGGGATCTCAAAAGTTGTGCACCGGAATAATGATAAAATAATTATTCTATATGACCTTTGCCCTGAAGATGAGACCACACTTATTAAAATAATTGTATTCTTCCTTTTAACTGTTTTTTCCTTTTAACCCCTTTCCCCAACTTTTGAGTTTAGAAATTATTTGTGGACAAAACTACATTTACATACTTTATTCATACTAAAACTAATCCTCCGTAACTTGCCCGAACTTATCAAAATTGTATTAGGGAACGAACCCATACTACGTGACACGTTCAGGGGGGGGGGGGGAATCTTCAAAATACCACGCTTGGTCACAATAAGCGGCGGGGGGCTTAGGTTTTTAGTCACCGGGGAGATGTGGGGGGGGGGGGGGGGAGCGGGGAGGGGATAAAATTGCAAAAGTGGGTCACGTGGTATGGGTACTTTCCCTTAGATCTATGTGTATTGGGGTAAGTACATACCTAAGAATTTAAATACGAATTTTGATAGTTAAGTAGCAGCCGGCGATCATAGATTTTGAGCAGAATGTGGAAAATATATAATAACTACTCATATATGTATTTTTTTCTATCATGGAAAGAAGCCTATCAACGCGCGATTTTAGAAAACACAAATCAATGGTTGGTTTAAAACTTATTTTATGACATTTAGACTAACCGGGCAAACCGTACTTTATGACATTTACACTATCAGACTAACTCTATAATATTTGCACTATCGGCGATACATTTCAATAATAATTTCGAATATTATTAGGTATTCATTGCTCTTCCAAAAAT
The DNA here is from genome assembly GCA_929108145.2 of Limnephilus rhombicus. Lineage (NCBI taxonomy): Eukaryota > Metazoa > Arthropoda > Insecta > Trichoptera > Limnephilidae > Limnephilus > Limnephilus rhombicus. The sequence goes on along the minus strand of OV815272.1, from coordinate 15,996,757 downwards.
TATTCCGACAACTGCAATACTCGTTATATTATATCGAATTCAGTCGTCAGTATATTGTCAAAAGTTATAACGATTTTTTTTTAAATTATAAAAAGGATATACCAATTTCAGGTAAATTAACTAAATTTGAACTATACTAGGTACCAGCTGCACAGACCGAACAGACAAAACATATGACAATTTGCAATGCCTAGGACCGGTCTATCAAAAACATTGGCATAGCGAATATCTTCACCTATTACTCGTATATCGTTTATCCAATATCTTGAACTTATTTGTTATACATGGCATAAATTACCTTATTTGAAGAAGGCCCAGCCTACTATAGGTGGGTACATTAGGTACACCTCCCCCGCGGGACAATGCTAAACACCTGCAATTATAAGTTGGAACGTGTGCTGTGCGTATCTACTGCTGGCTGCTGGCTGCAAGTTGCCAAAGTTTTCCGGATGAGAAGACTTGTGGAAGATTTAAATGTATCGGCACGCTGCGAAATTATTACACAGGCAGATTTTCTTTGCGTTTTTACAATGCTTGCAAATAATATTGGGATCATTCAAATATCACGAATTATTACTAAAGTTTTGTATCTCTGAATATACGGCTGTCACTTTTTAATCCTTAGGTATTTATTTCCGGAGAAAAACTTTCCATCATTTACACACAAATGTTATACAAAAATATGCATATGTTAGTCGCTTTGCAGAGAAGAACATTATTTTTTTAAATGAACTGGTGGAGTGTATGGTAAAATTCAAATAAAAAATATATGAGTAAATATATCAATAATCAGATTGATTTTAATTCATTTATTATTCATTAGTGTCATAAGTGGGCTTCAGTGATATTAAGCCGGCACATGCTTTTTAAAAAAAATATTGATCCATGAACTTTGAAATGCTACATTTAAGATTTTCTTCTTCTTGAGTCGTTTCCTCGTTGCTGGAGATCGTGACCCCCACTACAATTTCCATGGTGGACAAGACTCATGAACAAGGAGCGGCGACACTGATACGCGACCTTCCGGACGCCTTGAGCAAAATGGTCACTCCAGCGTGTTGGTGGCATTACACCGCTTCTCCTGCGTTCCACTTTGCAAGGGACCATGACTTTCTGCATGTTAGAGTCCTCGGTTTGGTAAGAAACATGTCCAAAGTATCTTAAAATATGCTGTAGACAGACAGTTGTTAGCCAGTTATGGATGCCTAGCTATTCAAAATGAATATCATAAAAACTACAAATCGAGGGCGTTTGTCATCTTCCTTCCCTGACTCTAATTGTCCATTTTTCCACATCGTAAAGACATATGGGGAAAACCAGCGCCCAGGCGAGTTTCGTGTTTGTGATCTTCGTCATGTCTCTGTCAGTCCACATCTTTTGCATTTTGCTTATGGCGTCTTTTGTCAAGAAAATTCTTGTTTTCACTTCTGTTTCACAGTCTCCTTCGACGCTTATAGACGAGTCTGTGTAAATGAAATCGTTCACCGTTTCAAAATGTTTGACTTGTCGAAAAATAATAAATTGCAAAAACTTAAACATTCACGTTACAGGGTTTCACGTATGCTATGCAGATACTTGGGAGGACTTCGTGTATTTTGAAAAAGAAAGTACCTATCTACAAATTGTCCTTGTTTTGTTTATATTATTTTTATTTTTTTTACAGCTAATACCGCACAAGAATCTCAACTGCTCCCGTCTGGAGCCAGTGAGACTATGGCATCCCCAATTGGGGTATGTTGTGAGGCTGAAGGTAGTGGGGAGAGGAAGGAGGTGGGGAAGAGGAAGGTTGGGAAGTACCTGGCTATTCAGATCTGGTCACCAAACACGGCTAAAGCCATTTTCAAGCAACGTTTCAATTCTGAATGGTGGTCTTACACCAGGGCGATACTAATAGTATCTTCCACTCTGGAACATGCCGCAAATATACTATATATTATTTTTAAATGATTTAATTGTGAAATAACACAAATTAATCAAATAAAATTTATTTGCGCATGCCGGGTTCGAACCCGCGACTTCCGGATTGTGAGTCAAGAGTCTTACCCACTGGACTACGGAGGTCGTCAAAATGGTTAATATTATGGTTAGGTGTATGGATAACCAGATAAATGATGTTTTTGGATAGAACTACATAACATTATCAATTTACTAAACATTTCTCATACTTAATATTTTACGTTGGTTTGACTTTGCAATTAAAGAACTGTTAAGTGTAACGTTATTTCCACATGATTATTTACATAAAAATGACATATTTGCCATTGATGATGTTGACATATTAATGAAATATTGTTTTTGATGCATTCACTCAGAAGTATCATGTAAAAAAGTGTGTTGTCTGTGGCGTTACAATATTTCGATATCCGTTAAGTAAGCAAACTTTTGATTATGTACCTACATATTTTTTATATTTCTAATCTCTCTCTAGCAGGTACCGAAAGCTTTTGAAGAAATTTACACCCATGTTCCTCCATTAGCACCTTGCTAGCTAAGTACAAGTGAGTGTCTCCTACAAATATCACCTACTTACTATTTTCTGATCACATTATGACAAATGTGTTGAAAATTGTCGTTTTTCTGGTAATAGTGTTTTTAAAAATTAGTGGGTTACGCCTTTAAAGAAAACGCATAGAAAATAAATAGTATATGTACATCCAAGAAGATTGTAAGGTATTACCTATTTTAATATTGTAAGCATCCATATATACAAACCTTCTTATTAATATGTAGGTACTACCGCATCCCGGCATGCGTTGCATTTTTTTTTTACATGAGCTCCACACAGGAGGCCACGGGGAAAATAATTTCCCTCGGGGCCTTTCATCTTTGGGGATGCTGTGTGGAGGGTTTTTTAAGGAAAGGAAGGAGATGAGAGTTCTGGGATGGAAAAAGGTTTAAGGGGTGGGTAGGAATCTGGGGTTCAGTGTGTCCTGGTCATCCGCCTCCAAGACCTAGACAAACCTCACCCCCATGAACCCGGGCACCCCTGCTAAATCACAAAACGTAGCGAACCACTTGGGGTGACTTATGGCAGGGGTTTTTGTAAAGATTCCCCGGGCGGCGGTACCCATTCCCGCCTCCCAAATTGAAATTGCAATGCCACTAATAAAGAAATTGTTTCCCGTTCCCCTTCCACCTCACCTACCCCTTCCGTGTCTCCTTTCCCTCACGCGTTCCCTCTCCACCTTCCCCGCCTTCTACTTCTATTACAAACATTCATTTTTGTATATTATAAGGACAAACAATCAAATTTGATACCTAAAATAGTACCTAACTATTTAAAATAAATCAAAATTTTGATTAGATTCAAAGTATTCCATTTTGGTTGGTACAATATGTGAGTAGGTACTTCAAATAAATTCAAATTTTGAAAATTGAATTTTGATTGAACAATCATTGTTTTGCAAAATGTCATTCTCAAATTATGATATTTGACAGTTTTGTAAGAGTTTTTTTAATGTTTAAAAAAACTTTTCATGTATTGTCATGTGGTTGTAATAATCCAGAAAACTTCACGAGGATGGAAAGAAGGTATTTTGAAAGTTTCAAACATTTCCTATGCTTAATATAGTAATACATAGACATCTCATATACTCATATAACTATATATACACTCAAGCAAGCATATTTTGATTTATATATATATATATAGATAGGTGGAAATGAAAGAATCAAAAAATTTTTGCAAGGGTTGCTGTTGTTTCTTCATCATTTTGAGTTTTTTACATTCTTTGCCTACATTTAAAATTGTGAAATTTTATCATTGCAGAAGTAAGAGGCCAAATTTACTGTGATCTTTTTAAGTTTTGTTACGTCTCAAAGTGTACCATTAGGGATGATTTTTTTATGTGATACCATACATGAGATCCAATTGGTTGGACCTAGCGGATCAATGTCACAAATAAACTGCGGATTATTGGGAGTCTAAAGGAGAAGGGGAGAGGGAGGTTAGGATGTACATACCTTACTGAATATTCAAAAGTCCACCAAATATAGTTAATAGAAACGTATATAAAAAAAAAAAAACATTTATCCAATTACAATATTTTTTACCATCTCCGGGTTTTTAACCCGCAACCTCTGAGATTAGATCAAAAGTATTAACCGTTCTACGACTGAAGTCTGGAATACTATTTATTCAAGGAAAAAAAAATCTCATTACTTTTACATGGGATAAGAATAAATATGTATTACGCACGTGTGTGGATAATAATATAATTGAAAAATAGCATGTTAAAAAATTGATTTTTAAAAAGTTATAATATATCTACTGGTTCTATAGTATTTATATGTAGAATTAAAGTAAGTTAGGTTATAATACAAAATTACGTGAATTTATAGTATTAGAATTCACGATTTTATGTTTTTCGAATTGAGAGTATGTTATTGTACTGGTTTTTATAGTATTTATATGTAGAATTAAAGTAAGTTAGGTTATAATACAAAATTACGTGAATTTATAGTATTAGAATTCACGATTTAATGTTTTTTGAATTGAGAGTATGTTATTGTACTGGTTCTTATCTACTGGTTCTATAGCATTTATATGTAGAATTAAAGTAAGTTAGGTTATAATACAAAATTACGTGAATTTATAGTATAAGAATTCACGATTTAATGTTTTTCGAATTGAGAGTATTTTATATTGGAGTGAAAAATTGAAACATAAACGTTTCATTATTTAATGTACCAGTATATTTTTATTTCTTATAAAAATATATTAATTTACCGTACTTACGAACCTATCCATCAAGCCACGGAGGTCGCCAATGTATCTATTTGATTAGGTAGTTACTCATTATTCGATCTATGTGAATGGCTGGCTGACAATTGACAGCAATATCTAAATAACGACGTGACAAGTGCAATAGAGGCGGGCGACATCTGACAAAAGTAACAGGAGCATAGAAAATAGGGAGAGGTTTTGTATGGCGCTGGCGATGTTACGTACTAATATCATATTCATACATTTCAGATATCACCCTCTGCATATTGTCACCTAGCGGTCGTGTTTTGGGGAGATAAAGGTCTTTGTGAGCATCTGAAAGGCTTCCATTGTGACGCCCATATTTTGGGGGCACAGTGACGTCATCAGTCAAAAGGAGTCCCGAGAAATGCGCGGGATGAAATAAGCCGCGATAGGGACACTGTTTTGCACACATTCAACATAATATCTGAATGTACAATAGTGTGGATATACGTCTTACTTATTATGTTAATAGGCCACTTGCATCACATTTTAAAAAAAAAATTCCGGTTTAGGCAAATATTCTAAGATATTCTGTATTTTTTTTAATCGTATTTTTGAAACCCTGGCAATTTTTTGAAAATTTCAATCCGAAAAATCAGACCATTTTTTATAAACCGGAAAGACAGGACATAATTTTATTAGGTGCGAAAAAACGATAATTACATAGCCGAAAATCATTTAAAAAAATAACGTTTTCCACACGAATGGCACAGGAGAATAACGAGGCAAATCAAAAATATTAAATCTCATAAATATTTTTTTCCTTGATCCATCTTATTGATCATAAATCATTATAATATTCAACGTCTATATTACTAAATCAAATGTAATATACTTGTACTTGTAAATTATAATAATTATAAGAATATTATAAAATTTGATTTTGTTAAAATCCTCAACATTATCATTTTACCTCTAAAACACGTACGGACAACGTAAAATGTACGGGGTTCTCTTCATAATATCTGTCAAAAAATCAAACCAAATGATACGTTCGCAGAGAAAAAACAATAAATCCTTTTGACCTTTTGTCATGTGCACCAATTCACTGTTATGCGGATGACAGTACAGTTCATGATAGCTTTTTGTTTGACAAGCCCCCAAAGGGCTCACAAACTCCAACAGCTTAGTAGGGCTTTGAAGCAAAGAATGGACGGTTACCTCGAGAGTGTTTTCTCTTGGGGTAAAAATAAACTCGTTGAATTTAATGTTTCAAAGACCCAATCTTGTCTGATTACGTCTAAAAAGGATCGAAATGAAAATCTAGTCTCTTTCAACGGAAGCAATCTTCCGAACAGGCCCTCCATTGATAGGCTTGGTGAAACCCTAAGTGACCAGCTCAGGTATGGGGGCTCCATCGAAGCCAGAGTAAAGTTAGCCTCCCAAAAACTGGGCGTACTGTACAGGGCCCGCAGATACTTTAATAGTACAAAACTGCTAACCTTGTACAAATCACAAGTACGCCCCACGGTTGAATTTGGCAGCCATCTCTGGTCTGGAGCTCCAAAATACCTGAAAAATACCCTCGACTCTGTGCAGAAATGGGCGGTCCGTTTGATAGATTCTCCCATCTTAACAGACGGATTGCAATCTTTAGAGCACAGGCGTCGGGTGGGAATGCTATTCTTGTTCTACCGGTATTACAATGGAAGATGCTCCGAGGAACTAGCATCATTGATCCCTTCGGCACCGGTGCATAGTCGGGAAACACGCCAAACGCGTGCCCAATATTTGTACACGGTTGACATTTGTCACATGAGAACGGGTCGTCTCTTCGACTCGTTCTTGTGTTCAACAGCTCGGCTGTGGAATGATTTGCCGGCCTCTGTGTTTCCTCCTTCCTACAACATGGGTCTCTTCAAGACCAATGTTCATTCCTTCCTCTCCTCAAAAAGACCCTCCACACAGCATCCCAGATGACATAGGCCCTGAGGGAAATTATTTTCCTCAGGGCCTCCTGTGTGGAGTTAATGTAAAAAAAAAAAATCAAATGAACGTTAAATGTCAAATTCAAAAATTTGCCTGAAATCAAAGTGATGCCATATAAAAAAAAATAAATTAGTTTGGAATTTTATAAAATTAATAGACATATTTTTAGAGACGAGACATTTTCATGTAGTGACGTCACGAGCCCAAATAATGGATTAATTTATTAAAAAAAAAAAAACTCTACATTTCTAAAAAATTTTACTAACATTTTCGTAATCTTAGTAAAAAAATCTATCCACACGATTTTTTCCAAGTCGTTTTGAAGTCCATGCAAGTGGCCTATTCCGTGCCTACATTTGTATTATAATGATTTCCAGGTATTGCGGGTTCAATCATCTCATCGATCGTTATACAAGCAATATTTTTCGCGTATTATGATGGGCAGTAGAAAGGATCCAATTGCGGTCAGGTTATTTATTTATAATCTGGAAATGTGGAACTCTCGTTTATCCTATCCTATTAATATTATAAAGGCGAAAGTTTGTATGGATGTATGTTTGTTACTCTTTAAAAATTCTTTCACTAAAATAAAGCTACATTATTTGCGATTAATATAGGCTGTATAGATTGGTAAGCGTTGTGAATAAGTTTCGGCGTTATGAAATTAACGAAAAGCAAAGCGTTGCTAAGTAATTGTTTGACGTGCGCTGTCATTTTGTTATTTGTTTAGATTTCTATGGAGATTCCTTTGATAGTAAAAATTCAAATATGTGTAAAATACTAATCTTTAAAATAATAATCTTCTTATATATATTGTCTAAATTGTGTACCTACCTAAGATATTTATTTCATTAGTTTCTTTGAAAATTGTTTACATAATGAACATTATTATAATTTTTTTGCATGTAAAATACTCCTCCCATAAACACGAACTCCTAGAGCTCAACTTATGGAGTAGTAGAATAAAACATGAATTATTTTGTAATCTTGCATATATTATCATTGTAATGTATAAACAAAAATCTTAAAATAAATAAATAAATAAAAATAAATAAAAAAATATAAAAATGAATCGCTGAATGTGTTGCTAAGCGCAAATCTCGAGAGCAGCTGAACCGATTCCGCAAATTTTTTTTTTCAGAATATTCCTTGAAGTACGAGGATGGTTCTTAGGGAGAGAAAAATTAAGAAAATTGCGCAGAAAATTGGATAATATCAGAAAACCTAACGACTATCGCACGTTTGACAGTTCGCGTGTTTGAAATTGACATTTTTCAAAACAATGATTGTTAAATCAGGATTCTATTTTTGAAAATCTTTAAGTTGATAAATTTAATTAAAGTAAGTACTCCCCTAATAGTTTGAATCGAATCAAGAATTTTAGATATTTTAAATAGGTACCTATGTTATGTACCAAATTTAATATACATGAAAAATGGAAATTTGAATAAAAATTGTAAAAGGTGGCACGCGGGCTGTTTAAAAACTGAATGTACTGTGATTGAATATATGGGGAGGGGGGGGGGGGGAGGTGTAGGAGGCGGAGTGGGAACCCCCCTTACACCATGCGAGCGAAGTCGCGGGAAAAAGCTAGTAATTTATATAATCTAAATGTCTATACTAATATTATAAATGCGAAACTGCGCGTGTTTGATTGGTACGATTTAATAGGCGGCACGCGAGCTGTTGAATGTAATTGAAAATGAATGTAATAGGTATGGTAGGCTGTACGGGGGGGGGGGGGGAGGGGGGGTGTGGGGGACTGATGTGGAAGGGGGGGGGGGGTAGGGGGCAGGTTGAGAGGGGGGGGGGGGGTGGAGTGGGGATAGGGAAGGTGGAGGAGGCGGAGTGGGAAACCCCCTAATACTACGCGAGCTAAGCCGGGGGCAAAAGCCAGTAAATAGTAATTAAGAAAAATAATTTCTCTTTTTTTTTAAAGAGAATTTTTTTAATTTTTCTTTAAACAATCCCTCTAATCATATCTACAGATTCAGATTGAAAAATCACGGTAATAGGTGATATTATTTGCCAGTGAACAAAAAAAAGCGAACTGAAAGGTGTTGTATCTGTTTGGTAGAAAAGGGGTCTAAAAAATATCGCTTGTGATATATTGGGTGTTACGACATACTTGACTTACTTTAACCAGTGATTCCTGACATTACTTCAAGAAAAAAATGTCAATGAAAATTTTGGTCTCCGGTGACTTCAAATTAAACTTTAAAAAAATCATGTGTTTTATTGAAAAACAAAAACATTAAATATAACATCAGAGACAAAAAAAATAATTAAATTTTTTACTCCGAATAATGTCACTTGTCTAATAATAATATATTTTAATGTTTTTTTAATATTAACTCTACACAAACATTCCACAGGAAAATAATTTCCCGCAGGAATGTCATCTCTGGAGACCCTGTGTAGAGGGTTTTTTGAGGAGAGGAAGGAGTGATCATGAATCTTAACCACTGGAGCGCTTTTTGCCACAATATGGCACTATTTAAAATACCTCGGATTGCTTTGCTGCCAGTTTTCGGCAATTTTTAAAAATTTTAAATAAATAAAAAAATAGTCACCAAAAAATCACGAGCAATCGCTCGAGTGGATTTGTTGAACTGTTGAGCTAAAGAACGAATTGTAAAAACGATCTCGTGTGACTAATGTCAACAGTGTTCAAATATTGGAAACTTGTTTGGCATGTCTCCTTATCATGCACCGGCGCAGAAGGGATCAATGACGATAGATCTATGGAACATTAATCATAATCTTCCATTGAAATACCGGTAGAACAAGAACAATGTTCTCATCTGACACTTGGCTGCCAAATTCAACAGTGGGGTATATTTGAGATTGTACACTGTCAGCATTTGTGTTACATTATGCTCAGCTTTTGCGAGGCTAACTTAGCTAGGCAAGGCTAACTTAGCTAAGGCTTAAGGAGCTCTCGTGCTCATTGAGAAAGGGTTTTTCTGAAACCGATCAACAGTTATTAAAGATAATAGTTTCATATACCAGTATAAACAAAAATAATTAACTGAGATACCAATAAATCCATCATAAGTCGTTTCATCAACATGTCAATTCGGCAAAATAGGCAAACAGTATTTTGCCAGCGAATTTTTACGAAGTGATTTATATCTATTTTAGACTTCATATTGAACAGAATTTATAGACATTTTGGATTTTCGTTTATCTTTGATTCAGGGGACCAACATCTATTTCCCTTTCGGTGGTTACCCACACCACGACGCTCGTTCACACGATGGCAAAGTATATTTAGACTGTCGCTTATTCAAGCCAAAAACTGTGCACCGCGTCAATAATGGAGGCTGACAAAAATATAGAATCTCTATCGGACTGCGAATCTTTTAGCGGTGTGTTTGCATTTACGTATCTGATGTTTCATGTACACCAGGGCTGAAATGCGGAAATATTTATTCGAATTCTTTCATCAACGGAAAAATAAATGAATGTGATAATAACGTTTTTTTACCAGCATTCTAACATTAGTCAATTTGAGGCGGGTATAGGTCATCCCAAGTGGTTCGCTACGTTTGGTGACTTAGCAGGGGTGCCCGAGTTCATGAGGTGAGATTTGTCTAGGTCTTGACGGCTAATGCGTTTGCGCACCTACTGCGTGAGAGTTAATGCAAAGAAAGTCTAATTTGGTGGTCGACAAACTATGAAACTGTAAAAGAAAAATCGCCAAGAGTGCAAATTAGTTTAAATGAATATTATTAGAAAAAGATTTCTTTTTTAATTATCCTTTTTATGTAGGGGGGACCGAGGGGATTTGAAACAAAGGTGACTTGAAACAGTACCGATTTCTCGGGACTTAAAACCGTTAGCAAATTGGCAACGTCGCTTTTCAAGCATTTACCTCCGCCTGCTGACTTGTTAGTTCGCTTCGGTGGCGTGAGTCGTGCGGTTGTGGAGTTGTGCGTGCTATCTGACAAAAATCGTGAAAAGTAAGTTTTTAACGTTTTTTTACGATGCCTATATTTTGATAAGGGTTTTGTATTTTGGTTTAAATTGTATGTGTTTCGAAAGCTCATTAACTAAATGACTGTTTCAACTCTCCTCGTTTTCAATTTTATATCGGACAGCAGTCAATAAATAACGGGCACAAAAAAATGTTTTTTTTTTCGTTGATTTAATTTGTTTATTTTGTTTCAGAATGCCTACTGATTATAAAAGTATTAATTTATTTCTGATTAATTTTGTCAGTTTGTTTTGTACTTGAAACGTTTAATTTTAATAAAAACCTGTTTGCCACAACTGCTTTTCCGATTGACGTTTTTTATTTTCATAATATTTTTATTTTTGTCAGTTTGTTTTGTACTTCAAAAGTTTAATTTTAATAAATACCTTTAAATTATATCATAATTTTTATTTTACAGCCCTTAATACTTCTCAAAAATCATATGTTTCAACTCTCCTCGACCCCTGTTTCATCTTACCTCGGTATGAGGGGAGTTGAAACAAGTTGACTCGTTACGGATAAGTCAATTTTTCACCACAATATTTAACGCTTACAATGTCTTTATGTTAGTCATTCGCAAGTGTAAAGAATGACCTATCAATTGGTACTAATATCATACGATTTCTGTCTATGGTATTTGGTGTATGAAACAAAATGTGAAAACTGTTTCAACTCCCCTCGGTCTCCCCTACCTACCCATAGATTTTATTAGTGTGTCCCACAGGAGGTCCTCAGGTTGTCGATGTCATTCTCGAGAGTGCGATGGTGTAAGAACGAAATTACACAGTTGTGAAGTATTTCACTTACAAAGATTACACTGCCAGAATTATAAATGAACGGAATTATACATGAATACAGATTACACCTGTTGGATTTATGCACTTTAAATTTTAGAGCGGGCAATGTGTGCTAAATCGTTTCATATTTGAAAAAAAAATTAGGTTAGGTCAGGTTGTTCCCCCGACAATTGACCCCTGAGCGTACGATATTAGGTCGGCTCAAGGAAAGCACACGATATTACTTAAATCTATCGGGATTAAAATGGTATTGCCGGTGGCAATCGTCAGGATGCGGCAGCTTTGGTTAAGGCAGGATGAACGAGGTCCTCCGACCTCGGATTCGCGCGCTCGATACGGGTAATCTTGTTGTGGCACTTTCGCGAATTCTAGAGGCTACGCGGCTAGCCCGGGATGGTCGATCTTATGCAAGATTTTGGCATTACCAAACAATCTCATAGAGACAGCCACGCGGTATGTTGAAAATAATCCGACCTACATCGACCGTGGACGGTATAACTCCCGATAATAATATATTAAAATCAACAAATAATGATTACGCGACACGTAAAGCACCATGCTTAACTTCCCGCAAACCGGGTTACTGTAATCCTGTGGATTACATCGATATTTAGTTATTTAAAGACTCTTGCGACCGAAAACCAAAACTATCGCCAAAGACTCCAGAGACTAATATCTACAGCCTGTATGTCGAACGAATATCTACAGCTCATATGTTGGACTAACATCTACGAACTTGAGAGTGAGGACTAATATCTACAGAGCTAAGGTCGGATGAATATCTATGATGGTCCCAGTGGTGACTAATATCTATGGAGCGTAGGTTGGACTAATATCTACAGAGGGCAGCTGAGCAAGAGGTTGTACGGAAAAGCATAAATTACTTCAATTACGTAATTACTAATTACGTAAATGCTTAAACGCTTAAAGTACGGACATGAAGTTATTGCATAATATTACGTATTTTGCTGTTTACGAGGACAATAATTTATTAAACAAACATGGAGGTCATAATACAAAGATTTTTATTTATTTCAAAATACACAGCAGCACAACCTAACCTAACCTAACTGACAAAGAAATGGTCATGGTAACAGACTAAATAATTTAGAAGCACTCGAAATAAAGAAAGCTGTTAAAACAAAAACCCAAATCCTTAATAATCAGCTAAACGTTATTCCAATATGCTATACATAATTGCAAATCCAACCTCTGCCAGTGCTGTAGATATTCGTCCACACTTTGCTTCTCATAGATATCAGTCAGCAGTTTGAGCTGTAGATATTCGTCCTCACTTTGGTTCTCATAGATATTAGTCCGATTTGTTCAGTTTTTGGAATTCCTGCAGATATTAGTAGGCGCCTCCTCGCCAAATATTGCCAGCATTATGAAAAAAAAAATCCAATAGACATCATATATAGTGATTTCTTTTCATAACAGCTGTACCGCCAAATATCAAAAGTATAAATCACATTTTTATTCAAATTTATCAAGGATAAAACTACTTGTCTATATACTCTGTATACCAGCGTATAAGTACAAAATATCGAGACTATAAATTAATTCAAATTAATAGATAACTTTGTATTAACCACTTAATTATTTACAAAAACCAACATGTATCGTCAGCAAAGCTGACTTCTTCGGGGTTTTGACAGAACTAATTTTAAAAATAGACATACATAGGTAATAGAGAAAAATAATAGACATAAACAATAATAAAATTTGAAAGAAAATAATGTGTAGGAGATAAGGGGCAATATAGAACAATTAAAAATTTAAAAGGGGAATAGATTTAATAATGGGTCATTTAAAAACAATATTTGATTATTAATAATATTTAAATTTGCATTAACACTTTTTCTAATCTCTAAAATTTCTAATTTATCCAACTGAATGCCATTGACATTACAATGTATTAATTCTATTCCACTGTTAAAATTAAAGGTATGACTAGTTTCTATTAAATGGTTGGCAAACTCCGAGAAACTATTATTATTTAAAGCTTTCATATGCTCTTTAATCCTTATTTCAAAGTTTCTCGAAGTTTTACCTAAATAAAAGAAATGACAATCATTACATTTCAATTCAAAAATTCCAGATTTTTTCATTTTTGAATCTTTATCTTTATTATTTACTATGTAATTTTTAAGTCTATTGTTTGCATAAAATAAATAAAATTAAATAGGTAAATTGAATAGGTGAATTGCCGTAAACAAAAAAAAGCTTATTATTAAATGTATTTTAGACGGAGATTTTAGGTTCGAAATTGGTAAATAATGCACAAAAAAGCATAGGTTTATAATAATCATAATTTATTAGCGGGTAGAGATAGGTATAATAAGTTACATTAAGTTTTGGCATTTTTTTCTTAATATAGAAATGAGTTCGTTAACATTATGACATGACTACTACCTAATCAGAGTAGTTTGCATACGAAAAAAATTTCTTCTTCTAACACAGCAAACTTATTTTGTGGCACCATTTTGATTAAAATTAAGAAAATACTTTGTTTTTACCACGTTTATTGTTTACAAAACCAACATGTTTCGTGAGCAACGCTCACTTCTTCAGGGTTTTTTATTAATAAAAACGTTGTGTAAATATTTTATTAATAAAAAACCCCGAAGATGTGAGCGTTGCTCACGAAACATGTTGGTTTTGTAAACAATAAAAGTGGTAAAAACAAAGTATTTTCTTAATTTTAACGAAAAAAATTTAAGGTGTCCATTAGTATTGGTTAACAGTGAAGTTTGAATAAGGAAATAATTAACATTCGTTTAGTTTATTCGTTAATTATTCGTTCATTGAGTTTATTCGTCAATTGGTAAACAATATCGGCGACACCCGGAAGCGCAGTTCCACCCAGTAAAAACTGCTGATAGTATACATCTCTTATATTTCAATATCTTTGATTATGACTCACCCTAGACCTCGCCTCACATTATAATTTATTGTTTATTTTATTTTTTATTATCGTTTATGTTTTTTTTCCTATTCCATGCACCTACTTGATTTTTTAAAAGCTTTGTGTAAATATGTATAACAATATGGTAGGTATGGGATTGCACTACCCTCGCCTCATCCTGGAATAAAACATTAATATTATTATGAGTATCTGTGAAACACCCGTTGTATTACCAAAAATCAAGTTAGATCTGTATTTAGGTAGGTAGGTCGTTATTAGTGAGACAATATCTACCTTCAGTCACACCTTTAATAAGTCAAAAGGATATTCTAAAAATCGTAGAATATCCAAGCACGAAGCACTGGCCCTACCCAGTTTACCGCAGGGGTAGGCAGAGGTATCAGGCAGCGGGCGGTAGGCACCGCCGGTGGAGGGGGTTAGTTATGCCGTCAGACGGAAGTGGTGGGGAGGGCCGCCACATTTTCCATTCACATCAACGTCATGTTTTAAATAATCTGCTGAAAAAAATAAACGTGCGTCGCGGCGCTTGGCGAGCATTGTTGAACGGCGTCGCTTTGACAGACGCCTAACGCCTCGCGCCCGCCGCATGCCGGCTGACTGCGGGGGCCGGCGGGCCTTGCGATCGACACCCCTGGACACTTCATTTAACATTTTTTGAAAAGTAATAATTGCTTTTTGATTTCAAAGTTTAAATGTTTTTATTGATGAAAGAAAGTCATCTTGTTTGCTAACTTGAAAACGTGAAAACCATTTTAAAAATGTATCTCTTGTAATAAATCAAAAAATCTATTTCATTATTTTCGTGATCATCGTAAAAAAGTGTTCGTCAGCAGCGTGCTCGAAGGCATCCAATAAAGTAGAAAAAAACTCACAAAGAGTATACAAACTTTTAGCGTTTTGAAGATTTTTATTCACAATTTACATTGCTTACTTAACTTTATAATAATTAATAAAATTAAGCAATAAATGAACGTTGTGATTAAACCTCTTCAAAACAAAATGTCTAGAAATTGTGACATAGTTATTGCCCATGAAATATAAAAAAAAGTAAAAGAAACTTTATTTATGAAACTTTATTTTGTTCATGTTTTGTGACCAGATCTTAATAGCCAGACACTTTCCCATCTTCCTTTTTCACACCTCCTTCCTCTCTCCACTACGTTTAGCCTTAACCTGTACCCAAATAGGAGATGCCGTAATTTGACTGGCTCCAGATGGTTGGGAGTCTTCTGCAAAATTCACGTTTAACAATATGTTCATTTATTACCTACATCACTTCATATTACACCAACACAACTTGATACTGGAGAAAAAAATATTATACGTAACTAGAAGTTTATTTTTTCTTTTTTATTTCAGTCCCCTAATACCTAATACACCGGGAACCTTTATTGGATAACCAACACCTTTGCCATAGGTCACCCCAAGTGGTTCGCTACGTTTGGTGATTTAGCAGGGGTGCCCGGGTTTATGGGGTGAGGTTGGTCTAGGTCTTGGAGGCGGATGACCAGGACATACTGAACCCCAGATTCCTACCCACCCCTTAAACCCTTTTCCTTCCCAGAACTCTCCTCTCCTTCCTTTCCTTAAAAAAATCCTCCACACAGCATCCCCAAAGATGACATAGGCCCTGAGGGAAATAATTTTCCTCAGGGCCTCCTGTGTGCAGCTCATGTAAAAAAAAAACATCGATTAGTAAAATTACTATAATAAATTCATTATTAGTCGAAAGAACCTCTCTGCCGTGATACTTCTACATCGAAGCCTTAAAAAGAGTCTTTTCCATTATTTTTTTAGTATAGTAACAGTAGTTTAGTAACGCATATTAGTATCCTTTACCTAAATACTTGCTACTTTGTTAAATGTTCATTTCTACTTTATTAGTATTGATAATCTCCTGTGTACCACTGTATACTTATAATATCATGTACTCACTTCAATGTAAAAGCCGTACTTTGGCGTTTAAATAAATAAATAAATAAATCTCCAATTAGGGTGGAAGACACTGTCAGCACCGCCCTGGTGTAAGACCATCATTCAGAATTCATGTTCTTCCCAACATTCTTCTTCCTCATCTCCTTCTCCTCCCCACTTCCCTTCAGCTACCCACTTCCCTTCATAACATGATTGGGGATGCTGTAGTCTCGCTGGCTTCAGGCGGTCGGGAGCAGTCGGGATTCTTGCGTGGTATTCAAAAAGAAAAATCTCATCTTTTCTATCGAATATTGCCCATTCTGTCAATTCAGTATTCCGCGGTCATCCTCAACTGTGCATGGGTAAGGTTAGTGTATGCGTGATTCTTCTCCACGAAAAGCAGCATATTATCATCTGTCCTACACCCGCCTTACCGCCCCCGCCCTACAGCCCCCGCCCCCGCACAGGCAGCCCGGTTTAAGCCGCCCAACTTTCCGGAGCGTTCAACTTATTTATGTATGATATTTTGCAGTCTATTATGTATTCGCAAGGAACTTTTGTGCCAACAGTCTGCCATTACAAGAATATTGAATCGAAAATTTAAAAATCTTTATACCGAGCGTCTTGCGCCTCTTTGCATAAGTTTACATAAAAAGCAAAGGCGGCGCGTGTCGCGAAATCACGTAAATAAAGTAAATATTTAGGATGAAATATTATTTTTATTGACTACCTAAATGTATTACATATACGTAGGCAGATTCATTGTTTTTATATTTAATTAATCGAAAATTCTTTTTCTCACACCTTAAATCAAACAACTTTCCAAAGAAAAAAAAATCATCGCCTATTTTAACGAAGAGAATTTTTTTTACATTAGCTCCACACAGGAAGCCCTGAGGAAAATAATTCCTCTTGGATTCTATGTCATCTTTGGGGATGCTGTGTGGATGCTTTTTTTGGAAAGGAAGGAGAGGAAGTTCTGGGAAGGAAAAGAGTATTATGGGTAGGTAAGAATCTGGGGTCATCCCTCCCACTGCAAGACGATGTTCCGAGAGAGAACGGTAGGAGAAAGCAAAGGGACTTCCTAAACCATTCTCTACCGATCCGGCCTGCCATGCAGCTGGTGGGCAGACGCATCCGCCGCCAAGATCCGGACAAACCTCACCCATGAAATTAAAAAAGATACATACTTTGTAATAAAATAATTGAATTTAATGTATTGACAGCCAACGGGCTGTTCAAGCTTCTTAGTTCAAGTTTAAATTCAATTCGCTTAGTTCAAGCTTCGTTTAAAAAAAATATTTAAATAATTTAAAAGCCTTCGAAATTAAGAAAGCCATTTATAATAAGTCTAATATTATTACTTACCAAAGAAATTTTAACGGTAGTCCTATATAGTATATTTAATTTGTTGGTACTTTCCCCTTCCCTTAACTATTCCCTACTCTAATATGTTACCTTGCTCCATTCTATTTTATCTCTCTTTGTCATTGTATTATTTTCCTATGTAACTGAAATTAATTATAATTAGTTGATTTACAAAATTCATTACGAAGCTTGAGCTAAGCAAAACCTGTCGGCGTTCGATACATTAAATTCAATAAAATGGTATATTACGAAGTATGTTTATCATTTACTACATATAATGTCAAACATCCAAAATCTTCGGTAAAAAAGACATGTTAATTAACTCTCCGTTTCTCCTCACTTAAAAAATACTCGCAATTACCAATGTTTTCCGAATACTCTTTATCAAGCAGAAGTTGAAATACTTAATAAAGCTTTGGTTGCCTTTCCCTGATTCAGCATTGCTTTCTATGTCCTTGTTTATTAATTATGCTTTCTTCCTTATCAGTTTTCACATTATCAAATCGGTGCTCCGCATTTTTAAAAATGATTTAACTTTGAAATCAAAATAACCATAGTAATCTTTGATGAGCTCGACATATAGAAACAAGAAATTATGTGCCTAACACATTTTATAATTTTGGAGTTTGGCAATTTTCAGGACGTTCTTCACCCCACAGATTGCTTTTCCTCCTAATCTTTCCCTTATTTTTCAGATATCCTTATCATTTAACTGTTGTGTTACTAAGATATTATATTACAGTCCATGATAGCTTTTTGTTTGACAAGCCCCCAAAGGGCACACAAACTCCAATAGCTCGGAGGGCTTTGAAGCAAAGAATGGACGGTTACCTCGAGAGTGTTTTCTCTTGGGGTAAGAATAACCTCGTCGAATTTAATGTTTCAAAGACCCAATCATGTTTGATAACGTCTAAAGGGGATTGAAATGAAAATCTAGTCTCCTTCAACGGAAGCAACCTTCCGAACAGGACCTCCTTGGTGTAACTCTAAGTGACCAGCTCAGGTACGGGGGTTCCATCGAAACCTGAGTTAAGTTAGCCTCTCAGAAACTGGGCGTACTGTACAGGGCCCGCAGATACTTTAATAGTACCCAACTGCTAACCCTGTACAAATCGCAAGTGCGCCTCACGGTTGAATTTGGCAGCCACCTCTGGTCTGGAGCTCCAAAATACCTAAAAAAACCCTTGACTCTGTGCAGAAACGGGCGATCCGTTTGATCGATTCTCCCATCTTAACAGACTGTCCTTGTTCTACCGGTATTACAATGGAAGATGCTCCGAGGAACTAGCATCATTGATCCCCTCGGCACCGGTGCATATTCGGGAAACACGCCAAACACGCGCCCAACATTTGTACACGGTTGACATTACTCACATAAGAACGGGTCATTTCTATGACTCGTTCTTGAGTTCAACGGCTCGGCTGTGGAACGATTTGCCGGCCTCTGTGTTTCCTCCCTCCTACAACATGGGTCTCTTCAAGACCCATGTTCATTCCTCCCTTTCCTCAAAAAGACCCTCCTCAGGGCCTCCTGTGTGGAGTTAATGTAAAATATATATATATGGAAGGATACCTAATATATATATATATATATTAGGTATCCTTCCATTAGTATAAAGTGCAATTTGAAATTTTTGGCTATTCGATGAAGAACAGATTAGTAACCCTATTTGTCGAATCCTGAACAACCAGATTGATTTTTTGCCACATTAAGAAGAACGGCTTCGTGGCCTTTTCATAGAAAACTTAGTTTGGATTTTGATAAACAAACTGAATATTTTTTTAAAATATGTTTAGAGAATATCTCGTTCGGATGTGAGCTATTTTATGTATTTGAGGTTTAATTTATAAAATATAGGCCATTAAAGATTTAGATTTTCATGATTTCAGAAGCAACTTGGGAAATTTTTGTTAGTTAAAAATAATTATTAAAAAAATAATTTCGCCCATCCAATCATGTTAATTTAAAGAAATAAAGAAAACACTAAATTTTAATTTAGGAATCTTACAAATTTGTGTTCCGACGTAAATTAGTCGCCTAGTATATTTTTAAAAATTCTTTTTATTTTTTATTTAATATTTATTAATCCTTGTGTAAGGTATTTTAACTCACAAATATTTGCCGTAAATTGTCACGAAAATCTTTAACAAAATAATTTCTTTAATGACATATACCTATTATATAATTTGAAATACAGATATATATAAAGTAGCTCACATATGTTTGTATATTATACCTTTTGATTTAAAAAAAGCATCGGTTTGGTTGAGTACTTTGGCCAAAAACCAAAATTAATTTTGTATAAAAAAGGTTGTGTGGCGGTTCCTCTTAATATTCTTGGTCACGAAAATCGATTATTAAACCTGCTTCCCATTTCCTTAATTGAATAAGAGAACACACAATCCCAAAATAACTGAGGAAAAATTTGACGAATGAACCGACATAGATTTTTTTCATTGTTACGTAAAAAAAATTGGGTGAACCACCCTTGAAGGCAAAAGTTGGGGTTAAGTCTGTTAGAGCGAACTGTACTGAGGAACACAATATCGTGTGTGCCCATTCAATATGTCACAACAGTGTGTTTGTGTTCGATGTTTGGATCTGAAATGTTTGTGTCGCAGGGCCATGGAAATGGTGGGGAGGGTTGGGGGGTTGAGGGGGTGGAGGAATTGGGGAAATGGGAGAGTTGGAGGGGGAGGGGTGGACTTGGAGGGCGGAAGAGGCGAGGGGCTTATTCGGTAACAAGAGAGGCTTTGTGGCGTGTTTCGATGTAAATTTGACATTTTTACATAAATCAATAACGCGACAATTTCATACTCGGAAGATGCCGTTCAGTAAAGAGATAGCTAGGTAATGAATAAAGTATGCCTACATACTTGATTTTTCGTAAATTAGAACCAAATCTTAAGGATGTTGTTACTAAAGTGTGCATAATATTAATTGATTAAAACTTTCAAAAGGGTATTGTTAAATATGTAAAAATAGCTCCATCACATTTTTTTAACACTATCCACTACGGTAATATTGTTTTACACGTATTATATACACGTTGATGTCATTTTTGGCACTGCTTTATTGATTATTCGATTTGGTGTGTTTTAAAGAAATTAATCGAATAATTCCAATGTAATCTTTGGGAGTTTTGAGGCCGCCACAATCACGGGTTTTACTTGGAAAATGCCAACATACCAAAAGTGTCTATCGATTTTGATCCTTAAAATGTCCACCTTCACCTACAATATGTTAATCGTTAACAATTATATATGTACACGGTTGACATTTCAACTTAGTTATGCAGAAAGCAGCCAGGCCACAATTATGGCAAAAATGAGATATTGTTGTAATCAGACAGAGAAACGTCCATTCTATGTTCTATTAAAACCAGCCAGGCCGCTTTCATACAAAAATTCGTAGTAATCGCCTCTAAATATAAATGCACATATGTTATAAGCATTGATTTCTAGTAGATGTTTATAATAACCCATAATGAATATAAAACAAATAATAATATCTACGTATATTATGTTTCACAAAGTATTACGTAGATATTAAAGTTTAAAAATTTATATTTCCTTAGAGATATTAAAAATTCCTCGGAATATAAAATTACTAATTGGATATAATAGTAATATCTATATAACTAGCGGATTTTAAGTTAAATAATAAAGCATAATTTCATATATTTAGTGTATTTGGTAGCTCTGACTGTTTTCTACGGAATGCGTATTTCGCATAGTAAGGCCGGATGGTTGATTTCTGAGCTTATATTCTCAATAATGTATTCTACAGAAAGCAGCCAGACCTTATAAAACACCAATATATCTGAAAACCTACCCTTAAATCCACTTTAAAGTTATAAGACTTTGATATCTATATATTATTTATAATTTTTTGAAGTAAAAAACATCCTAGGTGGTATGTAGATTTGATTATTAAATCTTTAGACAAAAGTGCTCGTATCTGCGTTTGAGTTTTTTATGGCTGGCTGCTTTCTGCATAACAACGTTCATTTGTCACATGAGAAAGGGTGGTTTCCACGACTCGTTCTTGAGTTCAACAGCTAGGCTGTGGAACGTTTTGCCGGCCTCTGTGTTTCCTCCTTCCTACAACACGAGTCTTTTAAAGACTCCTTCTCTCCTCAAAAAGACCCCCCACACAGCATCTTCAAAGATGACGTAGGCCCTGAGGGAAATTATTTTACTCAGGGTCTCGTGCGTTGAGTTAAGCGATTGATGTATTCGTGTATTTTGTATATATTATTATATTTCAGAATAAGTAGGTACATGCCAACTACTATTATGATGGTAATATAATTCTACTTGATTGGTTTTTATTTTTCTGTACAGATATCTACCGTACTTTATAATTTATTGTACGTCCTTTTGAAATATTTCACTCCCAACTACTTCCGCGTGAAGCCAGTGAGACTACAGACTACGGCAATCCCATCTGTGGGATGTTGTGAGGCTGAAGGTAGTGGGGAGGGAAAGGAGGTGGGGAAGTACCTGGCTATTCAGATCTGGTCACCAAATACGTATAAAGTCATTTTAAGCGACGTTTTAATTTTGAATATTGATCTTACTCCAGGGTGATACTGAGCATATCTTCCACTTATGGAATGTGACGCAAATATACCTAATGTTATTTTTAATTAATACATTGTGAAATATCACAAATCATTCAAACGAAATTTACTTGCGTTTTGAACCCCCGACCTTCGGATTACTAGTCGAGAGCTTTACCCCTCCGTTATTTCAATTTCAAGTAATGGCAGATACTTTCTATTGTTTAATTTTATTTCATAAAAGGAAACACATACGATTTCAGAATGAAACCGAATAACACCTTTGTCATATTAGTTATTTATTTTTTCAACGGGCACACCAGTCCGTTTTTGGTAATACCTTGTTAGCGGGCAGTCATGTTATCTCGAGTCGATGACAAGTTAATAATGCCTTGAGTTTATAAAGGCTGTAATTTACCGTTGCTCGCTTCTGTTCCGTCGTGATTACTATATTTTCAAAATCATGATGGCCGCTGTTCAGATTCAATCATCTCAGGAATGGTGAATAGACAAGACAGAGGAACATTATAATACGGGAAAGTTCTGAAGAGAATGATACAGAATAATATAATGATGATGATAGGGCAAATAAAAGCTTTTATTATTGTGTGTTTTTCGATATCAACATATTTTAATCTTTGTAACAGCCAATTGGAATTTTTACAAAGTTATCGGTTTTATGTTCTCAGTTCTCGATGAGTTTGTAAGTAATGTACTCGTACCGTACAATGACATTTATATATAGGTAATACAGGGTGTTAAGAGACGTATTTGACTTATTACTAACCAGTTATTTCTGATATTATTTGGAGTAAAAATGTACTTAGGTACATGAAATTTTTGTCTCTGTTGACTTATTTTTTTTTCAATATTCTTTCGCATGTCGTTACTGGTCACTCAGCCGAGTAACCGACTAACCCCACACCCCGCCTCCAACTGTCTTACATCCACCATTTTTTTATGTTTTTGTAGAAAAAAAAATCAAAATGTCACCAGAGACCAAAATTTCATTGACATTTTTTACACCAAATAATGTCAGGAATAACTGTTTAAAGTAAGCCATGTACGTCCCTTAACACCCTATATATAATATATATATTTTTTTTGAATAGCGAAATTTCGTAACATTTTTCATCCAGGGTGCGCTTTACCTACTCTAGATTTTTTCTGGGCCTATTTCATCTTTGAGATGTGTAGTGGAGAGTCTTTTAGAGGAAAATATGGAGTGGAAGTTCTGGGAAGGAAAAGGGTATGAGGGGTGGGTAGGAACCTGGGGGTCAATGTGTCTAAGAGTGACGTATTAATCCATCCCTCCCACTGCGGTACAAGGCGATGGGTCGAGACGGTCCGGATGAAGAGGTCAAAGGGTACTCCCTCATTCGGTCTCTCATGATCCGGCCGTCACGCAGTTGGTGGGCAGACGCATTTACCTAAAGAGGCGGCGGTACCCACACCCGCCTTCCAATCGATGGCATTCAAGCACATTTTTAATGAAAATTATTTGTAGGGTGATCTTCTCACCTACATTAAATATTAAATATTAACCTAACCTAACCTAACTCTGACTGCTAACGCTGATTAAATAAATTTTTGATTTATTATATATTTTTATTATATATTATATATTTTTATTGACACCTGTTACATGGTTAAAGTACCTATTACCTTTTCTATAATAACTTAGTAATTTCGCCTGGGATGAGGATGGCCGATTTACGCTACTAACACAAATTTGAACATAAATTTAAATTTCTTCCCGAAGAAACGTCTTTTTCATATTTTTTTAATGATATTAACACAGTAAGTAGAGCAAGATTATATTTTTAATAATTGTAATTAAAAAAACTGAATCGGATAGAGACATCTTTGCTCAGTGGTTAGAGCTATCGCCCGGAAAGCGAAAGGTCCTGGGTTCGAGTCCCAGAGGTGCCAATATATTTTATGATTTTTTCTCGAGATTTTCGTTAAGAGTTTCGCTAATACTGTCTTCATTTAACCAAATCTTACAATTTGAGTTTTACTCATAATTAAAAGTTAAAAAAAAAAAAAAAATTATTGTACAAAAATAGTAAAATGGACAAAAATAATTTATTGTCTTTACAGGATGTCTGAATTATTTTTGTCCCATTTTTTTGTTGGGTTAGATTTTAGTAGATATTTTGTTGGGGGATGTTTCGTCCGTGGGATATTTTGTCGGAGGATATTTTGTCGGGGATATTTTGTCGCGGGGTGAAAAGTCGCGGAACCATTCCACTTAGTCCAACCGCCCAGCGCAGCGCTCCGTCTCACCTCCACTCACCTGACATCGTAGATCTCCATCAGAGATGAAACGGATATCCGGTAACTATCCGGTATCCGGCCTATCCGGCCGAAATTTACTATCCGGCTGGATACCGAATAGTAACTCAATATCCGGCCTGATACCGGATATTAAAAAACTACGAAAATTTCCTATAATAAAATGCAATACATTTATCTTTGTGAGGTAAATATCAGTAAAATGGCTTAAAATTATGACGGCTTTTATTTAAGGTCGAAAAAGTTACAAAAAGCCATAAGGCCTTCCAAAAAACTAAAATTTTCTTCTGAGATATTCACTCTATTGACAAATACATAAAAAGTAAATATCTAAACTAAAAAGGGGTCGTCCATTAATCACGTGAGGCTCGAAAGGGGGAGGGGGGGGGTGCGGAAAAATCATGAGGGGTGGGGGTATAATGAGATGTCACGTATATTTATTTTTCGTGATAATATTCTGAAAATATACTTTGTGCAAAAAAAAATACACTTGATTTTGGGTAGAGGGGGGGGGGGGGCAAGTCTAAAACCTCACCACATATCACTATGGGGGGGGGGGAGGGTTAAAAAGTTGCTAAAAAACATCACGTGATTAATGGACGACCCCAAATTTTTAGTAAGAACTTGCAAAAATCTCGCAGAGTAGCGAAAACTTAAATTAACATGATTAACCAATCGAATCACAATCACCATTATAGTGAACTAAAACATCGTAAAAAACACAGAGATTATTTTTAATTACTGACATTGAAGCACCATAATATACCTCTTGTTATTCTTCTTATCAAAGAGTTAATACTCAAAATTAACAAGTGGTAAATTATGGTGAATAAAGACTAAATTTGAAACCACCCGAATTGATCTGATCGCGTTCGCCGCACCTGTGCGGCGCTAAACTCGTCACGACATGCAACGAGACAATGGGCCGAATACCCGGCCGCCGTATATTCGGCCATCCGGCCTCGCAGCTCACCGGATATCCGGTATCCGGCAAAACAACTGTCCGTTTAATCTCTAATCTCCATTCCTGAATTTCGAAAACACAGTTTTGTATGGAAAAATAGGCCTCGAACGCAAATAATAAATTGGATCACGAAGCACTTCTTGAATTATTTGTTATTCTATGGGTTTACCAATATTATTTGATTAGGAGGTCATGTTGTCAGCTGCTGTTGAATAAAAATAAAAGAAATACACATGATAAAAACAACACTATTTTATTAAAAACACAATCTGGTAGGCAGGTATTTGGCATAATAAAGGGTGATGAAATTCCCAAACTAACGATTGTTTTACAGTAATAATATTCCAAAGCAATGATTGTCAAAATAGCTGAACAACTGAACACTAGATCAATGCCGAACATTCTATAATATCATCGCCTGTCTATCCATCGAACACATCTTGGTTCCCTCGAGATAGAGCGCCATTGTCCTCTGACACTAATTATCGCTTCTATCCATCGATTCTATCAGGTGTGACTATTGTTCGACTTGAATGAAGACGCTTAACATACGTGAATATGAAGTCACCATCTTCATAATATAGGGTGTTCCAAAAGAAAGTTGATATTTCTTTTGCTTTCTGTGTGAACGCAACTTTTCCGAGGGTGCGGGGGATATGTCAATCAGTAGTCTGGCTCTTGGGAATTTAGTCGCTATGAAGCATTTCTCGGGAGCGACCGCGCGTTGTGCGTGCGTGAGTTTTACAAAAATGGTGATTCGGCGACTGTAGCGCGTAGAAGATTCTGCAATATTTGAGGTTTTCGTCAATTCAATGATGCGCCAAGCATTCCTCTCATTCGAAAATGGGTCAAAAAATTTGAAGAGATTGGTACAACGCTAGCAAAACCAAAATCCGGGCGACCAAAGTCATCGAGAACGGTAGAAAACGTAGAGAGTGTTTATCAGTCTTCTCGTGACGACTCAAACATTTCGATTCGGAAGCGCGCAAGTGCTTTAAATATGCATAGATCATCGTTACACAGCATTTTGCACAAAGACCTAATGCTGCACCCGTACAAACTTACTGGATGTAACCAAAGAACATGGTTCCAGCAAGACGGAGCAACATTACATACGTCCAATACGTCTCTGCCATGAGTTCGTGAAATTTTCCCTGGCAAATTGATCTCCAAATTGGCATCCTCGTGATCTTGACCTAACCCCTATGGACTTTTTCCTGTGGGGTTATGTCAAATCTAAAGTGTACGCCAAAAATCCGAC
The DNA here is from genome assembly GCA_929108145.2 of Limnephilus rhombicus. NCBI lineage: Eukaryota > Metazoa > Arthropoda > Insecta > Trichoptera > Limnephilidae > Limnephilus > Limnephilus rhombicus. The sequence goes on along the minus strand of OV815272.1, from coordinate 15,970,003 downwards.
TTCCCTGATGCAATTAAAATAAAATATCCGTCACGAAATGGCAGCCATCACGAAGCCTACCTGGCGAGCCGTCATAAGAAATTTTACTCTTCGACTAAATGAATGGCGCGAACGTGAGGGTTTACATTTGGACGATATTATTTTTCAAAAATAAATTCCTAAATTGTGTATTTTAGTATTTAATAAATATTTTTTCGATAGAACCCTTACTTTTTTTTAAAATCGATCCACTAAATATCAACTTTCTTTTGGGACACCCGTTATACGAGCACCGTCAAATAGTTAGAGTTTGTTGTTGATCGTTTTGCCAATTTATCGAGAAACTTCAACCAAGTGATAACTATTTACAATGTTTGAAGTGTCTTCGTGTTCATTATTAAGATATTCTCTTAATGAATTTGTTAATGGTACTTATTTAAAATGTTATAATGTCTCGTCAAATATTAACAATCATCGAATGAAAAGATAATCTTTAACATTCATTAAGTGTTGAGGATTCATAAAAGTAATAAAAAGGCTCTTAACGTACGTTCGGATGCTTTCTATTTTTCAAAATTAGGTTAAAAATAATGGCCGTTGACTGCGCAGTTAAATGAAGGAGTTCTGAGTGCATATTCAAATTAACGATGGAGCTCATTAAAAGAAAGAGTATTATGACGTCATGGCCTTTTTTTCCATCCACATTGCCACAGTTTACCGTTTTATACAGAAATATAATGAAATTGTGAAACATAATGGTAGAAAAGTGGTCCCTCTTCAGCAAGCACTCGAGACGAGCTAGAGTGTGGCGTTCAAGTCATTCTCCTCTCATATTAAAAGTTACATCTTCATTTCGGAACGAATAATTACTAGTGGCAAGTAAAGCGGTTGAATAATGTAGCAGGGAATTTGTGTTTGATTTACATACGTATAATGGCATTTCTGACTAATTATATTAATTGCAAAATTCTGTCATTAATACTAATTTTGCAAATTTCATTGGATAACCCACACCTCTTCCGTAGGTCACCCCACGTTTGATGCGTGAACACAGGTTCCCGGATTCATGGGATGAGATTTGTCCAAGTCTTGGCGGCGGATGCTGCTGCCCTCCGGACGGGTCGGGAGATATCTTTGATCATTCCAGCCGTGCTCTCTCGTCCCATCGTCTTGCACCGCAGTGGGATGGATGGATCCACACATCCGTCACTTCTGTCCACACTGACCCTCGGATTCCTACTCACCATCTCACCGTTCGTGATATTTTAGTCGAACACGCGAACTTGTTTTCTGATTTATATCTATTCTGATTTGAACTGTTATTGTATTTAACCTATTGCTCAAACCACTTAGGTACCTACATAGCACAGAAAATAAAATGTAAATAATCGTAGCAGAAAACAATTTATTATATACCTATTTGACTAATATCGTTATGTTAAAATGATTATTTTTTATAGGAGAAGTTGCAAAAGTATTCCCTTTTTAAGTATTCAAGCTGGTAAGGATTTTTCACTGCAGATCATATTATGCTGTTTTCGTCTCTTGTGGCCATATGGCATGGGATAAGATACGCTTTATACATTTGGAGCGGGATATAATATTACGAGGATCATGGGAGGCTGTTGAAAAGCGACTTGTTCGCTGGGTGGTGAGAGAAGGACACTTCATATTATCTGTGTGGAGGCTGCCACCACTTGGCTCCATATTCCTGTTCCATTTGGAGCCATCGTTGAATGTGGAAATATGTAAAAAAAACCTTACTGAAGGTTTTTGTGGAGATTTGTGGATTTGTGAAGGGTGTTTTGTGTGACTTCATGAGTGAATGCGTAGCCACAGTTTTAGAATTTTAAACCATTATGCAAAATTGAAAAGATTTATTCAAAAAAATCTCGCTACTGCTTAAACTTTTTATCTGTGTTCTATGAATCAGTTAGTGCTGTGGTTTGTAAAATTCTACACCCTTCCAATAAAATCCAAGTTTTTTCTTGCAGAAATACGTATTATTAAATATTTTTATGATCTTGTATAATATGTAAGTTCACAGATATGTATCTTGATTGACATAATATGTATGCCCACAAATATGTGTCTTGATTGATATAATATTTGTGTCGACAAATATGTAATTTTAATGACATAATATGTTTGTCTACAAATATGTATTATGATTGATATAATATGTGCGTCCACAAATATGTATCTAGATAAATATAATGTGTATGCCCATAAATAAGTATCTTTATTCATATAAAGTGTCCACAAATATGTATCTTTATTGATATAAAGTGTCCACCAATATGTATCTTGATTGATATAATATGTACGTCCATTAATAAGTATCTTTATTGATATAATGGGTTCACAAATATGTATCTTGATTGATATAATATGTACTTCCATTAATAAGTATCTTGATTGACATAATACTTTTGTCCACAAATATGTATTTTGAATGACATAATATGTTTGTCCACAAATGTATCATGATTGATATAATATGTATGTCCATAAATATGAATCTTGATTTACATAATATGTATGTCCATTGATATGTATTTTGGTTGATATAATATGCTTGTCCAAATATATGTATCTTGAATGTCGTGCATTCTATAACTTCAAGAGTTGTACGATATACGTAGTACGGTCACAATTAAAGTAAAATATATAAAGCTATCTCGACACCAAAGTGAAGAACAATTTATGGATAAATTACAAAATACTACTTATTTATTTAAAACAATTAATTTAGTGCGTTTTAAGTATCTTTCATGCAAAGGCTAGGTTACATAAAACACATAAGCATTATTATTGTTTTTTTAATATTTAATTAGCAATGGTGTTCTCATTGGTCTACGAACAGGTTCTCACCTTTTTTTCATTTTCGGTAAGAATTTGCTTTAAAAAGTTGTGCAATGAATACTGAAAATGGCCAAAAAAATAGCAATTAAGTAAACGAGCGTACCATTTTCATATCTATATACTAACCGTACATATAAAATATTTTTTTATACACAAATAGTGAAGATTGGTGGTTCGCTTTGTTTGGTGATTAAGCAGGGGTTCCCGGGTTCTCGGGGTGAGGTTTGTGTAGATCTTGGCTGCGGATGCGTTTGCCAAGGTACTGCGTGACGGGCCGAGAGAGTCTGGTTGAGGGAGACCTTTTGCCCTCTCAAGTCAGACTCTCTCGATCCATCGCCTTATAGTATAGTGGGAGAGATGGATTCATACGTCCGTCACTCCTGGACACACTGACCCCCAGATTACCTTTTTCCTTCCCAGAACTTCCTCTCCTTCCTTTCCCTTAAAAAACCCTTCACTCATCAACCTGAGGGAAATATTTTCCTCGTGGCCTCCTGTGTGGAGTTAATGAAAAAAAAATAAAAATTTAAATATTATTAACAATCAAATTAATTTTGTGAATAACCCTATCTTAAACATATTTCCATTGTAATTTTTGTCTTTGTTCTTCTAAGCACCCCCTTTCCACCTCTCCCCCCCTCTCCCTTGTTGATCTTCTAAGCACCTCCCCTTTCCACCTCTCTCCTCCCCCACTACTTCCATTTCTACCCACGCCTGTCTTTCTATGTTCGATCATTTAGTTTTAGTACATTATATGTCCTAATGAAGAGAACATCGTTCTTGAAACATGTTGACTTTTAAATAAAGATTATCGTGGTAAAAACAAAGTGTTTTTAATTATTTCATTAAGAAACTTAATATTTTAATGGTTAGGGCAGGCACAGCTTTTAAGCCTTTGTGAGCTACACGCCACTGCTAATTACAATCGTGAAGTCAAAATTGGGAAGCTCTTGTTAGGTTATGTTAGGTTACTATTCTTGTATAATATAGTAGCTTTAATTATACGACTATCATCCGTTTCTCAATAAAATGAAAGCCTTCAAGGTATCGCGTTACTTGATCCAACACCACCTCAACAAGCAATAATAGTTCTATAGGAAAGCCTTCTTATGTCCATCTTTTCCAGGTGACTTTTGCCGTCCATTGACGTCACCCTTTCATAAATCCCTTTTGAGACTTCTCTTGTTCCATTCTCCCGGTAATATCCACCTCCTCGTATAAAGGGACACATAATACGCAGTCTCTATTAAGTCCTGTATTCGGACAAGTAAGTCCTTTTCTCTCTGTTGTGCGGCTGGGACGAACAGTTGGCTGGCGCTGGTTGTATCTGAACTATCGGGGACATAATAGTGGACAAGGTGACGGCATTGTGAGAGGTAATTGTCAATTATTGTCAGCAAGATGGGTTTCTTGGTGTCAGGAGCTAGCACCTACAGATACGGGCACAATACACAATACAGGCTACACAAACTATAGCCCAGTCCATGTCCAGTGGACGTTTGCTTGGTATTGATGAATCAGAAGCTCTTTTCTATATATTCTTACATTTTATAGACCGGAACTACGTTATGAAAATTTACTTGTATGAGAAATTTATGGCAAAATTCTAACTTGAATTTGGAACTCTTATTTTTATTAACGACATTTTCTTTAGTTTTTATAGATTTTCGTGTTAAAAATACATTGGTGTAAATAAAAATCAAAATTAAATAAAACTGTGTAAATCTTTGGATTTTTCAGTAAATCCTAAGATTTACGAGTAAAATCTAAGATTTACGAATTTACGCGCTTTTACATTTTTTTTAACACTAGCTCCACGCAGGAAGCCCTGAGGAAAAGAAATTCCTTCAGGGCCTATGTTATCTATGGGAATGCTGTTTGAGGGTCTTCTTTAGGAAAGGAAGGAGAGGAAGTTCTGAGAAGCAAAAATGTAGTGGCGGGTAGGAATCTCAGGAGTGACGGACGTATAAATTAATAACTCCCATTGCATTGCAAGGCGATGGGCAGAGAGAGTCCGTCAGTAGAGGTAGAAAGCTCTTCCACAATCAGTCTCTACCGATCCGGCCCGATACGCAGAAGGTGGGCAAACACATCCGCTGCCAAGACATAGACAAACCTCTCCCCGTAAACCAGAGCACCAGGGCACCAGGATGTTGGTTATCTACCAAATTACCAAATTGAAAAATATTTCAAACTTTAACCAGTGATACTCGAAGTAAAAAAAATCAGTTATGGTAAATATCATCCACATCTTCCACTCTTAATAACCTCATGAAACAATGGTTAAAGTCAGATATATGCATTCTACCTAAAACCCTGCTAAAATAAAATTTTCTTAAGCTGTTTTTTTTTCATTCTCATCATATTCACATTTTTTTCCTTTTCGCGCACCTACATAATAAAAGAAAAACTTTTAAGTAAGAGGTGATATTAATGGTGTGAATATTTGTGAATTACATGTTGTGATCTAAATAGGATCATTTGAATCTGTGTTTTAGGCACAGAAAGTTGCAAATTTCCATAACTAAGTATTAAAAATTAAGCAAATTTTTCTATCAATTTCACTACCGCCACTCTATTCAAATATGTGATTCCAGGTGGGAAAAAGTTTGGAACATTAATTTTTGATCTATTATAATTTTTTTTAAGCACACTTATCTATGGCCAAAAATATAACGAGCCTGAAATAATAACCATTATCGGTAGGAATCTAACTGCACCCATTAAATCTACTTTAAAAACTTGAGTAGGTAGGCACTGAAATCACAGATAATTGGGACAAGATAAACATTTAAAAAAGGAACAAAGCTATTTCATACCCCTAAAAGTGCAATAAAAATAATGAGGGTCAAAACTGTGCGAAATATTATAGCTAACCAAAAAGGGGTGGTTCAAGTTTGAAGTGTAATTTACGAAACGTTTATTTAGTAATTGATAAAAAATGTGTTATGTTAATAAATAATGGGTAATTTAAAACGCACGCCGCGAATATCTATTGTAAAGCATATCTGCAATTTATCAAGATCCACTTATGAAAAAAATCTGAACGTGAAGTGGCACTTATTTATGTCATACTTCGACTAGCACATACTTGCGTGCTGTTATCAGTAACAACAACTTTCAACGTGTGTAAAAAATGTAACATCCTCAATATAAGTTGGTGACGTTTGTTCCAATGACGCCTGCATAAAAATGCTGCCAGTCAACCAACAACGCCTCTAACGGTGGCAGCAAGCATCTTGTCAATTTTTTAACTGACTTTAATAATAATGTGATAATTTGTATAGCGTCATATTGTTTTTATTACACAATTACATACATACGTACAATCATCATCAAACAGTATTAATACCCTTGCATCTGTGTGGTTGAATTCCAGAACCCGACTTCCATTGTATGTCTGAAGCCACGCCTTACGCGCCGCGCCACAATTTCAAGCAAAGCTACCGTTGTAATTCGGTTTTTAATTCAAGAATCTGCCAAAAGATGTCGCTACTTCCGTCAGAAGCTCGCATGTGGACGTTTATTCCCTAGGTATAAGTAAGTACTACGGATTCATGGAATTTAAAATTTAAGTATCTCTCCGACTCTCCGGATATGGAGAGATTACATGTGGCGTCATTGCCTGTCACTGTTACTTTAACTCGGTGACTAGCTGTCACTGGATCACAGTGGATCCGAGGAACTGGCTGTTTTTGGAACCAGTTCCTAACAGATTTATAAAATGGTTACTTACACTCAAAAACCTACGGAGCGGGTTTTAAACTGCAAGTTTTGTGTATGGTTTCGCTAGAGAACCTTGTTTTATAATGAAAAAAAAACTGCTTTTCCACAATAATTCGACAATAAACCACTATTTACTAACCACATTGATATCATTACTAATAAAGCTATGAAAATGCTGGGTTTCATTCTAAGACTATGTAAAAATTTCAAAAACATTCATACATTTAAATTACTATATACAACTCTGGTTAGGAGTCATTTGGAATATAATTCCCCCATATGGAACCCTTTCTACAAAAGCCACGCAAACTCCATCGAAAAAATCTAACGCAAATTTCTCAGATCAATTAATTTCAAATTAGGAATTCCCGCGGATGACATAAACTATGATTCTCTATTACAAAAAATGCGACTCTTATCGTTAAAAGATGGAAGAATACTCAATGATCTTATTTTTTTATGTAAAATAAACAATAACTGGTTTGACTCCCCTGAATTGGTCTCTTTAATAAATTATCATGTACCTAGTAGAACAATTCGACTCAAAACACCTTATTTTTGCAACAATACACTCAGTAATGCAGAACAAAATTCAATAATACATCGTTTACACACTTTAGGTAATGAATTTGCTCATATCGATCATGCCGGAAGTCTGTCATCATACAAAAGATGCATTAGACAAAATTTATCTGCTAGTACTACCACGTAATCATAATAAATATAATAACGTAACCACAATATTATGTCCTACCAGTATGCACTCTAATACCTATGGATTAGAAACATATCATAGGTACCTACTTTTCATTTCGCATTGTATACTTCGTAATATCTTCCTTTCATTTGTTTTTTTGTTGAAATTTTATATAATCTTCAATATTTGGCTCCTAAGACCATTTCTTACTGTTTACTTGTCATACTTTTTTATATTTATAACTTTTGTACTTTATATTACTTATTTATAAAGGTAACTTATAGTCTAAATTATTTCCTGCCTTTCAACTTTTTATTTTAACTTTTAACTTTTACATTATACTTTATATTTTATAGTTTACACTTATACTTTGTAGTTTCATTTTATACATCTTAATTCTATTTACTACTTACCTTAACTCCTTTTTTTACCTTTTGTTTTTATATTTAACTCTACATTTATATGTCACTTTCTTATGTTATTGTATTATAATATATATAAATATAGTTATTTCAATGGCACATGTTGTGCCGTATATTTTGAAATAAATAAAATAAATAAATAAATAACATAATATGTCATTCAAATCAATTATTGTATTGGAAATTGATGAAAATGATCTTCACACTTTTGCACTATCGTTTTTTTTTTTTTTTACATGAGCTCCACACAGGAGGCCTTGAGGAAAATAATTACTCTCAGGGCCTTTGTCATCTTTGGGGAGGGGATGCTGTGTGGAGAGTTTTTTTTTAGGAAAGGAAGGAGAGGAGAGTTCTGGGAAGGAAAAGGGTTTAAGGGGTGGGTAGGAATCTGGTGTTCAGTGTGTCCTGGTCATCCGCCTCCAAGACCTAGACAAACCTTACCCCATGAACCCGGGCACCCCTGCTAAGTCACCAAACGTAGCGAACTACTTGGGGTGACCTATGGCAGAGGTGTTGGTTATCCAATAAAGGTTCCCGGGGCGGCGGTACCCATTCCCGCCTCCCAAATTGAAAAAATTTAAATTATGTTTTGCGATACTGTCTCTTAATTTTGTTATTTTTCATCAAAATACCCAAGAAATAATGTTTAATCAAGATTGCTGCCAGTGTGTCTGGACCTTTTATAACTATAGGTGGTTTTCTATATTAGCCATAGATTTTTGAATTGCCAGTAGAAAAAAATCAGAATCAGATAAAGAAACAAAGTGAAATAACTAACCAACTAATTTTGTTAGGCTCGTCAAATAAAACAATCAATTTTATAAAAGGACCGACATGCATTTCCAATGAAAATCATATGAATATGAACGTTACATTGTGAGCTGCGGTAATCGAAATCGCAAACTCACAGTAAAAAGCGTAGGTAGGTGCAAGAAGCCTTATTGTGTCTAAATATGTTAGGTGTGTTTAAATATGTTAGGTAAATTTGGTTGTGAGTGCTCCACGATTAACAAAGGTAAAAAATAAAATAAATAAATAGAGTTTTGACATTTTATAAAATAACATTTATTTGATTTAAGATAATGCTACAAAGAAAAACAATTTCACATACTACTTTCTAATGTTGAAAGCAGAGATATTTGCGTATACATTATATTAAAAGGAAAATAGGACAGTAGTGGACACCGGAAGGACCAAGTAATATAACGAAAAATGGCACAACAATGATGCGATTCGTCAATTCCCTTTGATAATATTAAAAAAATGTTGAATACGCTTTATAACAATATTTTAATAGCTAAGTTGAAATAATAACAAACTTAATCAAAGGGTTCTATTAATTTCTTAATATGTAGCCGGCAAATTCTACATAATATAATTGCTTTTATTTTAAGCTATGATATTGAGGATGAGAAATCAGGAAAAAGGTAATTATAATTTATTTTGTTTCATTCTTAAATAACAAGATTTTTCAATTAAATTTAGTTATTTACATCCACATCTTAAATTTTATAATAATAATACATTTTTAAATTTTATAATAACAGCGTAAAACTATTTAATAAGAATCTTAACGTCCCGCTGTATTTAACTTAGTAAGATTTTTAAGATAGTATTGGCAGAGTTTGTGATCGTTGTACTAATTATATTTAATATTCATTAAAAATTCCGAATTTCATTATTGAAGTTCTCCATAAACTTCGCTAACAAAATTCGCGACAAATTTCGCTACAAAAATTCTCAAAAAATTTCACGATAGAAATGTTTACAAAAATCTCGTCTTTGAAATTCTTCAGCAATAATTAGAAAACTTCCATAAAATCTGTTTAGATCTTCATTTTAAAACTTGGTCTTCCGATCACAAACTCTAAATATATCATTACATTTCTAATTTTTATATGTACAGGAACCATTTTACATGTTTCACTACAAACGACAGTGATAATTTGAACTATAATAAGATAAATAAATCTCACTGATATAGGTACTTATCAAATAATAGCAAATGTGCCATAAATATGATATCGTAGATATATTTATTATGTAGTGTTTTATAACATTTTTGTAATAATTAAGGGTTACATGAACCTATATACATTTTTACATCACAGAAATATTAATACACAGATCGTATATCAGATAATCTAGATTCTAGAAATACAGGTGACCAAAGTTATCTTCGAGAGTTATAATAGTACGAGCCAAACTTTAAGACCCACCTGATGTTGATCATAAATAATGTCGTAATGACAGAAAAGTGGCAAACTATGATTTTATCTGTCGCACGAATGTTTTACGCATCTTTCTCTTTCGCTTACATTCATTGTAAAGTTAGTAACTGCGCGAGAATGGATCGTACCATGTCCAGACCGGTATTAAAGTTTGGCGTGTACTATACGTATGGATATTAGCTATATGTATTTTAATGCCTTTGACTATTAAAACTTTCTTTGCAATTGCTTCAGTTGTCTACATCCATTTTTTTGGATTTCGATAAATCAATCGGAATGTATAAATGAGATGTGAAATAAACTAGCATGGTAGGCACACTATAAAAAATAAGTATGTCTAATTTTTTGTAAATTTTCGTTGTTGGAAATCACTAATAATCTCTTTGAAATCGATGACTCTGAATAAAATTGAGCTATTGACGAATCAATCCACGATAGGCCAATCAGTAAGTTAATCATTTGGAAATATTGGGAAAGTAAGTATCACAATTAAATAAACATAAGAATTATTATAAATATGGCTATATACCTTGAGCTGGTACAGATCAGAGTGGAGACCGAACGTTCGGAGCGTATTCCCTTTGATCGTTAGCAGATTGTCTGTATCGATCGAAAAAAGGGAAAGCGTAAGCGTTGGACTTGTTAGCTGCTATTTTGTTCTGATCTGGGCCCGACTTTAACAAGGGAGAAATACAAAGTTGTAATAAGGATAATAATCGACTTTAACAAGGGAGAAATATAAAGCTGTAATAAGGATAATAATCGACTTTAACAAGGGAGACATACAAAATTGTAATAAGGATAATAATCGACTTCAACAAGGGAGAAATACAAAATTGTAATAAACATTTTTTAGTCTATCAAATTATATTGCTTTGATTTTAAAGATATTGGAACCAATCTTCCAGAGTACAAAAATATAATATTTAATCGGGAAATCAATCAATTGTTTAGTGTCAAGGAATAATTTATAATACTTCATTCAACAAATAGATTAATTATCATCTAAGATTAAAATTATCAACAATTTATTTTATTATTACTTAAAATTTAAAGAAAACGATGGTTCTTGTGTCAAGTAGCTGAATGAAACTATTTTTTTAACCATTCAAAATGGTTCATTAATAATTATTTTACAAATATTTACACAAGAGCGACTATCGCACTCGATTAATATGTATAGTTGAAACATTTCTACAATCAATACTCGACAGCCAAAAATATCTCTTTATAGTTATTATTCTACGCCGATAAATACTTGTTTCAAATGGCTGGGTACTTCAGACCTTTGGTCATGGAGTCCCAAAAGTTAGGCGAGACGGCGCTCGCCTTCTCGGCGTTATGCTACAGGGAATCTGGTCAGAAGATTACCGTCAAGGGTCTCCGGAACTCTCCCGATGACTGCGCCGTGGTCGGGTAGTGCTGTCCGTATTGGGGCACAGGCAGGAGTCCAGCTCCCGTGGAGTAGTAGGCGGGCAGCGCGCCAGGGGATGCAGTGGACGCTGAAGATGCTGAACTGCCTCCATCAGCGTTGTTGACACCTCGAGGAGTCAGCTCCGGGGAATCCGCCGCAGATCTCGGAGAGTTGGACGGAGCTGCCCCGGCTGCCGCAGCGGCTGAAGCTTCGGAGTACATCTTGCTGATGTCCATGGGGTAAGCCCTGGGGCTCTGTTGCTCCATGTACATGTAGGCCTTGGAGAGAGTGGAGTCCAGGTAGCCGCGAGAGGGCTCCGGGTACATGCCGTAGGCCCCCCGATACTTCTCGGCCTCGAGGGAGTACTTGGACATGGCGTCCATCGTTGACACCACCTGCGGATAATAAGAAAACTAAGATTAATTAGCGCAGTTTACTTTGCTCACATTATTGCACAACCGATAAGGAACCTAAAAACATCACATTATAAGACACAATTTTGTGGACAAGACTGATAAAGTACATGGCGATATTTGAGGTAACATTACATGTATTACCCGTATTGAAACAATATTAATCATCAAACCAATTTTTTTATTATGACATCATAATAGACCTGATATAGTTTTACATGACAAAATTTAAAAAAAATAACTAAATAAAAAAATAATATCGTTGATGTCGTTATTCCAAATTCGTGTAATATTCAGAAAACTGTTTCTGAAAAAATAAGAAAATATATAGATTTAGGAAATGAGAGTAAAAGAATTTGGCATTTTCAGACTATAAAAATAATACCATTTGTTATTTCGGCTACTGGCATTATACCTAGCTCTCTCATTCAAAATTTAGACATATTAGATTTGTCAAAGAATTAATATATAAAAATGCAAAAATCAGTAATTTTAAATATGGGATTACAAAAGATATTTTTTTTAAATATTTATATTGAGGGATCAGTAGGATTTATAGGTCCAATTCAGTCCACCGAGCCGAACCCTCTGATATGAAAATATCTGGAGTCGGTGAATTATTTTCCCATTTGGTCTCTGGTAGGTTGACATGTTGTTCTTGTATTATTTTGTATTTATTATACTAATATAGTGCAATTGCATAGCGTGATTTGACTGGATGATCATTTGTGGAAAAGTGTGTGAAAGGGTTTAGTCATTCCAGTTGGGAAGATTTAACTCGGACATAAAATCTGGTGCGTTTATTAATTACAGGACAAAAAATAATTATTGAAACGTAGTAGGTATGTATAGGCATTACCTACAGTTAGAAAGTGTGCATTTAGAATCACTGTAATTTAGTCGGTAGCATTCCCATCGGCAAAGGTCGGGGTCATATAAGTTTTTATGACAGGTATATATTGAATGAAGACATAAAATACCAGTGTCAGTCAAATTTATGATTTCTAATTAATATGAAAAGTAGGCAAGCAGCAGTCAGGTAGGCACAGATTAATATCTTATTCAGTAGGTTGTGGATTCATTACATTTAAAGTGATTCTAAGAATCGATGAACTTATGGAAAAAAAAATTTTTTTTTGGTAGCGAGAGCATTTTTTTATTATTTTTTATGTGAATACCGTACAAGAATACCAACTGGTCCCGTCTGGAGCCATTTAAACTACGGCATCCCAATCGGGGTATGTTGTGAGGCTGAAGGTAGTGGGGAGGTGAAGAAGATGGGAAAGAAAAAGGTCGGGAAAAACTTAACTATTCAGATCTGATCACCAAACACGGCTAAGGCCATCAAGCAACTTTTCAATTATAATTATAAATTATACAACGAACAAAAATATATGTTCCTGCTGCCTTTATCTGCTTGAATGTTTGTCTTGCATGTATCGTTTAGAAAGAGAGAGAGAGAGAGATTTAAGATTAGAGGAGATGCACTCGAACATTGCAAGTAAATGAATCTTAACTAATATTTTATACTTAGATTATTCATTTAATAGATTTTTACCTATGTAATAATAATAACCTTGATAATTTGTACAGCGACATTAACGGGAAATAGTCCCCTCAAAATCTAATTAATTTGCCATGTTTTTGAGCCGAGTCTACACTTCGACGATTTTTAAAAGTCATTAATCAGCTGATATTAGGCCCTGAGCACCGTTTTTTTACTCTAACTCTATTTACTCGAAAGCGAAAGCTCAAATTAAAAAAGAGTTATAGCACATAATCGACTGCAAAATGTAGATTCACCAGTTTCCCGCTTGTACTACGAGTTTCCGGACACTGTGTGGGTAATAAGAAGCCACAAGCCAAATGTACGTATTCTTAGTGTGCCGCATATCACCACAAATACAGGTAATAGGCATAAAAATCGCTTGGCAAACGGAGTCTATCGAAGAGGTGAATAATTTCATGTCTTACACATCAATTTGTCTCTTGACGAATCACATTTAGGAAGATCAAATCCTTGTACTTCTGTACCGCCTACAATAAAATGTTGCTTTTGCTTTCCAAAATACTCTAATTAAAGAATATATTATGTATTAATATTAAAATATATTTCAGGATTAAATAACCCACGTTCACAATTATGCCCTTTGCCTGCGAAATCTATCTAAATTTCTTTATATAGACAATGAACAGTGATAATCTTAAGCGACCTCTCAGTTAAGTATGGTCCTGTATATATTTTTAGACAGCAACGCGTTCATTGGTCAAAACATTGTACATATATTTTAGTATCAGTGATTAATGAACCGGTGGATGCAATTTTTAGCCTTAAGTTGTTTTTAATTGTTTGTCTAGTTTGTAGTTTTCTAGTTTTAGATAGTTTAATATATTAGTGGTTTGTACAGCGCCAATGAGGTGATTTTTCACAAAAACGGCTTTCAAATATTATTATTACTAGCTGGTGCCCGGCATGCGTTGCTATGCCGTTCAATAAAAAAAAATATTTCTACCTGCGTGTCCTTTCTCATTATTCCCGTTCTCCTTCCGCCTCCCCTTCCTCTCCCGTGTCCCCTTCCCCTCTCGCGTTCCCACTCATCCTCCTCCACCTTCCCTCTCCCTATTCCACTCCTCTTCTCCCGTCCCGCCAACTCCCCTTCCGAATTCCCTGATTCTCCCGAATTTTCCCGAATTCCAGAATTCCCCGCGGAACCAATACCCGAGTTCCTCTCCCCCCTCCCTCATTCCATACATTCAGTTCCGATACATTCAGTTTTCAAACAGCTCACTTGCCACCTATTGCAATTTTTGTATACAAATTTTATAATGCCAGAGCTCACCAGTAGTTATATACAAACCTTGTCCTGATAATAACGAACACAATAAAAAAGAATTATTCAATTTGGTGCAGTCGTTCGGAAGTTATGCGCGTACATACATTTCGGCAATTCATTTTTATTTATAGAGAGAAGATTAATCTCTCACATATAATATTAGTTTAAAAATTGTATTTTTAAAAGTTGTTTCCTGTGTGCGTTCATACATTTCTTACGAAAAATACATTTTTTAATGGTTTAGGTTTATATATTTTTTAAGAGTAATGAACAATAACATTTGATTCTACTCAATGGTTACGGTACGAAAAGCCTCTTTATATCCAAACCATATTTTTTGTATTTATGATGTAAACCGATTCGCAGTTAAGATTAATCGAAAATAGTGATTTAGTCTTACCGCTAATGGCGACGGTAGATTGTGTACATTGATTATACATATTTATAACCAATCATATTATTTGACACACTTTTGTTGCACTTTTGTATTGTTGGAAAAAAACATAGATATGTGTTTCGTAAAATAACATAAAATTATATCCATACTAATATTTTAAATGCGAAATTGCTTGTGTTTGTTTGTTACGATTTCACGCCTAAACCTCTAAACCGATTTTTAAAATTCTTTCACCAATCGAAAGCTACATTATCAGCGAGTAACATAGGATGTATACAAGCGTTATGAAATTTGTATAAATGAAAAAGTGTGCATTTCATATATTTTAGCGGCATGGAGGAAAGGCAGGGGGAAAGTGGGGTTCGCGGAGAGGGAAGAGACGAGGGAGGAGGAAGGCGGAGAAGGTGGAAGGGAACGGGGACGCACGGGAAAGACATGCAGGGAGAATCAATTTATTTCTTTGAATGGCATTGCAACGCATGCCTAGTACCACCTATTAATATTATAAACGCGAAAGTTTGTATGGATGTATGTTTGTTTGTTACTCTTTCACGCAAAAACTACTGAATGGATTTTAATGAAACTTTACAATAATATATCTCATACATCAGAATAACATATAAGTTATAATTTATAAAGCTAGCTAGGAAGGGGGCGCGGAATGGAATCGGGGACGCACGGGAAAGGTGATTCAGGGAGAAAACATGCATTTCTTTGAACATGGCATTGCAAAGCATGCTGGGAACCAGCTACAAAGTAAAATTATATTTATGCCTGATAGTGAGAAGCAAATTATTAAGCATAAAGAAATTTTGGGAATATGATTTTATAAACTTTCAAAAGCCCGAGTAACGGAAATTTATTTCGTAGAAGTTTAATTTGATAATATGTGTACATTTTTACATTGATCCAAAGCTCCACAATGGTGAAAGGGATCGGGAACAAAGTTATCTGGTGCGCTGGAACCAAAACTCAAATACTTATTCTTTTCCTGATCACAAAAAATGTCGAATAAAGCGAGCGTACGTAATCTGATTTCATTGTCATCTGTAGGTTGACAGGCATTGTCATCCGAAAGAAATTCCCAATAACGTCCATAATATATTGTATACAGGTCGAAGTAATTTCAGGTCTTCAATGCGCTAGGGTTACGCCGAATAACGGTGTTTTTTTTTCAATTTAAATTAAATATTATTGGAACGTTATGGACGGTGAGAAGTAAAAATGTGCAAGGTAAATCGCACGGGGCACTCTTGGCTATGACACCTCTCTTTTAGATACATTGCATTGTTTATAAGATAGAGGGAGAAGTTAAAACGAAGCAATCAGCAGTTTTATGGATTTATGGCAAAATTATTAATTATTGAAGTGAAAATTTCTTTAGCACCGTTGTGATTTGAAACTTGACTAAAAAGAGTCAAATAAATACATCTATAGGATTTAGCTTGCAAAAGAATGACAAAGCATTTTTTTTACATTAGCTCCACACAGGAGGCCCCGAGGAAACAATTTCCCTAGGGGCCTATGTCATCTTTGAGGATGCTGTGTGGAGGGTTTTTTAAGGGAAAGGAAGGAGAAGAAGAAGGAGGGAAGGAAAAAGGTATGAGGGGTGAGTAGGAATCTGGGGGTCAGTGTGGCCAGGAGTGACAGACGTATGAATCGGATAGATTCGAATCCGGCTGGAGAGGTCAAAAGGCCTCCCTCAATCAGTCTCCTCCGATCCAGCCCGCCACGCAGCGGTTGGGCAAACGTATCCGCCACCAAGACCTAGGCAAACCTCATCCCTTGAACCCGAGTACCCCTGCTAAGTTACCAGTAGCGAACCACTTGGGGTGACCTGTGGCAGGGTTGTTGGTTGTTGGTTGGTTGGTACCCGTAACCGCCTCAAAAATTGAAATCTTTTAATAGTATAATAATTATATAATATTATGGTATAATAATTGTGTGACGTTTGGTAGCCTATCGGTCTCCTCTTTGTGCCGTGCTTCGTAGCCTCCCTTCATGTCTACTTTAGTTTTCTGAAGGATTCACTTTTACCGCAAGTGAATTGATACTCCGATTTATTTTAAATTCATAGCTTTGTTGCTCGTAGTGGAGATAATGTTGCGAGCTAAGTTAGTTATGGTGAACGGACAACTCAACAACATACAACTTCAACACCTCCTTTCTTTTAAATAGTAATTAAAAGTTAAAAAAAATGGTTAAATAGGTTACATTAGGTTAGGTAATCGGCTATTTTTCAATTATTTTTTTTAAATAACTTTTAATAACTTTTCAATGGGATGTTGAAATGCCGGTTAGTTGTCGTGGAACCGTTGTTATAGTTCATATTGCATAGAAATTTAACGTTGTGTAATAAATTGCATGACGCTCACCATTTGAGAGTTTTTAATGACACACAAAAAAGTGCTTCATTTGATCGATATTATTCATCCCTTGAGATTGGTAGTTAGGTACGTATTAAGAGGGTATTACCAGAGAAAACCAGAAATATGCCATTTTTAAATCAGATTTTAGACGTGTTGACTCTTTTCCAATAAAAATTTTAAATGGATTTCGAAAGATTGTTCTTTTATCTAGCATTCGCATGTTTTAAATTTTGAAAAAAAAGTTTATTTTTAGTATAATAAGGTTTTACCATAGGTCGTTGGCAGATTTGTTAAATTTTCAAAAAAGATTTTGTATTTTACCACACCCATTCCAAATCATGTAATCATGCAGTAAAATAAATCAATACATTATCTAGGTATCGCATGTTTTAGAATTTTAATTTTAGTTTAAAATAAATCATTAAAAAATACATACGAACATGTGTTTCTTGACGAAAATTGGTCCGTTTGTGTATTTATTTGCGCACTTACAAACTAATAAATTTCAGATTTTTTTAACATTGTTATTTAACTTAGACATTAAGCTGGTACGGAGAATAATTAATCTTTCTTATTTTAACCGCCCTGCATGATCGTAAGAACAACTTTCGACGAAATATGGATTTTCGGCCGCAGGCTGGTTAATAAGGCATTAAATAAAAGTTTTCCTGTTTTTAAAAACGATATAATTTCAGCCCTGTCAGTCACGTGTACTTATAATCTCCCTTATGGAATCAGTTTTCCACGGTGCTACTCCCCCCCCCCTGTACCCCCTTGCTGTCTCCCTCTAGCCCCCTTCTCCTTCCCCACCCATGAATCATAATGTTATTTATGTAACATGAAAACAGGCACAGGAGACGTAAAAAGCCAATATGGCGAC
Organism: Limnephilus rhombicus; assembly: GCA_929108145.2. Taxonomy (NCBI): domain Eukaryota; kingdom Metazoa; phylum Arthropoda; class Insecta; order Trichoptera; family Limnephilidae; genus Limnephilus; species Limnephilus rhombicus. The sequence continues at coordinate 15,951,776 of OV815272.1, read as the reverse complement.
GTCTTTTCCCGCGTTCCAAATTTCAACCTTGGACGGATAAATACATAATAATAATACAGGCATTGAGCTTTCTTGTGAGCTTACAAAAGCTCCACTCGCGAAACGAGGAAGTCTTTAATAAAATCATCTGCTTGAATTTGAGGACCAGTTGGAGGTGGGCTTTGCTCTTTTTTATTTTATAGATTTATATGAAGATTCATTTTAACAGTAGTTTTACACCTCATCGATGTTATTTTATGCCTGTAAAATACACTGGATGAATTCAACGACCTCAAACTTGCACGTATGTAAAGAAGGAATGTCACTTCCACATTCCACCTGGCGCGTTTTGAAGGTCATTTTTTTCGAGCTGTACAAGCATGTGTCCATTACTTTTCAACCTTGTTCCTTTAAAAATATTAGTCTTTAAAAAATCCCTACCAGTTTCAAAAACATCGACAACAACCGAATATACGCAGTTATTACACACAGGTTATTTTCAGAAAACTTGTTAAAAACAATTAAAAGATCGGTTCTAAGACATATTATAGTCTGTCAAAAAAAAGTAGAAAATATAAAAACTGGAACTACTAAATTTGTAGACTGGCAACACCAATTTAACTGTCAAATATTTTTTTGAAGTGCAATGACACTGAATGTATAGAACACAGTAAACCACATAAAAAAAAAACACTTTTTCTTCATGACATAAATTTGATTAAAATGTGATTTATAAAGCGATTTGCTTTAATTTAATTTAACATATATTTGAATTTAACAATAGATAGAAAGGAAGAATCACTAATGGTGAGTTTAGTTATACTACTTTTAGATCTGAATGACTTAAATATATTCAGATCTAAAATTAGAGACATAATCTAAAGCCGAGGCAACGCTAGGTACTTTATCTAGTATTATTATAGTTATTCTTCATTATGTTAACACAAAATTTCAAAGGTATAATAATAATATACCTATATGCAATTCTAATTTTGAGATCGGCGAGTATCTATACTGCAATGAAAAATTATTTTTTCCACTATTATGCCTTTTTAATTTTTTATAAAAATGTAGGTTACAGAGCTTTACTTTAACACCATGAGTTATGTGTTTAGTATTGCCATTTGATCAACAGTGGCGCCCTCATATATTTTCTACTCTTATTTGACAAACTCTACTTCACAAATTTCCAAGTAGGGACTAAGAACGATATTATTTTTTGATTGTATATTTTTTATTTTTGACGTAACATAACGAGTAAAACCCCATTGTAATATTTGACCATTAAAGACAAAATTAGCGACTCTCAAACGAAAATTTTAAACAGAAAAATCAAAAAAAGATACGACCGCATCTAGGAACCCACGACCTCCTTGCCAGGACTCTGCATTTATGCTAAAAATATATTCACCCTAGACCCGCAGAAAAGTCAATTGATGTCGTACCTTAAAATAAAGATGAATATATTTATCCAAGACACTATTTAGATTGCACTTACTTCGGGAAGAATACACAAGGATAACAGCCTAAGAGTATGGATACTATAGTTCCATGATAACAGCCAATGCGCGTTAAGAAAATGAAAATAATGTTGGAGTTCTTAGTTTGATACAGTTAAATACTACCGAAGGAGATATGATCGAAATAGGTCAGTGTTTAGAGTAGAGTTAGACTAAGGTCTGGGTTTCATTTCCCACGTGCGAACGTATCCTTTTCCGATCTTTCAGTTTCAAAATTTCAATTACATGCTATATTATTATTATTTACGAATTTTACGCTCCGCTATGCTTTTGTTTTATTTTGAAAACATAATTAAACGTTAAAAAGTGCAATGGCAGTCACATAAATGGATAATAAAAAATGCAATCATTAATGCTCATAAAAAATATTAATCTGATTCAAACTACACTTATATGGTGCCGAAGAAATGGTTCTGCTTTTATCATGTTTTGAGAAAAGGGTATCTGAAGATTATTAATTTGTCGAATTTTCAAATATTTGACAAAAATGAAACAACTGTTATACATAAGTGAGTTTTTTCCGCAATCAGTGCAAAAGAGTTTATTTTTAATTTTATAAAACAAATTTCCAAAAAAAAAGATTTTCAACAAAAATTTCAAGGAAGAGAGTCAAGAATCCCAACTGTTCCCAACCGCATTAAGCCTGTGAGACTATGGCATCCCAAATTAGGATATTTTGTGAGGCTAACACACGGGTAAAGTCATTTCAAGCAAAGTTTCAATTCTGGATGGTGGTCTTACACCAGGACGATGCTGAGAGTATCTTCCACTTTGGAACGTGCCGCAAATATATGTTATATTATTTTTAAATGATTAAATTCTGAAACAGCCCAAATCAGTCAAATAAAAATTACTTGCGCAGGGATTTGAACCCGCGACCTGCGAATAGCTAGTCGAAAACCTTACAATCTTATAATTGTAAAAAAAATATTTATTTTTATTTTTGACTGTACGAGTAAAACCTCAAATTGTAATATTTAATTAAATGAAGATAATAATAGCTAAACTCAATAAAAAATCTGGAAACAGAAAAATCAGAAAAATATATTGGCACATCTGGGACACGAACCCAGGACCATTGACTTTCCGGGTCGCTGCGCTATCGACTGCGCTAAGGTGTCCCTATCCAATTCGGTCATTTTTAACTGTATCATTTTTTTTTTACATGAGCTCCACACAGGAGGCGCTGAGGAAAATAATTTTCCTCAGGGCCTATGTCATTTTTGGGGATGCTGTGTGGAGGGTTTTTTTAGGAAAAGGAAGGAGAGGAGAGTTCTGGGAAGGAAAAGGGTTTAAGGGGTGGGTAGGAATCTGGGGATCAGTGTGTCTTGGTCATCCGCCTCCAAGACCTAGACAAACCTCACCCCATGAACCCGGGCACCCCTGCTAAATCACCAAACGTATCGACCCACTTGGGGTGACCTATGGCAGAGGTTGGAAAATTTGCAGATATTTCTGAAGTTTTAAGTCAAAATCGTGATTGCGCACATTTTATTTTATTGGATTACATGAGAATATACACTTTAAATTTATTTATTTTAGTTTTGGTAGAGAAAACTAAAAAACAGAGAGAAAATAAAACAAAAGGTCTACAATACTCAGGTAGCATTTTTTCGACATGTTCATCAATGACCTGCCCTAATATATGTATATCGAAATCTAACGGTAAGTTTCTCAACTCCGTCTTAGTAGCTCAAACTAGTTCAGCGAAGCTAACTTAAACTGAATAGAGTTTCGTTTTTACATAATAAAACTAATTCTGAATTAGCGATTTGATTTGATAAAAAATACGAATTTTTGGCTGAGAACTTATTGGAGATTAATGACGTTATTTTTCACAGTTACAATTTCGAATTATTCATTATAATCTTTAATATGCACTCAATGGCAATTTATAGTGTTCCTAATTATTAATTAATATCCGATCATTGACATGTAGGTTATGGGCAGTTCGCAATTGCGAAAACGTGTAATGTCTGCTTTAAGGCGCGGTGTACCCGTTCAAAAAGATAAAGATGGAGAGATATGTAAATACGAATGTAAGACAGAGCGCTCTAGTATTAAAAACGATAATATTCAAGGGAAAAATGTTAAAATGTTTAATAAAACACGACTCGTTTAAAATAGAGCAAAAATCTCGCGGAGATTGTCTAAAATAGCATTTAAAGAAATACTGTGAATTTTTTCTTACAACTACAGGAGCTTTCTTAGTGATTTTTTTCTATCGAGAGAATTTCATATAATTGCCATTTCGGTAAGGGGATGTATAGATATTATTGTAGGCACTGCGATTATCATTGTATTATGAGTGAAATGTCATCTTGACGCTGGCAACACTTGGCTGCGCAACAGAATGCGCAGACAGCGGAACTGAGCTCGCGAGTGGAACAAGCTTCGAGACCATTCCGTCTTGAACGTTCTTCTCGCTAGTAAACTATTTTTAATACGCAAATTATTGTCGCGGATAGAATCTTTGTATTATCTCACCTCTGTTACCAAATAAAATATAACTCTACCAATCAGTGTTATGATTTACAAACTAAATTCCGTGACCATTTATTTAGAGTACCCGGATATCTCTGATGAGGTAAGCAGAGATATTCGGCATATACTAAAACTGGTGACCTTTCGACTAAAGAACTAACTTACTAGCGGGAGGAAGAAACGTTCCAAGCCGGAATCCTGGACAGCAAGTAAGTAAATTCTATTGTTTTATTGCATAACTTAACGTAAAATCCCTTTTGAAATAAATGTTCCAGTAATTTTTAATAAATATACGACCGTGTTATTTCGATAGCATTGTCACACGTTCTTGTCAAACACGTGTTTTACACCTAATTATCTATTGAAACATCATCATCCCACTAATGTTTTAGTAACATAATCATTTTTTACAGAATAATAAGTGCGTTTTACATTATTATCCCGCTAAATGTTTTGTTAAAATAAATTGTTCCTTCCTGAATGATAAGTGCGTGTTACCCTCTATTTCAGTGAGAACGGATTGGCGCAGCGATGACCGTAGGAGTTCATCACCAGGGAACGAGGCATCCCGAGTTCATCACCAGGGAACGAGAATCCTGAGATTTCCGCCAGAGAACGCAGGATCCTGAATCCGTCATCAGGGAGACCAGCAGCCAGAATTCATCTGAGAATCGTCGCCGGATAAAATTGGTTCGACATATTTTTACGACAATGACGCCATATTTTTTCTTGAGGTCAAATTAATACAATAATGTTGCAAATAGCACATGTTCTGAAATATTGTTACGATTTTTAAAGTTTCTCTCTTATCATCTAAAACTATTTAATATCATCGAAAACGAGTTTTTCTATACAACAAAAATTTTAATAAATTTAAATTTTTAGCAATTTTGACGATTTTTAAAGTTTTTTAAACAACTATCGAATCAACTAATAAATAGTGGAGGTATATAATTCCCACTTATTTTTATCAGAATTATTGTTGAAAAATTTTGAAAAGAAAAAAGGATTAGTGTGGATTTTTATTTTTAATTTAAAAATTGAGAATTTCAATTTTAACTATTATTATCACAAAGGAGTTTATTTCACTGTCGGGTATTCCATATTTTTGTCTCGCCTTAATTGTCTGCACTTAAATGACATCTACCGGAGGGACACCCTCCATTGAACCAAGCGACATAGCTATAGGAACAGAAGAAATATTGCGCAAGGAAAATCCAACACCAAACATGGAATCAAACAACGAGAGCTGTTCTTCGGAAACATCCATCCATCACGTTTCTGTGAGGTTACCCGCCTGTTGGAGAACTAATATTGCGTTATGGTTCGCTCAGGCCGAGGCCCAGTTTACTAACTCCCGCATCAAGGAAGATTTTACTAAATACAACATCATAGTCGCCGCCTTGGACGCTGAAACATTACAATGCGTTAGCGACATAGTGATAAACCCGCCAGTGAAGGACAAATATTGCATACTCAAGGCATCGCTGATAGACAGACTTCAAGACTCCGAACAGAAGCGGTTAACACGATTATTGACGGGATCGCAATTAGAAGACCGTAAACCAACAGGACTTCTACGACACATGCTCGAGTTAGCTGGACCAACACTAGCGGAGAGCGCTATCGTAAAAACACTATGGCTCCAACGTCTTCCGCAGCATGTACAAGCTATACTATCAGCACTTCCGGACAATAACCTGAATCAACTAGCACTAGCTGCCGATAAGATAGTTGATGTGTACCAGACAACAGAATGTGGCGCGGTTGACCACGACACTAAACCCGGAACTTCAAGATCCGAACGTAATGATACGTCAATGCAAGGCCTTTTAGAGCAGATCGCAGCTCTTACCCACGAGGTGAAACTTTTGAAGATGTCGCAGGTCCATAATCGTGACCATCCATCTACCAACAGCGAGCACAGAAGCCAGAGTCCACGTCGCAACAATATTCGACAAGGTGATCATCAGAATCCTGCTAGAAGACCACGTTCCAGGTCCAGCGGTAGATCGCCCAACAGAAAACCAAATGGGTACTGCAGATTACATGCCAAATTCGGTGAAAATGCCCACCGATGCCAACAACCGTGTACCTTCCGCTCGAAGAGGTCGAGAAACGACGAAAGGAATTCCACAGTAGAGACATGCGAAATTCCTACTCAGACTCGTCGTCTCTTCCTTTATGACCAAGAAACAAGCCAAAAGTTTTTAGTGGACACAGGCGCAGATATTTCTGTGATCCCGAAGACATCGAAAATAGCGAAGAATTACATAACCTCCGACAAGTGCCCCACAACTTTATACGGAGCTAATGGGAATTCCATCCGTACCTACGGCACAAGGACGATTGAACTTAAGTTCGGCCTCCGGAGAACAATGAAATGGCGTTTCATAGTGGCTGATGTGAATAGAGCCATACTTGGTGCTGATTTTCTCCATCATTTTAACTTGTCGGTCAACCTAAAAAAGGGTACACTTACAGACCAGTCTACAGGCTTACGGATTCGAGGCGCAACATCCAATGGACCCTCATCCGGTATCTCCAGTATTTCCTCATCACAAAAATACAGAGAGATTTTAAATAAATATCCAAGCCTGACGCGACCGAATATGCAAGCTCTGAATAGCAAGAAACATACAGTAACGCACTGCATAGAGACCAAGGGACCACCCGTAACCGAACGAGCTCGCAGACTCGCACCAAAACTGTTAGAAGCAGCCAAAAAGGAGTTTAATTACCTTATGGAGCAAGGCATTTGCAGGCCGTCCAAGAGTAACTGGGCGAGCCCTTTACACATGGTGAAGAAGCCTAATGGGGAATGGCGACCGTGCGGTGATTATCGTCGTCTCAACGCCAAAACGATTCCCGACAAATACCCCATTCCGCAGCTCCAGGACTTCTCCCATAAACTCGCAAAAGCAAAAATCTTCACAACAATAGATATGCTGAGGGCATACTACCAGATCCCTGTAGAACCAGAAGATATACCCAAAACGGCTATTATAACACCATTTGGCCTTTTTGAATTTACGACTATGCAATTTGGATTATCCAACGCTGCCCAAAGCTTCCAGCGTTTCATGCATGCCGTAACCAGAGATCTGGATTTTTGCTTTGTTTATCTTGATGATATCCTTATAGCCTCCAGCAATGAAGAGGAGCATAAAAAACATTTGGATATTTTATTTAAAAGATTAGCAGATAATGGATTGGTAATTAACATTAAAAAATGTCAATTTGGACTCCCGACTGTTAATTTTCTAGGTCATACCATTTCACCGGAAGGGATGACTCCAATTAAAGAGAAAGTGAAAACTATTATTGATTTTCCTCTCCCCAAAACAGCCAAAGGATTAAGACGTTTTTTGGGAATGCTCAATTATTATAGAAGATTTTTACCCAACACTATCAGCGCCCAAACAACACTTTTTGATTGCATTTCTGGATATAAAAAGAATGACAAACGTATTCTTACTTGGACCCCGGAATTAACGGAGGATTTTAACCAATGCAAGCGACATCTCGCTTCTGCCGCATTGTTAGCACATCCAGACCCAAACGCTGAATTAGCAGTTATGGTGGACGCATCCAACCTGGCTATGGGAGCATCATTGCAACAAAATAAAGGTACAGCTTGGCAACCTTTAGGATTTTTTTCAAGAAAATTTACCCCGGCACAGCGTAAATACAGTACGTTTGACCGTGAATTAACCGGTGTTTACGAGGCAGTAAAGTATTTTAGGAGCAACTTAGAAGGTCGAAATTTTACTATTTACACGGACCACAAGCCCATCACTTTCGCTTTCAACAAGAAACGTGCCTCAAGTTCTCCTCGTCAAGAGAGACAATTAGATTATATATCTCAATTTACCACCAACATCAAACATATTTCCGGACACCAGAATACAGTTGCAGATACTCTTTCTCGCATTGAAGAGATAAATAGCCCTTCTGCAATTGACTATGAGAGAATGGGACAAGAGCAGAGTCACGACGACGAAATTACTAAGGCACTTGAGGACTCCTCCCTCTCCCTACGTCAAATGGTGATTCCTGGAACTAATTCTTCATTGTGGTGTGATATCTCTACCGGTCATGTAAGACCCTTCGTACCATCTAATATGAGAAAAGAGGTCATAGAAAATGTGCATAATGTTTGTCATCCAGGCATTAATGGGACTGTCAACAGTATTAAATTGAGATTTGTTTGGCCCAACATGGCGAAGGATATAAAGTTCTTTGTCAAACATTGCATAAATTGTCAAAAGGCCAAAATCTCCAGACATACAGTCGCGCCAAGAGCCACGTATGTTCTGCCTGAAGACCGTTTCCGGAACGTCCACATCGACTTGGTTGGACCCCTGCCCGCTTGTAGTGATTATCAATATCTGCTCACCATGATTGACAGATTCACTCGCTGGCCCGAAGCAGTTCCCTTAAAGAATATGTCAGCAGACACAGTCGCCACAGCACTGACAACTCACTGGATTTCGAGGCATGGTGTCCCCGAAACTATTACGACAGATCAGGGACGTCAGTTTGAGTCATGTCTTTTCAAGAAACTCACAGAAAAATTCGGAATCAAGCATACGCGGACAACCGCCTACCACCCTCAAGCTAATGGCATGATAGAAAGGTGGCATAGAACCCTCAAGTCGGCACTTATGGCTAACGGCGACCCGAACTGGTTGGAGACTCTCCCTATTATACTACTTGGATTGAGGTCAACAGTTCGTGATGATTTAAAATGCTCGCCTGCTGAACTTACCTATGGTAGAACGCTGAGGTTACCATGTGATTTCTTCACTCCTACGCCTCGCGAAGAGCCAGATACTTACGTCGGTCGACTACAAAGAAGATTTGAAAATATAAAATCTACTCCTGCCAGTAATCACGGTTCAGGAAAGTTTTTCATACATAAGGACCTACCTTCTTCTACTCACGTTTTTCTGAGAACTGATTCCGCACGAAAATCGCTTCAACTCCCTTACGATGGACCTTACAAAGTGGAAGAACGTAACGAAAAGACATACGTCATTACCATCAATGGAAAACCAAAGCGCGTCTCTATTGATCGCTTGAAACCAGCCTTCGTTCCTTCCGAAGAGAAGTTGAATATCGAAGAACCTGTCGCAGAACAGACCCCGGACAAAATTACTACTACAAGGTCCGGTAGAAGAGTGCATTTTCCAGACAGGTACCAGGCCCTTTAGAAAAAAGGCTGACAGAGACATAGTTTTTCCATATAAATTTTTTTTTCCGATATAAAATCACTATATACTCCCAAATTCGATTCACAGATATATATCTCATTAGTAAATCCACATTATTGACATAAATTTTGGTAGTATATTTTTTAAAGATTACTGTAACTACAAATAACTAGAGACATCAACTTTTGATGGAAGTTGGAACTCTAAGTTTATTTAACTATGTTATTCTTTTACATATTTGATAACCTTGTCTTAAGGAAGGGTTATTTTTAAATCTCCATGTTCATAGAACATGATTTCACTATATAATGAAAATAATTAGAGACTACAATTTTTGGTAGAAATTGAACTCTAGGTTTGTTTAACCATCGTCATAATTGATATATTCAATAATCCTGTCTTAAGGAAGGGTTGTTTTTAAAAAATCTCATGTTCATAGAACATGATGTCAACATGTATATTTATACATAACAAAATACCATGTAATATGTGTCGTTTCGTTTTTTTCCACGCTTTTTTAAGTGCATGATGTATTTTTCCATACACTTACAAAAGTGTGATGAGTGTTTTCCATGTTTTTGTAGGTATGTGATGTATCATTCCACAATACCTGGGAAAACATGATGTAGTTTTGCCATACGTTTTCAGTATGAAAATTCACGTATGTGTAGAAGGTACGATGCACTGCCTTCTCCATTTCCTTATTATATTACCATATTTTGATAGGTGTGTGATGACTGTTTACCTTTCCCACACCTGTCAAAACGTGAAGCATATTGTTATCATGTATTTATAGGTAAATTTTGTACTGCTCTTTCCGTACTTATAAATGTATGACGTAGACCACCCGTGTACACCTGTTAAAGCATTAAAAAATTTTCTATAATTAATTATTAATTATTTTTATAAAAATGTAAAAACATGAAAAATATTTTCAACCTATTTTCAAAATGTAAATAGGAAAAATCTTTTCAACTATTATCATAAAATGATATACCATGTTATAACATGAAGTAACTTTCCAAGATTTTTCTTGAGATTTATTCTTTCTTCCATGCTAATAAATGCATGATGTATGTAACGTTAGATGAACATAAATAATAAGATCTAAAAATAATACAAACTATTGTATTCTTTATTCCATGCTGATAAAAGCATGATGTATATAATATTAGATGTATGATCTAAAAATAATACAAACTATTGTATTTCTTTATTCCATGCTAATAAATGCATGATGTATATAATATTAGATGTATGATTTAAAAATAATACAAGCTATATTGCACTCGTTTTCCCATGCTAATAAAGGCATGATGTAATTTTAGATGCACTTAAATGCATGACCTAATTATAATACCAGCTATTGCGTGTAGTATTCCATACTAGTTAATGTATGATGTATGTATGTAATTTTAGTTACACATAAATTTTGATCTGCATAGGTTACAACTTTTCATTATGATATCCCACGATTTACGGGACAGATGTCTAAACACATTTCTTAATATGGTTCACCTTATTTTTATATAGGTTTGATATTTTTATATATTTATATACGTTTCCTGATGTTCTATACATAAAAAAAATGAACTTTATTAATTTTAAAGTACTCAAGTATATGATACCATTCTACTTATGCAGTGAATATCATACCTCACATAGATATGACGTGGTTGCCCCTTTCCTTATCTCTACGAAGTGTGATACCCATTACGTATTTTCTTTCTTGACTTATAAGTTGTGTGAAGTTTTCACATATTTATTTTTTATTTCTGGTTACATGTTTATAATGTAGACACTTGTCACTCATCTTAAATAGATTTGAAGTAATATTGACTTGTTGTGTAAAATTTTCACTTATTAATTTTTATCCCTAGTTGTATGATTATAATGAAGACACACGTCACTCATCTTTAATAGATTTGAAGTAATTTAACTTAACCAACAGGTTACATTTTTTTGTATTAGCACGATGTGGTTTCCCCTTTCCGTAGCTTATGAGACTTATAAAAATTTATGAATTAATTAATAATTATTATTTAATTACAATACTTACACTCAAACTAGGTTGCTTTAGTCAGCATCGAACACGATATATGTAATTTTTGTTTAATTTTAAGTTTTTTTCTTACATATGTGCGTTGGTCGCATAAAATGCTGGGGAGGAGGTATGTAGGCACTGCGATTATCATTGTATTATGAGTGAAATGTCATCTTGACGCTGGCAACACTTGGCTGCGCAACAGAATGCGCAGACAGCGGAACTGAGCTCGCGAGTGGAACAAGCTTCGAGACCATTCCGTCTTGAACGTTCTTCTCGCTAGTAAACTATTTTTAATACGCAAATTATTGTCGCGGATAGAATCTTTGTATTATCTCACCTCTGTTACCAAATAAAATATAACTCTACCAATCAGTGTTATGATTTACAAACTAAATTCCGTGACCATTTATTTAGAGTACCCGGATATCTCTGATGAGGTAAGCAGAGATATTCGGCATATACTAAATTATCTTCAAGGATAACATATATTTTTTTAAGAGCTTTAAAACAAGTGTTTAAGGAAACTATGTAATAAATCGATAGAAATGCGGGAAGCCGGGCCTTATTTATTATAATATTATTGTAGATAAATAAAATAAAATAAAAATAAAAGAGCCTTTTATTTCTTGCAAATAGGTATGTTGCCGAGTTATAAAAAGAAGGAAAAAGTAAAATTAATGTTATTTACAATCTTGTTGAAAAATGTTATATAGGCAACTTAAATTATTCATATGCAAGAACCCCTCTCTCAGGCGAAAGTGAAGGCCTCCTCTAAAGAATTCCATTCCAAATCTCTCTCTTGAGCTTTTTGCGGCCAGCAGGGGCCAGCTATTTCAAATGAAATAATTTTTGTAGGTAAATTAAACTAAAACATTGATAGTTTTGCAAAATATGTAGCTTAATTTTTATTTTATTTATGAGGAGGATAACCACTTATTGGATAACCAATACCTCTGCCATACACCACAAGTGGTTCGCTACGTTTTGTATGTTAGCAGAGGTGCCCGGGTTCATTGAGTGAGGTTTGTCTTGGACTTAGCGGTGGATGTGTCTGCGCACCTACTGTGGGCCGGATTTGGAGAGACTGATTGGGGCAGACCTTTTTGCCTCTACGGCATGAATCTCTCGACCCATTGCCCTGTACCGCAATGGGAGGGATGTTTCACACGTTCATCACTCCTGGACACATTGATCCCCAGATACCTACCCAGTACCCACCCCTCATGCCTTTTTTCTTTCCAGGACTGCCTCTCCCGATATCCTCAATAAAACCTTCCACACTGCATCCTTAAAGATGACACGCCTTGAGGGATTTTTTTTTCATCAAGGCCTCCTATGCGGAGCTAATGTAATGAAATCAGAGTATGCAATTCACACACGGTAGAAGTGAAACGTTCAGAAAACTAAAGTAGACAAGAGTGGGGAGGCTACAAAGCATCGCACAAAGAGGAGACCGATTGTACTATCTCATTCTCTCGCAGAATAAATCTTACAGATGTACTCACTCGTAAGTGTTTGTCTCTTTTTAGTGTGGCTATTTTTCGTTTCAAATCACAACAGTGTTATAAAAGTTTTCACTTAAAAAAAAATCAGAGTGTGCAATTCGAATGCAGTAGAAGTGAAACTTTTCTTTTGGCTGTTTATTTTTAAGTGGCTTGAAGAGTGGATTTTGATTTTACAAAAATAATGTTATTTTTTTCGGTTTAGGTAGGTTTCAAACATCCGTTCGCTGAGAGTCGGGCGCTTCATACAGCGGCGCTATTAGAGGCCCGTGCGTAGTCGTGAATTTACCGCATTATATTAGAACCGAGAACCGTCAAATAATAAAATTTTGTGACGCATTTACTTTTCATCCGAATATCAAATCGCTAACCGGGATAAAGAATTTTCACTTCAAAACCTGGAGTTCGGTTCTTTTGGAATTAACATTCATACATTTTAAAATATTACTGTAAACTTTTGTACTTTTATACCCGGTAATACCACTACTACCACTAATAAACTTTGATGCATGAAAATAAATCATAAAAACTCGAAAAGTTTATTTTTGAAAATGTCCGTGAATGGAGCCTTTCCCATATTCACATATTATGCCCGTGACTGTATTGTGGGATTGGAAACGGTTGGCATGTCAATTGGACACACGGCGCGGTGACAATAATCATTATTACTTCCACAGTCGCGACCGTCTTGGGCAGTGTACACAGCCGGCCAAGTCCATTCAGGCCGTGAATGCAATTCCAGTTCTTATTGTCACGCGCAATAAAGATTATTATAATGTGGCACAACACGACAATGTTCAGTCTTTTCGATATTGTAGTTCTAATTTGGCACGGTAACATCGGCGAATGAAAAGTCCTCTTATTATTTATGCGGCGGTGCAGGTATTTTTTAATGTTTTGTGCCTTTAAAATTGGTTTCTTGTTTGACAAAATCCTTTTGTGTTCGAAATTTGAAACATTGTATCACACAATTAGGGTTTCACTAGAAGGGTTAATAAATCTCATAAACATTATGAGCATTGCAATGTACGATGAATTATGTTTTGAGTTATGAGAGCAAACCCTTCACATTTTTTTGAAGTGAAACTTGTATACCACGGCAGTGATTTGGATTTCGGATGAAATGAAAATTACGATTAGTGCACCTGCGACGCATCAACTGCGCTCATCGGCCGCTTTGATAATGATGTCACTTTTAAAGGCTCCTATTGGTTGAGATATGAAACGAAAATTATGCGAGGTCTGCGTTCATTGGTCGCTTTGATTATGACCCCACTTTTCAAGTATCGGTTGATAAGTTTCGCTTCTACCGCGTGTAAATTGCACTCGAATTTTTTTGTTTTGTGTTTTAGTTATTGTTAGGGAAGGTCTTAGGATCACAGCCTCTCGACTCGCAATCCGAAAGTCGCGGTTACGAACCCGACGTGCTCTAATAATTTTTATCTGATTAATTTATTTTATTTCACAATTAATTAATTAAAAATGATATATGGTATATTTTCGGCATATTCCAGAGTGGAAGATACTCTCAGTATCGCCCTGGTGTAAGACCACAATTCAGAATTGAAACTTTGCTTGAAATGACTTTTGACGGCCGGCGTAGTCCAGCGGTAAGGCTCTTGACTCGCACACCGAAGGTCACGGAATCGAATCCCGGCGTGGCAAATAAATTTTATTCGATTAATTTGTGTTTATTTCACAATTTATTAATTTAAAATAATATGTGGTGTATTTGCGGCACGTACCAAAGTGGAAGATACTCTCAGTATCGCCCTGGTGTAAGACCTCCATTCAGAATTGAAACGTTGCTTGAAATGGCATTAGCCGTGTTTGGGGACCAGATCTGAATAGCCAGGCATTTCCCCACCTTCCTCTTCCCTATCTCCTTCCCCTCCCCACTACCTTCAGCCTCACAACATACCCCAATTGGGGATGCCATAGTCTCACTGTCAGACGGGAGCAGTTGGGACTCTTGTGCGGTATTCATACTAAAAAAAGCCGTGTTTGGTGACCAGATACTTCTACTACATACTTAGGGTATATATGATAGCCAGCTACTTCGCCACCTTCCTCTTCTCCATCTCCTTCCCCTCCTCATTACCTTCAGTCTCACAACATACCCCAATGGGGGGGGGGGGGGGTGCAATAATATTACTGTTTCTAGACGGGAGCAGTTGGGACTCTTGTGCGGTATTCATACTAAAAAAACCGTGTTTGGTGACCAGATACTTCTACTACATACTTAGGGTGTATATGATAGCCAGCTACTTCACCACCTTCCTCTTCTCCATCTCCTACCCCTCCTCATTACCTTCAGTCTCACAACATACCCCAATGGGGGGGGTGCAATAATATTACTGTTTCTAGACGGGAGCAGTTGGGACTCTTTTGCGGTATTCACATAAAAAGGTAGGTAATTTTTAATACGATAAAAATAACAATCTATTGTTTCTTTATCGATAATGGAAGGTCAGTAAATGTATGATACCCGGATTTGCCAACAATAAGTGCCTCCGTTCACGGAGATACTTACAAGATACTCGCCGATCGTAAGTACCCCCCGTACGATTTTGCTGGTGCCCGTTCACGGCGCTACGCGGTGGCTGTTGGTTTCCAATCAGTATTACGATACCGACAGTGCTGATCGCACGCGATGCATCCATCATTTGTGTCTGATACTTTTTCGTTTGACGTTTGACGGAAATGGCGTCGGAACATGAAAGTAATGTTAAATTTGTTCTGGAAGTGGAAAAAATGCATGTTTATATTGTTTATATAATATAATTTAGTGGAGAAGGCATGGATTGATGGTGGAAAAAAGTCATATGACATCGTTTGACAGCGTGTTGACTCCACGGCTGCATGTGAAAAATGATCAAGTTCAGTATATTTCGGGTAGCGCCGTGTACGGAGACTAGCATTAAAAAGTAGTACATCAGCAGAGTACTTGTGATTTCGTCACAATTACGTAGATTGTAAGTATCTCCATTAACGGAGGGCCTAATAATCTAGCGTATGCGCTCAAATTAAAAAAAGGATATTTAAAAGCTCCGTAGTTCATGATGGAAAACACATAATGAACTGAAACAGCGCGCTTTGTGACATTTATATAGCTTTACCGTCTCGAAACGGAAATTGCAATCGTTTGTGTAACTATCATTTTAATACTCGTAAATAAATTATAAAAAACATAAATTAGGGTCGATAGATATTTGGAAGTTTATACGCTTAACAAATAACAGATTAATTCATGAGATCTATGATTACGTATATTCAAAGGCCATTTTTGGTCGATTTAGAAAGTACGCTCTTAAAATATTATTTCTATTCTAATGGCAATATAATGAAATTTGGGAGGCGGGTATGGATATAATTTATGGATAAGTATGCAGTGGGAGGGATGAATTCATTCGTCCATCACTCATGGGCACATTGACCCCCACATTCCTACCCACCCTCATACCTTTTTCCATCCCAGAGCTTCCTCTCCTTCGTTTCTGTAAAAAGACCCTCCACACATCATCCCCAAAGCCTAAAGGATTTTTTTCCTCAGGGGCTTCTGTGTGGAGCTAATGTAAAAATGGAAAAAATGTGCTTGCAATCGTTAATTTTAAAATTTTGAAAATTTTCCAAAAGGGTTCCGATTTCCGATACAGTTACCATATGGATCCTGATTCCCAATGCATTTTCCATGTTGGTTCCGATTCCCGATACAGTTACCATGTGGATCCTGATTCCCGATGCAGTTTCCATATTGGTTCCGATTCCCGATACAGTTACCATATGCGTCCTGATTCCCGATACATTTTTCATATGGGTTCCGATTCCCGATACAGTTTCCATATGCTTTAATATTAATTATTCCCGACACATTTTCCATATGGGTTCCGATTCCCGTTGCAGTTTCCATATGCGTCCTAATTCTCGATACAGTTTCCATACGGGTTGCAATTAGTCCTGGGTCGATCGATCGTTTTACAAGACCCGGGTCGCTCACGACACACTGGCGTCACGAGCGGGTCGCGAAGACCCGCTCTTTTCGCGACACAAATATGAAACTCGATTACGCTTCGTCCATCTACTTTCTCATACATCTATCTATCATCACTCGCCCCGCCACATCCGCACCGGAAACCCAGGTTGCAAGTGGGTCGCGAGACCCGGGTGCTGACGAAAAATAGACCCGCTCGTTCTTTGGTGTTCCGTGAGCGGGTTTCAATGAGCGGGTTATTCACGACCGACCCAGGACTAGTTGCAATTCCCGGTACACATGGGTCCTGATTACCGATGCAGTTTTCATATAGGTCCTGATTCCTGATACAGATTCCATATGGGGATCGGCACGAAAAGTGTAGTGTAGTTATTATTTATACATCCAGCCGCTTTAAAAATAAATGCAAAATATTTATACAAGTTCGAGTCTACACCATTTACATTTAAGATACACGTAGGAAGCCTTAATATTTCACCTGACTCCATAATGCCATATCGTCCCGGGGACCCGGCGTTGGACGGCTTATTAAATCAGGATTAGCGCACCCTCCTTTAATGGAATAAGGACATTCTGATCTGCCAGGACATTTATTACAGCCAAGACTTAGCTTATAGGACTTCACTTGACCGAATTTTATTATTTGCCTTTGAAAGGGAAAAAAGGAAAAATGTAGAGACCAATCTGATCGGATACCTTTTGTGTAAAATGATCCTTGGTCAATTCATTGAATATATAATTTGATAGAGTGATATATTTTATTGAAATTTACTTGAATTTATTTTTTTTAATCAGAAATAGAATAATATATCTACAATGGTATAAGGTCAAAATAAGAAGCGATTTTGACAAATTTCAGAAGAACAATTTGACAATTTTAATCGAATTGTTCCACATTTCTCACATGATCATACATGGTTTTACCACATATTCGCCTCAAGGATCTCATTTCAACAGCATTCAGTTTACTTTCATCCTTCCTCTGCCAGTTCCATGCCTCACTGCCATACATCAGGGTAGGTACAAGGACTCCATTGCGGACTGCTGACTTCGCTTATTTTGACAGTTTTTTTATTAGCGCCAACGGCATTCAGTCCTCCATTAATGGAGTTACCCGCATTCACCCTTCTTTCAATATCTCTATCAGCCTTCACATCTCTCGTAAACATACTACACAGGTACACAAACTCATCCACCTGCTCCAAGTATTCATCATTCACAACTATATTGCACACTGCTTTCGTACTCTCTCTTTCAAACACTATGACTTTAGACTTACTTACTAATTATTGATATTAAACAAAAACTTGTTGTAAAGTTGGTAGGTGCTGTTATATTTAAACACGTCCTTTTCAGTAAATTTTTTTTTTTTTATAAAAGAACAAAAAAATTCACATTACCACAGAATTAATCGATTTCACGCGGAACGCCCATAAAAATTAACGTAACAAAATTTAAAAAAAAACACGTGGAGGGGCGCACCACTTCTTCAGAAGGCGTTTTGTCTTCATTGAAGTCTTAACAATTCAATTCTTGATTAAATTTTAATTACATTTTCGGCCCCCACAAAAAGGTATTGTACCGGGCAGAAGGCAGAAGTGCACACTCACGCTCCGTGATAACCCCGTATTGGGACCAGGAGCATAATGGGCGGCTCCCCAATACTCCCCACAACAGCCCCATACCCGCCGATCTGTTTAAAAAATATCCAGAATGCAACCAATTAATATCATCGTTAGTAGCACAGACGATGATTTCGATATTAAATGATTCGTCAAGCCGCTCCGTACATTCCTGGGGCTTCAACTAATTAGCAGATGTTTGGGGGTAGTTCGGTATAAACCAGTTCTGCTGTCTCACGTTGCTACTGTAGCGGGTGGATAATGGCCGGTGAAAAAAGTGAGACTGATGACATAATTCTGGTCCCGAGTGGAAGCTGACAGTCATCCGTTGTCTCGTCATTATTATTACTGGAATTATAATCGACCATTATAATCAATGTCCTTCTGTTTGTGGGCGTATTTTAGTACTTTTTGTTTTGACGCATAATTACTAGGAAAAAGATTTAATAAATAAGAGTTGGAATCCTGGGAATATGAAGGCTTTCAGAATCGTACTAATAATAATAACACTAAGTGTTTTTGGATTGGTGTACCATACACATTCGATTTCTTTTACCTCCTTTTACTAATTATAATACCTTATTATAATTATAATAACTTGTTTTAAGTTTTATTCAACTGATAAACCAGCTAATGATAATTAATAAAGGGTAAATGGTTGTTTACTAGACGTGGAAAATTTAAAACATGTTTATTAGAAAGGGGATGGTTATTTAAACCAGCAGTTAAAAACCCGCTCCGCAGGTTTTTGCTGCTAGGCCCTGCGGGCGGTTTTTAGTTCGGTTTCGCCCGGTTTGAGTGTTTGTGACCATTTTATAAATTCAATAGGAACTGGTTCCTAAAATAGCCAGTTCCTCGGATCCACTGTGATCCAGTGACCGTCGGTGACTCACCGAGACGAAGTAACAGTGACAAAGTATCCGTGAGAAAGTAACCGTGAAAAAATAACCGTGACAAAACCGAGACACGCAATTACGTTACATGTAATTTATAACAACTTCTTCTAGTATTGCCGTCAATCTTTCCAAATCCGAAAGGAGACTTAAAGTATATAAATTCGTAGCACTTATATCTAGGGGGGGAACATCCACATGCGAGCTTTTGACGGAAGTAGTGACATCTTGTGTCGAATTCTTGAATTTAAAACCGAATTATAACAGTAGCTTTGTGTGAAATTCCACGTACACAGATGTTATTTGAGGCGCGGCCGTTAAGCGTGGCTGGGTTCTGGAATTCAACCACGCAGACGCTAACGTAATAATACTGTTCGATGGCTTAGTAATAATTTTTTTCTTGTTTCTGTATCTTTCCTTTGTTGAAACAATTTCTATTCATCTTTTTGTTTTTATTTTTAACACATCTCAATCCATTCCTATGCAAAAGTATCAGCTATATATATATACATTCGGAAAAAATATATGTACATATTGCACATATCTGTTGTTCACGTAGTGTCTGAAACATATACTATCCAATGAAAGAAAATTGTGATATTTTACCTAAGCGAGTAAATTTCTATACACATGTAGTTAATTATACTGAACATATATTTAAGAAGAGGAGTTAAATTCTATAAAAAAAATGAAATAATAAAACATGTCTTCAAAATACATTTTAATAAACCAAAACGTCCTAGACAAAAAAAATTATATTGACGAAAAAATATACAACACCTTCCAAGAATTCTGTATCCATCAAAACGACCTCAACCGCAGCCCTCTAGTTCTACATATGAATATTAGAAGTATTGAACGGAACGTGGATGAATTTCTTGCTACAATTAATAATGTTGCCAAAAAGCCGGCATGTATAGTGTTAACGGAATCCCATTCGAGTTGTGAAGTGTCGTATTATATACCTGGATATACTTTCATAGCAACAGCAATCCCAATAAACAAAAACAGTGGGATCGCTATATTTGTACAAAATAATTGTGACATATTATGCGTGGAAGAAATTAAAATTAACGGAACAAACTGCCTATGCGTACAAATCAAGTATTACAACATAAAAATTAATATTATCTCACTGTATAGAACGCACTCATCTACTGTCTGTTTGTTTATAGATGAATTAAGACAAGTGTTATTAAAATTTAGAAACGCAAATGCGATAGTTGTTGGTGACGTAAATTTAGATATAGCGCATGACTGTACTTCAAGCAATAAAGATAATTACCTAAATATGATGGCTGAAATGAACTACGTACCGTGTATAAAGTCTCACACTAGAAACGTCAATGGGCAACGCCCATCGTGCATCGATCACATCTTCACTAACATTAAGGATATTAATAATATAAACTCTGGAATTATAAAAACTTAAATTACCGACCACTACATGACTTTGCTACATTACAATTCATCTCAGGTGACAAATCAACATAACTTACAGAATGCTAATAATAATAAAGATATAACTGTCATTAATATCGAAACTCTAAAAGATAAATTGTCCTCTGAATTATGGTTGGATATACTCCGAAATAATGACGTCAACGATTGCTGTAAAATGTTTGAAAATAAATTAACCAATTATATAAATGACTCAAAAAAAATTATTCATAAGGGAAACTCAGCAAAATTTCGTAAAATCAAACCGTGGATAACACATGGACTTGTTGTATCTATTAGACATAAAGAATGGCTTTACAAAGAAACTAAAAAAAAACCTTTGGACATAAATTTAAATAATCATTTTAAAGAATACAAAAATAAATTAGCTTCTCTTATAAAAAACACTAAAGAAAAATATTATAAAGATAAACTTGATGACTCGAGAAACGACAGTAAGAGAGTTTGGACAATAATAAATGAAATCTTGGAAAATAAACAGAAAAATAAAAATAATACCATAAAGAGCATAATACAAAACAACAATATAATAAATTGTCTTGAGGAACCTGAAAAAGGAGCAAATGCATTCAACGATTTCTTCGCAAACGTCGGAATGAATCTAGCCAAAAAAATTCAAATTAAAAAAAAAATTTTTTTTGGAAAAATTCCAAATACAGAAAATAAACTAGAACTTTTTGAACCAACCAATCCTTTTGAAGTTGTTCAAACAATATCAAAAATGCGAGGCGGTTCTGCTCCAGGATTTGATGGTCTTTCTGTAAAAATACTAAAACACATTAAAAATTATATCTCTACACCAATCTCTCATATAATAAATAATAGCTTTAAGACAGGTGTTTTCCCGAACATGTACAAAAAAGCAATAATCACGCCAATATTTAAATCAGGTAATCCGGAGGACGTTTCCAATTATCGACCCATTTCACTCCTATCTAATATATCGAAAATTTTTGAAAAAATTGCTAAAAAAAGACTAACTGCATTCATAAAAAAAAATTCAACCATCAATAAAAATCAATATGGATTCACGGAGGGAAAAAGTACCCAAGACGCCATCGCTAAAATTTCATCTAGTATTCAGAGTACCCTGGACAAATCAAATAAATGTATAGGAATTTTCATTGACTTAAAGAAAGCATTTGACAGCATTTCCCATGAAAAACTTGCTTTAAAATTAAAAGATAACGGCATTGACCCCATAGCCCTCAAATGGATAGTAAGCTACTTAACAGAGAGACCTCAAATAGTAAAATTAAATCAATCGTTTAGTACACCACTCACCAGTAAATTTGGCATCCCTCAAGGTACCGTCCTCGGACCATTATTATTTCTAATATACGTGAATGACATTTTCCGACAGGAAATTAAAGGTGAATTAATCTCTTATGCTGATGACACTGTATTGCTAATAAAAGGTCAAACATGGGAACTAGTTAACGAAATGGCAAATGAAGATATTAATATCTTAAAATCATGGTTTGATGATAACTTACTCACACTTAATGCTAAAAAAACAACATATGTCTTATTTTCCTTGCAGAAAATACCTGATGATCATAAAGTTAATATTGTAATCCATGACGAAAAATGTGATCATGTACTCTGTAAACAACATAATACTATTTGTACCGTAATTAACTCTTCCTCCGAAATTAAATATCTCGGTGTGATCATTGATCAAAACCTGAAATGGAATAATCACATTTCAGAGCTAGTGAAGAGAATGAGGAAATGTATATATATATTTGTTAGGTTAAGAAATATTTTAAATGTAAAAATAATGAAAAATGTGTACTATGCCCTTGTTCATTCTTTACTTATCAGGTTGGGGAGGCTCTTACAAAAAAAATCTAAACTCAGTAAAAGTTTCGCAAAGAATCATCATTAAAGTAATATTAAAAAAACAATCTACCTTCTCAACAGAATCACTTTTTAAATTATTTCCAGTACCAAATGTCGATGACATTTTCAAGCAAGCTTCCATTATAAAAATGTGTAAAGAAAAAAATAACACAGAATATCAAGAATTTTACAAACTAATGAGAAATGGAAACCAATTTATTACACCTAATTTTAAAACAACTCAAATGCAAAATCATTATATTTTCCAAGCCATAAAAAACTATAATAACCTCCCTTCTGAATTACGCTGCATCATCAACCAATCAGAACAAATAAATAAAATAAAACAATTTTTCAAAAAAACTTACAGTAAAAAGTAAATATTTTATACAAAACAAATTATAACTTACAACGCAAGTAAGAATCGTGGCTCCCTTATCAGGCACAAGAGCCCCTCTTTTCTGATAAGGTATACATGACCAGAAAAGACCTTTAATTTAATATTTTGTAAAATATATGTGTATATAATATGTAACTCATATTTTTTATATTACAATAAAAAAAAAAAAAATAAAAAAAAAATCGCATTTCAAAATATAAAAATGGCTACCGCCTCAACAAATGGCCAAAGTTCAGTAAAAAATAGGACGCAAAGCCATTTACACCAGTTGTTAGAAAACGAAAAAAGCCAATTTTTATCGCTGTATATAAGGGGATTTTTTTTAAATGCGTGTATATATAAATAATATACGTAATGTAATACCAAAGAGTTAATTGTTTTCGTAGTCCTTATGTATATGTAAAAAAGGGAGGTAGATTTTTGAAAATTTGAATTTTTCGAAGGACTGGAAATAAATAACAAATCTTACTAATATCACAAACGCGAAAGTTTGTATGGAAGTGTTTGTGTTTATTACTCTTTCACGCAAAAACTACTGAATAGATTTTAACGAAGCTTTACAATAATATAGCTCAAACATCAGAATTATAATTTATAAAGCTAGCTGGGAAGGGGACGCGGGAGGGGAACGGGGATGCACGGGAAAGGTGATTCAGGGAGAAACAAAGTATTTCTTTGAATATGGCAATGCAACGCATGCCGGGAACCAGCTAGTGTTAAATAAATCAATTACAAGGTAAACTCAAAAACGCGTGTTCATCATTACCAAGTTTCTTTGTTAAAAAAACTTGAAAAAAGTGTTTAATCAGATCGATTCCTCACCCTTCAATTACAAGGGATGGTCGCGGATTACGGCGCAGGATGAGTGATGTTGAAGGTAACAGGCGAAGATGAATTCAAAAGATTTTAAACTGAAAATTACGTAGTTTAACAACCCTCCATAATGCAATTTAGTCGAAGGAGATGTTGAGTGGCTGCCGAGGAGGGGTGCCAAGTGGACCACGGGGTAAATCTGACACTCGAGAGGCTGCGACGGAGCTTTCAACGATTTAATGCTGCTTTCTTAAATTTAATGTTTATTTTAAAGTTTAAAAGAATCTTTTTTATGTTATTCAAATTTAACTGAACTTGGAGAAAACATGAAATGTGGATGTAATGTTTTGTACTTCGTATAATATAAATAATATAAAGACTCCGATATAAAGTTGAATATTTTAAAAATACAACGCGAATGGCGGTAACGAAGAAAGTTCGGGAATACGCCTAAAGTCCTTTTATATCCTTATTTCAAATCCGTAAATTAATCAGAGACATACGTTATTTTTCATTATACAACCTACGACCTACACTCATTAAATTAGGTAGGTAGGTACCTACTTAAATACAACTTACGTACATGATTTTATAAACGATTTTTATTTACGGCACCAAAGCACATCTACGCTTCAATACACCAGGTTAACAAAGAGCTCGTCTGTACAAAAAATAATTGACTAACAGTGTCATATCAAAGAGACGGGTACACAACCCTTTAATTTGACGAAAGGAAAACAAAATTAGGCTTTTGGATGTTTTTTAAATTTTTTTTTAAAAGCAAGCTTGTATACATACGTATATTTTAGCATTGTTTTTTAGCTTTTATTATTAACGATTTTGATAATTATATCATTATTTTAAAAGTGGCCGGACAGCCAACACACTGGCACTTTAACACACATTTGAAAAGTGATATAGTCGTGAAAAAAAGAAAAAAAAACTAGATTAAATAGGTCGAGGTTAGGTTATGTTAAATTTCAGGTTAGGTTATATTTCACAACTTTTAATGACATTTCAAATGTGTGTTGAAGTGCCACTTTGTTGGAACCATTTTAACAATACATTGTTTTGTATAAATGCCAAGTTTTAAGCAACATATTTCCATGATTTATTTTTATTAAAATTTTTCAATATTCGATGCATTTCACCACCCCTATGTGTGTGTAAGTGCAAGCCTGCTTCGTGTAATTTCGTCATGAGCATCACCAGCCCCGAGGAATATCCTGAGTCATGATGGTCTTGCTCCTGCCCCTGCCCCTGCCCCTGCCTACCGTGACAATCGCTCGTGTTCACGGTGCTGGGCAAGGGTAACAGGGTAACACGGAGCAACCTGCAGGGATATGCGTGTAAACAGTTTTTAAATAAATAAAGATTAAAAAATGTTACATATTTTTAGAATTTTGATAAAACTTATGTATTTCGGTGGGACGTGAGCCCATGCACGGTGGGACACTATAAATACTAGGCATTGAAGCCTATTTCACTTTTGAAATATGTAGTCTGTTCTCTTTCAAACCCAACGTACCTACCCAATTTTGTAAAAATACGTCAAATGTTTTTTTCTTTTATTTTCCTCCGGTTTCAGTAATCGTCCACGTTCCGTGAGAAACTTAATGTTATGAGTTTTGAGATTTCTTGATTGAAACTCAATCCTTATGTCCAATTCCAGTGCCAGTATTCCGAATAAACACTTACTCGTACAATAAATAATGAAATATGAAATGGAAAAATTGACGTAAATGACAGGTAACACTGGCCGAGTGGTTAGAGACGTCGTCCCGTTAGGACATGAATCCTGGGTTCGATCCTCAGTTGCGACCGTTATCATTTTTGTTTTTTGTGTCTTGTTCTGTGTCATGTTTTGTTTAGATTTATTAGTATTACAATTTTCTTCATTGATTAAATATCACACGAGCTATAGATGTACACTAAGTATGGATTGTTTCTAAAAATGTCATCTAATATTCGAAATTGATTTTCACGTTTTGTGAAAGTTCTGTTCAAGTTCTGTGATTATTTCAGTTTTATGAAGTAACTTACCTATAATGATATAATTACAGAACTTGAACAGAAAATACACAGAACGTGAAAATTAACTTAAGATATTTGAACAATTGTTGAAGAACAAACATTTTTTAATACATTCATAACCGAAAAACTGCAAGCAAGCTTTCTTCTATCGTATTATAAATGCTTCCGTTCAAAGTGAAGGAAGAGTTTGACCAGAAATGACCCAGGGTGGGGGCATGTGTATTTTACCCGTATGAATATTGGGGGAGGTGGCAGGAAGCTTTGGGGAGGTGGACAGCCTTTCATTCTATGCAGATGGGAGAGATTAATAGTCACTGTCACTGGTGCCGGCCCTTACCTGCAAGGAATGGCCGAATCAGGAGATGGGCGAATGGGAAACTTTATATTTATCAAATTTAATAATTTATTTAAAATATGTTGGTCTTTTTTTGTCAGAAAAATTGTTAAAATGTAGCAATAGATGTAATGAAATAACTATATCGAGCACTTATTTCGTAACTTGGCCATGATTTTTTAATTTGAATACAGCAAGGCCCACAGCCTCAGTGGATCTAGAGAAGTGAGTGGAAGCGGCGTTACAGCTTAGTAGTTAGTTTACTAAGCTGCACGAAATGACTCTAGTTTAGTAGAAGTTTTAATTTAGTTTAAATGCAAAGAATCTTTGAATGTCCTCTCCAAATATATTCTTATTAGTACTGGGGCCAGTATTCCCCAGTCCAACAATGTTCTTATTAAAAGACTTCAGATTCTTGAGATCATAGATTCTCGAGATAATAGTTTATTGACGTTTCGCTTTTTTACAGAATTTAGGAGGACCGACGTCGCCGTCGGTTCTAACTGGTAGTTAGGTTTTGTCCGACAGGCTCGCGCATTATAATTACAGAGCACACCTGCCTTCGGTTACTTTCGGCACATCTCGTAAACGAGACCATGTGATCCGAATGGTACATAGACAACTAAAGCAAAATAAGAACTGATCGTAGACTAATTATGATACTTAACAGTAAATTAACTACTATATGGATATATCCATACTGCTGTTTAGTATAAGGAACCGTAAATAAGCTATTTTTATTTGTCAAAATTCCCACGACACAGGTCAATCAATGGGCTCTATCAATCATAATGAATGTTATTAAATATTGAAAGATACTAAGCGTTGTGGATCATGATTAAAATTATTGTGATTCAATCTCATTAGGCTGCCGACATTAATACGTCTGAACAAAGCGAATTGAATGCTGTGTTGATTGAGATGTTACCTCGTACAGATGATTTTGAAAAGAAAACTTAATGTGTGAGTTGGTAAGAAAAGATCCATCGGACCAGCCCTGACTTGAAAGGTACACAAAGCAAAATAAGAAGACGTTGAAGAGTCAGTGAGGATCCCAACCAACTACAGGCGTACCTTTGATAACTCCGTTGTAACGTCTCCCTAGTAAGTAAGTAAAAAGTAAAGTAAGAGGATGTAAGAGGCCTCTTAGATAAAAAGCGCTGCGTTGATCACGAGAGGTAGCCATTCAATTTCCAAACATACATCTAGTATACAAATGAATTGATAAGGTTGATTAATAAAAGTTCGACCCAGTCGTCTGCCGTCCACGGGAGTGAAGTGAACAGATAGCCGTACGGTGACGAGGCGATTCGCGAACTGAATAAGGCTCCTCCACCTTTCACGGCGTACCGGGACCCATTGTGCTTTCACACATCCACACACCATTAGCTGTACATTGTTGGAAGCGCTTTTTCAACACCTTAGCATTTCTCACACTTCGTTAGTTACATCAAACATTAAATTAATACTAGTTTATATATCGGTGAGGCGAGGCACGGAAAGCTTGCTTATCTAAGTAGCGATGCAACGTTGTGTGCTAACCAAAGATTAAATGCGATTGTGAATTCGAAAAGCAAAATCAGATCTACCTGTTTGCATGAATAATACGTTAGCAATTGTGAATTAAAAAGCTTGACAAACAACAAAAATGATGTAACTATCTAACGAATCTTGTTAATGGAGCATAAATGATTCTGAATTTCGCAATTTTGGACATATTCAAACAACAGTCTAAGATAATAATGTTTACTTCTTCAGTTTTATGGAGGCATATCTGTGCCGAACAAAGTGACTCCCGGTGATATGGACTGGCTGAATAACTTTAATATGACTGAATCTTTACCAACTCTCCTACACCATACGAGGAAGAAGATAACCACCTACTTTTGGACAGTCGAATCAATATGTTTATTTTCCTGTGGTCATTTTCTGATTGCCACAAAGTAACATATATATTACAGAATATATTTCAATTCTATTAAATTAATGGATATAATTTAACTTAGAGACTTTGGTAATGCATTTTGTTGAAAATCTATTAGTCAGCAGTATCGTTTTATTAGTCAACGTGGGAACTAATCAATGCTTTTGACGATTTCTTATTAACAATTTTGAAAAGATTGGTTATATTAATACATGTTATTTGAATGAGTAACCACTGAGGCCACCGATAAATTATTGGCTCTTTGTTAGAACTCAATGAACTTTTAAAGTTATGATATTCTTGCATTATCATGGCTGGTTTTCATATTATTATTCATGAATACAAAAGCACAGTCACGAAACTCCTCAAACTTAGAAATGACATTCTTTCCCTGATTTAGCAATATTCAAAGTCTCACAATATTATCAATACCTATTGCTAGGTTTTCCACAACACTATTTCCTTTTATCCTTATAATAAATGACGACAACAAAAAAGCTCTATTTAATAACATAAGTACTACTTTGATAATGAAAACATTCAATGTTGAGTGCTCATATTAATATAGGTGAAGGCGTACAAAGTGTTTGCGTAAAAAGAACTTTTCTTCAGCATTACGCTTTCATTCAGCCGAAATAAATTGATATAAAAAAACGATACCTGAAAGAGTATTGTCACAAGCTCAAAGGTGTTATTACACAATCCTATTTGTAGCTGGACACTTCCGATTGTTGTATGAAAAGCTCCCAAAATGGAGAATGCGCATTCAAGGGGACATTGGTGACAATACTACTATTGATGGAGTCACATCAGAAAAGCTGTTAAAGTCGATGGGTTTTGTAGCAGCACACAACCTCCGCAGGCGGTATGCATACATAGATCAAACGATATAGCCTAAAAGGTCCTTTGATGTGACGATTCTCTTTGAATTTGCCTCGAAGGGTTCAATTCTAATCAAGGTAAAATATGTCTCGGCTATGAATAATGAAACTTTTGATTTTATTGTCATCAGTTTCCGGCGGGAAAATTTAATTTATCTATGTTTTGTGGGAATGTAGGCAGATATACGAGTATTATCGTCTGTTATAATTCATGTAAGCGATTTATAGGAAGGGTTATTTCATCGTTTGATGATTGTGTATAATCCTGTTATAATATTATTACAGAAGTTCATGAACAAAATTATAGCATGATTTGAGATTTTCACTCCTAAAATCATTGTCGTGATTTATTTTTCAGTGTTATACCGTGTTGCACTACCTCCTTCTTTAGCCATTGTTTTAGTCAGAGTTCCAGTATCCATCATAAGGGCATACATTACGTACATATATCATGATGATGGATACTGTAAGACTGCCCCGAAACTTTGGCTATATATGGAGGTAGTGTATACGGCAAAATAATACAAATAAGTAAATGATGATAAAATTGTAATACTTTTCTCTGGAATTTAACTATGTTAGGATGGCACCTCCCTGGTCAAGAAAATAAACAGATATTTGAAAAGGCTTACGAATACATATTGGCAAATTGCATTAATTAATGTCATTCCTCAAAATATAAATACAGAAACATATAAACTGCTTACTGCAGTTTAAAGCCAAAAATTCACATAGATTTCACCGTCCATCCTATATTCATAGATCCTCTAAATTTGGCACATTATGGCAAGTGATCGTTCAAGACATTTTGCAAACTTGCCAAAATATGCTAAAAATCGCTCGAGTGTTGAATGAACTTGAATAAAAAAATATTGACACTGCTAAATTTTATCAAAAATAAAATGATGCATTGAGGAAAAAAACATTTCGCTAAATATTTAAATACTTAAGAGAGTATTTATTACCAGAGAAAACCAGAAATATCTCAATTTTAAATTTTAGACGTATTGACTTTTCCACAAAAAATTATAAATGGATTTCGAAAGATTGATTTTTTTATCTAGCATTAGCATGTTTTAAATTTTGAGAATTTTTTATTTATTTTTAGTATACTTAATAAGGTTATGCCATAGGTCGTTGGCAGATTTGTTAAATTTTCCAAAAAGATTTTGTATTATACCACACCCATTTCAAATCATATAATCATGCGTAAAATAAATCAATATATTGTCTGGGTATTGCATGTTTTAGAATTTTAATTTTAGTTAAAATAAAATTATTAAAAATTATATACGTACATGTGTTTCTTGACGAAAATTGGTCCGTTTGTGTTTTGTCAAACTAATATATTTCAGTTTTTTTACATTTTTATTAAACTTAGACATTATTGAAAAATGATCATCATACCTTTCAGTATTTTTGGATGAAGGTATAAATTAAAGCAATTTAGGAATGAAATAAAATCGATATTGAGATATAATTTTAAAAAGCTGGTACAGAGAATAATTCATATTTCTCATTGTAACCGCCCTGCACGATCGTAAGAACAACTTTCCTCGAAATGTGGATTTTCGGCCGCTGGCTGGTTAAACGCTTTTAAATAAGTAATTAAGTCTTTAGTCAAATTCCTAGGTGTCAAATGGCTAGATCAACTAATTTCCAAATGCACCACGAATTTACCAGCCATGGTAGCACTAAATCAATAATAAGTAATAAATAAATAACAACAACGATCATAAGATTTATTACAAGATTTCACTGGTGTACGAAAGAAAATTTTAGTCTTTTATGCTACGACGTAATTCAATATTAAAATGAATGTTTTAAAAATTCAAGTCAAATAACACGCTTATCTGAGACCGTTGTTCTGAGAAACATGTCAGTAGCACTGAATGCGGAACAAATAAGACACAACCCGCACTTATTTAATTACCATTAATTTGAATTATAATCTCACTCACTTCACGTGCGAAAAGACGCGCGTGGCAGAACGGAAGAACAATGTCCTTCAACAAATATAATAATTGTAGAGGATGCAACACGGAGATGAGCAACAATTTATCTTCGAAATAAAAACGCCGTTATTTAGACTGATCTGTATTTCAGACGAATACGGATAACTGTAATTTACCTACGCAACATTACGAAGAAAATTTTTCATTTACAAAATATGCATTTCAAAAATATGATTAATAAATTTTCATTAGACAATATATTTGTATTTGTATATTTTTTTTATTATAAGCAATAATTGTCAGCCTGAAATACTCATTTACATTGAAAAATCTTCCGAGAAAAGATACTTGCCGCCAACGGGACATAAATTGTCTCGACGCCACCTAGCGAGAGATTTAGTACTAACAATACCTCCCTCACAAAAATAAAGTTGGTTATTTTCAGGTGGAAAAATGTAATAATCAGTAATTTTTTAATGAAACACCAGCATATATTGAATTATTTGGCGGGTATTAGATAAGCCGCCATAGTTCAGTGGTCAGAGCATCCGACCGGCAATCAGAAGGACTCGGGTTCATGTCCCGTTGGCGGCAAGTATCTTTTCTCGGAAGATTTTTCAATGTAAATGAGTGTTTCAGGCTGACAATTATTGCTTATAATAAATGTTACCCTTTGTGCTATGCATAAAAATCTTGTCTTAAACGTTAGTTTATAAATTAAAAATAATAATAATTTTTTTAATAACTTTTGATAGTTATTACAGTCAACGTAATATATCATTGAAGAATAAGATATTACTAATAAATCTAAACGAAAATATGAAAAAGAACAAGACACAGAAAAATAAAAAGGTAACGGTCGCAACTGGGACTCAAACCAGGGTACCTGGTCTTACGAACGAACACCTCAACCAACTAGACCATTGAGACTTCTTATTTTTAAGATATTGGATACGCGCCATAAAATATATTTAAATACATTTGGGCATTAGTCTCATTTAAATTAATAATTTATGCTATGGGACCATGGGGGCGCCATCTATGGTGGTTGTATTATATCGAATTTCCCTATATGACATTGAAATTCAGTTAACTCAGGCACTTTCTGACCTCTGTGGGGCAGGCAATTACTTTCGACGTGAGTATTGTTTAAAGCCAATAGATGTCAGTTCTAATCAAAATTAACCCATAATTATTAATGTTGTGAGTTTTTGGCACGTACTATTAATTTTGCAAATTAATATTCATTGTGTGAACTTTCTTCCTGGTATCAACATCTGTTGAGATTGTACATACAATACCGCCTTGGCAAATTCAATATTTAAAAGAAACTAGTGTCGTTTGTCTGGACATCGTGTGGAGAGCTGCATTCTCTGAGTGAGTATTGTTTTGTTTTCACTGAGGATTTTGGAATTGATGTATAATCTGTTTTGTGTCACATAGGGAAGAGTTCATCTTTCATTAATTACATAGGGTAGTATTCCCTCGTGTCTGGGGCTATTTACACGCCCCTACAGATATTTTTGTTAATCTCATATTTAAAATTCAGTCGGTTGAGACGCTTATCCCAGTAAGACGGGAGGTTCTCGTTTATTTTTCTGTGTCTTGTTCTTTTTCATATTTTCATTAAGATTTATAAGTTTTATCTTCTTCTTCAATACACACACGAAGGAATGGCGTGTTTTTAAATAGTCACTTAGTATACTTTCTTAGTTATATAGTTTATACTCGTACACACAGCTATTAATTAGCTTTTTAAAGACTTTGGGGTACCTACCTACCCGTTGAAGTAAGGTCAAGTTCACAGAAGAGGTTAGTTCATTAACTTAGCTGAAAAATATTGATAGCCTAAATTCGTTTGATAAGTGAAGTAATTTCACAACGAGTAAGGTATTCTATCTAATAAAAATGTTTTTGATAAATCTGTGTAGAAACCTCCACTTTTTGCATCAATTACTCCAGACTGTGTAACTTTAATTTAAAAAAATATTTTCATTTCGGTCCTTAAAAGTTGTACAACACAACCACTATGTCTCTTTCACCATTCTGTCTTTGTCACATGTGCATTTGTTTGCTGGCTGTATTTTCATGTAAAATTCATTGTGCGTTGAGAAAGGGCAGGCGTAATAGCCATTGTTTTCAGTCCATGCGTGCAAACGGAGCCAATGCTGCACGCATGAGAGGAGCTACACGTGGCGTGAGGGCCGTTGGCTCTGTCAATATTTCATATAATGAGCACGTTTCCGGGCAACAGATCTGCCCGCTGAAAAGATTTGCTCACTTTTAAGGGTGTATGGTTTATTAAAAATTAATGCGCTTTTGCGGAGTTTTACGAGGGTGTGTTTTGAAGCAAGTAAATCCTAAGGTAGTTTGAATGTGACACGGATTTGATATAAAAAAATAATAATAATAAAATTTATCGTACCTACGACATATTAGAGATCCATTTATGGTATTTCTTATTGTAACATTCTTAGCAGGTAGGAAGCAAAAAAGTTGTAAGAATACGTTTAAAGTGTAATTAAATACATGTATTGTTTTTGAAATTTTATTCAAAGACATTCTTGTCACGCTGTGCTGTGCTGGAATATCTGTTCTGCCGTGTGGTATCTTGAACATGTCATAACATTCTAATTGGAATGGGCTATCAGTAGAGTTAAGCACTATATTAAAAATAAATATTTTAAAGGGGCATACATTAATTACGTGGGCTCAAAAGGGGGGGGGGGGGGGGTGGTCCAACAAAATCTCACGTTACTTGAAAAGAATACATGAAGTGTCCTAAATTTATCTCATCAAGGGAGGGGGGTCTAGATTGTAAGAAAAACTGCTCACGTAATTAATGTATGCCCCTAAGATTTGCATAACGTCTGTTTTCTAGGCTAAGTCTATTTATGTTGCTTAAAGTTAGTTAATATGATGCATGAACCTGGGAAAAGTTCCATGCAGGTAAATAATTTCCCTTTGGGGTGCTGTGTGGAGGGCCTACGTGGTCGAGAAGCGAGGCTTTTGACCAGCGATCCAGAGGTCGCGGGCTCTAATACCGGCGTGCGCAAGATTTTATTTTATTGATTTGTGTTTTCACAATTTAATCATTCAAAATAATATAAAGTTTATTTGCGGCACGTTCCAGAGTGGAAGATAATCTCAGTATCGCCCTGGTGTAAAACCACCATTCGGAATTGAAACTTTGATTGAAATGGCTTGAGTCACTTTTGGTGACAGGATCTGAATAGCCAGGAACTTCAACACCTTCCTCTTTCCATATCCTTCCTCTCCCCGATTACATTCATCATTAACATACCCCAATTAGGGGTGCCATACTCTCACAGGCTCCAGGCGGTTGGGAGCAGTATTCACATAAAAGGGGTATATTAAGGAAATGAAGGTGAGGAGATAGTAAAAAGTGGTGGATATGAAATGTGGGGGGTGGGCGCATCTAGGAGTGATGGACGTAAGAAGCCATCTCTCCCACCACGGTGCAGGTCGATGGGTTGAGAGAGTCCGGCAGAGAAAATAAAAGGCTCTACCTCTTCTCCAATGCAACCCGCAACGTCCAACATACCAAGTCCTGGACAAACCTCACCCCGTGAAGCCGGGCACCCCTACTAAGTCACCGAAAGGAACGAACCACTTGGGCAGAGGTGTTGGTTATTCAATAAATGGTAATCAAATAACCAATAACCTAATAATCAAAAATGTGTTATCATAAGAAAAAAATCAAACGTAGTAAAAATAATAAAATAACATTAGGGTATTTAATAAGATGTAAATACCTGGGCGGGTGCCGTTAGGGCAGCAGACATGGCGTTCTGCTGGGCGGCTGCAGCGGCGGCAGCCATGGAGGCGGCACTGATGGAGCCGTAGGCTGGCCCGTAGTATGAGGACATGCTCTGGGACATCTGCGAGGCGGCCATTCCTAAGGAAAAACGGACATTATTATATCAGTTATATAGTCGGATCATTTGGTGAAGATATTCGAAGAGAAATGTGAAATCATGACGCGTGGACCCACATACAATAAAAAAGTAGAAATCGCATGTGTGCGTACTGACTGTCTGCCGAGCGATGAATAAACTGTTATTTATTTTTGGGGTGTTATCCCGTGTTGCACTACCTCCTTCTTTAGCCGACGTTAAACATCAAGGCACATGTACCAGAAGAAATCAGAAGCATCAATGATAAAACCCGAATACTGCTCTCTGTCAAGAGACATTTTAAAAATATTCTTAAAAAAAAAACTACTGTCAACTAATCTTACAAATATCTTAGTTCTCCATAACATTCTTTCTTTAAAAAAAAAAAAAAAACACACCATTATCAAATAAATACTGCAGCTCACATATATTTATGTACAATTCATTATTTAAGTACTAACTTATACCTAACTAATAACTAATAGCATTTATGTACACTCCCCTTCCATACACAAGCAAATGCTTTTAATGGAAGAGTAGTAAAAAAAAAACCTGTAAAAAAAAATATTTTGTTGTAAAATTGTAATTATAAGAAATGTTTCAATAAATAAAAAAAAAAAAAAAAAAAAAAAAAAAAAAAAAAAAAAAAAAAATGTGTAAAAATTATACAATCTACATTTTTTTCCCATTAGCTCCAGACAGGAGGCACTTGGGAAATGTATTTCTCTCAAGGCCTATGTCATTTTTTGGGATTCTGTGCGGAAGGTTTTTTTAAGGAAATGAAGGAGAGAAAGATCAGGGAATGAAAAAGATATGAAGGATTGGTAGGAATATATAGGAATAGTGAGTCCTGCTGGAGGGGTAAAACGGTTTCCTTCAACCAATCTCTCCAAATCCGGCACCCCTGCTATAATCACCAAACGTAGATAATCACTTTGGGTGAACTTGAGGTGTTGGTTATCCGATAAAGGATTTTTTTGGATTACTCGTGCTTATAATTTATTTACCTGCAAACTGTACGTACGATGATAGAAATAATAATAAAACCTAAATCCTCACATTTCTAAACTTGTTGAGCTGGCTACAACGTCATTTTCATGTAGAAAACGATAATGACTGGTAAGACGGCTGTCACTGCGACATTAGCCGGCGGGTGTGACGTCAACAACGCCAAATTCACGAACAAAATGGAAACGTGTTGTTTTGGCGGTAAATTAAAAATGGCACATTTTAAACTGTTATAGAAAATTTATTCGTTAACATAAACTTGCCATCATTATTCCAATATTTTATTAAAAAAAGAGTGAAGATACCTTATTATACAAGCGAAAAAGTACAGTAATTTTCCGGTATATTATCAAACCAGTGCATATTGGATGATACCATTCTTGCACCTACAGCTTCACACGTTTCGAAATGTTGTGAAAATATTTTCTTTTAATTTCCCCCCGGTAATTCTACAGGGGGAAGTAAGAGGAGCCTCGTATCTAACCTCCCGCCACTCATGCGTCTACTTGCCTATCAAAACTTGACGCGTCTAACACAGGACACAGGGGCTTTGTCGATCCGGAGTATAAACAAAATGAGTACACAATTCCACATTGCATTATCCCAAGTTATTAGGTGTACTGCTGCGCGCGGTGGATCCCGCATTCTAGATAAATAAATGTCATTCACAGTCACTGGTAACAGGGAAGCGCATTGTGAAACTAGACCGCGTGGTCCGGACTAAATCTAATTATAAACCGATTATTTTGTTTATATGTGCCTAATTCAATTCAATTTATTTAATCATTTTAAAAACATTACAAAATTAAAATTCAAAGCGCTTTTAAAAGAGAAAATATAAGATAATACAAATAAGCAGATTTAAGCAATTTAACAAAAAAACAATTGAAATTTTACCCATAAGTCTTCGATGCCAGTCTCCTGTGTTCAGTTTTAAGTTTACTTTTAACAGCTAAAAGGCAGCCGCCATCTTTTCTGTGACCACTACCACCATCTCTTCCTGAACACATGGAAACTGCGATCGAATAACTCCTGGTTGTACAAACTGAAGTTCAGCCATGTCTCAGTAAGTCCTAATACATCAAATATGTTTGTCTAATCTAATGAAGCAATTTGGCAAAGACTTAAAAGCAACTGTATTCTTATTTAATAGTGCTGTGATTTGGAATTGATGTTATATTCTTCTTTGTGAGCCGTATCAGGTCCCTCCGACGTTGGCGTCACTCTTGAAAATGTCTCCCTGTCTTGCGCTGCCCGGAATAGCTCCTCCACACCTCTAATGCCGGTCCACTCTCGTATATTACGCAGCCAAGACATTTGTCTCCTACCAGGCCCTCGGCGACCCTCTATCTTGCCTTTCAATATTAAAAGGAGCAAGTGATACTTCTCCCCTCGAAGTATATGACCCAGATATGAAATTTTCCTGATTTTTATTAATGTAAGCGGTTCTCTATCTGCTCTAGCCCGCCTCAGAATTTCTGTGTTGGTGATCATGTCGGTCCATGGGACCTTGAGCATTCTCCGAAGAAGCTACATTTCAAAAGCCTGTAACCTGTTCATGGTATTTCATAGAGCAAGACCGACCACACATAACATTTTAGCATTCTCTGCCTTAGTTTTAAGCTGATATTGTCACTGCAGAAGAGGGATTTCATTTTAAAGAATGCAGTTCTTGCTGCTTCAATTCTGCATCTAACCTCTACATCTGGGTCAAGAGTCAAGAGTCTCCGTGAGAATACTGCCGAGGTATCTAAATGTTTCCACCTTTTCGAAATTGAAACCAATTAACTGTATCACTGATTCAGGGTGATCTAGTCGACCAAATGTCAACCATTTAATTATTATTTTTAATTTTTAAACTAACGTTTAAGACAAGATTTTTATGCATAGCACAAAGGGTAACAATTATTATAAGCCATAATTATCAGCCCGAAACACTCATCCACATTGAAAAATCTTTTCTCGGAAGATTTTTCAATGTGGATGAGTGTTTCGGGCTGATAATTATTGCTTATAATAATTGTCATCCATTTAGTTTTATTGACGTTGATTGTCAGGCCCAGTTGCTCACCAGTATTATTAACAAGATTTAATATTTCATCGATACAGTCAGCTAGTAATACAGTATCATCTGCGTATCTTATTTTATTAATGACAACTCTGTTGATCTTCA
Organism: Limnephilus rhombicus; assembly: GCA_929108145.2. NCBI lineage: Eukaryota > Metazoa > Arthropoda > Insecta > Trichoptera > Limnephilidae > Limnephilus > Limnephilus rhombicus. The sequence continues at coordinate 15,913,777 of OV815272.1, read as the reverse complement.
GACCCTTCTCAGTATTACTTAGGACTCTTTTAAAGACATAGTTGGAATAGAGATTAAACAATAGTGGCGACAGGATACAACCTTGTCGTACTCCACGCTGAATGGCAATTGCACTAGATCTCTCATTCCCATGCCTTATTTCTGCTGTTTGGAACCAATACAGGTTTATAATGAAATTTATAAATAATAAAATATTGTTATATTATAGAGTGTAAAAGAATTTTTATTATAATTTTATGATACTTTTATAAAAACATTATCCAGTTTTTTCAAAATTGAAAAACATACCACAAATATTTAAAATTATATTTTTTATGAGAATGGTACCGCACAAGAGTCATAACCCCTCCTGGAGTCAGTGAGACCATGTCATCCACAATTAGGGAATGTCGTGAGGCTGAAGGTAGTGGTGACTGGGAAGGAGATGGTAGATAGAGATAGTTTGGGAAGTACCTGATTGTTCAGGTTCAGCTAAGAGGCATCCATAAATTACGTCACACCTTAAGGGAGGGGGGGGGGGGGGAGTAGAGAAGTGTGACATTGGGTAACAAGTGGAATGGGGAAAGGAGGGGGGTTATCAGCTCTGTGACGTCACATGTAAAATAATGTTGAACTACCATTTTGATTTTTTTTAGATGTAATATTGCAAAATTTGTGACGTCACACTACGGGGGAGGGGTGTCTCACAAATGCGACGATGTTGACAGGGACGGGGGGGGGGGGGATAAAAAAATCATGATATTCGTGTGACGTAATTTATGGATGGCCCCTAAAGCCATTTTTTTTTGCTGTGTGGAGGGTTTTTTTAAGGAAAGGAAGGAGAGGAGAGTTCTGGGACGTAAAAGGCTTTAAGGGGTGGGTAGGAATCTGGGGTTCAGTGTGTCCTGGTCATCCGCCTTCAAGATCTACACAAACCTCACCCCATGAACCCGGGCACCCCTACTAAATCACCAAACGTAGCAAACCACTTGGGGTGACCTATGGCAGAGGTGTTGGTTATCCAATAAAGGTTCCCGGGGCGGCGGTATCCATTCCCGCCTCCCAAATTGAAAAGCAATTCCAAATTTCAATCAACTGACAGTATATTTCAGAAGGTACCACAAAATTTGTGGTATTAAATTAAATTTAATATACATACTATATAATATTTTTAATGAATTAATTGTAAAATAACACCAAATAATCAATTACAATTTATTTGATTTGAATCCGGGATCTTCAGATTACTAGTCGAGAACCTTACCCTCCGACTATGGAGGCCGTTCGTCTTAAAAAAAGTTTAATTTAAAATGTTTCCGTGTTGCGCGTTTAAAATTGGTTTCGTTCACTATGCAAACATTATTGTTTCCCTAAACGAAGATAGTTCTTCAAACCCTCCAATCCCATTTGACGCCCCTGTGCCTACTTTAGATAAATAAATGTCATTTACATTCACAAATAACACCGCCTTTGTATTCGTAAAATAATGTGTACCGCCGCGGCCGGGCCGTGTGTCGGGAATACTGACGGATGCACAATGGGCCACTCAAGACGAGATGTCACTTGCTCCGGCGGATCGAACGCTTTTTTAATGCAGTTTTAATTTTTCGGCAAAGAAAACCGTTGGAATTCGATTGTGAAGGGGGTTTTTTAATTAAAGTCCCACCGTGTGAGGTAGCCGGATTTTGAATGAAGCATCTGATTGAATTTTTCTTATAATATAAAACATACATTCCTAGATTTAAGGGGTTCCGTAAGATAACAAGAAATGATATTATTTTGCCGAGTTCTTATAATGCTAATGTAGACGTTATTAAAATACGAGCGCAGACCCGTGAAAAATCGCGGAATATTATAATTATTGTAGGTTTTGTGAAACGACAAAAGTCAGATTTCGTGATTTTTACGTTGCTGGTTGCGATATCTTCGAGAATTTACAGATCAATGCGATACGTCTTTTTGTGTGCATCATGTAGCTTTTAAGAGGGCATTACCAGAGAAAACCAGAAATATGTCATTTTCAAATCAGATTTTAGACGTATTGACTCTTTTCCACAAAAAATTATAAATGGATTTCGAAAGATTGTTCTTTTATCTAGCATTCGCATGAAATAAATTTTGAGATTATTTTTTTAAATTTTTAGTGTAATAAGGTTATTCCATAGGTCGTTGGCAGATTTGTTAAATTTTCAAAAAAGATTTTGTATTATACCACACCTATTTCAAATAATATAATCATGTAGTAAAATAAATCAATACATTATCTAGCAAACGCATGTTTTAGAATTTTAATTTTAGTTTTAATAAAATCATTAAAAAATATGTACGTACATGTGTTTCTTGACGAAAATTGGTCCATTTGTGTATTTATTTGCGCACTTACAAACTAATATATTTCAGATTTTTTTAACATTCTTATTAAAGTTAGACATTATTGAAAAATGATAAATACTTATAATCAAAAAATAACTACAAAAAGTACATTATTTTAATAGTTTTATCATCACGCCTTTCAGCATATTTGGATGAAGGAATACATTAAAGCTAATTTGAATTGAAATAAATTCGATATTGAGTTATAATTTAAAAAAGCTGGTACGGAGAATAATTAATCTTTCTCATTGCATGATCGTAGTCCGCTGGCTGGTTAAACGCTCTTAAGGCTCCGTAGTAAGCGTTAAAAAAAGGAAGATGCGTAAATACAAATGTCAAAGGGAGCGCGCTAATATTTAAAAAAAAGGTTCATAATTAAGCGAAAATTGTGAAAATATTTATTAAACTGTACTAAAAAACTCTTTGCAAATGTTTTAAGTAGTATTTAAAAAACACTATGAATTTTTTAATACACATAACATGTTAAATAACAGAATCAAATGTGTTTTTATTAATTTTCAAAGCTTAATTTGCGATTTTTTTCATCAAGAGAATTTCATATAATTACCGTTTCGGCTTTTAGCAAATGTATAGATATTATCTTTAAAAATAACATATAATTTTTAAGAACTTAATTATTTAAAATTTTTCGCAATTTTACAAGACGCGAGTCCTTTCAGCATTTTATCGTTTCGTTCATTTTTCCATCTTGAAAGCTATTTTTTTTCTCATTTTCAGTGATAAAAATGCATAATAATTAGAGTTCGAAATAGCACATGCCTTTTTTAAAATATGATTTATATACGTTTTGTATAAACGTTCTACAGGTTAACACCAAAATAAAATTCGTTCTCATTGTTGGCCAATGAAATAAACCTCATAAATGTACACGGGTTAATTCAAATGTCGAACTGCTTGTTGGTAAATTGGTAATTTACTACTGAGTAAATTATGCAACCGTTTGCTGCACGAAAATGTTGAAATTATGTTTAGTTGACATTGTGTCTAGCTTTCTTGACAGGCTGCATCGTAATTTGTTATTTATGGTTATTATAAGGTGCGCTGGAAATTTTTCTTCGTTGGTTTATGGCAATTGAGAATATACATAATATAGCATCAAAATATAGAATACGTTTTTGAAGAGAGAAATCGTTTAGTTATCATATCTCGATAATATAAATACTTTTTTTTCTTTCTTCTTCTTCTTGTGCCCTGTCCGTTCAACGGACGTTGGCTATCATGTTGGCTATGCGGACTTTGTTTACTGCAGCCCGGTTCAGCTCCACGGTAGACTGGCCATACCACTGTCTCAGGTTTTTCAACCATGAGGTTCTCCTTCTTCCAGGGCCCCGTCTTCCGGCAATCTTTCCCTGCATTATGAGATGCAGGATCTCATACTTCTCTGGATGTCTCATCACATATCCAAGATATTGAAGTTTTCGGATTTTTATAGTTTTAATTACTTCCTTTTCTTTATTCATCCGAACCATAACATCTTCGTTTGTAACCCTGTCCATCCAGCTTATTTTAAGTATTCTTCTGTAGATCCACATTTCGAATGCCTCAAGTCGCCTAATAAGTTCTTCAGTAAGCGTCCATGCTTCCATTCCGTAAAATAATATCGAAAACACGTAGCATCTGACCATTCGCATTCGTAATCCAAGGTTGAGATCATGACTGCAGAACATTTTTTTCATGCGGATAAAGGTTGCACGAGCTTGCTCAATGCGGCATTTGATTTCAACTGAAGGATCCCATCTATCATTTACATTGCAGCCCAAGTATACAATACTCTGTACCTTCTCTAGTTTTGTTCCAGCAATATAAAGATTTTCATCCAATGCGTTATTTTTGCTTATGAGCATGTATTTTGTCTTATTTATATTCAGTTCCAGCCCAAAATTCTCACAAGTCTTCACTACTTGATTCAGCAAAAGTTGTAAATCCTCAATGTTACTTGATAGAAGTACTGTATCATCTGCATAACGCAGGTTGTTCAGAATCTTTCCATTTATAACAAGTCCTTGAGTAGCCTCTTGCAGAGCTTCATTGAATATTTCTTCTGAATTTTTTTTTCTTTAAAAGAAAGAAAAACATTCCCGGGTTACGAATAACCCGACAATATTTGAAAATCACCTATTACCACCACATTAAGCTGAAAATGTTGCTTGAGTCGTGATGGAGGACTAAGCCAGCCGAGGAGTCGAACACGGAACGCCTGGGTGGGACCCAAACGCGATGCCCACTCAACCACTGATCGGTCAATTTATGTCATTATGTCATCGTATTTTGACTAACTACAACTTAGTTTGACAAAATGCAGACAATTTAAAGGAATTAAAAATCATCGTGAACAATACCAACCACTCTCAAAAGAAAAACGTGAAACAGGAACGAAAGATAAATTCTGATAGGGAAAAATATCTGAGAATTTAACATATTTTTTTTACATTAGCTCCACACAGGAGGCACTGAGAAAAATAACTTCCATAAGGGCCTTTGTCATCTTGGGGGCGCTGTATGGAGGGTGTTGTAAAGGAAAGGAAGGAGAGGAAGTTCTAGGAAGGAAAAAGGTTGGAGGGGTGGGTTGGAATTTGGGGGTCAGTGTGTCTAGGAGTGACGGACGTATGAATTAATCCCTCCCACTGTGGTGCAAGGTGATATTCCGAGAGAGTACGGCTGGAGAAGTCAAAGGGACCCCCTCAACCATTCTCTCATGCAACTGGTGGGATGACGCATCCGCCGCCAATCCTGCACAAACCTCACCCCATGAACCCGGGCACCCCTGCTAAGTCACGAAATGAAGCGATCTACTTGGGTTGACTTATGGCAGAGGTGTTGGTTATCCAATAAATTGTTCCCGGGGCGGTGGTACCTATACCCACCTCCCAAATTGAAATATCCAGGACATGTTAAAACTATAGTCTCCCGACGAAGGAAAGGTACTACCGATTCCGGTAGAGCGAATAATAAACATAATGTTATCTAAGACAAATTTTAGGGGTTAATATTGTTTTTAAGTATTCAATCACCCTTTCACTTGTAATTTCCGTTAATGTTACTATAAAAAGAAAAAAAAATCCTGCTTTAAAAATTTGTACATGGGGATAGGCTTATTATTTATTGTGTATTTTATTGACTGCTGATCCAAATTTTTGCGAAAATAACTCGGTAGAAAAAGGGCAATGTAATTAAGAAAATAATTCGGTGACCGGACAACTCAACAACATACAATTTCAACAACTCCTTTGAAAAGTCATCAAAAGTGATGAAACAAAAATTGGTTAAATAGGGTACATTAGGTTATGGGCTATTTCACAACTTCTCATGACGTGTTGAAATGCCACCTTGTTGAAGTGTCGTGGAACCAAATAATCCATATGCAAAAGCTTCAGATTTAGTGGTACTTTTAGACACTATAAAGCAATGTAATTCTATGAATAAGGTTAAATATGTAGCGAAAAATCGGAAAAAAAATATTCATATTGATATGTATAAAAAAATGTATGAAAAAATGTTGAATCTGTAGATATAAGATGTAAATTATAACTTATAAAATTTATATGAAACTAAACTATAAGCACCTGTTGACAAGCCAATTCAATTGGCTTAGCAGGACTTGAAGTCGGGGACGCCCGAGGATGACATGGCACGACCAAGTGAATCAGATACTTGGGTCGGGCCATGTGAAGAGTCGGAATAATAGAAGAGCATGTATGAGACGATGTATGAATGTGAACGAGGCAAGGAGTGTGTGCCAAGATCGATTTGTTTGGCGGTCCGTCATCTCTGCCTACCCCTGTGGAGAAACGGCGTGATGGTTAGTTAGTTAGTTAGTTAGCAGGACTTGTTTGTTGACATGTATTAATTATTCTTTCAATAAAAATATTAAAAAAAAAGTATTTTGTTTTATTTTAAAAACTTTTGTCGGCAACAAAAGTTAAAAACATTTAAACAACATTAAAAGAAAATAAATAGCAGATTTTATTTTAAACTAGCTGACCCGGCGAACTTCGTACCCCCTCAGAATCAATAACTGTTGTGTTAATTCATTAGCTGAATTAAATTCTGTTTTTTAATTAAGTTAAAAATTACTCAATGAAGCAATTATCGATCCGCAACTGTGCGTGTTTTGTATCAGAGATGACCTTGTGTACAAATTTATATTTTTGTGATTTTCTTACTTTTCCACTTACTTATCCATTAATTACGTCCCATGAATTTCGTGATTTTTTTTTCCTGCCCCCCCCCCCCCGTCCCGTCCCTGTCACACATCGTCACATTTATGACACCCCTCCCCCCTAGTGTTACATCTAAACATAATTAAAACAGTAGTTAAATTTTTTTTTACATGTGACGTCACAGAGCTGATGACCACCCCATACCCCTAGTCACACTTCCTACTTCCCTCCCCCGCCTTAATGTGTGACGTAATTTATGGATGGCCCCTTACAGGAATTGCGTTTCATTTCCTTTATACGTGTGAGGAAAATTTATTATAATTATTGTATTTTTCCTGTGGAACGGTGAAGACATACGTTAACCGTTTGTCTCATTTTCGACTGTTGACATTTAGTGTGTAAGAAAGAGACGCAGCATTGTATGTTAAAGAACAAAAGCGAAACAATCAGCGCAATGACATTTGACGTTTTTGAATTTTTGGAATTCACGCAAACTTCAACAACACAACATTGCTACAGCTCTTTCAAAATATGAAAATTCGTTCCATACAAAATGTATCAGGAAATGAATTTTCCTTATAACTTTCTTTTTCGTGAGTTTTTGCGATGTTTTAATAGTTGTTCTGTTATCCGGGGCGGAGACAAATCCAACAAATCAAAGATCATCAAATTCTCGGTACAGCCGTTCTCGAGTTATAAATAGTGGAACTAACCCGACTTTGTTTTATATATTAAAGATGATTTACTCGAAAAAGGAAAGCTGAAATCAAATTCGTAAAATCGACTCCGAAAAACGACCACTTTCCCGCTTGTACCTACCATTAGTTTCAAGACACCATGTTTATTATAAAACTTTATTAGGTATAGCTTTTTACACCATAATAATATCAGAAATACGCGGCAAAGTGCTACCTTCTTCTGTGACAATTTTAAAACAAACTATGAAGCTCATACACTTATAAATAGATTACATTATTTTGGCAATAAATTTGGGAATATTGTAGACATGTTTGCAGATTCCATATCTTCTATAATATAAAAATGAATCGCTAAATGTGTTGGTAAGCGCAAATCTCGAGATCAGCTGAACTGATTTCGCTAATTCTTTTTTTTAGAATATTCCTTGAAGTACGAGGATGGTTCTTACGGAGAGAAAAATTAAGAAAATTTGGCAGAAAATTGGATAATTTCAGAAAACCCGCACGTTTTTTAGTTTGGGAGGCGGGATTGGGTACCGCCGCCCCGGGAACCTTTATTGGATAACCAACACCTCTGCCATAGGTCACCCCAAGTGGTTCGCTACGTTTGGTGATTTAGCAAGGGTGCCCGGGTTCATGGGGTGAGGTTTGTCTAGGTATTGAAGGCGGATGACCAGGACACACTGAACCCCAGATTCCTACCCACCCCTTAAACCCTTTTCCTTCCCAGAACTCTCCTCTCCTTCCTTTCCCCAAAAAACCCTCCACACAGCATCCCCAAAGATGACATAGGCCCTGAGGGAAATTATTGTCCTCAGGGCCTCCTGTGTGGAGCTCATGTAAAAAAAAAAAGAAAAAACGTTTGACAGTTCGCGTGTTTGAGAATGACATTTTGCAAAATGTTAAATCAGGATTCTATTTTTGAAAAACTTTAAGGTGATAAATTTATTTAAAGTAGGTACTCCTCTAATAGCTCGAATCGAATCAAGAATTTTAGATATTTTAAATAGGTACCTATGTTAGGTACTAAATTTAATATACATGAAAAATGGAAATTTGAAAAAAAATTGTAAAAGGTGGCACGCGGGCCGTTTAAAAATTGAATGTACTGGGATTGAATAAATGGAACGCATATATGGAGGGTTGGTGGGACGAGGGAGCGGGAAAGGGAAGAGGGAAGGCGGGAAAGGTGGAAGGGGAACGCAGGAGGAGGAGGGGGACCTTGGAGGGGGGAGGGGAAATCGGGAGGGGGGTTCGCGGGACGGGGGAAGGGGGGGGGAGAAGTGGGGAGAGGGAAGGTGAGGTTGACGGAGTGGGAACGCGAGAGGGGAAGAGGACACAGGAGAAGAAGGGGAGGCGGAAGGGGAACGGGACGAATGGGAAGAGACACTCAGGGAGAAGCAATTACTTTATTAAATGGCATAGCAACGCTTGCCGGGACCAGCTAGTTAGTTATAAAATGAAATCTTTATAATTACTTTAATGAAATGCATGATTTTAATTTTAATTAATTTTACTTTTGAAAAAAAAAATGTTTTAAATTTTTATTTTTCATTATTATTTTAATCATTGTATATTGTGTACTACATACCTGCCTAACTGTTATTATCTATCTTTGTAAAAGCCCACTAGGGCGTAAATAAATAAATAAAGCTACTAACACAGTCATTGCCACAAAATAAGTGCGAGCTTTCTTGCAGTCAGCGGTTGGTTGGTTGACTGAGCCTGCGAATGAGGTGAGCTGCGCGCGTAGCCTTCGGTATTTGCAAACAACTTACAACACAATCATCGCTAATTTAAAGCGTTATTAAATCGTTGCTCCCGGCTTAACCCGCGCTGAAAGAGATTCAACTTTTACAGTGCTTGTTCAACGTGGAAGCCACCTGATTTGGATAAGAATTGTTAGCAATACAATAATAATAATTAATTATTATCCAAAATTGCTTTGGCATAACTCAAAACCAAAATGTACACGTCACAAAATGTAAAATTTTTTGCAGGTTTTTGACTGAATTTTTCGAGAATCTATAAGATTAGTAGGGAAAATACAATTATTCTACAGAACACCTGTATTGTTGGCAGGAAAAATTGCCAACCGTGTTTATCAGACATCTATCTAATAACCAGGCGCGGCCGGTGCCTTAAATTTTTGGTGGTTCACCGATTTCATCAAAAACGTAATGTATGTAATTTATATAAATGCACGTATCATACTTATTTATAGAGAAGATCAATTCTTCGATCCCTTTGCCGAGCGAAGACTTCAATCACCCTTGTATTAAAATCGGGGATAGTTCGAATAAGAAAACGACTTTGCAAGCGGCAACACTGCATTAAAAAACTTCAAAAATCATAAATTATTTGCCATTTTGCACTACGGTTAATTTCTTTTGACATTAAATCTATTAGTATTAGAGGATTAGTGGCAAAAAAGAGTAGGTATTTATTTTGAAAGACCTTTGGATATTAATTAATATCACAATAATTAACACAAGCACAAGCAATTTTAATTTGCAGCTTAAGATTCAAATGGTGGCGGGCGTTTACTGACCCAATGAGCGTCGTATGAAGTTAGCAATAAGTAAAAAAAAAACGCACACAAATAAAAGGTTAGGTACTTTCTGCAAAAAAAGCAAATAATAAAGTCAATGCCATGTATGTAAATCCGCAAGACTCTATCACAAGATAATATCGCACGCATAGCTGATACGTGACCCGTTGACCCGAGGTTGCATTTTACAAGAGAAATATTATGATTTTACTTAATACTTCCTCAATCCCTACATCGCTCGAGCCCTATGTTCGTAACTCTTGGATTCTTCGTTCGGATATCTCCGCTGTCCGTGCGGCGGACTGTCGGGGGTATTTTTCTTCATACGTTTTGTCAAAACCACCGTCCGGAGATGTTTCGTATGGGCTGCATATAAAATAATATTACCCAAACAGGGCGCTTAGGTCTAACGCGCAGATTGGCATGTACCTCGGTTTCTCGTTCCTTGCCAGTGTTAAGTGTTAACCGCGCGGGTGGAATGTTTTTGCCGTAATATTCTTACATTTAGTATGTTATTAATTGCAATTTTTAAGATTTTTTAAAATATTTTGTTTAATTTTATAATTAAAAACATTAAGTAATATTACGATGAGCTGTAAATTGTTTTTCAACTTTGTTGGCGGTTCGTTGCACGAATGCACTAAGGCACCGGCCGCGCCTGCTAATAACATTGACGGGAATTCAATCGCCCCTGGAACTATTTATTGGATAACCAACACTTCTGTCATAGGTCACCCCAAGTGGTTCGCTACATTTGGTAACTGAGCAGGGGTGCTCGGGTTCATAAGGTGAGGTCTTTTTTTTTACATTAGCTCCACACAGGAGGCTCTGAGGAAAATAATTTCCCTCAGGGCCTATGTCATCTTAGGAGATGCTGGGTGGAGGGTTATTTTAAGGAAAGGAAGGAGAGGAAGTTCTGGGAAGGAAAAAGGTACTAGGGATGGGTAAGAAATTGGGGGTCTGTGAGTCCAGGAGTGACGGACGTATGAATCCATTCCTCCAACTGTAGTGCAAGGCGATGAATCGAGAGATTCTGGCCTGGAGAGGATAAAAGACCTCCCTCAACCAGTCCCTCTCGATCCTGTCCACCACGCAGCAGGTGAGCAGACACATCGGCCGCCAAGACCTGGACAAACCTCACCCGCATGAACCCGGGCATCCCTGCTAAGTCACCTGAAGGAGTCTTTTCGGGTATTGGCGGCGGATGCGTCCCCCACCAATTCCTTGGTTGAGAGAGGCCTTTTGACCTCTCCAACAGGACTCTCTCGACCCATCGCCTTGCACTGCAGTTGAACGGATACGTCTGTCACTCCTGGATACACTGACCGTCAGATTCCTACCCACCCGCCTTATCTTTTCCTTCCCAGAACTTCCTCTCCCGCCTTTCCATAAAAATACTCTACTCGCAGCGGCCACTAAGATGACATAGTTGTAATGTTGGAAATAATCATATTCTGCACGCATTAAATACTAGTAATATTAGCATATATATTATAGTATTTGCATATATATTATATAGCTACTTGAACTATGGAATACTTACTAGATTGGTGAAAATTACGTATTGAATTAGGTACATTTGGTAGAATTTACGTACCTACTGAATCTATTCAATATTTATAAAATCTACAGGATTAATCCTATAATGCATCTATTGAACACCAATTACATTGAATGAAAATACAAAGAAAACTATTGAACAACCATCAACATCAGAAGAAATAAAGTACTTAATCTATTGAACACCCTTATCTTGGCAGAAATTACTCACTGAATCTATTGATCACCTTTTATGGTGGAAGAAACTATGCACTGAATATCCATAAAATCAGCAGGAACTAAAATTTAGGCAGCAATTACGTTGTTAATAAAATATATTGAGTGGATTATAATAAATACATGGATTGCAAAGAAAGTAGTAAAGGAATGGCTATAAAATTCGGAGGATACCTATCACTAAACCCTTTTTTGCATTCCATTTTCGTTGATATAATAAATTTGGTAGATTTGTTTACAAAACGTAATTTTATCAGAATGCTTCAGTATCGAGAAAACCAGTAAAATTATTTACTCGTAATTTAGTCGACACCGAATAATGCAACACGGGAGCATCTTACTTTGACCACCGCGAATTTGGTTACAGATCTGTGGGCGTTATACAGCTTCCTAAGGACTATAAACTGACGGGTTATTTTTCTGTACATTTTACACAGAATAGATAGCTCCATAACTAACCCAAATAATACGTGTTGTGATTCCAACTGGGGGGCAAAACGCAAGAAAAATTATGAAACGTAAACGAAAAACGAAAACTTACAACTTTATTAAATTCAAGCCTTTATTTGTAAAAAAAGAAATACTGGAGAAATGTTGTTCAATGATCTGTCAAGGAATAATTTAAAATAAATTAATAATGTAGTGTAAGCTATTGAATTTTCTTATCAAAAACAATTAATTGTCCATGTACGGTTCGGTAAAACCTCGATTACATTGAGCAAGGTCACAAGCTACAAGCCGGCGAATTCAATGTCTGCGGGTAAATTCGCTCAGCTTAATCAAATGTACTGGCTAACTGGCAGATTTTACACTCAACAAGTTTACCAGCAGATAGTGAATGCGCCGGCTAGCAGCTTGTAAACTCGCTCAATGTAATCGAGGCTTAAGGTTAGATTAGCGTGCCGTTTTCAAAAAACACTTAAAAGTTCAGCGTACAGTTAAAGAGTAGGTAAATACAAACAAAACATTTTTTAAACTCTTTCATAGTCTCTTGAAACTGTCTACCTTATAGGTATAGGTCTCGCAAGTTAAGTTGACTTCATCACAGTACTCACACAGATGCAAAACTTTCATACAGCGTGTTTCGTTTTAGGCTTTAAAAAAAAAAAACAATTAATAATTATTTCACAATTGAAAATTCGAATCCAAAGCGTGTTGAAATCGGTAATATAAAACTAATGTTGTTTTACAACATTTTTTATTGAAATACTGAAGGTTTAGGAAGAAAAATAAAGTTTTTTTTAACTAAATGTGATAATCTTCAGGATTGAATTCAAATGGGTATTCATAAATAACGACAAGGTTAAAAAAATGTCGTGGTATTTAAAAAGATTAATTTATTATAATATACATACCTACATAATATTTTATAAAGTAAATAATCAACAAGCCGCCACATGCCGCTACACGTTTAATAGGCATAGATTTTGAAAAGAAAACTACTGTTACCAAAAGAAACATCAGTTTCATTCGGGATAGATGGAAAAACACGCATTAAAATTCGTTTTTCATTCAAAGTTAAAAATTTCCCATATCTCCATTGCAGCCATTTTTTTTTGTACGAATTTCACATTAATGTTTTGTTTAAAACTCAATACGCATGAATTACTTAGTTTAGCTAAACTAAGAACCTGTGAAATGAAGTGTGATTTTCATAATCTGTGCTTAAAAATTGGCTGCTTATGTGGTAGCAATCATCAGCAGCAGTAATTATTTAATTATGTATCAGTCATCATCACCAATCATCTACACGTATATTATCTAAAATATAACAGATTACTAACACAAAGGTACAAAAGATTAACTGTTGAATACTAGAAACTTGCACACTTTACAAACACTCTGTAAATCTACTAATAAAGATTCGAATTAAAAATAATGAAAACTATTTATTATTTCAAATTTAAAAATTTGTAATTATTTCACTTGCGATATGTAGGTGCACGTATGTTTAAATCAAATTACGAACCGAACGAATAGGACACCCAGTAAGTGCAGCCTAAAAAGGGTGTCGTAAAAACTTTCCTCTCTTCTAACTAGTTACAGTAAGCAAGAGAGAGAGCCTTATCGGTTCAGTGGGCGTCGCTTGACATTCACACAGATAGACCAATACATCAATACTAAGTATTTTTATTGCTTCCAACTTAAGTTGTTTTCCCTATACCTAGGTATCGATAGCGGATACTTGAAATGCTGTAAAGGACAATTAATCCAAAAATGAGTTAATCATGTCATTTTTCTGTTTTTTTTCTCTTTCGATCTGTCTATGAAATACTTCTAGGAAAATAAGTGCGTCTTTTACGACGTGACTCTAAAGACATTTTTTTATCAAAAATTAAAAATATATTTATTTGGAAAAATTAAAGAAATTTATAAAAAAAATATTCTGAAAGAGCTGTTTATTCAATATTTCATAATAAAAGTCATAATTACAGGTCTATAAAAACAGTTACCCATAGATTTTTTTTAAATAAAAGAAGTGTCTTTTCGTTCTCCTGAATAATTAAAATTTTCTTATTTGCAGCATTTCAAATTTCGGTGATCCGTGTTATGTGATTTTAAAGAAGAGTGAAATAAATTTTGTCAAAAAACTCCACCACGTTGTAAACCAAATCTAGAGTTATCGCAATAACATTAGTTACGTAACTCGGTAGGCACTTTAATATTTTTATGAACTCAATAAGTGATTAATGATTGCATGGTTCGTTGCGCAAACAAGATTTCGTGTAATTTGCAATTCTTTAGTGACTCAACACAAACGTGTATATCCGTATTAGGCATGATAATATATGTCATGTATGTTGATTGCAGGAATAAATACTATCCATGTTAAACCACGATGCAGTTAATATTCAGAAACTGAAAACTTCCAGAGAGACGATGTGTAGATCAGGAAATAGTTTACGAGTTATTTACTGCCTCAGTGGATTGGGCTTTGGTAAGAAGTAGGTACGAAGGAAGAAGACGGGAGTTAGGTAGGCGGTATATCCTCCGTAGGGGAAGTCACTCCTGAATAGACAATACTTGATTTGTAGTTGAATAGAACAGATAACAATAGCGATGAGAAATATTCAAATTGGTTGAGTAATCTGCTTAATCCTTATGGGATGTTTTCCTGTCGAGGAGAAGTATTCTGAGCACACACATTATGCCGGGGTATCCCTTATGAGTGTGTGTTGTTATTATTTAATATTTGGTGTAGTTGTTGGGATGCTGACAAGATACAAAATCTTCGCGATTATTAATTAATTAAGTCTTCGCTGAGACTTTAACGAAGATGGATTGTGACAGATCCAGATAGGTTGATGAAAGTTTTCAGTTAACAATAATACATTATTAATTTGTGGGTAGGTTCATTCTCTCAGAAAGCATAGACAATGGGTATTAGAAAGCATGGATCTAGCAATGGTGAGCAATGATTCTAATCCGATTTTCGTAGATAATGTCTATGGTTTGTTGAATGAAATGACAACAGATCACTTTGTAAAACACCGCGTATTTAATCAAAATTATTATCGTTTTTTATTATTACCGGGCCCGGTAGTACCCGCTCAAAAAGAAGAAGAAGGAGAGATATGTAAATTAGATACAATATAATAGATCTACATTACAACATACATTCTACCAACCTACAACTAAAACGACTTTTGGACAAATAAATATGGAATACTTCTCTGTAAAATTATTTAATTTACTCCCTCTTGCAATGAAAACCACAAAAAAAATAACCGCCTTCAAAAGAAGCATAAAAATATGGATTATGGACATGGGAAGGAAGAAAATAGATTCAATTTTGCAACCCAACAAAGAATAATGCTTGTTTTGTACTTTCTTTTAGATCTAACTTAATAATTTTCCTTGGCAATATTCTAACATAGATTAGGTATTTACTTATAATTCAAATAATAAAACTTGTACAATGTGTCCTTAGAACGGGGTACCCCAGTTAGTACACATTTTCTCTAAAAAACTGTAAAAAAAATATATAAAAAATAAAAAAATAAAATAAAATAAAATAAAATACGAATGTTAGCGGGAGCGAGCTAATGTTAAAAACGATATTTTTTTAAGTGAAAATTGTGAAAATGCTTCATATGACTAGTTTAGAATACAGCAAAAATATCGTGGGGAATGTCCAAAATAGCATTTAAAGAAACACTGTGATTTTTTTCATACATACCTATACCTTGTAAAATAACTTTAAAAAAGAGGTTTATAATAATTTTCGGAGTATACTTTGCAATTTTTTTCTATCGAGGGAATTTCATATAATTGCCGTTTCGGCGTGGGGAATGTAGGTATAGATATTATCTTCAAGAATAACTTATTTTTTTAAGAGCTTTAAAACTTAAAGTGCTTAAGGAAAATATGTAATAAATCGGAAGAAATGCGGGAAGTCGGGCCTTAAATAAGTAGTATTTTAAAAGTAATTTGTTTTCATTTAATTAAAAATTCTCAAAGTGAAATTGCGAAGATTGAGGAAGTAATTTATGGTTTATGGTTACCCGTATATTTATGGTTGATGTTTGTAGATTTGCCTCAGCAAAAAGGTTTATAAACGTTATCTTAAAATCCAATAAAACTTCGAAACTTGACTAATAAAGTACTTCAATTACAAGAACTTTGGTATAAAAAATTACAACACCTTAGAATATCAAGCAATTGTGAAAGCTGTCACAGGTCAAATGATGAATGAAAAAAAATCAGCTCGCAAAGAAACTCCCTGAATGTACTTATATTAATGTTATAACAATAATGGAAAGAACCATTTACTATTAGGCAAGGATGAACAAATAAATCTTGTGTGCAAACATTTAGCACTGAAGATAAACAGATTTGATTGTCTGCCATAAAGGCGATGAAAGAATAATGCTTAATAATCGTATGTGAAAAAAAAACTAAGATTAACCTTTCGAACTCTCATGAATTGTCGACGTTGAAGTTTCACACCTTAGTACAAAAGTTTGCACGACCTGAAGACAAGTCAATGGAACATTTGTGTACATTGTACCTTCATACATACAACTTATTATTCTCTTTATAATTTCACAATATGATTGCAATATTTGAAAGGTTGGCAGAGGTGCTATTATAAATCTTCAAAAGGATTGTCACTATTGTCATTGTACGCAGTCAAAATATGTCAAAGAAGCAAGCTTTATTATACGTTTTGGAAGTTTTCTAGGTTACCTACTTATCACTCATCACTTTATTTTTCGACGATATATTTTAACTTCAAGCTGATCATTATGGATGGGATAAAACTGCGAATGTTTTTGATGCATAATGAGTTTTAATCGAAAGCAAAAAAGCGACCACTAAAATAATCATGATATTATATCGGCACTGACCCTTTGGGTCTCATTTATATTTGACGGCCGGCGTAGTTCAGCGATAAGGCTCTTGACTCTCAATCTTAAGGTCGCGGGATCGAATCCCGGCATGGCAAATAAATTTTATTTGATTAGTTTGTGTTATTTCACAATTTATTCATTTAAAATAATATAAAGTATATTTGAGGCACTTTCCAGAATGGAAGATACTCAGTATCGCCCTTGTGTAAGACCACCATTCAGAATTGAAACGTTGCTAGAAATGGCTTTAGCCGTATTTGGGGACCAGATCTGAATTGCCAGGTACTTCCCCACCTTCCTCTTCCCTATCTCCTTCCTCTCCCCACTACCTTCTGCCTCACAACATACCCCAATTGGGGATGCCATAGTCTCACTGGCTCCAGAGGGAAGCAGTTGGGACTCTTGTGCGGAATTCATATAAAAAATAAAATAAAATTTAGATACAAAAAATCGCTAAATCCAATCCAATTTAGGAGAAATGCGTGTGAGTGCGCGTGAGTGTGTGCCATCAAAAGTTGATAGAATGCATTGCCACCGATGAGTCTATCTGCTGAGTTTCAGCCCGATCAGATGCCGGAGAGTGGATTAATTTCCACTTCCAAGATTTGATTCAAGAAAACAAAATCGAAAATCAACTAGATGTATTTAAAAGTAATAATTTGCTAAAAATTCTGCCTCAATACAGGTTTGACGGCCGGCGTAGTCCAGTGGTAAGGTTCTTGACTGGCACTCCGAAGGTCGCGGGATCGAATCCCGGCGTGGCAAATAAATTTTATTTGATTAATTTGCGTTAATTCACAATTATTCATTTAAAAAAATTATATAGTATATTTGCTGCACGTTCCAGAGTGGAAGATACTCTCAGTATCGCCCTGGTGTGAGACCACCATTCAGAATTGAAACGTTGCTTGAAATGGCTTTAGCCGTGTTTGGTGACCAGATCTAGCCAGGTACTTCCTCACCTTCCTCTTCCCTATCTCCTTCCCCTCCCCACTACCATCAGCCTCACAACATACCCCAATTGGGGATGCCATAGTCCCACTGGCTCCAGACGGGAGCAGTTGTGCGGTTTACATGTAAAAAAAAAAAAAGGTTTGCTAAGCGATTCTATGTTCAACACTTATTATACTATCGATTGCTTTGTTGCTTTTCTCATAATTCTCTAACATAATTTAAACAAAGTATTGATATTTTAAAATATAAATAATTGTTTTCTTGGCGTATTTAAGTTGCCCATGAAACGTATTCTCCCAAAAAATAAAATAAGTCATTTGAAACCAAAGTGATCAAAAAAATTGTTCTTGCGATTTTTTTATGGTATTACGCCGTGTTGCGTTACCTCCTTCTTTAGTCATAATTGATGACAGCAGTGTCCATCATCAATTCACCATTACACAATCATGCCCCGAATATGGACACTGTAACGCTGTCCTAAAGTTTGGCTAAAAAGGAGGAAGCGCAACACGGCAAAATACCCCAAATATAAATCAAGAAAATGCGAAATGCGAAAATCTCAAATCATATCTAAAAAAATGTTGTTTATTTTTCGCAGAAAGTCGACGAAATTGTGTTTAAAAATAATGAGTTAATATTTTATTTATTTTCAAAATAATTTATCTCGTCGGTCAATACTTTTTTGTCCGTCAGACGTGGCCGGTCCACTTGACGATATTCCTCCACTTTGTTCTTCCGTCAGTCTGCATTGTTGGCTCTTCTATTTTATTATGCCCCCTTTGTTCAGGCAGCTCGTTCCTGGGTCATGACTATCTCGTATCTGGCCGTCATCTCATTGTGGAGCACGTCAGTCAGCGCTACCGAACACTTAATCATGCGCGCACCTCAATCATTATAGCATTTCATCTTTAATAAGCGGTCGGATAAAGAGAGATAATTGACGTTTAAAAACTCAAATACATACCCCGGCCTTTCTTGAATACGCGGTCCGACCTTTTTGCCTTTTTAAACAATATTTCTTCCCGCGGACGGGACGGCGATTTCTCATGGAAGCTTAGCGTCTACGGATTACCGGCTCGACCGTGCGGTCGCCGTAATTTATCTGTACAGGTTTTTACAATAGAAACATTCATATCTGTAAATATTAAAGGTGTTTCGTATGAAATCCTAAGTCAATAACTCTACGGTCTGGGTCTAGAGTCAATAGCGCTGGTCGCGTTTATCATATTTTCTGGGTAATTTATTAAAAAAAAAATAGAAACATTTTTGATTAATGATTGATGATTGGTAAAAGAAAGTACTTTTTGATATCACATCAAGCCAACACTTCTACACTTAGAATTATTTTACACTTATATGGCCTAACAGATGAACACGTTTTGTAGCTGACTTAACATAGAAGTTAAATGAAAACAAATAACTCTGTATATGTCGGTGTCCGATCGTAAAATTAAGCGGATCATAATGCGCCTAGCCACATCGTGATCTGCCCCCATTTTACAATGTGCAGGATATAAGTTAGGCTCATCATTGTCGCACAACATTGTCACACGAACGTAAATAAAGCGCAGGCAGCGCATTTTACAACTCTTATTTGAATGTGCCTAAGCGAATAGAAAGGCGGAATGTCAGACGTTCATCTTCAATCGATACGCCTAGTTGTAAATCTGCCTTTTCGTGATGTGCCTAACTTATATCCGGCACATTGTGAAATGGCGGCAGATCACGATGTGGCTAGGCGCATCATGGTCCACCTGATTTTACGATCGGCCGCCGACATATACACCACGTATTTAATCAAAATAATCAACGTGTTTCAAAACAATGGTTTTTTCATCAGGATAAAATGAAAATTTACAAATATATATAATTTTCATTTTATCCTGACGAAGAAAACATTGTTTTTGAAACATGTTGATAATTTTGATTGAATAAGTGGTGTAATCAATGTGATTTTGTTTTCATTGAATTAAAATGACGCTACGAAGTGAATTTGCGATGATTAAAGAAGTAGCATAGAAGTTTTAAGTAAATGAAGGCAATGTTTGCGAAATTTAATCGAAAATCTGAAAACAGAAACATCAGAAAAAGATACGTTCATATCTGGGACTCGAACCCAGTACCTTCGGTTGCCGGGGCGCAACTCTTCCAGCGTTAATGTGTCCCTCTCCGATTCAAAGTACCAACATATTCTTATTTTCTTACGCATATTTTATTGGCTGCTATCTTTATGTATGATTGCAAGATTCAAATCTGTACTAAATGCTATGTAGACAGCTAATATGCTACATGTATTGACTTTTCTGCACGTCTAGGATGAATATTTCTGGGCTCGAGTCCCAGATGTGACTGTATCTTTTTCTGATTTTCAGTTGAGTTTCACTAACATTGTGTTCATTTAATTAAATATTACAATTAAAGGTCTTACTCATTACAAAACACTCATTAAAAAACAAAAATAAATAACATACAAGTGTTCGGAATCGGCGTTAAAAGTACCCAACGTCAGGAAAATAAGAACGAACGGTAAAGGCTTCTATTTTTAGAGAAAATGAACCTTAGTTCCTGAAAATTAGCTGAGGGACAAAATAAAGCGAAGAAAATATTTTTCTGTTATTTGGTTGGCCTACATCGTATTTGTAGAAACTTTTATGGAAGGTATATTTTTTTTTGAACAGCGTACGAAAATAATGTGCAACATAGTTGTAAATTATGAATACTTGGAGCAGGTAGATGAGTTTGTGTATTTGAGAAGTATGTTTACGAGAAATGGGAAGGCTGATAGAGAAATTGAAAGACGGGTGAATGCAGGTAACTCTATTAGTGGAGGACTGAACGCCGTTGGCACCAACAAAAAACTGTCCAAAGAAGCGAAGCTAGCCGTCCATAATGGAGTGCTGGTACCTACCCTGATTTATTGCTGTGAGGCATGGAACTGGTATAAAAATGATGAAAGTAGACTGAATGCTGTATAAATGAGATCCCTGAGATGTTTGTGTGGTAAAACCATGTACGATCGTGTGAGAAACGTGGAGATCCTCAAAGAATGCAAGGCTGATGTAATCGTAATGAGTAAGATTAAGAAAGACATGTAGAGCGAATGAACGTGGAAAGGATTGTAAGGAGAATATATGACGCAAATGTGAATGGTAGAAGAAGTCGGGGACGCCAGAGAAAGACACGGCACGACCAAGTGAATCAGATACTTGAGTCGGGCCTTGTCAAGAGTCAGAATAACAGAAGAGTTCAGGTCCGTCCTCTCTGTCCATCCCTGCGGGGAAACGGCGTGATGGTTAGTTAGTTAGTTTTTTATTTGAATTTTCGTTTTGGAGGAAAACTATTCCATTTCTTTGAAGTAAAATTTGAAAGAAAAAAAATCTGTCATTTTGGGGTTACCATCAGCTAAAATGTGTCGAAGCGTGGACAAGACACAAAAAGTTTCTCTCTACAAGATGCAGATTAATCAGTTTCCTTCTTGTACCACTACCTTCCGAAAGCCTATAACGTATATATTGTTTCCTGTCACGGTGAAATGAATAAAACAGCTTGATCCAAGCTCGATTCATTCGAACAAAGGTAGTAATTGAACGAATACCTGATTATTTCAAGTTTAAATCTAGAGAAGTGCGAAGTGAATCGGGCGATTCAATGACCCATGCGATGCCAAGCTTATTTAATAACGCGAAGATTTATCGCTTCAATAAATATGTTGACAGAAAATTCATAATAATTACGCTGGGTATTTTTACATTGTCAAACCGCACATGCGTGGGAGAGGGGATTATTTAAAGGCATCGAGATTTACTGCGGAACAGCGAGGCCCTCGCGCAAATACGATGTATTATTCGAAATAATATACGAACTTGCCTTAAATCATCTTAACCTGGCAGCGACGTGATGTTAAGATGCAACTGATTGTGTAAAGCGGACTTTACATATTTGTTGTGAGAGGAAATGGTGGGAAACATAAATACATAAATAATAATAAAATAAGTGGATCGATTGTTATTTTCTCGTTCTGTACTTGCCAACTAGACTTTTAAGTCGCAGCATATCCCATTTCTACCGATTTATTACGTATTCTAGCTGGTACCCGGCATGCGTTGCTATGCCTTTCAAAGTAATAAATTGATTCTCCCTGCATGTCCTTTCCCGTGCATCCCCGTTTCCTTCCACCTTCCCAACCTTCCTCCTCCCTCGTGTCCTACCTGCAGCTAAAATATATGAAATACACACATTTTCATTTATACAAATTTAATAACGCCAGAGCTTGCCATTATATACAGCCTATGTTACTCGCTGATAATGTAGCTTTCTATTGGTGAAAGAATTTTTCAAATGGGTTCAGAAGTTTCGGAGCATATTTTAACAAACAAACAATCGAATCTTTCAGCGGCCTACACACGACACTGCATTTAGTGACTGCGGCAGTGACTGCAGAGAGGGTGGAGTTAAGCGAACTAGCGCTGTCTCGTTCTAGCGGCCCTTTAACAAACGAGACAGCGCTAGTTTGCTCAACTCCACGCTCTCTGCAGTCACTGCCGCAGTCACTACATGCAGTGTCGTGTGGAGAGCCCACCTCTTTATAGTATTAGAAAAAAGAAAGATGTACCCTTTATGCACACTTTATGTTTTAAAATTCTTAAAAATACATGTTATTCTTGAAGATAATATATGTACATTCCCCTGCCGAAAAGCAAATTATATGAAATTCCCTCGATAGAATGCTCCAAAAATTTGTATTAACACGTTTGTTTCAGTTAGTGGTGTTTCTTAAAAAGGTTTTAGACAACCCCCGCGAGATTTATGCTCTATTTTAAACGAGTCGTGTTTTATTAAATATTTTCACAATTTTCGCTTAAATATACATTATCGAATTTATCATTAGCGCTCTCTCTTTATCATTCGTATTTACATATCTATCCATCTTCTTTTTTTGAACGGGAATATCGCGCCTTAATTTAAAAAAAATAGAGTGAGCAATTCACACGCGTTAGAAGTGAAACTTCCAGAAAAATAAAGTAGACAAGAGTGGGGAAACTACGAAGCACTTTTTATTATCAATGTGAAGGATGATTTTTTTCCATACTTTTGTCGTCAAATTCTAGTGCACCTTTTCCTACACCATGGTCATCTTATTATTA
Organism: Limnephilus rhombicus; assembly: GCA_929108145.2. NCBI lineage: Eukaryota > Metazoa > Arthropoda > Insecta > Trichoptera > Limnephilidae > Limnephilus > Limnephilus rhombicus. The sequence goes on along the minus strand of OV815272.1, from coordinate 15,890,767 downwards.
TTTGTGTTTTCTTCTTCGGAGTCGTTAGATGTAGCTTTCCTTTGTGTTTTCTTTTGCATGTTCATTTTGGAGTGGTTTGAAAATTGGATAGTGATTATACAAAAATATTTCTTTTTATCATTGAAGAAAATAACAATAATAATCCAAACGAAAATATGAGACTTTATTATGTTGACAACCTTATTTTTTTTAACATTATTTTTTTGAGAACTCTGTTTTTAGAAACTCATCATCCAGCTTAATTACCTGTGTAGCTAACAAATCGTGTCTTTGCACTTGTATATTTGTTTATGTACCTGTAACAATTTTACGAGATTACATGATAAACACACAAACACACACAATCTCAACCCATTTTATTTATTAGCATTTTTGCGTATCACCGATAGCACGTTCGCCATTAATCTTTCTAAAACCCTAATCTTCTTCTCCTTCCCTGCTTTATTTTTTTTTTCAGAAAGCACACATTTCAGTGTTATTTAAATTACAAAGCATTTTGATTCTTCCTCGACTATTCTGTTCGCCATTATGTAGGCTGAGAGGGTGAGATGTCATGCCATTTATTATTCGGGACCCCCGGCCTTAGAGCCTCCCCAAACCCCGCAAAGCCTCCCACGTCTATCCGCTTCGGCCTAGGCGCAAGTAGCCGTGACACGCGATTTTTTAAAATAGAATCAGCGATCATCAGAAGGTTCTATGGAGGATTAAGCTAGTGTGTAAATACTTATTGTATTAATAAAAGAAATGGATGCGCACTTTTTAGGGAGGGTGAGGCACATTTAAAAATAAATAAACCGCTGTGATCCGGATTCAAATACGGAGTATTGTTTGTTTATCAGAAGCAATTTTTGTTTATCAAAAAATCACAACTTTCCCTGTACACATTTTGCTACAACTGTGAACATTTTTTAAAGCCTTGTAAAATCGCTGAAAATACTAAGTAACTATAAATGGGGACCTAAAATTTGTAGAAATTCAACGATTTAAATTTGCAACATTAGCAATAAATATTATCTATACTACCTTTACTAAAATTGACGGTTTGCAAACATTAAATAGAGTTTATTGAACAGTTCGTTAAGATTATATGATTGATCAAATACCTTTACTTACGTGTTTAATGACGGGGTGAACAATACAATTAAAGAAGACAGGTAAGTACTATCATATGTCATATTACTTGCGTTCTGAGTTTTAATGACTTAATTTTCCGATAAAGTTTCACCAAACTTTTATCCATACAGTGGCAGGCGGGGCCTTTTTATTAGGGTGGATTTCCCCCTTCCGTGCGTTTTGTTCGGAACAGCTTTTACAGGATACTTTATGTGCAATTAATGCAAATCCCTTTTGTGTGCCACCACGGACGCCATATTTTATCCGCCTCGCATTATCAGCCGGGAATAAGGACTTTATTTATTAATCGGAAGGAAAACTAGACCAAAAGCTCTTAATGAAATAAGTAAAAAAAACCTTAAAAACGGAGCGCTGAGCTTTATAAGAACACGCTTCATTTTTGTTTCATGTGGTTTCTGTGGTTCTATTTATCATCAGACAAATGCTGGGAAAATCCAAAAAGACAAAACTCGATCATCCTTCCCATGCTAACTATGTGATACCTATGCATGCTAACATGCTAACATTCCCATGCTATTCTATTTGATCAGATGAAAATTTACTATTATACGTGCAATGAACAAACTAATCAACAATACTTGTAAATGTAGGTGACCCGACAGTTGGTCCCCCGAAAGTATAATTATTTATTTATTTATTTTTGCGAAATCGACAGTTTACATTTTTACAGTTTGTACCTACATGTTTGTATAGCCAAACTAAAACCAATTATGGATTTCCTCCATGTGACTTTACCTCGGATTAAACAGCATAATAAAATTTTTTGAATAATAAAACTTATAATAAAGGAGTATGAGATCAAAAATTTTATAAAACAAAAGATCAAGTATATGAAACTAAAATTTACATAAAACAAAAAATATCAATACATTGGTAACCATAAGAAGCCAGGTTTTACATATAAATCAAATCACAACAGAATTAAAGTATAAACGATAGAAACATAGACACATAACATATTCATGAAACATCAGAGAAATACTCTTTTATGTACCCCTTATATTTGGTAAGTTCGGAATTGAAAATGTCCACTTTGGATAATATGCTATTGTAACTATTGCATAGTCTGTTCAGACAAGAATTTTGCTTACAGTTTGTCTTGCATTGATCAACCCTGAATAGGACAGAAGAGCGTGTTGTACGCGCAGGTTATAAAATCATATTTTTATAAAATTATTATAAAATCGTATTTTTATAAAATTATTATAAAATCATATTTTTTTGTACATTATTTACCAATTTCAAATCTAAAATCGTCTTATAAAATACCTTTAATCAGAAGTTGGTATGAATATCAAACGAATTTATTAATAGTAATGACTTTTTTGTTATACGCTGGTGTAGGTATCTATACAGTTTTCAGACAGGTAGTTTTATCCTGGATGCATTTGAATGAAAATATGTTTTACATTTTTGTTATTCGGCAGTACATTATCTCTGCACACCCTTTCGAGGACACTTAATTGGAGTGTAAGTAAGTACCCGTATTTTACCTAAACCGACTGCATATTGTATGTATGCTAGGGGGCAATTGTCGGCGGATCAACTCTCATGGAATCATTAGTAATGGCTTTGCTGCAAACTTTATCCAACATGTCCAAATCCTTTTAAGAAAAGTGATTCTAAATGCTTATTATTTCTAAAACTTGTTAGCAATAATAATAAAAAAATGTAAATATATGTACCAAAGGTAATAAATAAATAATCGTCTTATACCTTAAAGTTATAGCCTTATGTGACGAGCTTCGATTCAATTGGGTGGTTGAAATAATCAGGTTCATCATAAGAATTGAAGAAGAAGATAACGATAATAATAATTTAAACTAAAAATAATCTAAACAAAATAATGATTCCAGTTGCGAGTTGCGACCATAATCTTTTTCTGCGTCTTGTTCTCTTTCATATTTTCGTTTAGATTATTATTATTATCTTCTTCTTCAATGATATATTACACTAATGGGAATAACCTTCAAAAGTCATAAGAAGAGAGTTTTTCTTGAATATGCATTTAGTCGTTATAAGAAAACTAATATTTTGTGGGTGTGTCAAACAACTTCGCACTACACAGAATAAGTAGATATTGTTTCACCACCAACATCTATAAACAACTTATAAAATTAGTGTCAACATAAACCATAATCGTCCCTCTAACCGCTGCAAGCCCCATTGCCGTTACATCGAATCGCATTTGCAAAACCACACGCCTTGACGTGATGTCAAATCCACTTGCCCCGCGCTCATAACTGTTTTAAGACACTTGATATCGGGGGCGGGGGCGCGTGCTTGTGACAACCCTGTGCACTGCACTGCTTACCAGCAACCCATTCACCCCTATGCAATGTGCAGTTACCAACCTTGGGAAATAATGCCAGGGCTGTGATAAATTTTATCACAGTCCTGATACTTCAGATACTGAATTGCAGATACAGATAACGTATAAGAAAATGTCTAAATATATCTGTAATGTATGCATGAAAGGGTACGTGTGAAAGCGAGATAGAATGCTTATATAAAGAATTGAATGCTTGATCCGTCCTCTCTGGCTAATTAGCAGTTCGCAAATAAACACCTGTCCTAAGATATCCATTTATACCGTGTATTACAAAATCATAAATCGTATTTTTTTTACATGAGCTCCACACAGGAGGCCCTGAAGAAAATAATTTCCCTCAGGGCCTATTTCATCTTTGAGGATGCCGTGTGGAGAGTATTTTTTAAGGAAAGTAAGGAGAGGGGATTTCTGGGAAGGAAAAGGGTTTAAGGGATGGGTAAGAATCTGGGGTTCATTGTGTCCAGGTCATCCGCCTCCAAGACCTAGACAAACCTCACCCCATGAACCCGGGCACCCCTGCTAAATCACCAAACGTAGCGAACCACTTGGGGTTACCTATGGCAGAGGTGTTGGTTATCCAATTAAGGTTCCCGGGGCGGCGGTACCCATTCCCGCCTCCCAAATTGAAATGAAATAAAAATATTTTTTTATGTGTGTTCTGATTCTATTCACAAAAATGGTAGAATTTTAATTATTTTATTTAATATTTAATGATTGAAAAAACCTGCGATTTTTGCCGTCGATTACCTTTTTCTGGCAAATAATTAGGTTTGTAACAGGCTGCAAGTCAATGTTGATCGAAATCTCCTATAAGGTCTACGTAACCACTTCTCTCTCTAAAATATATTTTGAAAGAAGAAGAATATTTTTGTACATTCAACATAAAGTGCATTTAAAAATCTTCATCAGAATGTTGCCTTTTTTAAAAAAAGGTTAAAAAATGTGCACATTTATTAAATTTAAATAGTCTTTAAAAAATGTGTAATTGAGTTTATATTTTATGAGACTTTATAATAGAATACCTGATTTCCTCGAGTATAAAAGATTTTCTACCCCTGCACCTCCCCCACGCGTGACCCGCGCTCCCCATTGTCCGCCGGCAGATTAGCAAATATTACCCCCTCGTAATCCAACTAGGAATACTAAACATACAGTGCACACTACACACTTGGAGTACCAACTTTTCTCCTTATGTCTGCGAAAACAATTGACATAATGCTGCTGGTGCGGCGCGCTATCCTCTCGAATTACCAGCGGGACATTCTGCTATGGCGGGCTGCAGGGGTAGAAATAAATACTCGGTACTCACTCGGGTACTTGTCGAGTTTCCCGGGCGTTGGGTTGCATTGCAAATATTAGGTTGTTTGTTTTAGGGGGGATGATTGAGTTGTAGAACGTTTTGCTAGAGCATTATTTGTTTTTGATTACATCGGTGGATAGGTAAACAGCGTGATTTGATTTGGAGTTTTTTTTGCTTACTTATTTAAGAATTGAGTAACAAGGTAATATTTCATTGGTGGACAAGATACGATCTAGAAAAGAGTCCTCTTAATCCGGAATATCTCTAAGGACACCTCCGGAGATGGGAAGAAGGTTGGTTTTCAATCAACCCCGGTATGACAACCCAGAGCAGACATAAGAATATAGGAGAGACAAATAATGATAACACTTTTTAGATGATTTTTATAGCTAGTTCCCCTCCCCGTTCCTTAGTTTCTCCCCCACCCTCCCGCGAACCCCGTACCCGAGTTTCCTTTTCCCCTCCCGAATTTCATAATTCAGTCCCGATACATTTAGTTTTCAAACAGCTCGCGTGCCACCTATTGCATTTTTTTATGCAAATTTCCGGGCAGCGCAAGACAGAGAGACATTCTCAAGAGTGATCGCGAACGTCGGGGGGACCTGATACGGCACACAAAGAAGAAGAAGATGCAAATTTCATAATACCAGAGCTCACCAGTAGTTTTATACCAACCTTGTCCTGACATAAACGAAAACAAAAAATATATATCCAATTTGGTGCAGTCGTTCGGAAGTTATGCGTGTACATACATTTCGGCGATACGTTTTTATTTATATAATAATAATATATATCTTTATTGAACAAAAATTTTAAGATTTATAACTACAAGAAAAAAAGTACATCTTACAATATTTTAAAAGTAACATTAGTTAGTGCAAAAGTTAATAACAAAAAACAATATACATATAAATAGTAGGTACTTAGAGAGTAGAGATTTATAATTATAAATTTAGGTTTCCCGTAACCTGCCTCACTAGGCTAGCCTGTGTTGAGGCAGTTATTTTACATCAATTTATAATGCTGTGAACATACCTACACTTATATTAGAATATAATCACACAATAGATTGGTTGCATTAATAATAACAATAACATTGGTACAATAATGACAGCTTTGGTTCATTAATAATTTCGAATTTGGGTGAGTGCACCGGTAAATGCTCTATCATTACTTATATAGAAGATAGAAGAACAAGATAGAAATCAACGAATAGAAATTCGTTACACGTAGATTTAGATGGACACCGAGTTACCTCTGACGTAGTAACTACCTTTTGGTACAAGCCCACGCGCTCCGTTTCTCTTACAGTCCGAATTGAATTCCGGCGTGCACAAGCAAATTTTAGTTTATTGATTTGTGTTATTTCACGAATTTATTAATTAAAAATAATGTATGATATATTTGGGACACGATCCAGAGTGTAACACTCTCAGTATCGCCCTGGTGTAAGACCACCATTCAGAATTGAAACGTTGCTTGAATGACCAGATTTGCTTAGCCACTACCCCACCTCCCTCTTCCACACCTTCTTCCCTCCCCACTACCTTCAGCCTCTCAACATACCCTAATTGGGGATGCCATAGTCCCACTGGCTCTAGACTGGAGCAGATGGGACTCTTGTGCGGGGGGGGGGGGGGGGTGGAAATTTCATAATTCATTTAGAGCGTCAGGTAGAACAATTCTAGATCCATAATTAATTAGAGTCATTATGCGTAAACCCTATAGGTTTCCTAGCGATCAACTCTACAAAAAATTTAATGTACTTGATGTTCGTCAAAACTACATAAAAAAGGTTATTATCCACGTACACAAAAATCTAGAAAAACTTAATAAAATTGATCATAAATATATCACAAAAAGCCACACCAGAAAGGATCTTGTGGTCCCAGGGAGCAATATGTCGAAGTTCCAAAAAAAAACATATCTGGGACCGAAATTATATAATAAAATCCCCCCAGAATTAAATATTAAAACATGCAAAATGATATGCATCGGTTCAATAATAAATAAATGGTTGATTGTCTTAGGTAGAGTTGAGTCTGAAAAATTATTAAATAATGTCACTTAAAACTTAAAATTTTACATGGTTAACTATTAAACGGCTCAATCAGGAAAAACTTAGTATATATTTAATCTACAAAAAAAAACACTTTTTTTGTACAGAATACATTTTTGGCATTTTTCACCAGCATTTGGTTCCTTAGAACGGGCAATCTGCCTATCTAGGAACTAATATAGACGAACAAGACATAATAACACTTGTACACATTTTAATATTTACAGTTATTTTGAAATATTATTATCATGTTATTTTTGCTGTGTAAATGTATCTTATGCAATAAATAAATAAAAATTTCATCAACACGCAAAACTCGCATTTCTTGTGTTATTCTTTAATCAATAACTCCGCTTCTATAATTCGCTAATGACCGAAGTTTATCGCAATTATTTTTATTATCAATCATTTATCGCTTTTTTCTCGCTACCTTAAGTTTTTTGGAAGTTAGCTATTTATCACCGTTAATCTGAGGTTTTTTTATAAATCTTGCTTTAACTCTCAAATCTTCAAATCTTGCTTTAACTTTCGACAGACCGAGATGCCAAACATTACGTCCGTAACGACGACGACCCCACGATTTTTTTTTGCATTTAAACCATAGCCATAAATAAATCATTATCCAAAATCATAAATCATAATCATAAATCCCTTTTTTCATTTGTCCATTTAGTACTTGGAATGATCAGTCTTTCTCAAGATCAGATATTCCAGAAGCATTTGCAGACTATTTTAAATACATTTACATAAAACTGGTGATAAGGCTCCAGTCTCTAATTACAGACCAGTGGCAATACTATCCTCTCCAGCCAAGTGGTTTGAACTAATAATTCATTAATTCATTTTGAACCCTTTATAATTGAGCAGCAACACGGTTTTAGGTCTGGCAGATCTACTGTGTCTAATCTAATGGTTTTTACGGAGTACATATCTCAAGCTCTTGATAGCAACAATCAAGTAGATGTATCATACAACGACTTCGCAAAAGCCTTTGACTCGGTAAATCCGCTTATTCTCCTAAATAAACTCGAACAATTTGGATTTTCAGCGAAACTTCTATGTCTATTTCTCAAACAGACAGCAATACGTAACTTATGGTATACTCCACTCTTCCAACTTCATCACAAACTCTGGAGTTCCGCAGGGGTCAAATCTTGGACACTTATTTTTCTCGCTATTTATCAACGACATTTATCATTGTATAAAATTTTCTAAGTTTTTCTTATTCGCGGATGACCTTAAACTATTCCCTTTAATAAAATCTTTGGAAAATTGCTTGCAGCTACAAAGTGATATAAATACCAATAAATTAGGATTTAATATTGAGAAATGCTCTATTATGTGCTACGCCAAGGCAAACAAAACGATTTACTATAACTACAAAATGTCTTATTCATCTCTTCAGCACATTGTTATTTTGGAAGATTAGGGAACCGAGATTTGATGCGCACCTAATATTTCACGACCACATAGAAACGATATGCAGCAAAGCTTTAAGAATGCTAGGATTTGTGCTAAGCAACTCCAGACACTTCGGCAGCTCGGCCGCGATTCGTTTGCTATATTATAGTTTAGTACGTAGCATTTTGGAAAGGGGTTCAGTAATATGGGGACCAGTGGATTTAACATACTCTCAAATGATTGAGAAAGTGCAAAAGAAGTGTCTGAGATATTTATATCTTAGAGACTTCGGATATTATCCCTGGTTATATCCATCAGCCTTTTTGTCCGGCATGCTGGGTATTAATAACCTCGCCGAAAGAAGGAAAACTGCTTTGCTGACAACAGCATATAAACTTTTAAACGGTAACATCTGTATTCCCGATATAATACAAAAATTTGAGTTTTATGTCCCCGACAACTTCACAAGAGCGCGCAGACACAGAACTTTTGTTGTTCCGAGATGCAGAACTAACTTACCATTAGTAATGCCGCTCGCAAAAATGATTCTGTTACTAAATTACCTGTCCTCTGATATAGATATTTTTCAACTAAATATTCATTAATTAAAAAACGGCTATTATTACTTCTTCTTTGTGTGCCGTATCAGGTGCCCCCGACGTTGGCGATCACTCTTGAGAATGTCTCTCTGTCTTGCGTTGCCCGGAATAGCTCCTCCACACTTCTATTGCCGGTCCACTCTCGTATATTACGCAGCCAAGACATTTGTTTCCTACCAGGCCCTCGGCGACCCTCTATCTTGCCTTTCAATATTAAATGGAGCAAGTGATACTTCTCCCCTCGAAGTATATGACCCAGATATGAAATTTTCCTGATTTTGATTAATGTAAGCAGTTCTCTATCTGCTCTAGCCCGCCTGAGAATTTCTGTGTTGGTGATCATATCGGTCCATGGGACCTTGAGCATTTTCCGGTGAAGCCACATTTCAAAAGCCTCTAACTTGTTCATGGTATTTACTTTCAAGGTCCATGTTTCACATCCATAGAGCAAGACCGACCACACATAACATTTTAGCATTCTCTGCCTTAGTTTTAAGCTGATATTGTCATTGCAGAAGAGGGATTTCATTTTAATGAACGCAGTTCTTGCTGCTTCAATTCTGCATCTAACGTCTACATCTGGGTCAAGAGTCTCCGTGAGAATACTGCCGAGGTATCTAAATCTTTCCACCTTTTCGACATTGCAACCATTTAACTGTATTATTACTTTATAAAATAAAATGTATGTTTATTATTGGTTATGTATAACTGTAAATGTGCATTTAAAAAAAAAAAAAAAAATTATTGGCTGGGAATATTATCTAAATTTGACAAAATATTTTTTCCTGCGATCAACGATTTTTTCACATTTTTTTTGAACGGCACATTTGTGTATTAATCCTTTGCGCAGGAATACCTAAAATACTAAAAATATATTTCATGTATTTAAGTAGTGTTCAAAATTGATAGGGGTCCTTTTAAATAAAATAATTATCCTTGCAAAAAACTTCACTGTTTATTTCACTTGGACATGTTATAAATGTATTATAATACGGTGTCAATACACCGGGCCAAACACTGGCAGTTGTTTACTGTTAAAACTTGCGTTGGGAAGAAGCGATAATAATGGGATGCTAGCACTTTTATAATGTAAAAACCTGCACACATTTAAAGAATCTACGATTATACTAATGTCAATTCGAAAGCATCTACAAAAAAATGGCTTCCTCCATAGTATGTACTTGGTAGTTAAAACAGGCTGCGAACACTCAGCGTCCAGCCAAGCCTCGCACCATTCGAAATATCAATGTCTGGGAGCTTGCTCAAGCAACCCATAGGTGCTGGTAGTATCTCAATTTTTAACATAGCTTCCGCCTCGGGGTTACTAAATCGCCCATACCGATTTAGGAACCCTTCAAGAAAACATAACAAAAAACAGGGGAAGACAATCAAAGCAAAAGCAAAAAAAAACACAAATCCTAACTCTAAATACCGTACAAATACTAACAAATAATTTTACCTATTATAAATTAGCAGCCAAAACTAAATGATCCTGCACTGCTTATTATACTATTATTTAAAAATGTACATTCACAAGTTGAATTTTAAGGTGATTAACCTAAACTAATTATATAAACTTCAATTAACCAAAAATTTTTTTTACATATTTAAATAATAACTTAACACAAAATACTATTATAATAGAACACAACCCAACACAAAATAATATTATAATAAAACCCAACCCAACACAACACAATTGTCTTTTTTTTTTAAGTCCATTGGTTAGGATCTTCTCCAGGTGCAGTCCACGATATAAGCACCACAGCGCGGGGTGCAATCAATCATCAATTTATAGGTTGTCATGTTGTTCCTGGGATTGGTATCTTTAAAGGGTCTTTTTTTAAATATTTTCACCCTAAAAAGTTTCATCATGGTCGTCCGGGGTGTCCGGACTGACTGAAGGGTCCGGGGCGTCCGTCACAGGTTCAGCTTCCGGATCCAGAGGCATTAGACATATCTTTGTGATAGGCCTGACAAAGATTCCTTGAGGGGTTTTCAGGGTAACCACTCGCACTACACCATCCGCGCCGGGATGTGTAGATATAACTCGCGCCATTTTCCATAATGGTGGAGGTAGATTATCTTCCTTCAGAATAACCAGATCATCCTTTTGCAGTGCCCGTTGATTACTGGTTTGCCATTTCGTCCTTTTTTGTAGCTCCATCAAGTATTCTCGCTTCCATCTATACCAAAAGGATAACATTAGCGCATGGATTCTCTGATATTGGGTCAGCCTGTTGTCTGGTATGGCTCGGACATCTCTCTCCGGAATGATAGAGGATTTAGTGCCTATGAGGAAATGGTTTGGGGTGAGGGGTTGGTAATCGTGGATGTCATCAGACAAGGAAGTCAATGGACGGGAATTTAGACAGGCCTCAATCTGACAAATTAAGGTATACAAAAGTTCAAAGGTTAAAGCAGAATTACTAGTGACTCTATACAAATGAAACTTTGCTGACTTGACCGCAGCTTCCCACAGCCCTCCCTGACTAGGGGCTCGAGGGGTTATGAACCTCCACTCAATACCTCTGTTAGCTAAATAATTTTGAATCTTGTCGTTGTTCTCTCTCAAACTGGTATACAGCTCCTTGAGCCTATTACTGGCCCCCCGAAAGTTGCTAGCGTTATCGGAAAAGATCTTATCAGGTTCTCCCCTACGGGATATAAATCTCTTTAAACTGTTCAAAAAAGCATTGCTAGATAAATCCGAAACTAATTCCAAATGAACCGCCTTTGTGGAAAAACAAACAAAAATACATAAATACGATTTCACGAGTGGAGCTCTCCTCAGTGGCCCACTTTTGGTTGGAATCGGTCCAGCAAAATCGACTCCCGTGATAGCAAAAGGTCGGCTCGGTGTGATTCTTTCGCTCGGTAAGCTTCCCATGATCTGGTTACCAATACGAGGATTACACCTAAAACACACAATACATTTATGTAATATCTTTTTAACAGTATTTTTCCCAAAAATAGGCCAAAACCTTAATCTTATTTCAGCTAATAGCGCTTGAGGTCCTGCGTGTAAGTTTACATAATGATAGTGACGTATAATCAATTCGGTTAGCTTATGTTTAGCTGGCAATATAATTGGATGTCTTTGTTGGTACGATAGGTGTGTAGCTAAACTTAATCTACCGCCCACATATATAAGACCATCACATAAAAAGGGATGAAGAGATTTTAAGTTACTATTTTTGTTGACATTTCCCTGGTTTTTTAATGTCTTCAACTCCTTTTGAAAGGCATGTGCCTGAGCTGATTTCAGTAGACAATTCAAACTTGCTTCTAGTTCAGCTACACTTAAATTACCTGAAATTTTACTTTTAATATTTCTGCAGTTATTCACAAACCGCAGTACATATGCTGTAACCCTTTTCAATTTGATAAATGAGGAAAATTTTCCAAATATTTCCCATTCTTGAATATCAGTAGATAAAAGAATATTTTTACTCTTGAGCTCCGGAGGGTTTGAACAGGAAATGTTCGATATAGGCCAATCGTTGACTCCGTCGGTCAACCAATTTGGTCCATTCCACCATATTGTAGAATTTATCAGTTTATCCGCAGTAGCTCCTCTGGAAAGTATATCCGCTGCATTGTCGGATGATGATACGTGTCTCCATTGATCTGGATCACTCAGTTCTTGTATTTCGGCTACTCGATTGGCCACGAAAGTGCTCCAACGAGTAGGTTGACCTTTCAGCCAACACAGCGCTATCGTAGAGTCACACCAATAATATGTGTTGATCTTCATTATATTTAATGCTTGTTTTATAGTTTTCATTAATTTTGCCAGTAGTACAGCACTACATAGCTCCAACTTAGGCAGTGAAATAGACTTCAATGGTGCTACCCTTGATTTGGATGTTATTAGGTGTGAATGCCACTTACCGCTGTGGTCCATTGACACCATATAGATACAGGCTCCGAAAGCCTTCTCAGACGAATCGCAAAAACCGTGTAGCTGTAGCTCTTTTGCTTGCTTGCAAATAATTTTTCTTGGTATTTTCAACACATTTAGCTGAATTAAATCTTGCAGGTAGGTCCTCCAGGGTGCTAATATTTCATTAGGTAACTGATCATCCCATGCTGCTTTGGACTGCCACAGCCTTTGCATTATCAATTTGGCTATGACTATTATCGGCCCTAGGAGTCCCAATGGATCGAAGGTTGATGCGATGCAAGACAATATCTCTCGTTTGCTCTCGGTTGGACCTGATGGCTTCATTATTACATAAGAAAAGTAATCAGATTCATTGTTCCATGTTAATCCTAATATTTTCTCAGTCTTTGGATTGTCAGTAATAATTTTGTCGGAATCGCCTGAATCGGCACACTTAGCTTGGCCCGACTCGGCTGACAATTCCAACGCATTGGACCTCCACTTCCTCAACGTCATCCCCGCAGATGACAAGATGCTGATTAATTCTTCTTTTAACTTTTTACAGGATTCCAGCTCATCTGCTCCCGTTAACAAGTCATCCATATAGAAGTCATTTTCTATGACCTGACTAGCTCTAGGAAAAATTAAATTATTATCCATACCAATTTGCTTTAAGCATCTTGTGGCTAAGAAGGAGGAAGGTGCCAGTCCATAAGTCACAGTCTTCAGACGATAATGCTTGAGCACATCCTGTGGCGACTCGCGCCATACTATCTTCTGTAGGTCCAGGTCATCTTCACACATTTTAATCTGGCGGTACATCTTCTCGATGTCGGCAGTCATGACTATTTGATGTTTCCTGAAATGCAATAGTTGGTTATATAGATCCTTTTGTACAACAGGTCCTGTCATCAAGGCTTCATTGAGGGAAATTCCATTTGAGGTTTTGGCGGAGCCGTCAAAAACGACTCTCACTTTAGTAGTAGTGCTGGATCTTTCACTACAGCGTGATGCGGTAAAAAATAGGAGTCACGATCCCCTTTTGACTGGTCACACATCTCCATGTGTCCCAATTCTTCATATTCACGCATGAATTTTACATATTCTGTCTTTAACTCGGGATGTGACACAAATTTTCTTTCTATATTTTTAAATCTTTTTTCGGCAGTGAGCAATGAGTTTCCCAACTGATCAATGCATGCCCGACGCGGTAAACTTACTACATATCTACCGTCATCTTCTCTAGTATGAGTACTTACAAAACTGGCTTCGCAAGCCTTTTCTTCTTGAGTTTGAATTTTAGTGGAATTAATCTCTTCCAATTTCCAAAATTTTTCTATTTGATGACTCAACTTATTTATAGATAAACTGCAAAAATCTGATACAGGCCTTTGTTTGGGGTACACGTTGATAGGACCGGACACAATCCATCCCAGTTGCGTACGTTGAAGCGTTGGTCCTGACTCGAGTTTCAATCTATCGTTGTTTAGCATCTCCCAGAAGCTCTCCGCGCCCAACAGGATGTCGATGGGTGCAGCTATATTGAAGTTCGGGTCTGCCAGCTCCAGTCCTGGTGGTATTTTGAACTCTTTTTTCGCCATTGTCACTTGTGGTAAATTGGTTGTAATTTCCTGTAAAATCAGACATGATATTTCGCGTTTATAATCCGTATTAAGCGAAGTCATCTCCACTGAAATTCTCTTTTTTATGTGTGTGATATTATTATGGATCCCAGACACGGGTTTGTTTATCCATTCACATGGTAAATTTAATTTATTAGCAAAATCAGCTCTCATAAAATTACTCTGCGCACCAGAGTCAATCAGGGCGCGAGCTTTAAACATTTTATTGTTGGCCCCCACAATTCCTATGTAGGCGGTTGACAATAATATTATTTTTTCTGCCTTTTCCGATGCAGAAAAATTCGACACTATAACCTCGTTATTAGCATCCATATTTGAGGTCTCCGGCGGAGGTACCTCCTTGTGTAATAGAGTATTGTGGCTATACTTGCCACAAATTTTGCAGGTTAGGTTTGTCTTGCAACTCTGTGCTCGATGACCCAACCTCAAACATTTAAAACACGCCTGGATTGATTTCGTAGCATCAATCCTATCCTGTAATTTTAATTTTAGAAATTTTTTTCAAAAATAAATTTGATGACCTTTATCATTACAATAAATGCAGTTGTTTGCCTTTATTGCCAAGAATACCGATGAATCTTTTTTGTTATTATTGTCGCCTATTTGCATTTTATGTAGGTTAGAAGATTTTTTCTCTGAAGCATTCATAAGCTCCAATACTTGTGCCCTAGCAGATAAACATTTTATGAATTCCTTTAATGTAGGTAATTCACCTTGCAATGTATATTGTTCCCAATTTCTCCGGGTAGCTATATCCAATTTATTCGAAATTATGTAAATAATCAAAGGATCCCAATGATCTACTTTAACTCCGATGTTTTGTAACGCTTTCAAATTGACATTAGTTTCATCAATTAAATACCTTAATGCTACAGGCTCTTCATGTTTCATATCCTTTAATTGAAATAGAGTTTGGATATGTTTATGTACGGTAGCCCTGAGATTCGCAAATCTGTCGTGTAACAATTCCCAAGCCGATAGGTAGTTTAATTCCGAAACTTCTAGATTACTAATTATTTTCAATGCGTTCCCTTTCAGCGCAGATTGTAAGTAAAAGAATTTTTGGACGTTGCTCAAGGAACTGTTATTATGAACTAAAGTTTTAAAGGTTTCAACGAAATTTACCCAATCTTTTTGATTCCCATCGAATTCTCTCAATTGGAGAGTTGGGAGTTTGATGTCGACTCTACCCTCGTTAATTGAGTCCATCGCCCCTTTAGCAGTAGCAAGGACTGAAAAATATTGATTTTCAAACGTCTCGCGCTGAATAGAATTTTCCAGTTCCTCATCCGATAAAATTTCAATTTCGTCCTGTATAGATTCGAATTGATCTAACAATGGCTTTATTCGGTCGTACCTCAGTTTAATTTCAATCGCGGACAAGGAGTTTATAGAATCCGCGAAACGCGTCAATTTCCCCTTAATCACGCCTCTCTTGGCTATTAAAGATTTGATCTTATCCATTTTGTGCACAAATACCTTTTCGTAGCTTAATCCCTGATAAAATGTGTTCCGACAATGCGTATTTATTTATTTGAGAAGCTACCCGCCTGAAAAACAACAACGACAATATTCCTGGCAATTATTAATTGAGAACCTAATGTTCAATCATTAATTGAGAATCATGAATTGCATAAAATCTTTACGTGGGTAGTGATTTTATTTTTTACAATACAATATTTATGGGATTAATCTTGTTAAAAAACTACGAATGAGTTCTGTATGGATGTTAAAGAATGGGTATGGGTGGGAAGGCACTAAAAACTTATCTCATCTCCGATGTGAATCCAGTCTTCCTTTGTTCATCTTTGTGATTCCGGTAATTGTAATATTGGTCATCTGTATTAATTGGCAGCTGGTTCTTGTTTTTTTTTATATTATTGCAGTCCTCTGATTGCAATCCGGATCGTAAGGCCCATGTTCAAAATTGATAGGGGTCCTTTTAAATAAAATAATTATCCTTGCAAAAAACTTCACTGTTTATTTCACTTGGACATGTTATAAATGTATTATAATACGGTGTCAATACACCGGGCCAAACACTGGCAGTTGTTTACTGTTAAAACTTGCGTTGGGAAGAAGCGATAATAATGGGATGCTAGCACTTTTATAATGTAAAAACCTGCACACATTTAAAGAATCTACGATTATACTAATGTCAATTCGAAAGCATCTACAAAAAAATGGCTTCCTCCATAGTATGTACTTGGTAGTTAAAACAGGCTGCGAACACTCAGCGTCCAGCCAAGCCTCGCACCATTCGAAATATCAATGTCTGGGAGCTTGCTCAAGCAACCCATAGGTGCTGGTAGTATCTCAATTTTTAACAAGTAGATATAAAAAAGGATAGTGATTTTGGGGTCAACTTTCGGCACCAGTTGGCTGCGGGATAGTTAAGACCTATTTTCACCTACATATAAGTCTACCAATTTTGCGTAAGTTTACCTGCAGCATAGTTTCAAAATGCTGTAATTTTTTTTATTAATATTTCTTTTTTGGTTTGTTAAGATGAAGCCATACTAAATAATGTAAGATCATACAAAATCATATGTTTTTGTTTTGAAAATTTGGTGGCTTACAAGTATTATAGATGCTTGAATTATATACTGCCTGTAGAACACACCTTGACCCTTAAAAATATCGGTCATTTAATAAGCCTATAAAAAATAAAGTATAAGGTCTATAAAAAACACTTTCAAGTCCAAACTCTCCTATTTATAAACCCCTTTTCGGATTTGATTTTATTGTATAATGTGGCAAAGTTAGTTTCTTTTATAATAATCTAAAAAAAAATATATATTTACGCCCAAACTTCACAAAATAAAATAAAATCTGCATTTTCTCGTTGTTATTTTTGACATCAATCAATACGGCCTGCACTCAACGAATTTGGATTCTTGAAGTGACCCTTATGGCACGGGCACAAGAACCATGCACTGGGCACAACTATTTTGTATCAATCACGCCCCGGCCGGAGCTGGAGACAGTTATGTGACTCCACGTCGCTTAGTTTCGTGAAATCAATTTCAAATTTCAGTTTTCTTATAATAAACAATGCGTTAAACAGGAATTAATATTTTTTACAGGCCTTTTCGAAATCAACCTGTAAAAAAATTCTCAAATACCTTTCCAAAAGCTTTTTCTCAAGTATTTTTAAACTCCTCCCATAAAGGGCGTGAATTCCGATTTCAATTTTTTCCTGAACTATTGGATCGCCTTAATTTTTCACATTCAATTACGTGCGGTCGTACGCGTTATGTAACAAAAATTGGCTTGGCAAATACGAATATCATATTATAAATTTAAATCATTGAAGTTTCGTCGGTATTAGATTAAGCAGCGCAATAAAATGAATAATTTAAATTAACAAAAAAGTCATCAATAAGCGATGAGCAACTTAACATAAATTCAGATTTTTAATATTCTTATTGTCATGTTTATGAATATTCTACAGGGCAAACTAAATATCCAAAACACCTGTATAAAGTGCATCAATTCTTGCATCAGTTGCACTCTATGGTATACAAACTGACGTCGTATTAAAAGAAGACATATTTTTAGTTATTTATTAGCAAACAACAACTGCTTTTGATGCTAATACTCCCAACTTGGGAGTCAATGAACTAGACAGGTAGCTAGTTGAACTGTTGAATACAAATAATATAATATTGTTGTCAAATAGAATTTATTGTTCACGATTTCATCGCAGAGTCAAAGGCCGAAGCACAGACAAAAACGTGTTTTATATATATTTTTTAATGTAAAGTTTTTTTTTTATAGTCTGAAAAACAAATCCTCGAATGAAGTAAATCACGACCCAAGCGACCTGCCTGAGCTATTTCTAAGGTACATATTTAGTTAGCCAGGACAAGCCGGTAGCACATTTTGTATTGTCCACAACAGCTGGTAGTGCAACAAAAGTTCACTGTTTAGAATGTCGTTTGTTTGTTTGTGTTCCTACATATTTCATCAAGGTGTTGTTTAACCAAGAAATTGTTTCCACTAGGTACCAACAAAAATTCTAAACGTTTTTCGTTTCGGAAGCGAATTCTATCCTTGTGTTCAAGTGGAGTAAATTCTATGTATAATAATTTATTTCTAGTGTCCTGTAATTATTTCTACTATACGATACTGGATTGTTTCGTAAGCAGTAGTTGCTTGAAATGTCTTGATAAAACCAAGGTCAATCAGGATTATGTTTTTTTTTATTTTATTTTTATTTTATTTTATTTTATTTTTTTTTTTACACGAGCTCCACACAGGAGGCCCTGAGGAAAATAATTTCCCTCAGGGCCTATGTCATCTTTGGGGATGCTGTGTGGAGGGGTTTTGGGGGAAAGGAAGGAGAGGAGAGTTCTGAGAAGGAAAAGGGTTTAAGGGGTGGGTAGGAATCTGGGGTTCAGTGTGTCCTGGTCATCCGCCTCCAATACCTAGACAAACCTAATCCCATGAACCCGGGCACCCCTGCTAAATCACCAAACGTAGCGAACCACTTGGGGTGACCTATGGCAGAGGTGTTGGTTATCCAATAAAGGTTCCCGGGGCGGCGGTACCCAATCCCGCCTCCCAAATTGTATAATAGCATAAAGGGATAGCATAGGCCCGTTCTCTATCGCATGAAGGAAAGACTAAGGATTTTAAAATTTAAAACGCGTTTATTCATAAGGGGGTAGGTAGTTAGAGGTAGGGAAAAAGCTACTTTTTCTCCTCTCATATGTGAACATATTGTATTAGATATAGACATGAGACAAAAACAAGGTACCTACTATTTAGATACAATACAAATTAAACCAGCATGCAAACATATAAAATAATATAAGATCAAATGTATCGTGGTGTAGAGATGAAAGGGGGGCTTTACATCACAAAGCATAGAATATTATATAGATACCTACTAAAAGAAACGAGCCAATTATCTTAATTGAAGTCTAGGGTAGGGACCAGTTGTTACCCAAATTTGAACAATTATCAAATTTCCGAGTTAAGTTTGTGAAAGTTCTATTCAACTGTTATTATATCATTATACGTCAGTTGCTTCACAGATCTGAAATAATAACAGAACTTGAATAGAACTTTTGCAAACTGGAAAATTTGATGAATTCTTCAAATTCTGTGAAACAACTGATCCTTAGGAGTAGTATTGGATGTTTTCAAAAGACTTGGATGTTTTGCCAAACTGAGACGTATTACAACAAAGTTTTTATAATTACGCGAACGGGAATGTAGCCACAATATAATGAGAGTATGAATTTACTTTCATTTAACTCAAGCGTATTATAATTGGCAAAGAGAAATAGCAGTGTTTTCACTATAAATACGACGAACATTTACGTAAAAAGATTTTAAAAAAACTTCTAATATGTTTATTATATGAATATGTGCCAACCCTCCCAAGTTACAACATAGGTATATACTTTTATATCGGTTGAATCTTCGTAAACCAATGGTCCGCGCTATTCAGAGTATCAGGGGTCAAGCAGATGGCGAGTAAGCCTGAGCCTGTGCAGGTCTGAGGTCAAACCACACACGAGGTCCTCAACGTGAGTAGTGGCCCGACATTACGGATAACAGAGCCTTTGTGGGGAGGCTTTTGGACGAGTGTCAAGGAATAATTGGATTGACGGTTATTGTATCGCTTGCATCGAAGATTACTGATTACTAATTGTTGTCTTACAAGATGTTTTATAAGGTGTCAGAGATTTTTCTTGATATATTATTAAAATCAATTTGTTTTATTTATTTATTTATTTATTTACATATGCATATATATTACAATACATTACAATGTGATACTTTGTCTGTCCAACTGGGCAGAATACCCGTTTTAGGACAGCCAAATTGTATATTTAGTTCATAATATTCTTAACAAAGGAATGGTTTCGTTCAAGATATCACGGGAATTTGCTTCTGTCAAGACAACTTTTGAGAAAATTAAGAATTGTATATAATTAAGGTATGGTTTCTTTATGTCTTTAAAAGAATCGCAAAGATGTGATTTTTTTCAAGGTCAATTTGGAGTTTTGGATTTGTTTTCTTTAGTGAGATCACAAGTAGGAGATTCTTTCCAGGCCATTTAAGAGAACATTTACAATTGCATAGTCAGAATTTACACATTTATAAAGCAATATTTGACATATGAATTCCCAATGTATTTATAACTATTTAATTTTAATAAAGTACTATAATTTTTAGAATTTCTTAAATAGTAGAAATTACACAATTATAATCCAACTATATGACAAATGATTTTTTAAGCTCGTTTTGGAGAACATTAATTTATTTAGTTGCTTATTTATTTCTTTTATTTTATGCCCAGATGGCTTTGTATAAATAATAAGGCAGTACCTCCATCTTTTACATGAGAAAACAAATAGTTTAGATAAAGTTACGATGGGAATAAAAAGTATATAAATTAAATAAAAATATAGGCAACAAAAATTTAGTACAGTGAGATATATAATATCAATGTGTTACGATTAAAAAAATACGTACATAATATAAAAACCCAAGCAACAAATTTAAAAGTACGTGATCTAAGGTTTGCAAAATTGCAACATTAACCGTGTCTTTTACACCTATAAGTATGTTTTGATGTATCAAGCCGATGCGATGTATCGATGGTACCGACCTCCTGTACCTCTCTATGGAGTTGCAGGAGTTCGAAACCATCGGACCTATCCAATTTCGAATTCAATATTTTAGGTAAAAATTTTATTATTTTTTGTATTTCTTGGGCATTAACTATGTAACAATTTCTAGACATGGTAATAATATGAGAAAACCTGGTAACTACCCAATATATAAAAAACTCCTTTTTACAGGCGATTTATCCTTAAAAATATCCAGTTTATTACCAGATCATATTTCTCCAGCTTTCTATACTAATTATAAAATAAAAAAAATGATAAATAATAAGGATGTTTCTAATAAATTTGTAAAAAACGGGATATACACTTTAGATTGTAACGATTGTGACGCACAGAATGTAGGTATGACAACTAGAAATTTCAAAACTAGAATCAGGGAACATGAACTTTGTTTAAGAAATAATAATTATTCTGAATTTGCGAATCATTTAATAGAGTCAGGCCATAGCTTCAATAAAGAAAACACAAAATTTAAATATTGCAATATAAATTCATTCTTTAATCTTTGCGCTTTAGAAACGCTCGAAATAAACAAAAAAATTAAATCTAAAATTAATTTAGTGAATAAAATAATAGCGCCTTGCAAATCTCCTTTACTAACCATGTTTCCGTATAATATTGACTCCTCCCACCGCTTTCCCCCTCCCCCCAAAATTATCCCTCCCACTACTCCCACCTAATTAATCTTTGGTACTTGCATATTATTTTTTAAGTTAGTTTTAATTCTGCTCGTGAATGATACGGTTGTATCGAAACCGGTCGCGGAAAAATTTAATTTAAGTAACAAATGTACATTGTAGCGCGCCATTTTTACGCTTGCCACTACACCATCTCTTTCCCCCGTACAGCGCCATCCTGCTCACCCAAAACTAGGCGAACCAGGCTGCGCAGACGCCTTCTGCGCATTTCCTACTCTCGATTCGCTACATAAACCACGCCCCGCAACAAGGAATGGCCTATATAAAGAGCTGCGAGCCCTAAATTAAACCAGTTCGTCTGTAGCTCGCTCTTGACTAGTACGCTCTCTTAGTTGCGCTTCGTCCTTTGGCACGACCCTCTAAGGAGTATTCTACTACCATAAGTAAAGCACCAACCAGACCCCGACTGCTGCCTTAGTTGCGCTTCGTCCTATGGTACGACCCTCTAAGCAGAACCACAGTCAGTTTTGTTGTTCCCAAAGACTAAACAGCAAGGTTCCCTCCGATCCCTTGCTCAGTTAATTATTATTATTGTGAATTGATACATTGTGACTATTTTTACTATATGTGATCTGTGAACTTACTTTAAATAAATAACATTTTACCAACAATTGTGTTATGACATTTAACAAAACTGTTCAAAAAACAAAAAAATTTATTATTCCAGCAAAAAGGTAAAAATTTTTTTATTCCAGCAAAACTCTTCTTATTTTAATCAAGGTTATTTTTGCATATGTGAAGTCATTGCATTGAGGAAGCCAGAGATGTGGATTTAGCCTTGGGAAAATATGGTCGGTTCTGTTCTTCTAGTCACGACATTTTCAAACTGTGGTGAAGCCACGTACGGATGAGTTATGTATGCCACGTACGGACGACTACCACGTACGGAAATACTCCGAATCCCACATTAGCACTCTCTCAATTAGTGTCTCTACAAATTGGTTTAACCGGTAATAAATAAACTTTATTTGACATTTAAAATCTTATACATAAGTCGTCCGTACGTGGCTTCACCACAGTTTGAAAATGACCTTACAAGTCGAAACAGCTGTAACTAAAACACTTACCAAAAAACTTGCAGAACTCGATAATAACATTATCAAATTAAATTTTAATTAAATTTCTAAAAATTAAAATAATAATTATTGCTTATAATAATTGTTACCCTTTGTGCTATGCATACAAATCTTGTCTTAAACGTTAGTTTAACAATTAAAAATAATAATTAATCTTTCCCCAAATAATCTGTTGGCTAATCTTATATTTTCCGATCTTCATGATGTGACTAACATATTGAAGTTTTCTCTCCGTGGTTCTCTTTCGAACTTTTTGGTTATTCGATGAAGAACACCATTAACTGTTTAATTAAAAAAATTATATCAATAAAGCTATCCTAAAGCTAAATAATGATGGGTGTCTGATTCATTTTTCTTTTTAAAATTATCAATTAACTTATTATTATACCTGTATTATTGTAATTGATTTCATTTCATGTTCCTAATAGAGTGACATGAAATAAAAATATCTTTCTCTGCAACAACCAACTCGTTTTTGTACTCAGTTATACCGCGCATACACAGCTTAGATAACCATTATACAAAAGATTTGGTTTGGTGAATTAAACCAAACCAAACGTAGCGAACCACTTGGGATGACCTATGGCAGGAATGTTGGTTATCCAATAAATGGTTCCCGGGGCGACGGTAAACATATACGCCTCCTAAATCTTAAGTAGATGTTGCACATATAAGAATGTCGTATTTTGCAACTCGTCAGTATTCATTCGGAATTGAAACGTTACTTGAAATGGCTTTAGGCTTGTTTGGTGACTAGATCTGAATAGCCAGGAAATTTTTACACATATCCTTATCCTCCCCACTATGTTCAGCCTCACAACATATCAAAATTAGGAATGCCATAGTCTTACTGACTCCAGACGGTTGGGAGCGGTTGGGACTCTTGTGTTTTGATAAAAGTTCTAAAAAATAAAAATATAAAAAAATTTAAATCATATGATTTTTGTAATTTGTGCGTTAGTGTACAGTGTATGCAGGTTTAGTCGGATTACTTGAAATGACGTGACTAGATCTGATTAGCCAGGTACGTTTTCCACATCTCCTTCCCCTCCCCACTACCCTCAGTATCACACCATACCAAAATTGGGGATGCCATTGACACTCACTGGCTCGAGACGCTGAGAGCAGTTGGGACTCTAGTGTAATTTTCAGATAAAAAAGTTATACGCAAGTAAGAATCTTTTACGGTTTTTTTGTTAAACTGACTGCACGTATAAGTATGTATGTCGTGTTTTGTGTTGCCGCTTGCTTCTTCGGAGATTCGAAATTATTGTTAGTAAAAATATTTTTACGCGGATTTTCACTCAAGATGCCTTCAGATAAAGGTACATCGACTTTGGTTGTACGGCCGTATATCCTCTTTACATACTTACTTGAAGAAAAAATCTTCTAAAGGATCAGGCCGGATCAATTGTCGCCGGATCAAATGTCGGCCGGATCAAATGTCGCCGGACCAACTGTCGCCGGACCAAATGTCGCCGGATCAACTGTCATGGAACCATTTTAAACTCATAACTAAGGAATAGAAAAAAAACCCTTTGATTTAAAAAAATTTGACAGTCAATCTCATTAGGATAACCTTGTCTGCGAATATGACCATAGATATGTATAACTACAAATTCTTATTTTACCTACTTACTAGACAACGTAACATTATTGATAACAATAATATAACTTAACTCTCTTTATTTGAAGTATTCAATTTCGTTTCGTTGCCAAGAAATTTCGATAGACATACAAAACACACAAATTCGGTTCATATCAAAGTCCTAACTACGCTAAGCATCTGCCATAGGAGTTGAATTCTTTACAATTCATTACATTCCTTGTTTGCTTATACAATAGTTGTGTTCCAACACCAAGAACAGGTGGCAGGTCTCAGCTGCACATCAGATGGACACCTGAGATGGATATTTATAACAGAGTGATGGACGTTTCTAATCATTTCTGCGAGTCATCTTCTGCCTCCTCCGAAGAGATTCAAAATTCAAACCCTTTGAGTTTCAGCAAGAGGCACACCATCGAAATGTGCGGACCACTATTATTATTTATTAAATGCCTAATTTATTTACATTAATACAATATTTTTTTGCTAAGTGGCATTATTGAACATCGATTTTTTTTAGCAGATTTATTTGAGGCGTTAAAAGAATACTGTAGTTTTATGAGGTTAAGAATGCAGTTTGGTATGCTTAGATCATGTCATAATTGGGATAAGTAACACGATGGCAATGAAAAAAAAATTGGTTGATCAATACAAAATCGATTTAATATATAAAGAATCATGTAGGAGTTTTTCCTGGCTAAGGAACTTTCGTTAGTGGACAGGTGTTCAGGGTGTGAAACTAGAATTGGTCTAGTCATAGACTAAAATGCTAATTCATCAAAGGTTCTAGTTGACTGAGGACGTGGAGACGTTTGATAGGAATGCCGCTACCATTCTTTGAAGAAAGGGGAAAGCCGAAGTAAATTATCGAAAATCTATTTTCTTTCGAATACGTATTTATATATTGACCGAAATACATAGTATACATTATATAAATTTCATAATATATATACCGAAATTATATCTACATAGATTCAGAGACACGCCATCTAAATATGTATTTTTTAATTGCAAATTTTATACTTTACTCCATAGATAATTGCCAGTTGCTAAATTCACAAGATTTGTATGACAGTGTTAAGAGCAGGAAAAATAGCTGACATGCGTATGAATATATTTTAAAAATAGCAACTGGAAATTATCTATGGAGAAATAAAAACTTTGCAATTAAAAATACTTAATTTGGTGGCGTGTCCCTGTACCTATCTGTAACTTCGGTTCAATGAGCTCTAGAACTAAGATTTTCTTTGATTTTCAAAATTGGAACAGCGACTATTTTATAACCTAATTTTTTTATTTTAAAACGATTAATTAATACTTCTTCTATCTTTGCAAATTCACTTTGTGGCGAATTTAACGTTAATCTTATCCTGACGAAGAAAAAATTGGTTTTGAAACATGTAGATAATTTTAATTAAATAAATTTTATTTTCCGAAGTGATTTGTCTCATTTGATTAATTCATAATCCTATATTTGAAATATGTAGGTACTTTTTTGTTTAAATTTTTGGCAGATCTCGAAACTTATTGAATTTATATTAACGGTGTTCATTCGAAGGGTAAAATTCTGATCGTCTCTAAAATTGACAATGTTTGCTTGGCTTAGGCAATAACCCCGAGGCAAATATACATATTTTTCA
The DNA here is from genome assembly GCA_929108145.2 of Limnephilus rhombicus. Classification (NCBI taxonomy): domain Eukaryota; kingdom Metazoa; phylum Arthropoda; class Insecta; order Trichoptera; family Limnephilidae; genus Limnephilus; species Limnephilus rhombicus. The sequence goes on along the minus strand of OV815272.1, from coordinate 15,864,746 downwards.
ATACTTTCAGCTTCACAAATCCTATAATTATAATATCTCTCCGCTAGTAAGAAATAATAATAATACTTTGGTTTAAAAATAACTTGCAATAAACAAAAAAGCCAGCCTTTCTTGAAGAGGACAAATTAACATGATATTGCGGTATTCTTTCGCTTTGATCTATCAATCATTTTTTAAGGTCGATAAGTGATGCTAATTATTATTAAGAGGTAGAGTAACGGCACAAAATAAATAGAAAAATGCTCTTCCGTGTTTCCTAGCACAGACGTCATGGGCTCCAAGGGTTGATGAACATGTAATCCAATATTAATTGGTAGATAGATTATGGTTCTCATATTAATTTCGAAAAAATTATGCGTCTAAAGTTTGGTTTGATGACCTCCATTACAGAGCAAAATACTTTTATCTATTAATACAAGATCACCAACTTCTTCTTCTTTCTTGAGCTGTCCTAACTCATTGCCTAGGTAGGCTGTCGGGGTCGGCTCTTTTCGTTCTCAGGTTGTAGTTTCTTCTGTTCTGAGTATTGCCTTCATCCAGGCCGTTTCTCTGAAGTATTTTTGAGCATTGAGTCATCCAGGAGTTACGTTAAGATAAGTTAGTTAAGATCACCAACTATAATACTAAAATAATAGCAGAAGTGTTAACAATATTAAAACATGTTTTTAAAACCACTGGAGCCATCACGCGAAATCAATAAATTTGCCTCGATTGCTCGCTATTTCCCAGAAGATCATTTTTTAAATTATTCGTCAACATTAAAAAAATTATACCTTAAAATTTTAACACAGAGACATAAACACGTATTATAGTGCTATATAGCCAATGAATAAAACTGTATTTTACCGTTCATCTCATATTTGTAGGATTTAAAAAAAATATATAAAAAAAATCGTAAAGTTTAAAAACGCGTGAATCCTGCATGTTTGTTACTTTTGAAACTGACGTGAGGGGTACTTATTCAAGTCAACATAGAATACTTTAGATTTCTGTATGTTGCCTGTGGTATACTTGATAATTAAAGGTGCATATTTATCGAAAAGGGACTTAATTTTAACCGTAAATAGCTGATCAAAAATTTGGAGTGTGCTTTAGACCACACGACTGAAGTAAAACTACAAGACGAACCTCGCCCAATGAACCCAGGAATCCCTGCTAAGTTACCAAACGTAGCGAACGGGGTGACCTATGACCTAGGGGTAACATATGACAATGGGATGAAATATGACCATGGGCTGACCTACGACCTTGGGGTGACCTACGACCTTGGGGTGACCTACGACCTTGGGGTGACCTACGACCTTGGGGCGACCTACGACCTTGGGGTGACCATTCTTATCCTTATCCTTATGACTCCCAAGCGTGCGAAAAGGCCCGACCGTTCGCCTAGCAATCGATCACCGTTCGCATCGATTACCGTTCGCATGACATTTTTCGTAACAATCACCACTTTTCGTAAGGCATTCGCCAGCTCACCTCTCACCCCCCCCCCCCCCCCCAAGTCGAGCGTGCGTATAGAAGTTTTACTTCAAAAGTATATGAAAAATTTATTTTTAATATCGTTTTAAAATAGTCTACAAAGTTCCGATTTGCGACATCTACGGTCATAATAGATAAAGCATTTCAATAGCTTCGTTTTAAAATAAATGGCTGGCCACGGAAATGTTTTACGAATGGTAGGAAAATGTGGTCCAATTTTGGACCGCTATCAATCGCAGAAAAATAAAAGTGGTCCATTTGTTTACCATAATCGCTCCAGTGAATATCAAACTTAGACCCGAACGTAACGTTCTCTGGGCCGTCTGCGATCTGCGTACAAAAGATTATAATAAGATTATAAGTTCATCGTAGAAGGCGATAATATCTGATGACTTTGTCGTATGTAAAAAGAGCGTTAAAAAACAGGTTCACAATCTATCTTACATCGGATGATTAGAGGTCTTAAGAAACTAGTGTACACTGTGCAGTGTGCAGTACGCAGGGTACAGTGTACACTGTACAGCCTCCCCAGCATAAGTGCTGATTAAAATCGCCTCTTTACTGGAAGGACTTCGTTATGAAGATTGATGGTCGATTGCGTGGATGGAAGGGACAAGAGATTGGTGTTGGAGGGACATTATTGTGTAGTTGAAGACTTTTATTGTCAGGTGAGATGAATGCGTGTTATATGGTGAAGAAATAGGAAAATAATGGGAAGCTATGCCACAATATAACACGTATGCAATGTATAGTTGCTTGACAATGACTATTTTTGTGAAATCTTTTATATTTTCTATTATAAATCCAAGCATTTAAACGACTGTTAGTAATTTGATTTACATAACACTAGCTGGTTCCCGGCGTGCGTTGCTATGCCATTCAAAGAAATATTTTGATTTTCCCTGCATGTCCTTTCCCGTGCGTCCCCGTTCCCTTCCACCTTCCCCGCCTCTTCCCTCTCCGCGAACCCCACCTCCACCGTTCCCTTTCCCCTGCCTTTCCTCCCTGCCGCTAAAATATATGAAATACACACATTTTCATTTATACAAATTTCATAACGCCAGAGCTTACCATTATATATAGCCTATATGTTATTCTGATGTATGAGCCATATTATTGTAAATTTTCATTAAAATAAATTCAGTAGTTTTGCGTGAAAGAGTAAAAAACACGCAGACATCTATACAAACTTTCGCATTTATAATGTTAGTTAGATTTATATTGTAATATTTCATTAAATGAAGACTATATTAGAGTAACTCAATCGAACATCGAAAACAGAAAAATGAGTAAAATATACGGTCACATCTAGGACTCAAACCCAGGACTTTCGCCTTGCCGGGGCGCAGCTCTATCAACTGAGCTTATGTGTCTCTATCCGATTCGGTCATATTTAACTGAATCATACTTCGACTAAGAACTACCAACATTATATTAACGCGTATTTTTATTGACTGCTATCTTTATGTATGATACGTATTTTTATTGACTGCTATATGTATGATACATATTTTTATTGACTGCTATCTTTATGTCTGATTGCAAGATTCAAAACCGAACTAAATACTATCCAGATAGTGTCTTGGATAAATTTTATCCAGTTTTAAAATTTTCATTGTGTGATGTACATTGACTTTTCTGCAAGTCTAGGGTAAATATTTATTTATTTTTAAAATCTCAAATTGTAATATTCAATTAAATTAAGACTGAAAAAATCTGAAAAAAGAAAAATCAGAAAAGTTACGGTCACATCTAGGACTCGAACCCAGGACCTTCGCCTTGCCGGGGCGCAGCTCTACCAACTGAGCTAATGTGTCCTTTCCTTTTTAGATTCGGTCGTATCTACTTTCCGACAATCGTACCAAGACGGCGCATATTAGAGTTGGTTACAATTTGTTTTAATTTAACAGACATTGATATACGTTTTTTATTTCATTTCTTGAGAACATGACGTGGTGACCCTTTGAACCATTTAAAACTTATAATAATATAGTGTTAATTAATGATTATTCGGACAATGAATAGCTCTTTAAGTCATCTAGTAATTTGATGCAATCCTTTAGGTTATTCATGGTGTAGTTTTCATACTTACTCTTATTTTAAATTGAATAATGTACACATATTTCGACTACCGTAATACGGGCATGTGCTTGTGCATAGTGTGCTGGTCGAAAAGAATGTAAAAAAAACTTACATGAATACAGAAAAAAATTCTTCTATCTGTAAGTACTCTAATTGGTTACATTCGTAATTTATTGAGAACCTCGATTCCTTTGGAGGCTTAAGGAAATATTAGGAATGGAGGAAGGTTGAAAGTGGGTAGGTAGTTTAGTAGAAAAATTATTTTGTAACTCAAAATAGATGTCAAATAGGATTTTGAATTCACATGGTAAGGAAGTATATCACCATCCTCTTGATAGCTTATCCTTAACAAACAAATACTTACCCGCAATACGTGGAAAATTCACATAATGATATATACCCACTATTCATAGGTTAGCACCGAATAATGAACTCTGATTTTGCAAATAAATAAATCGTAAATCCAAAATATTATTTATCCCATGTAAAAGCTATTAAGAGGTGTTTAAACACCTTCTTAGTGTTTCCGCCGATGTAATATTTGCCTGGTTTTGGTCTCGCTGGTTTTGAAACCTGTTACCCCAGCCTAGAGTTAAAGCCAAGAATTTTCCACTCACAGTAGGGATGTCGAAAGTGAAAGAAAATATCGATATATCGATGTATCGATATTTATTAAAATATCAATATCGACGTCGATATATCGAGGAAAAAATATCGATGTATCGATATGTCGGTCAAATTTTCAAAAGATTTTGCGTTTTTAAAATAATAGTGTATTCAGGTCAATATTATCAACAGTAATTTTTATACACAATGTGCATTATTTTAATGTACAAAAATCTCAATAAAAATGAAGGTATTTTTTATCAGTATTCCTTTTTATTAGGTAATAATTACAAAAATATCAAACACTAAAAAGTTATATTCTAACTTATAAAAAAAACTATACGTAAACTGACACGCACACAAAGTTTGTATGCGTATCAGTAATATTCTATTGGCGTATTAATCTGTCAAAAAGGACTTCGTGTTTGGAACAAGGTATAGTCAATAATCATAGACAATTGGGAACCATCACATAGGAGTGGCTTAGAAAAAAATTGCGATAAATAGCATACATTTCTATGTATGTACCTACACATATGAGATAGTATTAGTGATCACAAATACTAATGCAAAGACAATAGATTTGTAAGCTATTAATAGTTAAAAATTTCAACCGCCAGATGTCGTGACCCAATACAGTTACTTTTTTTCCGTTCGTTCCTTTTTTGATTTGGTTTTGGATTCTAGTGACTTAAGTTACATAAATAAATAAAAATATCGTTTTTGATACAATTTTCGTTATTTTGTATCGATATATCGGTTGAAAATATATCGGCTAAAAATATCGATGTATTGAATTAAAAATATCGATACATCGATATATCGATACTTTTTCAACAAGCCTAACTCACATGCGCTTTATAAATAATCAAAATATAATTTCAGAAAGCTATAGCGTAAAACTACTTGCTTGAAGAGAGTGCAGGTTTCATAAAAAAACTGCTTCCTAATTAAAATTATGGTAGAAGTACCTAATAATGTCAAATTTGTGAATCACTTAAGAATGAGGATTGTTAATCAATTTCTTCTGTTAATCAATTTTAATTTCAGCGTAAAAAAACGCTGAAACAATATTTTGATTTCATTTAATTTATCTAGAATACCCGAAATGATACGTATTTATTTCGTTCAAATAAATAAAATTTTAGATTATTTTATGGTACCTAAATCAAATTTACAAAAAACTAACATAGGCACTTCTAGCATTAACCCCCATTAAATAACTTGGCCTGCTTTGTTGCTAAATTAACCCGGTGTCTTGGGGAATGGGTCAAAATGACCCGCCATGTTTTAAATTGCTTGTGGTTTTATAACTACGCATGTGACATTGCCGTACTTCTCATTAGCTGGAGGCGATGACTTTCTTTAAACGTTGTTAATGAGAAAACAGTCGTACGGCGATCGCTCTGCGAGTTACACGAGCCTCAAGCTGAAAAAGGTAACTATAACCCTTCCCCGTAATACCATTTTGCGCCGACTGCATTCGTAATGATGTTTATTAAAATGATAATAATTATAACTTTTTGTACTTTTTTTCAAAGGCTATTTTGTTAAGTTCCTAAAGAGGCATTTAAATTAAAAGTATGATTAAGCTAGAGGATACTAATTTTTTAAAACTTTTTTTGAGTAGTGTTTTTATTGATTAAAAAATAAATAATTTATTTATTTTTGTCGATATGATGTCATGTTTTATTTCTTTAATAAAGTGCAATATAGTTTTAAGCAAAAATTTCTATTTTTTCTATAAATGTAATGAAATACCTGGTATTGAACAAGTGGGTCATGGTGACCCAACCCCCACGTCCGTTTAACAAATTTCCACCCCCATGACGCCGGGTTAAAACAACAGTTTTCTTACGTTACTTATTATTTCCAAAATAAATATTCACAGAAAAAGTGTTGTACACTCCTACATACTTCGAAAAAGGTGATAAGAATCACAAGAAGGTAATAGTTAATAGTCAAGACCACATCACAATATGATTATATTTTCGTGCAGCCACTTGAGAAAATTGTTGACGGCATTGAAACGAGGTCCCGGAGGTATGCAACGTGTATTCGAGCATAATAGGTTGTGTTAGTTGTGCATAGCGGGTAAGTGTAAGAAGGGGCGTTACAGAGATACAGACAGACAGATTGATTCGGTAACTAGACAGTTGTGTCGACTCACTGTGCGGCCGACAAAAGGCCACAATTACCGTGAATTACCGTTAATGATGGACACATGCCTGCTATTATTTGTTTAATTATATCAAAATGAGCATAGTTTTAGTAATTACATGGTGGGAATATGTATTTATTTTATTTTATGTTTTTATGATGAATTAATTACATAGGAGTTGGTATCTTACCTATCCCACTTAGAAAATGTCTGAATTGTTTGAATATGGCGTCAAGTCATAAGTCGTGTGCAAGATTTTATTTTTGAAGTAAAACCTTTTTAGAACCGTTGTGATTTGAAACTCAATGAAACGAAAAAGCGACACTAAAAAGAGACAAACACATACATCTACAGGATTTAGCTGCGAAAGAATGAGATAGAATAATCGGTAGCCTCCCCACTTTTGTCTACTATAGTTTTCTGAAGGTTTCACTTCTACCGCCTGTAAACTGCACACTTATTTTTTGAAGTGAAAACTTCTTTAGCACCGTTGTGATTTGAAACTCGGTGAAGCGAAAAAACGACAATAAAGAGACAGACACACACACATCTATCTATAAGATTTAGTCTGCGAGATAATGAGATAGAATAATCAGTCTCCTTTTTGGGCGACGCTTGTTTACTTTAGTTTTCTGAAGGTTTCACTTCTACCGCGTTGAACTGCACGCGGGTAATGTTATTTTTACAAGCTGATATATCTACCTATATTGTCCTCGACGCTAGGAGTTCATCAGTGATACATATATTTTTTTTACATGAGCTGCACACACGATTCTCTGAGGAAAATAATTTTCCTCAGGGCCTATGTCATCTTTGGGGATGCTGTGTGGAGGGTTTTTTTTAAGGAAAGGAAGGGGTTTAAGGGGTGGGTAGGAATATGGGGTTCAATGTATCCTTCATCCGCCTCCAAGACCTAGACAAGCCTCACCCCATGAATCCGGTTTATAAAAAATGGTCTGATTTTTCGGATTGAAATTTTCAAAAAATCGCCAGGGTTTCAAAAATACGATTAAAAAAAAAAACAATACGGAATGTCGTAGAATATTTGCCTAAACCGGATTTTTTTTTAAAAATGTTATGCAAGTGGCTTATTGAAATTGTATGAATAGTGCGACAATTGGTGTTTCCACATGAACATAAGTGCACATGATTTCAATACGCACCTTCTTGCTAATAATTTGAATTAACTCAATTTTCTGCAACAGAATAGAATGTGTATTCGATATAAACAGGAAAAATCTTCAACGCATTGACTTTTTTAGAAGGTATTCATATGCCAACAAGAAGAATTCGCTAATCACATTACTTGTAGCGACGACTTCAAAGCTCCATCTACAATATATTCATTAACAGTCCACAATAGGTTACACCATACCACTTATTTATGGTGATTTTCGAAATATTCTAGTTCAATCTGGAATAAATTTCAAAAACCTCTGCATAACTAGTTATATTAAAATTTGTCAAACAGGTACGTTAGAACTTCTAAAAGAGTATTACTTCACCAAACCCTGGGGAACATAGCGAAGTCAGTGCATTTTAGTCCGGAGTCTATTATCACCCTTCTTCATTTTTTTTTACTTTTTATAAGAAGAAAGACAAACGTTCTTGGGGAAAGAATAATCACTAATCAGTCAATATTTTTATTCCTTCAGCTTGATATAATATAAGCTGAAAATGTTGCTTTTGTCTTAAGAGGGCATTACCAGAGAAAACCAGAAATAAATCATTTTCAAATCAGATTTTAGACGTATTGACTCTTTTCCACAAAAAATTATAAATGGATTTCGAAAGATTGTTCTTTTATCTAGCATTCGCATGTAATAAATTTTGAGATTTTTAATTTATTTTTAGTATAATAAGGTTATTCCATAGGTCGTTGGCAGATTTGTTATATTTTCAAAAAAGATTTTGTATTATACCACACCCATTTCAAATAATATAATCATGCAGTAAAACAAATCAATACATTATCTAGCAAACGCATGTTTTAGAATTTTAATTTTTGTTTCAATAAAATCATTAAAAAATATGTACGTACATGTGTTTGTTGACGAAAATTGATCCATTTGTGTATTTATTTGCGCACTTACAAACTAATATATTTCAGATTTTTTTAACATTCTTATTAAATTTAGACATTATTGAAAAATGATAAATACTTATAATCAAAAAATAACTACAAAAAGTATATTATTTTAATAGTTTTATGAACACGCCTTTCAGCATTTTTGGATGAAGGTATAAATTAAAGCTAATTTGAATTGAAATAAATTCGATATTGAGTTATAATTTTAAAAAGCTGGTACGGTGAATAATTAATCTTTCTCATTGTAACCACCCTGCACGATCGTAAGAACAACTTTCGACGAAATGTGGATTTTCGTCCGCTGGCTGGTTAAACGCTCTTAACGAAGGTCTGATCACTTCTGGCCAGATAGTGGACACTGTATCGCTGTCCGAAACGTTGACTAAAGAAGGATATAGCGCAACACGGTATCCCCAAAACTAACGAAAATGCTTTATAATATTTAAATTATATTAAGAATCCAAATATAGGTATATAGATAATAGAAAAAATTCATCGGTTAAAAAGTTACCCGATGGCGTGACCAGGATTTGAATTGGGAACTTTCTGCCATCTGGGGGGTTTGCTTCCAAAATACATGGATGACAAGAACCAAAAAAAATCTAAATCAAAAGAATGTAGGGAGAACTCACCAGCCCTCAAAGCGTCCATAGGCACCGAGGGGTAGGGGATGGAGTAGGGGTAGCCTTCCTTCCTCAGAGTCTTGGGCTTCCTCCTCGGCCGGTACTTGTAGTCGGGGTGTTCCTTCATGTGCATGGCACGCAGGCGCTTCGCTTCGTCGATGAAGGGCCGCTTCTCGTCCTCGCTGAGCAGCTTCCACTCGGCTCCTGGGTAAGGGATGAAAGTTAATAAAAGATTGGTGGTGTAGCAAAGACAAGCTGACGAAATCGCACTTAGAAACGTCTAGTGCCACGCGCCGATAGGGCTTGATTTATTAATTGTTCACTTGCGTTCGCTGCTTGCTTACCACCCAGCACACTCTTGACCACTGCGGGACGACGCGCAACGCCAACGCCGAACGCCGACGCGTCTTGTTTTTACGATATTGCGATTTTGTTTTTGCTCGAACTTTAGGTACCTAATTACCAAAATTATTATCAAAAGTTCGATAATTTAATACTGTCGATTTTGTGAGCAATCTTTAGGGCACTTTGCAAAACTGATAAAAGCTTATTTTCCATTTTATTGAGAAAACAACAGTTTCAATATTTTATGTTATGGTAAAACTATGTATAATAATTGAACCAATAATATGTTTTCACTGAAGTTTCTAAATTGTTAGTGAATATAAAAGAGTCACAATAGTCTATGGCCAGGAGAAGGATATGGATCTAGCCTGTGTAAAGTCTGGACTAACAGATACTAGATCCATCTACACAACAGAGTAATGTGTACCTTTTGCGAAAAGGTTATTAAATGTTTTATTTTTTATTTTAACTTTATGAGTAAAACCCCAAATTGTAATATTTAAATAAATGAAGACAATATAAGCGAAACTCAATCCAATATCTGGAAACAGAAAAATCAGAAAAACATATTGACACCTCTGGGACTCGAACCCAGGACCTCTTGCTTTCCGGGCAAACGCGCTAACCACTGCGCCACGGTGTCGATATGAAATTCGGTCATGTTTAACTGTACCATACTTCAACTAAGAAACACCTACATTATCTTCATTTTCCTTTTAGCGCATATATTATTGGCAACTATCTTTATGTATGATTTATCCAGACACTATCTAGAGAGCATTCAGTTCGGGTTTGAATCTTGCAATCGTACATAAAGATAGTTGCCAATAATATATGCGCTAAAGAAAATGAAGATAATGTAGGTGGTTCTTAGTTGAAGTATGGTACAGTTAAACATTACCGAATTTCATATCGACACCGTGGCGCAGTGGTTAGCGCGTTTGACCGGAAAGCAAGAGGTCCTGGGTTCGAGTCCCAGAGGTGGTCAATATGTTTTTCTGATTTTTCTGTTTCCAGATTTTCGATTGAGTTTCGCTTATATTGTCTTCAATTATTTGGTTATTAAATGATTTTACATTTGAAGATGTCAGATTCTGAGTTAAATAAATCGAAATCCCTGTAATAAATGATTCAAAATGTAGAAACGGGGAAGTACCTTTTTTGGCTCCTCTTTAAAAAGTTATAGGCGGATTTTATTCTACATACCTTCTATTCTACTTATTTTATGAAATGACGAAGAATCTCGTGTTCTTTTTAGAAAGAAAATTCGATTTGAACTACATTGAACAAAACACTACTCGAATAGATAAAAAATAGAGTTGAAATTGAGAATTTAAGGAGCTGTCAATAGTGTCAATTAATAATAAAATCATTGTTTCAAAGGTCTAAAACTAAAATGTAAATTTAAAGCAGAAATCAAAACTGAACAAAACAAAAATCCATCATTAGAATGATCAAATTCGAATATCAGAAACCAAAAACAATGAGGCAAACTGGCAATTAGACTGCGAAAGCTCTAAATTAAAACTGCCGTCTCTCGGATCCGGGAAAAATAACGGCCGATTGCTCTCAATAATGAATGGCTGTTTGGGTCCCGCGGGAGGGGAGGGCCTTGGGGAGGTGGCGCTACCCCACAACCACCCCCTTCCCAGTCGATATTCAATTGTTCGGCTGAGTCGTCATTTCGGTGACGTCACAATGCAGCGACAATGGCGACTCTATCTGGCCCCATTGTGCACCCATACGCCGGCGCTCATTTCCATTATCTTCGTCTGGCATAAAGGCTACACGGGTAACTCCCTGTTCTCTGCTCAGTACCCGGTACCCAGTAGTCCTGGAGACTCGGAGACCTGGTCCACATTGTGGAGACGGCGGAGGCTTTCACCGTAATGAAGAGTATTTTTGCGCGATTCTGGCACAATGCGGGGAGTGTGTGTGTGTGTGCGTTATGTGTAAGTGTGTTGGCGTCTCCTCCGCAATCTCCCGCCCATCTACCTATTTGCTTTTTGTTGGCAAGGAGTTTACAGCGCCATTATGGGGCCGGGATATCTGCGAATAACAAAGGAGCATTATCATCGAGTTGCGATGTTTCGGGAGAGCGGAATAAATATTTTATATCTTTTATTGACTGAAAATGGTTTATCAATATCCGTAAAAGCAAAGACGTATCTATCATTAATAGAATTGATAGTTGAGTTTCACTTCGACAAAGGGAGACTGTTTGTGTGGGTACCTCCTGGAAAGACTAAAAAGCAGAAAATGATTATTGGGTTTCTAAAATTTCAGCGATTTTCCTTTATTTTATTCTTTGAATAACTTTCGTTGTTCGTTTCACTTATACCCGGGGTTTCCACAAGGGACGAATTATCGGCCTATGTTTTTCTTCATCTTATACTATAGTCAGTGTTGTATTTTATCGGTATTTCTTTATTATTTTAATTCGCAATTACGAAATATAGCCATTATTAAAATTAATAAAGGAAACTAAAAAAGCCTTCCTTAATGTAAAGCGTCCCATGTAAATTGGAAACGTTTTGCATGTCTTATTGCTCTGAAGAACAATCGCGAATATTGCCATCGCAGCGACTATATTAAAGGATGCATTCGTTATTACCTTCGCAATTCTATGGGAAACAATACTGCTACGTTATTGAAATGGCCGTTGTTTCATTGTAAACGATCTGAATAGTCTGGATTGGTACAAACGTACGAATATGCTGGAAACAAAGCCGCCATTGAATGAAAGAGAGACAAGACAATTTGAATTCATCTTTCTGCAAGACAATGGAAGGAACATTGTAGCTCGCTGTAAAGGAACAATCGGACGAGAGCTGAGCTATCTGTCTCGCTTTACAACGCGCATCGGAACACGAGAGCAAAAGAGACGGATGAATGAGCATTGTTGGGGGGACAGTGGGGAAAGAATACCTGAATAAGTATTGTCAGTACAGGTGAATTCTACAGTATTCTGTATTATGGAAGGAAGTAGTAGCGATACTGGGAGGAAAGAGAAGCGAGTAGCCCGGACTTTGGGCTGCTTGCTGCTGGTTCGCGTTTTATTCTTATTTGTATCCCCCTTTCTTTCTGCTTTCCTGGGATCGCGCTAAAAGCGTCAAGTAAATTTTACATCATATTTATTTGGGAGATTAGAATAAAATTTGTATACTCTACACCCTAGATAATATTAATCAAATATATCTATCAATTTCGGTTGTCTGTCTGTGATTGTACCTCGGCTCTGATTCACTCGGATTTGTTTTTAATTTATTTGTAGTTTTCAAATTTGTCAAGATTCCAGACAAGCGGATGAAGTACTTACCTATAATATTTATTAGAAGACAATTATTTGATTTCTATATTTGTAATGTTTATTTCTTTTGTTTCAATTTCTTAAGGTTAATCTTGATATCTAAAGCCAGAATTGATGATTTTTAAAGTTTCTGCACTTTTTAGTTAATGCGCAAAATTATGAATCTAGCAATATTTTTTTACGGATCTGTGCCAGTTCGGCCTCTGTCTAGCAATCCGGACTAGCAATCCGGAGGGCGCAGGTTCAAATCCCGGCGTGTGCAAGTAAATTGTAATTGATTTATGGTACTTATTTATAAATTTTATGATCCAAAATAATGTAAGGCATATTTTCGGCACGTTCCACAGTGAAAATGTGAGATTGAAAATTATTTTAAAACTTGTTTTTCAATCTCCCCCCCCTCCACTAAATTGAAATAAATTAATTTGGGAAATAAAAATGTACCCAACCTTGGCCTTGTCGTATTATAAAATATATGAAACAAAATCTTATATCAATTACATTGAAATTTCGTGAAATTCTCGATATTCATTGATTTCGTATAAGCAGCTTACTTTCACCAATCCCCCCCCCCCCCTCCACGTGCTGCCCACCCACTTCAACACCTACACCTACATCCTACACCCCACACTCCACACCCTACACCCCATCACTCCACCGGTTTGTAATAATTAATATCTTATCTCGCACCAGCAGCACGCAACAATGCCGACAGTATTACGCTGTAAAAGCACAACATGCCGTCCCCCCCGTACCCCGCACACCCAGTCTCTCACCCACACGAACCACCTCGTTCTACACCCCACCCCCCCTCAATGGAAAACTCCTGCTTACACTTGAAAACATCCCACCGCCCATGGGAAAATAAATACCCTCTAAGTTTCCCGCCCATACTTATTGCTTATTACTTATCAGGTGTCATCCAGAAAGTGGGCGAGATTCCAGATACAGTTGGCATGAAGATCTGATATTATTGATGCGTGTTATATTATGAGTAGGTATAAACGGAGAAATTAAGCATAAGTTTTCATGAAAATAAAAATGAAACAAATTGCGACAACGAGTTCAGAATTTATTTAAAAGCTTTCTATAAATGAGATGCAAAGCTCAAGAATATATAAGCAACAGAGAAAATAAAATAATAATTCTTATATCAGTTTCAGTACATTGTTTTCTTTCACCCGCCTCACTAGACAAAGTCTGTTCCGAGGCAGATTTACCTAGGTACATATGATTTCTTTTGCTCATTTAGATACGTCTTATAACATGAAAGAGTGACGTACATTATGTAGGAATCTTTAAATTTGATAGAAAAAGTTGGCACGTGTTAGATTGACATAAGACATTTTAACGCTGAGGAAGAGTTTGTCTTTTTCAATAATAATTATTGTTTTTTTTCATAAATCTAGGTATTTTATATATTTCATGCATCAAAACCGCAAATTAATATTGCGAGTACATCTGATATTTTTATGGTGGAATAACTTAATAAGTAAAATTTCAAAATGTAAAAAAAGATAACTGTACATTATTAAGGAAATGTTGAAGGTGTTACATATCTTGTCATTTAAACTGCTCGAGATATTAGGATTAAAGGGATTAATCTCATCCTTATCCCTTTCGCTAAAACAACTTTTGGCCAAATAAATTTTAGATATGAGTACTTTGTAACAAAGTTATATGTAAAGTGTACTTTCTACTTGCCATTAGACAGAACACAACTTGTTTTAAATAAAAAATCAGATACCAAGTCTTGGAACATCATCATCATCAGCCAAGACAGATCTAATATCAAAACCAATTTATAAGTATGCATTTCCAATAAAACGATTCTGATTGTAAATTGTCTTTTACAAAATTTGGCATTTTTTTTAGATGGTCAAAATATTTTCGCTTTACAATAAAATGTAAATATTTTTTAATATTTCTGAGCACATTCAAAAACCAAAAACTGTTTTAGAAATGTGATGAAGTACCTACGCTTTCAAATGATAGAATTCGAAATAAAAATATTTTTTTTGTTTTGCATACAAACATAAAAAAGTTTTCAAAATGGCTCACCTTACGTTTTTTCTAACTAAAGTTACTGATAATAAAAAATAATAAAAGCACGTACACATTTTATTAGACAAATGTACAACAAACACATATTGTAACCTCACTTTTTTGTTGCTCTATGTAAAAATATCTTATATAAATTCCCGAAGTTTCAAATTTTGATATGTTTTAAGATTTTCACGGCCAAAAGCATTTTCGTTATTTGTTTTTGGGGTGTTATGCCGTGTTGCGCTACCTCCTTCTTTAGCCAACGTTTCGGACATCGTTGCATTGTTCATCACCCCTGTCCATTGTCCCTGATGATGGACACTGCAACGATGTCCGAAACGTTGGCTAAAGAAGGAGGTAGCGCAACACGGCATAACACCCCAAAAACAAATAACGAAAATTTCAAATTTTTGTTTTCAATTTGCGATTCAAAACTTTGTATACATAAAAGTGTACATTTTACTTTTTTCGTGACTATTTTTTAGATTGGAATATAAAGCGTGGTGTTTTTCCTTTCTAACAACTATTAGAACACATTTCTAACTATGATAGTAAAGGAGTTACAGCATTTTATATGAGACCTATGTGCGTTGGGACGAATATGGTATCCCGTGATTAAACGGGTTAACAAATTTATACATAAATTAAGCAAATGTGTGAACTTTGTGTATATAAAAGTGTACATTTTACTTTTTTCGTGGCTATTTTTTAGATTGGAATATAAAGCGTTGTGTTTTTACCTTCTAACACCTATTAGAACATATTTCTAACTACGATAGTAAGGAAGTTACAGCGTTTTATATGAGACCTATGTGCGTTGGGACAAATATGATCTCCTGTTATTAAACGGGTTAAAAAATTTATACATAAATTAAGCAAATATGTGAACATTGTGTACACAAAAGTGTACATTTTCCTTTTTTGGTGGCTATTTTTTAGATTGGAATATAAAGCGTGGTGTTTTTCCTTTCTAATACCTATTAGAACATATTTCTAACTATGATAGTAAGGGATTTACAGCATTTTATACGAGACCTATGTGCGTTGGGACAAATATGGCCTCCTGTGATTAAACGGGTTAACAAATTCATACATAAATTTAGCAAATATGTGATTGATGTGATGTTTTTTAAATCATATATTATGTGCGTATAAGGATTTTATTACGACATAAGCAACTATGTACCTATTTTACAAACCACAAATAAATAAATAAACCAATATTTAATCATTGAAGACAATAAAAGAGAAAAAGCCAGAAATTTTTGAAATATAATTATAAAATAATAAATATAATGTAGAAAATAATAAATAATAAAATAAAAATAATGTAGGAAAGCCGCCTTTCAAAAATATAACTATTTTCAGAACTCTAAAATATGTCGAAACTGTTAAATGTCAGACAGTGCCTACCATAAACATTTGAAAAATGAATATTTTGCCCTAACGTTGAATATTTGTCTTAATGTCTACTGAAACTTTGGGAGGAGACCGAGCAATGTTTCCCACAAAATAGGGGCAATGGAAAAGTAGTAGCTTCTACAAAGTCACCACGTAATTAATTGGATGTTTAAAAAGCTGGTAGCCCAAAGACTCTCATTGCTACCCCACGAAGCGAGGGGTAGGGCGGAAACGTGTCCGCAGGGTCGCCATAGGCACAGTTAGTTACCCAGACTAGACCATAGATATAAGCGAAGCGATCCCCTATTCCATTGTCTATGTTTATTGGATGATTCCCGCCAACTCATCGCGGTGCATCTGTCACTAATGACCGATCTAAAACTCGAACGCCATTGGTCGGACCATGCCCGGCGTGAAGTCCTATGACCAATGATATTCCAGAACTGATTGGACGCTATAAGGAGTTGTTGTCCTTTGAAAAGCATTTCCGTACATTGTACGTAGTGTACCGACGTAAAGGATGGATACTGTGGCATGTTGTTCAGGACACAATAAGCTGTCCTTTTGTTGGGCATAATGAAATGACGTGACATAAAAGTTAAAAGCGAAAGACAAAAGAAAATTGGGAAGACGCTGGAAATTTATTGCAAATCTAGGACTAATATATGAAAACATGACAACTACCATTCACGAACAGCGCCGTTGTGGTGATTTTTCACAAAATCCACTTACAATTTTTTATTTATTTATCTGCAAAAAGTATATTTACATTGGGTTTTTTTATGCCTGTCTCACTAGGACATACCTGTGTCGAGACAGGCTTTAATTATATTATTATGTTTATTACTGGAACCGACCCGTAATAACAACACGGTTTAATATCAATGTAGGATTTGTGAAACTGGAAGTGTTTATAAAAATAAACATATTGCCTTTCAAAATATGTTCAGAAATTTATCATTCAAATGGACACCGTTAGTAAACATGAAAAATACGATATCTGTCAAGAATTTAAACAAAAGAAATAAATATTTCAAAATCGAATTACCAATTAATTAAATAAATTTTGTTTCTACTTTAAGGCTTTTGTGAATCGTTCTTACAACCAGTTCCAATTTTGAAAATCACAGCAAATCCCAGTTGTAGAGTTCGGTGTATATAGAAGCATACCAAGGAAATTAATACTTTTTTATTATTATGAGCAACATTAACATATTTTATTTCCTTCAAAAATCGACTAAAACTCAAAATGGGGCTGTATAAAAAAAAAGTTTTTAGAAAATGCTCGGAAATGGAAGAAAAGTGTTTTTTATATTTATTCCAGGTTTGAGGTTCGTAAATAATTTACCAGTATCTTCTATCCATGTATTACGAAACACAATAATAATTCAATCCAAAAATGTAATTTAGCAGAAATAACAAAAATCAATATTTGGAGAACCAAAATAATCACATGAACAAATAATGCTAGACGCACATATTGGTGAAGTCTACAATTCTCAAAAAAGCACTTAAAAATAGAAATCTTACGTTATTTCAGTAGTCTACGTGACATTCTGCTTTTTACCACAACTAGGTTTGTTCATCTGCAGTTGTGCAAATATGTATTGGCAATTGAAACAATAATAATTACAATTCTCAGCTCTGGCGCCATGATTTTTCGCACGATCGAAAATTATTTACCTTGAAAAAATACGAACAATGTTCACCTTTGTTTTATAAATTAATCGGTTCAAGGTTAAACAAAATGCTCTGAATATTCAAATTAAATTTTTCGTTTTATCCGCCGACAAAGTATCCACAATTCATGATGTGTTGATAATAGACTTGGCGTATTGACGCCACTATGACTTATATAGGAACGTGGAAAGGGAAATGTTTTCATAATGATTTTTTTTCTTTTTGAAGTAAAACTTAGAAGCGTTACGAAAAGTGTGATCGGGCGTGGCGAACGGTCGGGCCTTTACGCACTCTTGACTTAGGGAGTAAGCGAATAAGTTACGAGAGCGTTATGAAAAGTGTGATCGGGCGAGGCGAACGGTTGGGCGAGGCGAACGGAAGTTGAGAGGGAGATATAAGTTAGTGAAGTTTTACTTCAGTCGTGTGGTCTAAAGCACACTCGTTTTTTTTTACATGAATACCTTACAAGAGTCCCAGCTGCTCCCATCTCGAGCCAGTGAGGCTACGGCATTCCCGATTGGGGTATGTTGTGGGGCTGAATATAGTGGGAAAAGAAAGGAGAAGGGAAGAGAAAGGTGGGGAAGTACCTGGCTATTCAGATCTGGTCACCGAATACGGATAAAGCCATTTCAAGCAACGTTTCAATTCTGAATGGTGGTCTTACACCGGGGCGATACTAAGAGTGTGTTCTACTCTGGAACGTGCCACAAACAAAAACTATATTATTTTTATTTAATAAATTGTGAAACAACACTTCGGATTGCTAGTTGAGAGCCTTACCCCTCGACACGGAAACAAAATTTGTGTTGCGCATTTTAAAATATTTAGTTAATTTGGAAGCTTATTCCTCAAGTTAGAGTTTTCCTAATTCTCAAAAAACACCATATACGAGCTACTCCGAAACTAATTACCTCATATTAC
The DNA here is from genome assembly GCA_929108145.2 of Limnephilus rhombicus. Lineage (NCBI taxonomy): Eukaryota > Metazoa > Arthropoda > Insecta > Trichoptera > Limnephilidae > Limnephilus > Limnephilus rhombicus. The sequence continues at coordinate 15,846,003 of OV815272.1, read as the reverse complement.
TGCTACACTAAAATAAAGGTAGGTAATATGTGCCGTAAATATACAATATATTATTTTTAAATGAATTAATTGTGAAATAACACAAATTAATCAAATAAAATTCATTCGCACGCGCTGGGATTCGATCAAGCGACCATCGAATTGTGAGTCAAGAGCCTTACCCCTCGACCACGCGGCCGTAATAATATTTATTATAAAGCATTTCTTAACCTTACTCTGTTAACAATATTATTACATAATTTGAAACGCTTCCGATGAAAAATCTCACTTCTAGTGAGTACTAGTATTATTATTTTTTTACATGAATACCACACAAGAGTCCCAACTGCCCCCGTCTGGAGCCAGTGAGACTATGGCATCCCCAATTGGGGTATGTTGTGAGGCTGAAGGTGCTAAGTAGGGGAAGGAGATAGGTAAGGGTAAGAGGAAGGTGGGGAATACCTGGCTATTCAGATCTGGTCACCAAACACAGCTAAAGCCATTTCAGGCAACGTTTCAATTCTGAATGGTGGTCTTACACCAGGGCGATACTAAGAGTATCTTCCAATTTTAGCATATCTACTAAAAGATTCCATAACAGTTGATCCCCGACAGTTGCTACCCCGACGTACTTATATACATTACGCCGTCGGTGTAGGGATAATAGGTATATCTACCTAAACAAAATATAACTAAATGGCCCCGAAGGGGTGATCATAGAGGGTGTACCGCCGAATATAAAACATTTTTTTCTTTCAAATGTAAGATAAAAAAAGCATAAAACATTTTTTCTTTCAAATGTAGGATAAAATTATACATCGTGTACCTAAATAAGTTCGTTTGATATCCATTATTAAAGTTATTTTCTAAGTTGAATTTGGGTTTGAAGTTGGTTAGTAATGCAAAAAAAAATATAATTTTATGTTAAATATAATTTCGGAGTACCAACTGACGGGGGATGAAGTGCCATGTCACCCTAATAAAAATAGGCATACCTAGTTCGATTTATTTAGAAATGAAATATTATTTTATAAGAAACTGTATGATTCAATAGTTTTTTTTTTTATTTCACACTAACGTGAAATGAATACTTGAAGAGATGAACCGTAGGTAAGTATCTACACATTTATGATTTTATGTAATTTTGAGTTTGAGTTAAAAATTAAAATGTATATTTTATCAATAAATCACAGGGACCACATTTCGATAGATCTTATTCCAATGGATAGGAAACTAAATGGTAGGTATGGTATATTGCAGTTCTGACTTTCTGACCACCACTTCCTTAGCAGGTAGGTAGGTATGAAGATAGCTACCAATATCCTAAACGTATCATCATTCCCCATTTCAGAACATAAGTAGAAGGAGGATCATTCAACTCTAAGTTCACAACCCTTGGAGAATTTTACTGAACAGAAGCATCTTTGCTTTTGGGCAGCTGCATAGAGCGGCAATTTTTACCCTAAAGATTTCGAGCATTGTTTACAGAAACTTGTACAACTTTAAAAATATGTAAGTATTTTTTTCTGTTTCAAATATAGAGGCGCCGACTCGCCTAAGTACGCTTGCAGAAGGTCGATGGTGATGTTATCATTGGTGTTCTAGTCAGGAGTCATAAATAAACCACGAATACTTAATTTACAATTAAACATTAAAATTCCCCACATGGATATGTGAATATGACACGTGTGTCGAAAAACCAATTAACAGATGCGTTGAGTTTCGTAAATCTGATTATCCACGGTTTTTGTTTATCTCCCAGTATTATTTAAATTTTTCTAGAAATATCTATCAAAATATTACAAAACATCTAGCTTATCTACACCCAGGTATAATCGAAAGCTTACTATGGTTTCTTTAAAAGCCCTTCTTCTTTTTCTGGTGCCCTGTCCGTTCAACATGTTGGCTACGCGGACTTTGTTTACTCTACGGAACAGCTCTACGGTAGACTGGCCAAACCACTGTCTAAGGTTTTTCAGCCATGAGGTTCTCCTTCTTCCAGGGCCCCGTCTTCCGGCAATCTTTTCCTGCATTATGAGATGCAGGATCTCATACTTCTCTGGATGTTTCATCACATGTCTAAGATATTGAAGTTTTCGGATTTTTATAGTTTTAATTACTTCCTTTTATTTATTCATCCGAACCATAACATCTTCATTCGTAACCCTGTCCATCCAGCTTATTTTAAGTATTCTTCTGTAGATCCACATCTCGAATGCCTCAAGTCGCCTAATAGTTTTTCAGTAAGCGTCTATGCTTCCATTCCATAAAATAATATAAAAGCCCAGTCACTGAATATTTAAACTTAAATAAGTCTTTAAATGAAATAATAAAAATTAAACAAGTAGCACAATAACAGGCGCCAGGAGGCAGTCGTATAAAAATAAACCACTCACTTATTATTGCGATTAATACCTGCTACATCGAACTGGCGAATTGATTTATTTGCCTCTGCCAGAAACCCGAAACACTCTGAAATGGAAACAATGGTCGCACTGTTACCATTATTGGCTATGCCCAACAACGTACCAACTATAAAGCAATGGCACAATTCATCACGCAGTATGTTTATTAAAACAATGTACTTACGCTCTCCATTATAGTTAGCGATTTTGATGAATGCGCCCCATTGTTCGACGCTTCGTTTATTTTGAAAGGCAATCAAACTGGCGTTGTTTCAAAAATGCCCGGACAATGCTGAATAGTCGATTGGGATGACAGCGAATGTGACAGGTTGGACTTTGGCCATTCATTCTATGAAAAAAGTAGAATAATATTGTATGCATAATGTGACCTTTTAAATACTGATACTTCATAAATAAAGCCTCTTAAATTCTTATCGTATTACCCATAAGATACCTACTTTGTGTAAGCATCTTACGTCAATATGTTTATACATTAGATATTACACTAGATTATGTCAGTTGACTCGCAGGATATTGAACCTACTTCCGCTATCTCGATCAACGTTTAGGATTACCTTTGCAATGTCTATTATAAAGGAAGTTATAGATTTTTCCTTTTCTTTCTTTGTAACTTTCAGTGGTGCAGTGATAAACGTATACCAAAAAGATTTCATTTAAATTCGTAACGCATAATATGATTTTTTTTCCTTCATTGGCGTTTCTTCCACTCGCCGAAACTGCAGGTAAGCAACCGGAAAAAATATAACAGGGAGCAGAACTCTTTTGAAAAGTGACATAAATTCACGTACCTAAAGTATTATAAAAAATGGGTTTACTAGGTTAGGCCAGGTTTTCAAGCAAATTTTTGAAGTGAAAACTTCTTTAGCACCGTTGTGATTTTAAACTCGATAAAATGGAAACGAGCGTCTCTAAAAAGAGACAAACAAATACATCTTTAGGATTTAGCCTGAGAAAGAAAAATACATATAAATCCTCAGTCACGCGTAAGTCTCCTTAGGTGTAAAGGTATAAAGCGCCCGACAAACCTCAAATCCTACGAAATCCAATAAAAATTAATAAGTTCTTTTTTCATAAAATCAATATCCAATCTTCAAACCACTTCAAAATGAACAGGCAAAAGAAAACACAAAACGAAGCGACATCTAGCGACTCCGAAGAGGAAACACAAATACTAATAAGAGAAACAAATGAAGGTTTGGGAAAAGGTGCACTGGAATTCGACGACGAAAATATGGAAAAAATCATCCTTCACATTGATAAAAACTCCTCACTCTTGTCTACTTTAGTTTTCTGAAGGTTTCACTTCTACCGTGTGTGAATTGCACACTCTGATTTTTTTTCACTACTTTTTAAAAATAATATAGGAATTAAATGACTTGTCACCGTTTTTGGAAAGGCTGATATCAACTGTTTGCTTTCGGGATGTGGCGTGTACTGAATAGGAAATCAATAGATTTCTCCCTTCAAATCTTTTAGGAAGTTAATTAGTCCAGAAAAATTGCTAAAATCCTCTAAAAGTAAACAAAAAATATGTGTGACCAACCAAAAAAAGGTCATGAAATTTTTCTGCCTGGAATTTCAGCACGCCCAAGAACTGTTTTTCATCCTTCACGTAATCCGGCCCTCTTCAAGACACGCATTAATAAATTCCTTCCTACAGCCCTTAACTTAACCCGCCTTATAATGTTGCCCAACTGGGTGGTGATATAGTTCCCCTGACTTTACACAATACAGAGAAGGGGCGCTCTTGTGAGGTTGCACGTAAAAAAATAATAATATTAAAAAATTGTTGTATTTTCACAGAGTTTTGAAATATGCATTGATTGTTTGTTTCACATTAAAAAAAAATAAGTGTTTCATACTATCTTAATTCTTTTATGTATACCTATATTGCGGTCAGTGCCTGAGTGGGCGTCGCGTTTGGGTCCCACCCGGGCGTCGCGTGTTCGATTCTTCGGCTGGCTAAGTCGTCCATCACAACACAAGCAACATTTTCCGCTTACTGTGGTGGTAGTAGTAGATTTTCAAACATTTTTAGGTTATACGTAACCCGCGGGAATATTTGTTTTTCTTTATAAAAATATAGGTTATAAATATTTTGATTTACTAAGAAACTGAACATTTTAGATACGAATTTGTAATGAATACAAACTTGTTCATATATAGGTACCTACTAAAACAACAAGTTTAAGGGTAACGTGGGAATGGTTGATTTACGGGCAGGTAATACCTAAATAGTAAAGTTTATCCCCTTTGCATCGGGGGATGGAAAACGAAGATTTTGTTTTATTTCCCAAATTATTTGGAATGAATTCGGAACTCTTTTTGTATAGTTTTGACAAAAAACCAACAAAACTTCCGTACAAATCAATCCAGTTCCAACGAGAGTCAAATTAAACTGATTTTTAGCAAATAAAACCAACCAGGTAGGGTAGAGTGCGGACGATTGAAACATGTTATGATTGAAATATCTCAATTTACTCGAAAACTATAATACCTAAGAGCGTGATACAATACTCGAAACTCCGTCAGGTCTGTTGGGACGTTTCTACAAAAGCGCACTAGCCGGCGAGTGATTCAATCGTGCATAGGGGACATTATTGGATTTCGCACTAAAAAGTAAATATTTAAGACATTTTTTTTTATCTTATAACTCATTTTACTCTCGCAGTTTGACGAAATGTTTTATTACATTCTCTTCTTTATCTATTTTAGAATTTTTATTATGAATTTGCGTGGCGTTAATTTCTATTTAAAAGGCTTATTTTTGGCTTTGAAGCAAAAAATGTAGCGTGGAGATGTTTGAAACAACTTGTATGGGGATGATTGCAACGTTTCAATCATAACCATGTTTCAATCGTCTACACTGAGATAAAATTTAAAAGTTATAATGGAAAAAGGTCTGAAATTCAAATCATTAAGTCTTCCCACTAGATGTAATTCTGAGATCTTGAAAGTGGATGATAAAGTCGATCTCATACGACCACATTCGACATCAAATGCCCTCACGTGATTTATTGATTTTTTTACATTTATAACTAAAAAAAATCTACGTTAATAGTATACATTGTTTTATCAATTATGTAAGTACAAAAGTTAACAACAGAGAAAAAAATATACACATTAACAGTAGGTAATATTTAAATATTAGAGATTTATAGTTATAAGTTTAGGTTACACGTAACCGGCCTCACTAGGCTAGCCTGTTTTGAGGCAGTCGTTTGGTTTGTTCTTTGTAATTACCTACGAACATACCCATACTTATTTTAAAGGATATACACTCAATAGGTTGGTTGCTTTAATAATTTCGTTTTTGGATGAGTGCACCGGTAAAGGCCCTATCCTTTCTTAATTTTTTTTTTTAATAATCAAAAATAGTGCTTCCTAGTCTCCCCACTCTTGTCTACTTTAGTTTTCTGCATGTTTCACTTCTACCGCATGTGAACTGCACATTCAGTTTTTTCTTTTCTTTTAATAGATATCTACTATTTAATTGTTTAATGGACGTTAATGCCCCTTAACCGAATATTTAAAGTTTTTTGTTCTAAAATATTGCGATATTTTGTATAATGATGTCGCATCGCAAACCACAAATTCAATTAATTTCTATTTTTTCGACTTCTTAAAGTTGCTGAATTTTACACAGAAAAAATGCTCGCAAGTCAGAAGTAAATTCAACAAAACTATTTTTTCGATGAATTGGCGATTCGATGAATTGATCATTCGATGAATTGGTTTTCGATGAATTGATTTTCGATGAATTCGTTTTCGATGAACTCGTTTTCGATGAATTTGCTTTCGATGAATTGATTTTCGATGAATTGATTTTAATGTTGAATTTACCTCTGACTTGCGAGCATTTTTTCTGTGTAAAATTCAGCAACTTTAAGAAGTCGAAGAAATAGAAATTAATTGAATATGTGGTTTGCGAGGTGACATCATTATACAAAATGGTTCACGACGAGTTCATCAAAAACGAATTCATCGAAAATCAATTCATCGAAAATCAATTCATCGAGAGCAAATGCATCGAAAACGAGTTCATCGAAAACGAATTCATCGAAAATCAATTCATGGAAAACCAATTCATCGAAACGCCAATTCATCGAAAAAATATGTTTTGTTGATATTTGAGAGAAATGCCGAGCGGACCGAGAAGTTAAAAAAGCATTGGTCAACCTAAACTAACCTAGCCTAACCTAACCTAACCTAACCTAACCTAACCTAACCTAACCTAACCTAACCTAACCCAACCTAACCTAACCTAACCTAACTTAACCTATTTTTAAATATTTTTTATCATCACTATTAATGACCTTTCTGAGTTGTTTATGAGTTGGTTTCATTATGAGTTGTCTGGTCACCGTTCCTTAGATATCCCTTTTTTGCAGTATCAGACAATCGGAAATCGAAGAGATAACCTATAAATTTTACATTGTCACTACGAAACTGACAGTTGCTAAACACATTTAACACAGTTAAACAGACCTTTTTGGGTATTTAATTTTGACAGCTCTAATTTCTACAAAAAAAATGTTTTTCGATGAATTGGCAATTCGATAAATTGATCATTCGATGAATTGATTTTCGATGAACTCGTTTTCGATGAATTTGCTTTCGATGAATTGATTTTCGATGAACTCGTTTTCGGTGAATTTGCTTTCGATGAATTGATTTTCGATGAACTCGTCGGTTACCTATTCATGATCTCATTGAGTACTGTTATAATAAAGAAAATGAACATTGTTTGAAATTACTCCAATCCTGATAAATTACAAAGATATTTAGAGTATTTCAATTATCCCCACATACTGTTTCAATCGTCCACACTATGGGGATAATTGAAACAGATTTCCCATCATCTTTAAGTGGTCATTGTAGCTTACCTGTACGAGTTTAAACCATCCAATAAATTTAATTTGATAACTAGATAGATCCATAGAACATCTAGTATAAACATCTTATCCATAATTACGAAAGAAATATCACTACACATAGTTAAAGTCAGAGGCGGCTCTAGGGGTCCAGAAGTGGAAGGTCATTTAAAAAAATGATATTACCTATGATACAATGTCATATTAAATATAACAATATTCATTTGTAGGAACCTCACGAGTTTGAGAGTCAAATTCACCCACATACGTCAAATTACATTTAATATAGTAAATTATTTCATGCGACAAGCGTAAAATATGCGAAATCAACCTACGTTTATCAAACCATCTCTTTCAGACTAATGATATTCAGCATGCTCTCTCTCCCTCACGGCTCTGACCCAAACCGTCTTCAGAATCCGAAAACTTTTTAAAAAGGGACATAGTGCCATCTCATTTATTGTGTAGTGCGTAAAGAGACAGAATATATGATACCAGGGCATTTCATAATTTGACCCAGCCAATCGCAGTGCGTGGGAAAGGAAGCTTCCATTTAAGATGTTAGATGTCACTGCTTGCCGCTGCCGACTTTCTCTCGCGGTACATTTCAAATACATTAGAATAATACCAGTTTGGTTTTGATTTGCTTAATATTTCATAATAATATTGTTTTACTGTCATCTTATAATTTTGGGAGGTTTTTGACCAATTGTCCTGAGGGAAGGACCGCCACTGGTTAAAGTAAAAGTGTTTCAACCATCCCCACTCTACCCTACGTTTGTATCTAGGCATTGGTGCATCCCGGTAGATATTCTAAGAAATATAACAAAATACCCATTGTATGTACGAGTATGTTTTTAGGTTTTTTTTTAAAGAAAGACAAACATTCTCGGGTTACGAAAAGCCTGACAATATTTGAAACTACTACTATCATCACAGTAAGCGGACGATGTTACTTACTTCGTGATGGAGAACTTAGCTATTAGCTAGCCACTGACCACACTGGAATTACACAGGCGTTTCACTTACCACTGTCAGAATTACACATTTAAATACTTAAAATACATCTACTAGAATAACACACTTCTAAAAAACCTGACCTAAATTTTGTTATTTTTCCAGTGTGAAATTCATTTAGTAGGTACATACTACACTTTAAAATTTTAACCCTTTAGCCAATTTTCTTTTACGATGTGTAATTCTGGCAGGTAATTTCAGTACGTGAAATTCACGCCTGAGAATTTCGCACTGAAACCATTTTTTTTACACAAAAAGTTCGTTAACGGATATTTCGTTAATTCTTGCTTGAGGAATGCAGGAGGGGATTGGGACGCGGGAAGGGAACGGGGATGCATGTCGTTCGTCTACCATAACGTCCTAACGCAATCGATTTGCAGAATTTATTTCAATTATAAAGAAAATATAAACTTTCAAATATGCTATCGATTTTCAATATTTTGGATGAAGCCGCCTGTCCCTGGGGTGTCTGAGTGGAATATTTAAATAAATCGAACTTTTATTGCGACAGTAACGGTTTATATAATGTCTAAAAGTAAGGGGTTAAGAGGTTCGATTCAACGATCAACGAGGGTAGTCTGAATGACCTTCATGGTAGGCTTGGAGTCTAGAGGTCTAATTAAAAACCTGATGTATTTAATGCAAATAACAAAACTTTACATTGAATTATGGAGAAAAAAATGGACTTCGTTTGTATTTTCAGGTAAACAACGGTGACCGACCAGGATTGCTTAAACTGACTTTGGCAATCTTAGTATAGGTACGTAACCGTATTATTCTTACTTTAGCGATCGCTCCTATTTTTTATTTATATACAAAAATCTAGCACAAGATGAAGTGTGAAGGAAAAGAGGTGACGTGGTGTAAGGGTAAGCACGTCGCCATAAAAAACGGAGGATTCGAGATTATAGTTTCGCACAAACAAAGTATCGATTTCATTATTTCTAATCATAAACTTAAATTTTAGGGCACCCAATTTGCACCCTCGCTGTGTAACTTGTTCCCTTCAAAGCGTCGGACCATCCCTTAGCTTAGTTGAATAAAATCTAAACTTTTTTCTTTTCGTTATGTTTTTATATAACAACCTATATACAATTAGCGCCCCTGGCACCACGTCCCAGGTCCCAGACGCTGTTATCCAAAAACAAGAGAATTCGCAACTTTAGGCTTGGACGGACAACATCTCTTTACCTTGTTTTCATACTTGCTTATCCATTGATTGATTTTCACTATCGAATTTTTTACTATAATCTTACCAAGTCTTTTGGAAATTTCCGAGTTGTGCATCTTGGGATTGTCCTGCGCGATCTTCCTCCTCTGGAGCCGCGACCAGACCATAAAGGCGTTCATGGGCCGCTTGATGTGATCCTCCTGCGGGCGCTTGGGCGGCTGGTGTCCGCCCAGCGGGGCCATGCCGCCCATACCACCCATGCTCATGCCGCCCATGGCCAGATGCTGGCCGAGTCCGCCCACGCCGCCGAAGCCGCCTCGGTCGCACATGGCACCAGCGGCACTGAAAGACACAATAATTTCATTATTAGAGACTGTTTTAAAAGTTATGGTTCTGTCTTTGATATATCCATTGCAAGAACTATTTCTGTTAGGTACACACGTTGCTTTTTCATGGACTATAGGTCGCATCGAATCAGCGTCGCATCAGCGGAATACTTGTATAAAAACTGTCTTGTCAAGAATGTATAATATATACACTGTTTTAATATACACACTTGAAGTCATTAAAGGTTCTCATAATGAGATGCTCACCAAAAATGTGCAGTAACTACAGTACGAAACTTTCATTTACTGAAATTTATTATCTTACTTCCCTGACACAACGCAATGTTAATTTATTAATTTATTTACGGTACACATCTTTATATACACAGAGTAAATAAATACAAACTTTTATTTTTAGATTGGCGTTGTTTAGCTGTCGCTTGTAACTATGTAGGTAGGTGATATGGAATTAAATTACTTAAGATCTGTTCATCGTAAGTGATAATTCGAAGATTACAAATATTTGAAAAGCACGATAAGAAAACATCTTGCAATTTTTCAAATCCAATCACATCAAACTTTTATTTACCAACAAAGAAAACAAATTTATTGGGTTAAAACAAATAATATTCTGTATTCGTTGACCAAATGTTTTGCTTCTGAAGAAACCTCCCGGATGCGCGAGCATCTTATTAAGAAAGGTCTCCAAATTTGGAGGTTGTGTTAGATTTATTTGGCAGTTTAAAAATAAAAAAATGACACATGAAACTAAGCTATATAATAGCTTGAGATCGAATCTGCGTGCTGAATAAATTAGTCTAAATCAGACTTAGGGTTAATAAGATTCTTGTTGTACCAATTTGTACCAATTTATTTTATTATTTTGAAGGGAAAATAAACGTTGAAGGAAAGAGGAAAGCGTAAGTATTCATATATTACACTATGTTCTTACGCAATTCAGGCTGTAAGCCGACGGTTGAAATCTTAGTTTCAGTTGACAGTGGGTTTGAAGCCAATGAACACGAATTATTTATTGACTCAACTGAATGTATTTATGCAATAATACTACCAACTCGTTTTCTTAGTCAATAACTTGAAGTTGAAATGCAAACAATGATGTAAAAAACATTGACATGATACGTGAAACTGTTTTGTTCGTGTTAGACATGCAAACATGTTGCAGTAATTTGATATAATTAGGTACTTACGTTTCATTAGGTCAAACCCTATTTGAAGTGAAAACTTCTTTATCGCCGTTGTGATTTGAAACGCAATTAAACAATAAATGAAATATTGAAAGAGATCAACTTATATGTCCCTATATAACGCGTATACTGGTGGTAGATCCCACGCACTTTTTTATGCTCCGAAAGCAAGAACTTCTGCCTATCAGAATGCACCATTAAGCAGGGCGGCTTAACTGCTTAACGACTCTGCATTTAGCATCGACATCTTCCATGTCACCTACAGAGAATTCAGTAACTATTTCTTGACATACGTCACAACATAGTCAAACTGCCCCCATGCACTTTAAAAAAAATAATTGTAATCTTAACCGTATTTTTTTACTGCATAACTGTTTTACGGAAAACCTGAATAAAATAAATAAATAAACGAAAAATAGCTGCACTAAAAAGAGACAAACACATAAGTACATCTACAGGATTTAGCCTGCGAGAGAATGAGATAGTATAATCGGTCTCCTCTTTGTGGGGTGCTTCATAGCCTAACGGTTTCCTCTTTGTGCGGTGCTTCGCAGCCTCCCCACTCTTGTCTACTTTAGTTTTCTGAAGGTTTCATTTTTACCGAGTGTTAATTATTATTGCACACTCTGATATTTTTTTACGCAGGCTTGGTGTTGATTTCAATGATTTTACAGAGTTTTTAGAAATCTCAAGTAGACAGTGACTTACCTCTTGTTTTGAAGGCCAAGGGGCAAAATCGCATCAACCTCGGAAAAAAAACTGTAGATTTAGAATTCGTACAGGAGACCCTGAATAAAATAATTTCCCTCAGGGCCTGCAGTGTCACCTTTGGGGAAGCTGTGTGGAGGGTCTTTTAAAGTAAAGGATTGAGAGAAAGTTCTGGGAAGCAAAAGGATTTGAAAGATATACAGGAATCTGGTTGTCAAAATGTCCAGGAGTGATGGTCCAGAGAGTCCTTCTGGAGAGGTCAAAGAGACTCCCTTAACTGGTCACTCCCTGTCCAGTCCGCCACGCAGTAGCTGGGTAGATTCATCCACCGCCACGACCTGAACAAATCTCATTCCATGAACCCATTCACCCCTGCTAAGTGACAAACGTAAGGAAAAACTTGGGGTGAATATGGCAGAGGTGTTGGTTATCCAATAAACGATTTCCGAGGCAGCGGTTCAGCTAACAGCCTCCCAAATTAGTTAATAATTATTATTGTATAAACACATAGATAGATGATAGGTATGTCGAATTCAACAAATGCTGAAGGCAAATCGCAGTGAAATATAAGTAGATTCTTATATGTTCATAACCGAAATGAAAATATTTTATAACTATCAAATTTGTAAAGTTCATATTGTTTGATAAACTTATTTAAAATTAGTTATTGCGAAACTACGTACCTAAATACAAGTGTATGTAAATCACGCTTAAAGACTTCATAATGAAAATGTGTTCTCCAAAAACTTTGTGCTAAAACATGACTCACAAAGCGATTCAAATACCTGCCAAAATAACGTATTGTTACTTCTAAGGCATAATTATTATTATAAGAAGTTGTAAGATATTCAAAAACTGTTTTCTTTTAGCTATGGTAATCATTCTCATCCGCGTACAATTTAAAAATAATTTATTAGCGAAATTGACAAGCATGGCTGTGCATTTTGGCACGGTAACAACGTTTAAAATTTTAAGCGTTCGAAAATCTGAGAATATGCAAATATGTAATCTTTCAAAGGCTTATCCAAAATCGTGCCTTAGAATAAGACAGCTTTAGTTTTAAGAAGTAAATATTTGAACATTAGGCGCACTGGTAACTGGGACGTCTCATTGTGTGTTTCGGTGGAGGAAATTTCACTTAATTTCCATAACAAGTGGAGGCTGTTTAACGCGGAGGTGTCAACGGGCGTCCGGTATTAATGGGAGAGTAATTGGACAATGGGACATTCTGGTAACTGCATTCCGAACCGTTGGGCTGGTCACTTAACTGAATTGGTCTCGAGTACTTCAAATGGCTGCGTATAGAATGAATTGTCTTTAATTGAGGTACTTAATGATAATAATTTAGAGATTATTAACACAAAAATTTTGCTGCATATTAATTCGCTTGACTTAAATGCTAATCTAAACATTATAGACAACGTATACTTTATAACTTGAAGTGCTTTAATAGGACATAAAATGTTGTGCATTGAAAATGTTGGTACCTATGTGTATGCCGATTCTCTAGGTACTGGATCTTAGTATATATTCATATGTTAGTCATTTTGATTATTGTTGATTTCTTTACAGAAAATGAATAGTTTATAAAATGAATTAACCTCGTGATACGATTTCACTCGATTGATATTGAAAGTAAAATTAATGGTCAAAAACTATTATAATGGTTAAACCATTATATGTATCTCTAGTTAGAAGCCAAATTGAATATAACTCGATAGTTTGGTCTCCATCTTACAAAGTTCACGTTAATAACATTGAGCGAATACAAAAAAAATCAGCGTTTTATAAATTTTAAATTCAATATCCCACTAGAAGACTTAAAATATAATCTATTACTAAATATTTTAAAAATACACACACTAGAAAGTAGACGTAAAATAAACGACTTAACATTTTTACTCAAAATACTTAACTCTAAATTCCACTGTTGCGAACTCCTGCAACTCATAAACTTACGAATACCGACAGTAACCACACGACAAAATACACTATTCTACTGCAGCAATCATAAGCGGAACTACATTGCTCACTTTTCGATACAATGATTTCAAAATACGGGAAATCAGTATTTAGGTGATGTTGACATATTTAACATCAACTTGGCGAATTTTGTGGATCGTGTAAAAAAAATTATTTCAAAACAATTCCTAAACATATCTACATTTTTGTAAACCTATCAAATCGCTGTATTTTTGTGTGACTTGTGTGCATTTTTTATCTAATTTTATTTTTATTATTTCTTTATCTGTTTAAAAATCATCTATCATGGAATAATTGTACTACTAAACATGTAAAAGCCCTCTGGGCGTTAAATAAATACAACACGTATGGATAGGTACATTGTTTTTAGTATCGAATTGTCTCGTAATGAATGTAGTAATGTACTTAGTTGTATTGAAATATTATAGGAAAAACCTTTTTTTCACAATAGCTCCACACAGGAGGCCCTAAGGAAAATAATTTCCCTCAGGGTCTAAGTCATCTTTGGGGATGTGTGTTTAGAGGCTTTTATAGGAAAGGAAGGAGAGGAAGTTTTGAGAAGGAAAATTGTATTATGGGTGGGTAGGAATCTGGGGGTCAACGTGTCCAGAATTGACGGACGTATGTATTCGTCCCTCCCACTGTGTTACAATATAATGGGTCGAGAGAGAGGGCAAAGGGTCTCCCCAAACTGGCCTCTCCCGACCCGACCTGCCACTGCCTGCGCATGTGCATTCGCCACCAAGACTTGGATACACCTCATCCAATGAACCATGAAAACAAAATCGTAACAATTTGAATTTATTTATTTCCATGTTAAATCTGATTCCATTTATGTGCAAAGCTACTAAATGTTCAAATACATATTTGGTTTATGAATAACGTTGTAGGCGATACAAAAATTTTTCACTTTTCATAATATTCTTTTAAAGTAGCATGTAGTAGATTCCTTCGCGGCGAACGTTCATTAAAAATTAAAAACCTGTTCCCTAAATCATAAAGCAAGTGGACATACAAGAAGATGTAACGGGCAGAGAGAGGGGCAGCCTCTCAAAAGATCTTCTCTAACCTCTGCCAGCATTTTATGTTCTCTCGTAAAAAAAAACCTTCAGCATCCGTGTTTAATCGGCTACCGAAACCGAGCCATAATTAATCACTTCAATTCGAGCCTCAGTCAGCGCTAATGATTCTTAATTGTTTACTGTCGGATAAAGCGTAAGAGATATATGAACTTTAATGATATATGAAAGAAATAATTAAGTAGTTTCATTACATCGTGACCGGAACATTTATTACAGCTTTTGCCTTATGCTAATACGCTGCCTTTACATGTTGCTACTCGGGTATACCAACTCACCTTTCTTAGCAACTCATACATTGCTACCGATGATGAAAGAAATAGAAAGCCACTGTTTTTCGCAGGTTATAAGGCACGACATATAAATGACAAGAAAAAATATATTTTATTTTTAACTATGAGTAAAACCTCAAATTGTAATATTTAATTAAATGAAAACAATATTCGCGAAACGTCCCAGAGGCGCCAATATTTTTTTCTGATTTTTCTGTCCCCAGATTTTCGATTGAGTTCCGCTAATATTGTCTTCATTTAATTTAAAAAAATACAAGGTGGCGCAAAGGTCATCACACCACCCTATCGGAAAATGCTTTAATTTTTGCAAATGGCATCTTGTGGCATCACGACATTCACATCTGCGAAATAAACTGAAGCAGAAAATTTTTCGATAATCCATGAATAACAGAGCTATTCATGGATTATCGAAATTTTTTCTGCTTATACGAGTGTATTGGTATTCTTCAAGAATGCGGAATAACAATTGTATCAAACAAATTATTCTTTTACAAAGTTACCGACAAGGAAATCAATTTGGGAGGCGGGTACGGGTACCGCCGCCCCGGGAACCATTTATTGGATAACCAACACCTCCGCCATAGGTCACCCCAAGTGGTTCCGTACGTTTGGTGACTTAGCAGGGGTGCTCGAGTTCATGGGGTGAGGTTTGTCCGGATCTTGGCGGCAGATGCGTCTGCCCACCAGCTGCATGGCATACCGGATAGGAAGAGAATGGTTAAAGGAGTCCCCTTGACTTTTCCAGCCGTACGAATTTTTTTTTATGGTAGGGACACCCTAATCACTTAGCGGTATGAAATATACTTTAAAACCTATTCTCATACCTACCAAATGTACATGAAAATCGGTCAAGCCGTTTCGCAGGAGTGCGACCACAAACACCGTGACACGAGATTTTTACATATAAGATTGTTAAAATGATTTTTTTTATTTTTTTTATTATAGCGACTATATAAATTTTTTTTACATACAAAATGCAATGTGAAATTAAGTATAAAATATTGTATTTCTTAGTCCTCCTCACTAGGGGGTCCTGTGCCGAGGCGGACTAAAGTTATTTAAATATAGTTCATTTGTCTTCTATGTCGTTTTTAGCGTCTTCGCTAGGGTTTTCTCATTGACCTTTTTAAGCCATATTTTTATTCTTGATTTGTATTCAGTTGGATTTTTTATTAGTTTTATGTCTTGGGGAAGGATGTTATGGAGTTTTATTGCAAAGTATGTATAGTTTCTTTGTCCAAATGTGGTTTTATAACTTGGAATATTTTTAATATCATTTTTATTCGATCTAGTGTTATGCATACACGGTCTAGTAGAGGATTCATTATTTTTGAAGGGCTTCAATAATATATTTTTGGCATATATTTGTTGTACATTTGGTACGTCAAAGTTATTGAAAATTTCAATTGAAGGCGTTCTAATTGGTACTTTCAATATGGTCTTTATGATTCCTTTTTGAATCGTATTCAGGCTGTGTAGGTACGTATTTGCAGCAGATCCCCATCCCATGATTCCATATTCAATTCGAGAATGACATAACGCATAGTAGACCTTTTTCATATCCTTTTTATTTAACACGTTTCTTAGATTTTTGAAGAAATATATAAGACTTGTGAGTTTTTCCGTAATACCTTTGATGTGTAGGTCCCAACAAACATTATTAAAATTAGGACTTTAATAATTAAGTTAAGATTCTGTAAGACCAGAAGACTGATGTGCTGGCCATGTGAGAAGAATGGCATTCGGTAGGGCACTGGGAATCTTGATATCGAAACGAAATGGGTATCCCGAGAGAGGTGGGTATTGGTTATATATATTAGAAGAAGATTGGAACAGAATGGGAACGCTTGAGGACCAGCGAAGAAAGTGGTGACGATGGGCAACACTTTCCAGGAAGCAGATCGTGATAATGATAAAAAGGTGCCTCCTGGAGGTTTCCCGTACATTATGTGAAATTCCGCCATCTTTGTTTTCGATTTTTTGTCTACCGCGTCATCGTAGTGCTGGATCCTTTACAGTCATATATTCATTTTTAAAATGTACAAATGAAGTCTTTGAAGAAGACGAACAGCTTGAATAAAAGAACTTGTGATTAAATCGCGGATGGTATTTCACCTGTTAGTACAAATCGTACAAAGTGGGAGTTTTTTTTTTTAAACTTCCCACTATAGAATTTCTCTGGTGAAACGCTACCTGATTACTTAATTATTCTTGAACTATGATTAAGAATTCTTCTTTTTTTTTTTAAATAATGTAACACATAATATAACACAATACATGAGAATAAAGCCTTCATTTACGGTCACAACTAATGGTAAATTATATATTTGATTTACTAGTGGTTATTTAAAAATAACACAATTTTTATTTTACATTCTTGCAGATTTTTCCACTGTAGATTCCTCATAGAAACTTTATAATAGAGATAAAGTAAATTGGAATAGAAAATCATAATTAGTGTTGTATTTTGAGACCAGCGAGGCACGGAACTGTAATAAAGGAATATACATAGATTGGAAGGCAGGGTATGGGTACCGCTACCCCGGGAACCATTTATTGGATAACCATCACCTTTGTCATAGGTCAACCCAAGTGACTCGCTACGTTTGGTGACTAAGCAGGGGTGCCGGGTTCTTCGGGTGAGATGTGATCTGGTCGTGACGGCGGATACGCCTGCGCACCAATTGCATGGCAGCTGGATCAGGAGAGGCCGATTTGGGGAGACACTTTGATATTTCTATCTGGTCTCTCTCGACTCATCGCGAAGGATTCAAATGTCCGTCACTCCTGGACACACTGACCTCTAGATTCCAACCCACTCCTCATACCTTTTTCCTTCTCAGAACTTCCTCTCTTACATTTTCTTCGAAAAAAAACTCTCCATACAGCATCCCCTAAAAGGACATAGGCCTCGAGGGAAATTATTTACCTCAGGACCTCCTGTGTGGGGTTAATGTAAAAAAAATGAGATCACTGAGGTATGGTAAAATATCACTTGCGATGGCAATATTAAATGGCGAATGAGAAGATCCGTAAAGAATGATCATAGAACTAATGTATCATAGAACATACGTATAGCATTGCGACATTGCAAGTGGATGAAAGACGCGTTCGGTGTCACCCCTGGATGGCACGATCGAGTGAAAAATTGAAAACAATATATTATTATTATGAGGCGACAACGCCGAAGTCGCGACGAATGAATGTGAATGAAGCGTAGTTTGTGTGCTAAGTTCATGACAAGACAAAGTTCTCTGACTTTCCATAATATCTTTCTAAATCTTCGGGAAACATTTAAATTTTTAAGATGTTTTGTAATATACATATAAACCTGCGTACGGAGATCGGTCGTTTTAATTTTTAATACTATATATGTGCAAAACATAATTTGCAAGATGTCCCCTTAAGCCTACAATAAAAATATTAAATTAGCATATCTTTTCATCGTGGCTAAATATTTTCTTTCGGTCGAATCAAAAGCTTTTTTTAAGTGCGTTGCGTTAAGGATTTACAAACAGTCATAAAAAGCTATCTCCCTCCTAGAGAGAGAATATTATTTTTAATGCTCCGCGTGCATTGTCATCCCTCAACTATTTTAATAATCGTGTTGGTGAAATAATAACGTTTAAAATATTCACCGCAGGCGTAATAAATAATCTCCGAGACAGGAATTACTTTGATCGCTTCACATTACGCGGTTGTACCACTTGAAATGTGTATAATTATATCACACTAATAAAACTGGGTGTGGATGTTTTTCGACCGCAGGGTTGTCATGGTTTATTTTTTTGGTGATATGGTTAATAAATAGCTATGTGGTTAATAGCGGGGTGGCTTGCTTTTTTTTCAATTTTTATAATTCAATTTTTTTTTTTTATTAAATTTATTAATCTCCCAACTGAAATGGCAATCCGTCATACAACCGTTTATTCAATAAAACTATGATAAAAAACGGCTTATTTATGACAGAAGTAGAATTTTTCATGGAATAGTGAGAATTGTGATAATTTTCTTAAGAAGACAACGCTCGAGGATGTGATTGGTTCAAAAAAATTCTGTAAACAAAATTTATGAAAACAATAGTCTTTCGATTTGTTTCAACTTTCAACTACGATTTTCCTAGTTTAATGATGAATAAGTTCTGTAGAAAAATATGTATTTTAATGATACGGGCATGTGCCTAAAAAATCTGTAAAAAACTGTGTACAGAAGTTATTTTATGAATAAAGAAAAAAATAAAAACAAAAATTAAAGGAGTTAATATTTTTTGAAACATTAAAACAATGTCTTAGGTAGGTACCAACAAATACATTTAAAATGCGTAATTAATATGTGATCAATACCACAAATAAATAATTGATAAATTATTTTACATCTCGTACGGCAACTTGAAAATTAATTATCTATATTGAATGAATGCAAGAATGCAGAAAATGCATTATTGTTTACGTCCAGGTATTATTTATTTATTTATTTTAATTTATGAACTTAATTTTCATGTGTTTTTACCCCGTCAATTTCAAATCGTTTATTTTTCATTTTGATGCGTGCCAATAAGAAATAAAACAAACATTTCTAGACCAATAAAACTTAATCCGAAAACCAGACCCTAATTATGGAAATTTGGGGCCATATAAAAAGCATTTGGCATTCTCGAACAATGTTGCTTGCATATGGAATTTATCAGGAATGCTGGGGTGGGGTTCAGCGGCTTCCAACAATTTGCAAAACAAATAACCGTCCTACGTAAACATTTTAATAATATTACGTACTGCAATAATTATTTAGTATTTATTCATCAGGCCTCTTCTGTTAAACAAAATCGTAAAAAGTTAGATCTTTTACTGTCGGTGATTTTTACGATAAGTGTGAGGCTTGAAGAAGGGTTTAAAAGGCTTTAAAAATTACGATCGACCATCGCGTAGCGACTGCCGAAAGTCATTTAGGCTTTCACCAAAAAATTCAATGCTTTGACTTGCGTTGACAAGTCTCGACATTTTGGATAAAGGATAATGAAATCCATAATTAGTATAATGTTGATGTTGACTGAGGAACAGCTATTCATCATTTTATTTTTTTTTATTTTTTATTTATAAACTAACGTTTAGACAAGATTTTTATGCATAGCACAAAGGGTAACAATTATTATAAGCAATAATTATCAGCCTGAAACACTCATCAACATTGAAAAATCTTCCGAGAAAAGATACTTGCCGCCAACGGGACTTGAACCCGTGTCCTTCTGATTACCGGTCAGCTGCTCTTGACTTGAGAAAAAATATTTAAAAAAAAAAATATATATATATATATATATAATAAGCAGTAATTGTTGAATGAAACACTAGTATATATTGAATTATTTAGCGGGTATTTGATAAGCCCCCATAGCTCAGTGGTCAAGAGCAGCTGACCGGTAATCAGAAGGACACGGGTTCAAGTCCCGTTGGCGGCAAGTATCTTTTCTCGGAAGATTTTTCAATGTTGATGAGTGTTTCAGGCTGATAATTATTGCTTATAATATTTTTTTTTATTTAAGGAGAAAACACAGATACAGACAATAATTAACAAAACAATATTATGAACAATAACTTGAGAATTCGCCTGCACCCCAACTATTTCTCACTGATTGTCTTGATAAATAAAGATTTTCAAATGATTTTTTATACATGTTTGAAAATAAGTCATAATTAATAATGAATCGAAAATTATTTAAAAAGAAGCACATAAAAAGTAAGGTGAATGTTATTTGAGTTATCTTTTTTTTATAGGAAAACAGCCTTCAATTTTCTACCAAAAGTGCTATAAGTATCAAAAAATATATCGAAATCCTTAAGGTTATGGTTTTTATTAAACAATTCGCACAGTCTTCTGATTGGATCCCTGACACCAGCATTTGTACGTGTCCGGTTAATTTGGAATAAGTCGTTAAGCCTAGTTGTTCTGGGTGGTATTTTAAATTTTATTAGTTTGAGTAAGTCAAATTTTGGAGATGTTGCACTGGATGAGCAGGTGTGTCAGTACCTAATACTGTTGATAATTTTGGATATGCAAATAATTTAAATATCCATTTAAAATAAAGTAGGTACCTACTTAATAATACAACAAGTGACATAAAAGTCATCTTCTCTATTGGAAGATGCCTCATTTTTGCAAATGGCGTATAGTCATCACGAATCACGACTTTGACATTTTTGAAGGAAACAGAAATAAAATACTCGGTAATAAACCATAGATCATTATTTAATTAAATTGCTTATTTCATTAAAGAACGCGGAATAATTTATTGTATCAAACCAATTCTTTTAATTACAAATAAGGTTACTGCATGGGAAATAGAGTGAAAACTTCTGCGCCACCTATTGCAATAATATACTAATTAAATCGTAGTTTTCTGAAACCAAAAAAGTCTTGTAAATCACTTTTTTCTATTGGCACCGTCTTCAAGCAGAGATCGGTAATTGTCCTTATTATGTGTTCTTGTGGTAATTTTACACAAAAACGGCGATATACTTTATTTAAATGTCCGGGTTTAATTTTCCCCACAGGAAAAACTAAACCCTTTCACACACTTCCCAAATGATCATCTGGTCAATCCACGTTATGCAATTGCACTATATAAGTATTATAATTACAAAACAATACAAGAACAACATGTCAACCTACCAGAGACCAGATGGGAAAATAATTCACCGACTCCAGATATTTTCATATCAGAGGGTTCGGCTCTGTGGAATTACTAATTGAACCTATAAATCCTACTGATCCCTCAATATAAATATTTAAAAAATCTTTTGTAATCCTACATGTATTTAAAATTACCGATTTTTGCATTTTTATATATAAATTCTTTGACAAATCTAATACGCCTAAATTTTGAATCAGAGACCTAGGTATAATGCCAGTAGCCGAAATAACAAATGGTAATATTTTTATAGTCCGAGAATGCCAAATTTTTTTTATCTCATTTCCTAAATCTGTGTATTTTCTAATTTTTTCAGAAACAGTTTTTTGAATATTACAGGAATTTGGAATAGCTACATCAATGATATAAGTTATTTTTTAAATTTTGTCATGTAAAACTATATCAGGTCTATTATGACTAATTGTTCTGTCTGTTAGTATAGTTTTATCATAATATATTTTATAAAATTCATTTTCTAAAAATGAATTTGGTTCATATTCATAATATAGTACTATATTACGGCATTCAATCAAGTTATGTTTAATTACCAAACTTTGGTGGATTATTTTTAAAACCCGATTGTGCCTAAATGTATACTCGGACGGCGCTAATATAGAACATCCCGATATAATATGTTCTATAGTTTCCGGAAAAGCCAAACATTTTCTACATAAATCACCAATTTGATTTATATCTTTGATTATATGCTTCCATTATTTTTATTATTATCTATTACATTATTATTCCAGTTTAACAATTTCCTTAGTTGCGGCGAATGTCATTTTCCATCAAACTTTGAATTCATACTTAGTTCAGCGGACCTCCTTCCTTTCATTGTAAAGACCATCCACAGAGCATCCCCACAAATGACATAGTCCCTGAGAGAAATTATTTTCCTCGGGGCCTCCTGTGTAGAGTTAAAAAAAACAGTCCCTAGATGGTCCTGCCCAAATTGTTAACAGAAAATCAGCACATGTAAGTACCTACGTATTCCTGCAAATTGACAAGATTCCATTAATATGTGGAAAAAGGAAAATGCTGTTAAAAAAGTTTAATGTTACAAAAATTACAACTAACGTGAAAAATAGGTTTATTAGGACGTCAAAGTATATTAATTCCTACATTGATCTAAACTCTTTGAGGGAAAATTTTAACCCCTTTCCATTAGTTTAACCCACAGTTTGATTCAAGTTGTCGCCAAATAAAATATTTGATGCATTTGTAGTGAGGTCGCAACTTACAACCCCGAGTTGTAGGGGTTAAATCGGATAAATTTTTAATCCCAGTGGATTTATTCAACACATTTTAATATGTGACCGGTCAGTGGCTGAGTTGACATCGCGTTTGGGTCCTCCATCATGACACACGCAACATTTTCCGCTTACTGTGGTGGTGGTAGGAGATTTTCAAATATTGTCAGGTTATTCGTAACCCGAGAATAATAATTTTTGGATGATTTCTACAGCGCCATTCTCGTGAGAAAATCACATCAAGGGCGCTTGAATGTTTGATTTTCTTTAAAAACAAAACAAAATGCATATATATATATGTATTTTTTTTTTTATTTCAACCGACAATAATTCGCTTCTTACCCATCTTACACGCCTTAATTAAAGGGATTTGAAAGAATGATTCAACGAGTTACCATTAGGTACCCAATGTTACAATCTATCTTTTAATAAAAATATCACGAATTCATTTTACGGGTCTACATATTTTCTTGAAATGAAAACATATAAAAACACCACTACGCATTAATCCAAAATCATTTGTTTTTGGTTTGAAAATTGGATCGCTTAGAAATATAACAGATGCTTTAATTCAATTATGCTGGTAGAACCTTTGCATATTGACCTTTGAAATTATTGAGTATTTTTTTACAAGACTTTTTATCAGCCGAGAAAAAAGGGTGTAAAAACTGCGTTAATTCAAAATTTCCTACTAACGAAACCATTTTCAGTTATGGTTTTATGGTATAATGTGGCAAATAAGTTCTTTAGAATATGAATGTGAAATATTTATCTAAGTATTTGTGTATGAACTTCGCAAAATAAAGCGATGTTTTTTTTGCATAAATCAAAACGGGCAGCCGATGTTAAGCGATAATTTAAACCTTATCGCCCTCTAGATACGGAGTATTATCGTTTGCGACCCGATTTCGAATGTCACACGACCTAGTGCATCGTTGAAAAATCTAAAATACATGCCTACCTACCAAATATTATCCCTTTACAACCAGTAGAGTCTGTTAACAATTCGATTTAACAATTTTTGTAGCACCTACAAACACGCCAATTACAACTTTACCAAACCAGTGAATGGTGATTTTCCTATATATATTCATATAAACATACAATATGCTTTTTTATAAACCTCGACCGTTCACCATGACTACTTTAGGCCAATAATTAAAACCATGTATTTGTTTTTTTCATGAAATTTTTGTTGCTGTAATACTTATTACATGTAACTAGGTAACGACTTGGTGCTGTTCAATTGAATTATTTATAATATTCACATAACCTAGAATCATCTGATTATTAAACTTCCAATACAAACACTAAATTCTTCTCTTCTAAAAACTAATTTAAGATCGGTCTATTTCCATTATTTTTCACTATTTGTATTAATTTTGTTGTTATAATATTCAATCAATCAATTAAGCAATGTGCTTCTTTTATTATTTTTTTACAAAATTTATTTCCTGTCATCGTTTAGCTCGTCGATTTTCAACACATTTCCTCTCCTTTTCACTGTCATATATGTTTATTTTAATTCTAATTTAATACTACTTATTTTTAAACTTACTTTATTTACACTGTTAGTTCATCATACATAATTATGTACGCTAATGTAATGTATAGCCCCATGAATATAGGTAAATGTAAATTTGTTTTTTTACATGAATACCGCACAAGAGTCCCAACTGCTCCCGTCTGGAGCCAGTGGGACTATGGCATCCCCAATTGGGGTATGTTGTGAGGCTGAAGGCAGTGGGGAGGGGAAGGAGATAGGGAAGAGGAAGGCGGGCAAGTACCTGGCTATTCAGATCTGGTCACCAAACACGGCTAAAGTCATTTCAAGCAACGTTTCAATTCTGAATGGTGGTCTTACACCAGGGCGATACTGAGAGTATCTTCCACTCTGGAACGTGCCGCAAATATACTATATATTATTTTAAATGAATAAATTGTGAATTACACAAATTAACCAAATAAAATTTATTTGCCACGCCGGGATTCAAGTGCGAGTGCGAGTCAAGAGCCTTACCGCTGCACTACGCGGGACATTAGCTCCACATAGGAGGCCCTGAGGATTACCTATATATGTAAATTATTTATATCTAACTAAAGGTCAAGAATAATGTTTGTTTTTAAATTAAAATCAAGTGCATTTAATTTTACATCCTATACATCGGTAACAAAGTATTTTCTGTGACTAGCAAGTCCACTGGGACGATTTCCGCCACCCCGCCTGTCATAAATCATCAGAAGGGTAGCTAGAGAAATCCTAAAGGACAAATCGCGTCCTGTATCCACCAAGGGTAGCTCCTTCCAGCGCTGGGGAGCAGGGGATGACGATAGGGGAAGCTGGCTGTACCCATAACCCGGTACCTACCCTCTGCCCTGTTCCCTGTTCCCTGTACCCGCCAGCGCACTTAACCACCGCGATAATCGTTTCGCCGAGGGTGCTGATGTTATCATTAGTCGTAATTTATTGAGTGAGAGAGATCTTATAAATATTTGCGGTGGTGGCGCGTAATTGATAGGCTCGTGTATTCGTGTGCCAGATTTGTGGTGTGATGGTTCTATTAGATTAATTTGTATGGGTTATCGGCTCAGCGGGTTGCGTGATATCGTTTGTGTTATATTATGTTGGTTGTTACCTAACTATTTCCTATAGATACTGAAAGCATGATTTGCTTTTAATTATTGATTCTTGTAGAAACAGCTATGTAGTTTTTTCTTTGGATATCAGCGATAAAGCTTTTATCTTTAGTTCTGCAAAAAGCCAAATAGAGCATTAATGAATTTAATATTTTCATGCGTTTTTTTTAAAAATATTTTTACGCCGTGGTAAGTACCTAACGCCCTAATGGTGTAGCTAAGGCACCTTCCGATAATACGATTAAAAAAAAAAAAATGATTATTAAAATTTTATCTGCGCTACAGAAAACGCAAATATCTAGTATGGATGTGTGTTATTTTATTTTTTTAAGTTTAAAAAAATATTATTTAAAAAAATATAATTTAAAAAATATATTTTTCCTGATCTTAGAGGCAACTTTGGAAATTATTTGGGTTAATGATAAATATTTTAAAATAAATTGGTTTGTGTAAACAAACCAATTTATAAAACAACCACAACAACAACAACAACAATTTACAAACCAATAGAAAAATAATGAAATATAAAAAAAAAATATTAAAAAAGCATTTTATTGTGTGTCAATGCAAATAACAAACGACTGATTTAGGGTGTTAACAGATGTTTGTAGTACCTATATAAATTAAAATTTCTACGCAAAGATATGCTTTTTTGACGATGTTTACTTTTGTATACATTTTTCAATATTATAACTCTAAGATAAGCTAACCAGGTAGGGTAATATAATTTTTTAATTGTCTTTAAAATCATGAAAAAAATTCTTGAACTACCCTTATCTTATAATTAAAAAAAAAAAAAAAAAAAAAAAAAAAAAAAAAAAAAAAAAAAAAAAAAAAAAAAAAAAAAAAAACAGCATACAACCGTGCTAGATATTTGCAATACCTTTTGATTTAAAAAATATTATTCAGTTTGGTTGGGTATTTTGGCATCAAATGCAAAATTAAGTTTTGTATGAAAAAGGCAACGCAAGTACCTCATGTTCTTATGTGACATTTTAACCAACATTGTTTTATTTGGAATTTTCTATAAAGCTTTTCGTCTTTACTATTTGTCGTAGAATTTCGTCTAGTTCGACAGAGATGTTGTAAAATTGGCGGTCGGTGTTATAAAGTGAAGTATATCCCTAAATAGAATACAATTATAGTTGCATACCTAAAACTGTTCAAATAATTTTATTATATTGCTGCGAAAGTCTCTCACTTTGAAATGAATGACCAAAAATATTCTGAATATTTTTAATTTAAGATGAAGCCATACTAAATAATGCAAAATCATTCAAAATCACATGTTTTTGTTTTGAAAATTTGATAGCTTAGAAGTATTATAGATGCTTCAATTAAATACTGTGTGTAGAACATACCTTGGCCCTTAAAAATATCGGTCATTTTTTTATAAGTCTTTTAAAAAGCCTTTAAAAAAATAAAGTATAAGGTCCATAAAAAACACTTTCAAGTCCAAACTCTCCTATTTATAAACCCCTTTTCGGATTTGGTTTTATCGTATAATGTGGCAAATTTAGTTTCTTTTATAATAATCGCAAAAAAATTTATATTTACGCCCGAACTTCACAAAATAAAATAAAATATGCATTTTCTCGTTGATATTTTTGACATCAATCAATACGGCCCGCACTCTACGAATTTGGATTCTTGAAGTGACCCTTATGGCATGGGCACAAGAACCATGCACTGGGCAACACCTATTTTGTATCAGTCACGCCCCATCGCTTAGTTTCGTGAAATGAATTTCAAATTTCAGTTTTCTTACAATAAACAATGCGTTAAACAGGAATTAATATATTTTTAATTAAATGAAGACAATATAAGCGAAACTCAATCGAAAATCTGAAAACAGAAAAATCAGAAGAAGATATTGACACATTTGGGACTCGAACCCAGGACCTCTCGCTTACCGGGCGAACGCGCTAACCACTGCGCCACCGTGTCGATATCCAATTCGGTCACTTTTAACTGTATCATACTTCGACTAAGAACCACCCACACTATCTTCATTTTTCTTAACGCATATACTATTGGCTGCTATCTTTATGTATGATTGCAAGATTCAAACCCGAACTAAATGCTCTCTAGATAGTGTCTGGATAAATCTTTATCCATTTTATTTAATATGCGACATCAATTGACTTTTCTGCAAGTCTAGGATGAATATTTTTATTTTTATTTTAACTTTATGAGTAAAACCTCAAATTGTAATATTTAATTAAATGAAGACAATATAAGCGAAACTCAATCGAAAATCTGAAAACAGAAAAATCAGAAGAAGATATTGACACATCTGGGACTCGAACCCAGGACCTCTCGCTTACCGGGCGAACGCGCTAACCACTGCGCCACCGTGTCGATATCCAATTCGGTCACTTTTAACTGTATCATACTTCGACTAAGAACCACCCACACTATCTTCATTTTTCTTAACGCATATACTATTGGCTGCTATCTTTATGTATGATTGCAAGATTCAAACCCGAACTAAATGCTCTCTAGATAGTGTCTGGATAAATCTTTATCCATTTTATTTAATATGCGACATCAATTGACTTTTCTGCAAGTCTAGGATGAATATTTTTATTTTAACTTTATGAGTAAAACCTCAAATTGTAATATTTAATTAAATGAAGACAATATAAGCGAAACTCAATCGAAAATCTGAAAACAGAAAAATCAGAAGAAGATATTGACACATCTGGGACTCGAACCCAGGACCTCTCGCTTACCGGGCGAACGCGCTAACCACTGCGTCACCGTGTCCGTGAAGATAGTGTGGGTGGTTCTTAGTCGAAGTATGATACAGTTAAAAGTGACCGAATTGGATATTTTTTTTATGGATTTCGTATGATTTGACCCTTGGTCCGCTAAATGTCTGGCCGCTAAGTTTTGACAGGCGCTTTATACCCAATACCAGTGGTCTTCAACCTTTTTGAGCCGGCGGCGTACCCCTTGTCTCTCACTACAAATTTGTTGTTCCCCGTACCCTCTATCTATCTTTTTTACACGTGTAATGAAAATCGTGTTTCATTTGTAATTTTTAATATCTACTCTAATTATTACTTGAATTTAACAATCATATCACACAAATACAATTAAGTAATGCAATTTTATACAGAGTGTAACACGACTTCAGGCATTTTAAGCAGTTATTCTACATGCGTGCCACATTATTGCGTTCCCCAATTTGGCTTTGCGTACCCCCAGGGGTACGCGTACCGTTGGTTGAAAACTACTGCTCTAGACAAAAGGAGACTCGCATGGGACCGTGGATTTATCGTATTATATTGGAACCAAATCCCATAGATGTAAGTTTTTGTCTCTTTTTAGTGTCGCTCGCTTACGTTTCAACGAATTTCAAATCACAACGGTGCTAAGAAAGACTGAACGAAGTTCTAATTACATAAAAACAATTCGGAGAACAAATTATAAAATGGATGTAAAAAAAGATGAAATTCTTGTGAATTTGTATTTGAGTACTTATAATAATCTGCACACGTCTAAATACACATGTATTTTTTTTTAATTCTGCATTATGCAAGCGGTTTTTGCATCGTGACTTCCTCTAATCAAGGATCTCACTGTTCTGCAAGGAGGTTGTTGATGTAGGTATCTAACTATTGTAGGTATTTTGAAGGTTGTGATAATTAACTAATTAATGAATAGGTCTATATTCATTACGTATAAACAAAAAAATACTATAGTTAGATGCGGGTAGGTACTGGATACCTACCTAATCCAACTACGGGTATCTTCAGACAGGTCTGATCATCCTACCAATAACAAGGTGAAACCGGCTTGGATATGGATGAAAGTTACAGTAGTGTTCAGAGCATGGTTAATATATTATTTGCTGGAATGTCCCCAAGATTTGAGTTATTATAATTTTATATGTCACCTGTAAATCATCGAGTAGGTGGGTATTTTTAGGACATCAGAACATCAGGACGTCAAAATGATTGGAAGGAGGTTAATTAAACATAATTAAATTAAAACCTAATTAAACATATGAATTATCAGTTTTACTTAGGTAGATTCTAGGCAGGTACATTTGCCTAGGGGAGACCTAGGAGAGTTGTGACAATTTTTAATTTAAGGAACATATCTCCATCAAGAAACATTTCACAGTTATGACCTATGTGAATTAATGTTGCACCATTCCTTTCCTTTCCAAAATAACCATCAAAATTAATTAAAGAATTACGGTTTCCGAGAAAACCAACAAAAAGAAAAACTACTCCCTCTGTCACAACTCCCCTATCACCGAGGTAAGTTGTGACAGGTGCCGAGGTAAGTTGTGACAGCTTTGTATTTAGACAATTTGAGTATTTCGACACTAGCAATGCATTTATCAGTCTTTCATGTATTATAATTAGGCATTCTGAAACAAAAAAGTAGTCATCCAGCATGCAACATTACATCACAAGCCCAAATATTTTTTTAATGGAAAATGAATTTTTTGAGACAAGCTTTTATTGCGAACTGTACTTGCAAGATTTGACCTAATATACGAATGCACAAAAACACATAGAGACATCGCAAATTATTTTTATAAAGTTATGAAATAACCCAGCAGAAAAATGAAGTCAAAAGGAGAGTTGTGACAGGCTGTCACAACTCTCCTAGGTGCTCAAAATTACGACTTGGTCCGAATAATGATTCATATTTTCTAAACACGATGCAAACATAAAAGATCAATGCAACGCTTTGAGACTTAAATAACCATACAACTTAAGAAAAAATAACACAACAACGCACACGTAATAAGACACGATATAAATTCAATCAAAATTTTGAAGAAAAACTTACTTTTCGCATTTTTTTGCACGCAGTCGTCGTAATTACGTAACCGCTTCTGGTGCGCCGCCGGCGGGTACCGAGTGAAGTAGCGCGTCTCTAAAGCGACAAACAGGCGTTTTTACAATATAGCTTACTATTATAGGTTGTGAGAAATCGTCTTTGTCACAACTCTCCTCTGTCACAACTCTCCTCTGTCACAACTCTCCTAGGTCTCCCCTATTGAATGACTTAGGTAGGTAGGTACGTACATTGAAATTCGTTGCCATAGAACTTCACGAAAGGCGAAAATCTTTCCGCTTGGATTGATTCGCACCTTTTTTGTCTCTGCCAGTAGACATATTATTTAGAGCCATTGTTTGCAACGTTTAAAGCATAAAATTCAACAATAAATCGCTTTGTAACGCGGCAATATGAAAAAAAGCAGCCTGGAGTCATTAAACCGATGAGTTGTTCAGGAGATTTCCCTCTGATGCAATTAAAAGATAAATTTATATAGCTATAGATTTTACGATTATTCAATTAAAACAATATTATTTATTAGTCATATCCAAATAGTTTTTACACAAACTAACTAACTAGAGCAGGGGTTCCCAAACTTTTCCAAGTCGCGGTACCCTTAGAAAATATATAATTTATAACAAGCAGTAATTGTTGAATGAAACACTAGTATATATTGAATTATTTGGCGGGTATTTGAGAAGCCCCCATAGCTCAGTGGTCAGAGCATCCGACCGGCAATCAGAAGGACACGGGTTCAAGTCCCGTTGGCGGCAAGTATCTTTTCTCGGAAGATTTTTCAATGTAAATGAGTGTTTCAGGCTGACAATTATTGCTTATAATAATTGTTAAAAATATATATATTTTCCACCCAGGAAACACTGAGTAGGAATGAGTTAATAAGGGTCTTGAAGGATTTAAGCTAGGACTTGGGAAACAAACAACATTTTATAGCCAGAGAATGAGTAGGCAGGTACCTACCTGTATCAAAAATATCCCGTCTAGGTACTTTATTTAATTATGTGAGTGAGTATTCGGCAAATGTTGGTCGTGTCTTCCGAATGTTCACCGGACACAAACGAATCAATGATGTTAGTTCTTCTGAGCATCTTTCTTTGAAATACCAGTAAAATAGACATGTGCTTACAATTTATCTGTTTTCGAAACAATATAATTCATCCGTTAAGATAGGGGTTCCATGTATCAAACGAATTTCCCGTTTTTGCAAGGGTTTGTGGGTAGTACCTACCTATTTCATATAGATACCTTCCTAATTAGAATTCCAAACCAGAGGTGGCTGCTAAACCCAACAGCATGGTGAATTCAAGGGAGAAACAGCCTCATTGAGCGTTTGATTCGCTTAGGTGTCGTGTATATGTAGGTAACTATAGGTACTTATATTTTATTTATTGACTCTTAGAAACATTAATTTATAATAGATTTTTAGGTAGGTTCCCATTTGTAATTGCGACAAACAAGTAAGTATTTATATGTCATTGGAAAAATTTTGGCAAAATCTTATAAAAATATTTGGCCCTTGAACTACGAGTTTGCTGGGTATTTTCGTCTAGCATTCCAGTTAGAAAAAAGTTATTAAATAAACTTGCCAACCTTATTTATTCTAGACCTTTGATTATTATTATGAAATGTAGTCAGCGTTTCTCAATCTTATTTTTGTGCAATGCCTTAGTTCAACGCTTCAAAAATCTACACTGACAGGACCAATGGGATATGCGCCGCAGGCGAAATATTTATTGGTAGGTATAGCGTTAAATAATATAGAATGATACTTACATGCTTACAAGGGTATGTCTCACCACGCATGTTATTTGTTATATGCCCACAATCACACGAATTAACATAATAAACTGTATCCCAAACAAGCATCGTTGACATTTGCGCTAGTGTAGCCATCTTTGTTTTCTCGGAAAGACAGATGGGTTGCAACATAATGGGCGTGCACCCAACTTTGAGGGACACTGGTCTTAGTGAATGACACGGATGTGTCGAAACCGGTTGCAAAAAATTAAAAAAAAAATTATGAAACAAATTTTCATGGAAAATATAACTTTTCATAACAAAATAAATTTCAATAGATACCTACCTACATTTATTTTCCAACCGGATTCGAGATTGAATACTTATTAATTTCAATACAACAATTAAAAAAATATTCCTAGGTAGGTACCTAGGTAGAGTAGTTATACCTATCTTATTACGTTAATAATACCTACCTGCATACGTTCTGAATTACATATGTAGGTAATTTGATAAAAGGGTAGGCAACACATTTAGTTAAACGTGGGTTCGTTTTTCAATTTTTCCAGCTTAGCGGAGGGGGACTAATCCATTATAAGGGATGTATGATTCCAAGCCATTTGCTAACTGATCTTTGGGTAGGGCAAGTAGGTAGGTACCTACATCAAGACAATGATTTATGGATGTAGACCTAGAAAAGCTGAAAGGAAAACACGAAGGATCCTCGGAGGTAGATTTTTTCACATAAGCTCCCAGGAGGCCCCGAGGAAATTAAATTCTCTCCGAGCCTATGTCAACTTTGAGGATACTGTGTTGAGTGTTTTTTCAGAGAAAATAATGGTGAAGAAAGATCTGGGGTGGAAAAAGGTATGAGGGGTGGTTAGGAATCTGGGTGGGGTCAGCGTGTCCAGGAGTGACGAAAGTTTGAATTTCTCCCTCCCACAGCGGTGAAAGATGGGTCGGAGTCCTGCCGAAGAGGTCAAAAGGTCTCCCTCAACCAGTCTCTGCAAATCCGGCCCGCCACGCATCCGCAGCAAAGACCTAGACAATCCTCAGTCCATGAATCCGGGCAACCCTGCTAAGTCACCAAACGTAGCGAACGACTTGGGGTGGGGTTTTGGTTATGAATGAATGGTTCCCCGGGGGCGGTACACACACCCGCCTCCCAAATTAGCAAAAGCACCATTAAGACAACAGAAATTCATCAAGGGTTCTATGTTCATTAGAAGTAACTAAATTCTAGTAGGTACCTAAGTAGGCATATCCTCTTCATGAGGTGTTCTCCTAATAAAGCTGGATTTGTGCCTAGGTATATTAATAATAATAAATTAAACAAACCTCATAAAGTGACCGCTGGCCCTTTGGTGTAGATCCAGATCCACGATTAGTTCTCTTTCTACTCAAAAGAAAAGTCTTTATTAACAAAGTTTTAAACTGCAAAAATATTAATAATTTGCCAAAAGATGTCTATTTTATCAAACACGCACTCGAAATACGACTCTTTGCTTCAGTTCATGAATGTAAACACAAAATAACAATAATTAATTAAACTTGATTGTTTATGAACATTATCATTCACACGCGCTCTCACTGACAGTTCACGCGGGTACAATGCGAAAGGGGGTAGCGAACTGTAAAATTAACGAACATGTTGTAGTGACATCGAAACCGCGTCTGATCGCTAATTGGGATAATGAATAACTGATAATGCGACCGCTGTAATAACGTTTGTTTAGTTTCACCGCGGTATGTTAATGATAATGGATAATGGCTCTGAACGGACGTAGCTGCGAGCCGCGGCGCGTTTGGTACTGCAGCCAAATATAGTAATAAACCTGATGCGGTGCGCCGATTCGGGCCCGTCCAATGGCGGGCCTTGCCGCGCCCGCCCGCCCCAGCAACAAGCTCCCATTGGTCCGAAATCCCCGTTCATTTTTTTTCAACAGCGCGGCACATCTTGCAGGAAAATCCCCGCGCGAGGCGAAATAACGAAACAGAGTCGCCCGCTCTTTTCGTTTCGTTTCGTTTTGGATCCTTTCGTTTTATTTTTCGGGTTTGACGCGCGAACGGTTCGTACTTTGTACGCGTAATAATTTTTTTATAATTGCTTTCTATCGTAATTCTCGATACGTCCGTCGTGTCGTCAAATAATGTTGACATTATTTAAATTAGGTTATGACGTTGACATCAATTAACAACCCTTCGCTTTGCAAGGAATAGGTACAGACATTTTGTTGTTTTGATATTTGGTTCACTAAGAAAATGTGTTATTGTGACACAACATAATGTTCTTTCACTTCTTTAATCTTTAACGATGACATAATCAAAATTTGTTCTTTGAAACATTTAATTGGCATTTAAAATTTGAATGTTAATTAATAAAGGGTAGCTTTTGTAAAAAATCAGAACATTTTTGTTTGGTAGAAAATAAGCCTTATGAAATGAACAAATTACCAAGTATTGATCTCGATACTCAGTGTAAATGTTCCATAAGATTTTCGGAATGAAATCAACCACGATGGCACCACAATAATTTATTTTTAAGCTATGCACATTTCTGAAAATGATGAATTAGGAAATTTATCCATTGGGAATCAGAATCTCACAAGAATCCCCTAAGATTTTTTTCTATGTATAAAAACTATTTTTCTGTTTCCATTTCTTTATCTTTCACCAACCCCAATGACCAATCCCTTCTTATACTGTAGGATATTAAGGTTTGTTTGCGCCCGTACACATTAAAAATTGAATATGGATAAATAGTTTTGTCCAT
Source organism: Limnephilus rhombicus (assembly GCA_929108145.2). Taxonomy (NCBI): domain Eukaryota; kingdom Metazoa; phylum Arthropoda; class Insecta; order Trichoptera; family Limnephilidae; genus Limnephilus; species Limnephilus rhombicus. Next base: position 15,811,039 of record OV815272.1, on the reverse strand, counting down.
AAACAAACCCAAATCTTTCAAGAAAAGCTAACAAATCTATTTTTTTTTTATCGGTGACTCAATCCAATATTGTTCTTGCTAGCAAGGTTCGTAGAAAATTAATTTAACGAGGCTAGCTCGTCGAACTACTAAAAAACCTCGTCGGCCCGCTTTCGAAATTTCGAACGCGTGGCGTAGCTTGAAGTAAAATACTGCTACTTGTATTGCAGTTAATTTAAATCTCCCAGTGGAAGATGGGTCTAAGTTACGTCACGAATTTTAGCCAATCACCGCTCTACCCATCGATGAGCTAACCTTGTTAAACGCATTTTCTATGAACCTTGATTTGTTAGCCTTTATTGAAGAAAGACTTGGGTTTGTTTATGGACAAAAATATTAATTCATTTTCATATTGAATATGTACCTACAGGCACAAACAATTGATTCACCTTAATATTTTAAAGTAAACAGTATTTTAACTTAAAATAATTAAATTGGCTCAATCTGTAAATGCGTAGATTTATAACGTAGGTTCCGATTACATTTGTTGTAGTAACAATAATTGTAAGCGATGATTTATCTTTAAAATGAAGATACAGCCTTCTAAACATTCCAAACAGCTCGATTTATTTTTGATAAATACTTTTTTTTTTAAATTAAAAGTGGTTATTTGATCGTTACCTTAAACATAAATTTGAAAATGAATTTTCTGAACCAAAACGTTATATTTCCACCCCTTTGAGAAGACTGTTTGAGCACGTGCTTTTTTAATAAAAAGTTTAGCATATAAGATAAAAGCATATAGAAAAAAGACGGTTACATGCTTGGTATAGGTAATGAAATCATAACCAATATAATCCAACGAGGAAGAAAGGAAAATCAATTGTAGATACGTCAAAGTCAAACTGAAAACTGGCTGCTTTAAATAAAAATAGAAATATCGTTAGAATTTAAATGTCAAAAGCTGGTGCAGTCTTGTACCAACAGGTAAGTAGAAATATATTATTTCCATGACATCGACATAACCCGTTAAAAAAATCTTCAATTATTATTTTAATTTATTGAAGTATCGATTTTGCACCAGATGTTGTAAAGCAAAGGAGGTTTCTGGGGTTCCTTGAAATTTGAGTACCTATACGTATATTTTTTTTTTTACATGAGCTCCACACAGGAGGCCCTGAGGAAAATAATTTCCCTCAGGGCCTATGTCATCTTTGAGGATGCTGTGTGGAGGGTTTTTTTTAAGGAAAAGGGAAGGAGAGGAGAGTTCTGCGAAGGAAAAGGGTTTAAGGGGTGGGTAGGAATCTGGGGTTCAGTATGTCCCGGTCATCCGCCTCCTAGACCTAGACAAACCTCACCCCATGAACCCGGGCACCCCTGATACATCACCAAACGTAGCGAAACACTTGGGGTGACCTATGGCAGAGGTGTTGGTTATCCAATAAAGGTTCCCGGGGCGGCGGTACCCATTCCCGCCTCCCAAATTGACATATGTAGGTATTTTGAATACAGTTTTAAAGTGAGGAAAGGATGAGGTCATATTCGTTGATTTTCTATTTTGTCCCCTTTTTGGAAAATTATGTGGTCAATAATCTAGGACGGTTAGGAAATGTACAGTTAACGCGTTGAAATCTAAATACATACGTTGAAATCGTACAAGTTGAAATCTAAGTACATCATTTTTTAATATTTCTATTTTTGAGACTGACAATTCATGGTGGAATTCCATTATAATATATTAGGTACATCATATTTTGAATACAGTTATAAATTGAGGAAAGGATTAGACGCAAACGTGCATACTCGTCTATTTTCTATTTTGCCCCCTTTTTGGAAAAATATGTGGTCAATAATCTCCCAGAATACGGTTAGGACATTTTACGCGAACCTACAGTCTGTCAAATAAGAGTAGAAAACATAGGAGGGCGCCACTGTAATTCAAATGGCAATACTAAAAATAAACACATGGTGGCAACGTAAAGCTGTGTAACCTAAATTTTTTGTAAAAATTCAAAAACACATGAAATTAGGAAAAATATTTTTTTATTGCAATTCCGATTTGCACTGATCTCAAAATTAGAATTGCACATATTTAGGTATATTATACCTTTTCATTTTTGTGTTAATACAATGAAGAATAACGATATTATAGTAGAATAAAAAGCACGATTAGAAATTGCTCACATTTATTTAATACCAGCTAAAGTAGGTATCCAGCATTGCCCGGACTTTCAAATCGTGTCACTAATTTTAGATCTAAATCAGATCACTCAGATCTAAAAGTAGTGTAACTGAACTCACCATTACTGTTTCTTCTGTTCTACCTACCTTTAAATTAAAAATGAAAGTTAAAACAAATTACTTTGTAAAAAACCATTTAATCAAATTTATGTCATAAATAGGTACCTACCTTAACAACAGTGCTTCTTCGATTTAATTTTTTTTCTTTAAGAACAAAAAATGTTTTTAAAATGTCATTTACACTGATCTGCATTTTCAGTGTCATTGCATATTTGGCAGTTAAATAGGTGTTACCAGCCTAAAAAATTTGTAGTTCGATTTTTAATATTTTCTACTCTTAATTGACAGACTCTAATAATAGAATGTTTAAAAAAAACAAATCTCAGATAGTTAGATACTTTTAAAAATTATTATAGAAAATACATAGGTAAGACTTTTGCAAAAAGATTAACCCAAAAACTGTACAAATAACCCACATAAGTATTTACAGGTTTTTTCCTAGATATTCTGAATAGAGAATATTTTGAACAGAGACATAGGTAGGTACCTATTAAATTTCAAGCTATGAATCGATGTCTACAGTTTGAATGCGCTTCAGACGATAGTTTCACTTTACCATGTTTCGGTGGGTTTCATGCCGAGACAGAATCAAGTAAACACCTCTTTGAAAGGTCATTAAAAACAATGAAAATAATAATGATTTTAAAATAGCCTTTAACCTAAACCTAACTTAACCTATTTAACCATTTTTTAATATTTTTTTAACATCACTCTTAAGGCGATCCAATAGTTTAGGAAAAAAATCGAAATCGGAATTCACGCCCTTTATGGGAGGAGTTTAAAAATACTTGAGAAAAAGCTTTTGGAAAGGTTGGAAAAGGTATTTGAGAATTTTTTTTTTCAGGTTGATTTCGTAAAGGCCTATAAAAATATTAATTCCTTTTTTACGCATTGTTTATTGTAAGAAAACAGAAATTTAAAATTGATTTCACGAAACCATGCGACGCGGAGTCACACGACTGTCTCCCGCTCCGGCCGGGGCGTGACTGATACGAAATAGGTGTGCCCAGTGCATGGTTCTTGTGCCCAGGCCATAAGGGTCACTTCAAGAATCCAAATTCGTAGAGTGCGGGCCGTATTGATTGATGTCAAAAATAACAACGAGAAAATGCATATTTTATTTTATTTTGTGAAGTTCGGGCGTAAATATCATTTTTTTGCGATTATTAAAAAGAAACTAAATTTGCCACATTATACAATAAAACCAAATCCGAAAAGGGGTTTATAAATAGGAGAGTTTGGACTTGAAAGTATTTTTTACAGACCTTATACTTTATTTTTTTATAGGCTTATTAAAAGACTTATAAAAAAATGACCAAAGTATGTTCTACATGCAGTATTTAATTTAAGCATCTATAATACTTCCAAGCAATCAAATTTTCAAAACAAAAACATAATTTTGTATGATTTTACATTATTTAGTATGGCTTCATCTTAATGACCTTTCTGAGGTGGTTCTGAGTTGGTTTCATTCTGAGTTTGATGAAAATTTCAGATGAAAATTTCAGATTTTTTTCAAGGCCTTATGGCTTTTTGTAACTTTTTCGACTTTAAATAAAAGCCGTCATAATTATCAGCTATTTTATAGATATTTACCACACAAAGATTAATGTATTGCATTTTATTATGGGAAATTATCGTAGTTTTTGAATATCCGGTATGTTGCCGGATATTGAGTTACTATCCGGTATCCGGCCGGATAGTAAATTAGGCCGGATACCGGATAGTTACCGGATATCCGTTTCATCTCTAGTTTTGGTATCCTAAATTTACCTCTAAAAGAAAGAAGTATATAACTCTAAAAGAAATTTCCAATTATATTCTTCTTACAGTTTACCTTTCCTGAAATTCGGTACCTGCACTTAATTTGAATATAAGGAAATGGCTTGTGCCCCGTGATTGAATATTAAAAAAACTGATGCATGAAAGAAATAAATTACAATTCTAAAATTGATGCAGTTTTGTCGCAAGTGCATAACGTTTTGTTGAATCGATTGTTGCGCGGATTGTGAACGGAAGGCATGGCCATGTGCTGCATATATTTGTATAATTCGATTATACCGTTCGAGATTGAACCCGGAAAGCGAATTAATATGTTGTTAACATATTTTTTAGGAGCTGTACCCCACTGATAATCATAAAACGTTTAGCCTTATGCTAATTCTGAATATATAGAAAAATGGCAGAAAGCGATTTGTGCTGGTGCGCATTGTGGCAAGTTTCATAGGGCGTGATGCTGTCTGCCATTTTTTCAGAAGATAGGCTATTAGCATTAGGTATTCTGTCTTAGTATGATAAGGTAATCTACTTGGAAAACTGCATTTAAGTATTCAATTGGTATATTTTTTAAAATATTTTTTTGCTAATTCGGCAATTATTAGGTACCCTAGAGAGTATATTCGATAGTGTAGTGGAAGTTGACCAAAGTAGAGTTTCATCATCTAATGGCCTAAAATTACAAAATTAAACTAAAAAATAAGAAAACTCGATTATCACACCGTAAAGAGCGATATATAGAAGATCGATTTAAAAATCGATGGAAGATTTAGACGAGGAAGGACTCCACTGCGATTTCTAGTCGCGATTAATCTAGTCGCGATTAATCTAGTCTCGATTAATCTAGTCTCGATTAATCTAGTCTCGATTAATCGCGGCAACCAAAAATCTTGTACGAATTGTTTATAGTCGCACCAAACAACTCAGAATGAAATCAACTCAGAACCTCCTCAGAAAAGTCATTAAAAGTGATGATATAAAAATATTAAAAAAAAAGTTAAATAGGTTATGTCAGGTTGGGGTTAGGGGCTATTTTAAAATTATTTTTTCATAGCTTTGACCTTTCAAAGAGGTGTTGAGTTGTTGAGTTGACTTGATTCTGAGTTGGCATGGAACCATTTGAAACAATGAGTTTTATTTTAGTGATTGATCAATCGGGGGTCGGTAGTAGGCGAGGATTTTAAATATACTTACGTGCATTGTGTTTTCATCAAGAAGTTTACCCGTGTTCTGATTTGTTCATGACTTCAAAACTTGCTTTTCAAAGCTGATGAGTTGTTTTCAGCAGCTACGCCAACTCGGTTATTTAGGTTCATTGCAGGTCGATTCTCTCTAACACTGGTTGACCAAATTAATGTTTTCATTCTGGAATTGAAAGAGCTCTCTGGGGTTCAGACTGCAGAAGTCTGATTTCTATAAAATGTTGCTGGAAAGAGAAAACATGGATCAGCATACCGACAGAACGACTACTTAAGATCAGAGCAGCGTTAAATATACTTTTTTATCCATATAAATTTTGAATTCCCAATCGATGACCAAAATGCTCTTTTAAGTTACGTTAAAACAATTAGAGCAAATCGCTTTTCATGTATGGCTGCGTATCTTTATCTTTATAATATAAAAAACAAAGTTGGGTTAGTTACACTATTTATAACTCGAGAACGGCTGGACTGATTTTGATGATCTTTGATTTGTTGGATTAGTCTCCGGCCCGGATAACAGAATAACTATTCGCAAAAATTCACGAAAAAGAAAGTTATGAAGAAAATTAATTTTTCATACATCTTGTATGGAACGAATTTTCATCTTTTGAAAGAGCTGTGGCAATGTCGTGTCAGTTGAAGTTTGCGTGAATTCCAAAAATTCAAAAACGTCAAATGTCAATGCGCTGAATTTATCGCTTTTGTTCTTTAACATATAACGCTGCCTCTTTTTCTTACACACTAAATGTCAACAGTCGAAAATGAGACAAACGATTAACGTGTGTCTTCGCCCTTCCAAAGGAAAAATACAATAATTAAAATAAATTTCCCTCACACGCATAAAGAAAATGAAATGCAATCCCCGTAAGGGGCCATCCATAAATTATGTCACATATTAAGGGGGGGGGGGGGAGTAGCAAGTGTGACTAGTAGGGATATGGGGTGGGATAAAATTTTAACTGTTTTGATTTCTTTTAGATGTCACACTAGGGGGGAGGGATCTCATAAATGTGACGATGTGTGACGGTGGCGGGGGGGAGGGGGGGGGGGGGTGGGGTAAAAAATCTTGAAATTCGTGTGGCGTAATTTATGGATGGCCCCTAAGTTAGTGAAAAAGTAAGAAAATCATCCGTACGCAAGTTCATCTCTGATATTGACTAAAACAAAAAAAAACTGAATTTAATTCAGCTAATAAATTAACACAACAGTTATTGATTCTGAGGGGATACGAAGTTCGCCGGGTCAGCTAGTAATATATAGAACAAAGTCGGGTTAGTTACACTATTTATTACTCGAGATCGGCTGGACCGATTTTGATGATCTTTGATTTACCGGATTTGTCTCCGCCCCGGATAACATAATAACTATTAAAACATCGCAAAAATTCACGAAAAAGAAAATTATAAAGATAATTAATTTTTTCATTCCTTTTGTATGGAACGTATTCTCATATTTTGAAAGAACTGCAGCTATGTTGTGATACCTAGGTGTAATATTTAACTGTACGTGAATTCCAAAAGTTATAAAACGTCAAATGTCAATGCGATGATTGTTTTGCTTTTGTTCTTAATCATATAATGCTGCCCTTCTTTCTTACACACTAAATGTCAATAGTCGAAAATGAGACAAACGGTGAACGTATGTCTCTGCACCCCTCCAAAGGAAAAATACAATAATAATAAATCTCTGAAATGAAACGCATTTTTTTTACGTAAGCTCCACTCAGGACTTATGTCATCTTAGGGGATGCTGTGTGGAGGGTCTTTTTAAGGAAGGGTAGGATAGGAAGTTCTGGGAAGGAAAACGGCATGAGGGGTGGGTAGGAATCTGGAGGTCAGTGTATCCGGGAGTGAATCCATCCCTCCAACTGCGGTGCAAGGCCATTGCCTTGACCGGAATTGACCTTTTACCTGGACCCATTGGTCGAGAGAATCCGGCTGGAACGGTCAAAAGGCCAACCAGTCTCTCTTGATCCGGCCCGCCACGCAGCAGGTGGGCAGACTGGGCACCCCTGCTAAATCACCAAACGTAGCGAACCACTTGGGGTGACCTATGGCAGAGATGTTGGTTATCCAATAAATGGTTCCCGGAGCGGCGGCACCCTTACCCGCTTCCTTTCAAAAATTCCCGTAATATGTGGAAAAGTAAGAAAATCAAAAAAAATATAAATCCGTACACAACGCCATCTCTGATACTGACAAAAACAAGACACGGACGGTTGGGCATTGATAATTGCTTCATTGTTGAATAATTGAATAATTAATTGTGTAATTTTTAGCTTATTAAAAAAACTTAATTTAATTCATTAGTTATTGATTCTGAGGCGGTACGAAGTTCGTCGGGTCAGCTAGTAGTATATAAATGTATACGTAGCATAATAATTGAAGTCCACTATTGACCGTAAGATTTTAATTAAATGAATTTGGTTAACTTTGTTTATTTCACAATTTTAAATAAAAATTGTCCACATAGACACAGATATGTTTCAGAACCAAAGGTTCCATCATACGAATACAAAGTACCTGAACTGAAAATGAAGACATAGGTACCTACAAGAAGAGACATACGTTAATAAGCATACACAAAAATATAACAATAAGTGGTAGGAGAAGGCAATTGATTAGTTAAAATAATAATTAGATATGGTTTGTATGTTACAAAAATTTTCAGAATTTCCAATTATTGAAGAAGTAAGATTTTATCTTTACTTGCGTCGATGAGAATCAAAACATCACACAATTCCCATTTATATTGCTATCTCTACAAAGATCTTTAGTTCGTTACAGTTTGATTCCATTATAAAATAATAATACCAAACTTTGAGTAAATCCTGAATCACACAAAGCCCACCTTTACCGCAGCAAATGTAAATAAGTATTAAAGAGCATTTTACTTGCCTATTAGCCAAACATCAATGTGCATACATAAAATCTTTCATTATTGCAGATTGCATTAATACCAAAGCATTACGTTTGCATGGAAACATAGTCAGGTTATAGCAAGGCTGGTACAAAAGCTCTGGAATCCTAAGCAAACAGCGGTAGGCTATTGCTCTTTTGATCGAAAAGCTTCACAGGGGAATAAAGGAGTGTTCAGAAGAAACATCCCTAATCTGGCCAGGAATCGAACAGACCGTAAGAGAGCAAATAACAGAATTAAATAATACATAACAAGCTTCTAATTGCTTTGAGTGCGCGCACCGATCGCTTGTTAGCTAACCTTTTCACTGCTGAATAAGATAATCATAATGGAATATTTTCACAAATTATGGACACCGTTAAAAACTTTTTTTAACGATAAATTAAAATTTTCTCCAATCCTTTTATTTTATCCAAAAAAATCTTATTTCAAATTACTTATAATATAAATATACATCCATCTAAACCTTCAGAAATTGAAAAGTTGCTAAGATAGCTTGCATATTTTGGCTTGTGCCACAATTTCATTTACCACGTAAGTTTAGCGCATCAGCCTCGCAGGAAGCCATTAAAAAATGTTCCTAGATGTGTTTGATCAAATATCCGAAAAAATATGAATAACGCTAGAAAAAAAAGTGAAATGCCAGACGACAATATTCGAACCTGGTCGTAAGAGGTCTTATAAAAGTCTCAATGTTTTACTCGTAGTAGGTTTATGGATTATGATTACATAGGATTATGTCATCGCACTTCTCGGAAAGGATTCGACACCAATAAACCTTCAGTTTTACTTTTAAATGCTGTAAGTGTTGAGATATCCTTTTCTAAAATTACAAAAATTGACTTTTTCAACGCAAAGGTTAAATAACCATTCTAGTTAGTGTTTGCTTTGCTGTGCCTCACAAACTCTCAACGTTCTATTTGATAATATCATTATAATCATGAGTTATGTCCATTTTTTTGTCTTTTTTCTTGTACTGGAATGCGCTTAACATTCATAATTCAGAAATAACGATTAGATTTTTAAGAACCTAATAACGATTTCCAGAGCTGTTGTGCATAGTTAAATAAAATCGCGAAATTAAAAAAAATATATAGTCAAGAAGTGGCAATTTGTACCACCACATACAATTCCATTGAATAAGGACTTGTTCATACAGTCGGACTGTTCTTCATAAAATGGCTTTGAAAAGCGTCTTATACGCTTATTGCTCATTTAATACCCTCGATTACAAACAGTCACAATGGCCAGAAACGAATTCAAAATTAGCTTCCACCTCAATAAATAAATTATTGTTCGTTATAATAAATTCGAAAAAAGCATCAATAAATTAATACAACAATAAATTTATCGCCTAGATGAATATCAATATTGTAATCTCCACTATCGGCTTAGAAACGAAGTTTCCTTAAACGTGTACAATTTGTATGTAATCCGTATTTTGTTGTAAAATCCATAAAATGTTATATTATGTTATCTTTAAACAAAATTTCAATAAAGGACTTAATCTGTTAACGTATAACAACGCTTAAATATGTGTTTAATGAATGAGTAGATTCGTGCAAATTATTACAATACTGTTAATCCCTTAGACAAAATCTGCACTTCATTATAGTCAAATGAATGCCGATAGAAATCTTGAATTCATTGTGGAAAGGACTCGAGCGAATAATGAGAGGATGAAGAGGGAAGAATCCGCGTCCGACAAAAGGAATTAGTGCTTCCCCATGTCCTGCGTCCTGAGTCCTGCATCGGCGAGTAAAGAAGTTACGAGGCACCTGGTTTCCTGGGAACATCCGACACAAGATGTAACGTTAGCCGTCTGTGTGTTCATTACAATTACAAGTTACAAGTAGCTGCCCGGTGATGGAATTCTATGATCGATATTGACAGAGCGGTGTGCGTTTGATGGGCTAATCTGCAGCGTCGTTCACAGGTAGTTGTACTCAGTAGCGTAGCTAGTCAGGCCCCAATATTATTTGTAAACTTATTTTGACCAAAAAAATATTATTTAATTAAATTACAAAATATTGTTTAATTAAATTACCATGCTTTTTCTTTAATGATACCTAAATACCTGGTAGGTAATCATTATTTTCTATCTCAGAAGGTATTTTTCATTTTCAATCATTATGAAAAGATCTGCCTATGGTGAAAATAAATGCGATAGTTTTGAAACATATCGTTTCATTTGTTTTCGTCTTGACTCTGAGGAAATGCCCTTCTCTGAAAAAATTTGTCTCCCAATTCAATTTTAATAAATTTCTTGATACCTCGGCGTGTAACATTCGAAATCTCCATTCACAGGGACCATTCATTTATTACGTAAGACGATTTAGGGGGGAGGGGGATCGACCATGTCTTATTTTTTCTAACAAAGGGGCGGGAGGGAGTCTCGATAGTTCTGACGTAAGATCACAAACATGCGCAAAGTTAAATTTATTAGTACCTTTGTAAGAACAAATAATCATTTCTAAAAATTGTTACTTTGAAAATTATACATTAAAACAAACCAAATGTGTATTCATGTTTTTCCTTTAGATTCTTACGTAATAAATATTAAACAGGGGGGAGGAGGTCAGTCTATTCTTATTTATTCTTATAATAATAGGGGGGAGGGGGTCGAAAACTAGCAAAATTCGTCTTACGTAATAAATGAATGGCCCCTTAAAAGAAGTGATGTATAAAAATACTGTAAAAAGCTCTTTTTTGTTATTTATTTTTGGGGTATTATGCCGTGTTGCGCTACCTCCTCCTTTAGCCAACGTTTCGGACAGTGTTATAGTGTTCATCATCACGGCAAATGATAACACCCCACGATGTGGCATAACACCCCAAAAATAAATACCAAAAATACTTTTGGCCGTGAAAATCTAAAATCATATCTGTAAAAGCTCGATTATAGCAAAGGCCAAGGAGTAAGTGTTCTGCTCGCAGTATTTATTTTGAATTTCACGACCAGCTGGGCTTTTACATATTTTTTAACACATGTAATATGAAAATGAGCATAATATCACAAAAACAATATCCTCCACCATGCATGCTGGAAAAAAATAGTAAATCGGGAACAGTACACAACAAATAAATGAAAAAGTCAAAACAGAGCTAGGAAGAAAGTTTAATAAGATTTTTTGTCACGTTTACCGACATAAATTCTACTAAGACATATTTATATTTAGTGATTGATGCCTACCTACTTTAAATATGTTAACAACAGCCTTATGATTATTACCAAAATTCTATATGGTGAACGGGAGTGTATAATTGTGATATTGGTAGCTATTGCCTCGTTGTTAGTTTGCGAGGTAGGTACATGGAAAGTTATCAATATCAAGTATAATGTGTATAAATCTGAATATGAATTTATTATTTTAAATAAACTAGTTAAGCCAATAACTAACTATCCTACGTTCGGATATTTAAAAAAAATTTAGTTGAAATATTTGATAATCATAATTGACTCATTCCCTTGTAATACCCACACTGGAGTAAAAATCAAGAATTTATTTTGAATTCTTTCTATCTTGAGTGAATGAATAGCATAACTTGGTGCCCACACTGTTGAGTTGTATTCGACTTTAACTTTATTTATTAAGTTTGCGGCATATTCTTGATAAAAAACCAAACATTTTCAAAACTTTATTTGATGTATTTAAAGAAGGGCTAAAATGATTTATGAATCATCCAAATCATTTACTTCGGTTACAGCTATTATTGTTACAGTATTATCATTGACTAAGTAAACATAAATTAATGGATTTTTTATTCCATGAAATCTCGTATTTAGACATTAGCTTTTGCTGTAAATTGTTTGCTTCACCAAATAAAAGTTTAAAGAATTTATTTAATTAGAGTATCCAAAATATTTCTATCAAATTTTCAAACCAAAAATATATGATTTTGCATTACTTCTAAAACTCGACGTATTTATTTCCTGGAATAAGTTTTAATTAAGCTAAGAATATACTATTTAATACTATTTAAGAAATTCTAAAAATTATAGTACTTTATTAAAATTAAATAGTTATAAATACATTGGGAATTCATATGTCAAATATTGGTTTATAAAAGTGTAAATTCTAACTATGCAATTGTAAATGTTCTCTAAAATGGCCTTCTCTAAAATAAAAGAATCTCCTACTTGTGATCTCACTAAAGAAAACACTCATAGAACATTAATAAATGCATTCACTCTGAATGCATTTATTTATGTTCTCCAAATTGACCTTGAAAAAAATCACATCTTTGCGATTCTTTTAAAGACATAAAGAAACCATCCCTTAATTATATACAATTCTTAATGTTCTCAAAAGTTGTCTTGACAGAAGCAAATTCCCGTGATATCTTGAACGAAACCATTCCTTTGTTAAGAATATTATGAACTAAATATACAATTTGGCTGTCCTGAAACGGGTATTCTGCCCAGTTGGACAGACAAAATATCACATTGTAATGTATTGTAATATGTATGCATATGTAAATAAATTAATAAATAAATTTAAAACTATATATATATTACCTAAAAAATAATCAAAAATATCTGTTTATCAAAAATAAATACATTGTAATTTCAGTTAGTTTTTTCGATAAATAGTAGGTTGTCCGAGCGGACTGTCACTGCAGCCGGTCAATGCCCGATACCCAGACTGCCTGAGCTTTCAGTACGCCCCTGCCCCGCGTCTTACCACCTTCTCGCCTCTTCCTGCCGCGGGGGTGCGTAAGACGGGAAGTTATTCGGGATTAGCGCGGCTGATCGATTTAACAATGCGGTTTTCGCCATCGGGAATAAGCCTTCAAGGGTTAGTGCGAGACAATGCCAGACACTCCTTGTAGACATGCCGTCGCCACAATACACATATATTATACAGTAGCCAGTAGCCACCAGATGTGTGGGAGAATTATTAAGAATTATTATTATACTCGTGAAATTAGTTGTTGGGTTTTTAAATAATACGCCAGTAAAAGATCCCATTCGCTTTGTTCGTTCAAAATTCATTCATGAATTTCTTCCACTTCTTAAAATAACATATTGGTTTACATACTTAACTATTATTTGGATATACTATGTTACCCCTTATTTTCATTATTACAAAAATGGTAGTAAAAAGATCTCGGTTGCTTTGTCCATACAAATTCATTCGTGTACTAAGCATTTTGTCCACTGCTTAAAATAACATATTATAGGTTACATGCCTAGCTATTATTTGGATACTTCACTGTATTATCCTTTATAAACATTACAAATGATAGTATTAAAACACAGTATTTTTCGTGTTCACTTGAAGTAGGAAGTGTGTTTTCATTCAATAAATACAAACTTGAATAGGAAGTAGAACATGGACCCAAGCTATTATTATGTTTTCCTGGAAATTTTTCACACTTCCTGTCGTTTTCCTAAACATTGTTAAAATTACAATTTTCGGAAGGTCTGAAATAAAACATAAGTAGGCGCTATTGACGGCCTTCACAAAGGTTTTTATGAATTTCAGCACTTTATAAAAAAAATAAAAAACCTTTTTTTACATTAGCTCCACAGGGGATGCTGTGTGGAGGATTTTTTTGATGAAAAGAAATTCTGATAACGAAAAAGGTATGAGGAATGGATTGGGATCTGGGGTCAGCAGTGACGGACGTATGAATCCATCCCTGTTCGTTAGCCAATAAATAGTTCCCGAGGCGGCGGTACCTGCATCAGCCTCGTAGTTAATATGATGATCGTATAGCATTTTGGATTTTGTCTTAACAGATATAAATTGATTTTTTAACCGCTGTTCATGGAAATGAAACTTGAATTCAAAAACTTCGCCATCCTAGAGCTCACCGTTCGAGAGCTTTGCTGTTTATATTTACATGAGGGTGAGCAGACATGTACTTTTGAGTAAGTTCTGGTGACAATCATTTTCTTGTATACTTGACAATTGTTTCGCCTTCGAAAAACCAAGAATGAAATATACTGATTTGATTAATAATATTAAAACTTAACAACTTTTTTATTACGATTTATAATTAATAGGTACCTTCATATTTTGGGTGGTCGTTACCTGGCGGCATTTTACACCAAACAACCCATAAATACATAAACAATAAATATGTGTGATCGGACATTAAAACTAAATTATTCCGAAACAGAGCAAGCACATTTTTGGATGCAAAAAAGTATCCACTGCTTCCAAATCTTGCTGTTGCAATTCTCTTACCATTTGCCACGACCTACTTATGCGAATTGGGGTTTTAATTAAAATTACAGACTAGGACATTCTGATAAATTAAACATCCGTTTAGACTATAGACAGCCGAATTAGTTTCACAGGTAATTTATTTATTAATATATCCGAAATCAACGGTCGAATAGCATAATTTTTTGCAATTTTTACGTCATACCAAAAACACAACCAATTATAGATTTCCCCCATTTGTAATAAATTAACAGAATTGACAGCAGATTTATATAAAACAAAAACCATAATATTACCTATAATAGATGAGAGGATAATAATTGCTATTATTATACAAAACAACAAAAAATCACTAGTAACAATAATATTCAGAAAAGTATTAATATATATTTTTAATATACTTACATAATATATTATAGTCGCAGTTGATAGCGTTATAAAGTCATGAAACGTGATTACAAAAAAATAGCTTAAATGGGTTACTTTAGGTATGCGATTTTTTTTCATATTATCTTTCTTTTCTTTTTTTTTAAAAGAAAGACAAACATTTCCGGTTACGAACAACCTGACAACATTTGAAAATCTCCGACTACCATCACGGAAAGCGGAAAATGTTGATTGTGTCGAGATGGAAGCCACCCGAGGAATTGAATACACAATGCATAGGCGGGACCCAAATGCATTGCCAACTCAGCTATTGACTGAATTCACCCTTCAAAGGCGCGCTGCTTCGCCACTGTGTAAAGCTGACATTGAACGATGGAACCACAGGTTAATTGACTTAATATTATGCTCTAAACCAACAACTTTTTGTGTTCAAGACCCACCAAATCAAGAAATTTTAGAGGTACCTACACCAAAGAAAAAACCAATGTTTATTTAATATTTATTATTAAAATCAATATAATATGAAAATATTATGTTTAAGTGCCCATGAGGGATTTTTCTCTATTTTATGGTTGTGATGTTTGTCTTTTCTCTAATCTCTTATATTTGTCTGTATTTTATTTACTCCTGGGCACTTGGCACCAGTCGTAATGTTTCGTCTTTTCATACTTATTTAACTCTCCTTTCATCGGCAAGACAGTTGTAATATTCTCGCCTTTTCTCTTGGCTCTGATCGATATTTAAATTCTTAAGGCTTTGCATATGTGTGGTAGGGATGGAAAATTCCTCCCCTACGTCACACAAGCCTTTATAAAATTGGACCCTTATTTCCTCTGATAACTACAGAAAGCTACTTAAAGCTCCCTTGTACTACATACCTTTAGCGATATATGTACTTAACTAATAAATACGTTATTTACGACTTTGAACGTAAATATTTTCGTATTTAGGTTGTAATTAAACTCCATCAAACGTTGTGTAATTTTTTGATTTATGATATAGAACTTTAATTACTTTAAATTTTGTGGTAACCCTCTTGATTCTAAACAGAGTGTTGAATTTCAAACTGTATTGGTCTCTCTCTTGCAAATTTAACCTTAAGTAATTTCTCTAAATGAACTAACTTCCCTTTGACGTTTATTATGATTCCCTACATCCTAATGAATTCATGAATAAGCAATACTAATCGAAACTACACATGACTAATTGAACAGATAATTAAATATAACTCAAATGGTTAAATGTTAGTAAATTTGATTATGATTGTATTTCGTATCTGCTGGGCGCCCCTCCGTTTAGATTCAGCTGCTATAAGGTACATATAAAGATGAATTTAGTAGGTTAATGTAATTAGTTAATTGCATATTTGACGAACTCAGAATAACCCTTTTTCTGGCAAAATTTGGCTCCGGCCTCCATCAAGTAAGCAGGGTGATCAGAAGTCAACCCAAAATTCGCACAGTCTTTTGGCACGGTTCAATTGATTGATACCTAAGTTATCGCGTCCCAATTGACCTTCCTTCGCCATCATGCACTGCCTTCAGGTCTTCCCCCAAGCCCAGATACCTCCAAATTCCTACTCCTCCAAAGTTTACTATTTACTTAGGGCGAACCGGTTTCGTCCTATATGCAATCATATACTCACGGGTTTGTGTGGAGTTACGGGTCGTGAATCCTCCCTCCACGTTCAAGAAATGAGACGAGAGTGACCCGACAGGCCTAAAGCACTAATTGTAAGTGAGTTCGTTTCATTCAATGAACAGTACATAAAAAGATATATATGTAAACATACGTTTTGGGAAGGTTTATAACTCGCAATACGAAACTACTTGCAACGCATCCCGAGCTCGGATCTCGCCCATCGGATTCTGCACAATCCTCAGATTGATACCGAATATATACGTAAGAATAGTGTGAAATATAAATATATACTAGTACAATAAGATCTTATCTGGCGATGTGTTCTGGAGATTCGCCATAACTCCAAGCTTTTGTTTGGTTTTGTTGACGGTTTTGTTTGAGAGATCCGCCATCTCTATGGTTTGATTAATGGTCCTTGTTACAGAAGCGAACACTGCCTTCTGTTGGTTGAACTGTATTTTTTTTTTCTTTTCTTTCCCTCCCTTCCAATGTTCAACTTTTGATAAATTCTTGCTATCCCGTGATTCTCAATTGAATCATGTAAATCCTCATTACCCCTTATTAAGCTATCCCGTGATTTTCCAACTGCTTCATCTAAGCCTTCATTACCCCTTATTAAGCTATCCCGTGATTTTTCAACTGCTTCATCTAAGCCTTCATTACCCCTTATTAAGCTATCCCGTGATTTATCAAATGTTTCATCTAAGCCTTCAATACACCTTTTTGAACTATCCCGTGATTTATCAAATGCTTCATGTAAATCTTCAACACACCTTTTTGAACTGCTATAATAAATCTGTTAATTTTTCAATTGCTTAGGTCTGTAGATACCTCTTTACGTTCAAATTAAAAATAGTGTTTAATTTTTTTTTCTTTTGTTCCTAATAATTGCGCAATATAATAATTTTATCCCGTTCCTAGAAGTTAATACCTAAGTACGATATCCACTAATCAAGGTCATTTTTTTTTCTTTTTACTGTATTCGAACTAGTGCCCCAGTGACCGACATATTTTGTAAACAATTTGAGCTTTGTAAACATTCTCGATGGCCTCGTGACCTAGATTCAAGCGTATGAGGTATGTTTACTTTAGACATTCCGGAGACGCGTGAGATGACTCTAAAATTTTCTTTGTTTGATAATGATGTACTTAGTGCAATTGTCTAGTCTGATACCCGATTACGTATACATATTTATTCATTTATATATACTTTGTCTCAATAAATAATTTATAATATTGATATGTATAATTATTTTTTGATTGAAATAATTTCTAATATCATAACTTATTTCAAATGCTCTGGATTTTCTGAAATTATATTAATACATACATAAAATAAATAAAAATATTGATTTGTAAATTTATCACACATAACTCCTTTCAATAGTTATTGATGAATTCAGAGGTAGGAATCGATACCCTTTTCCTCTTTTTATATAAGTGTTTATTTTTTTTTTTTTTGATTAAGATTTTTCTTGGGAACAATAAATTACATATATATGTTGATATACATACATATATAAATATATAAAATATACTTATTATACTTATAATATTTTAATATAGTTACATATCACATATTAAGAGAGTAATATCTTGGTCAAATAATTAATCCAAATACCAATGTTTGCTGCGTTCCGCTATCTCCTTGGAATCTGTAAAAATTTATAACGGAAAAGACTTACCCCTACCAAGGTTTTTTCCGACCGGGAAATACACGGTAACCTTGCTGCAATTTTCCTAAATTAATTTTTTATTTTCCTAAATTTAATTAAATCTTTTTGACTTCAATTTTTTTTTTTTCCAATTAATCTAATTAATTAAAATGATGTATGAACTCTATCGTTCTAAACTGTATTTTATTTCAAAACTCGGTGGTTAGATAACACTTTAAATGATAGTTACTTCACGATTAATTTAGAGATGGTAAATTGTTGTTAAATTAAATTTTTATCCCTCCGAAATTTTATGTATTAATAAAATATTATTTTGTTTTATTATTATTATTTAAGATAATTAATTTAAATATTTATTATTTGTTAGAACACTTTCACTTAGATTGAACACACGTATTTAATTATAACTTCTTCACGCTAAATTATCACATCACTTCAATTATTTATTGCACTAATATTAAACGCGAAATTTCTAAGTTTAAAACACGATATTAAGTGATTATAAAATCCGAATTTTCCACTAAAACAAATTGTATTTATCACGAGCACTTTTATTTTTCACAAGTAATTAACGCGTTGGCTTTATCTTTATTTCCACTGATTCTAACTGCAAAGTATTTTTTTTTTTTTTTTTGACTAGAATGTGAAATTTTTCTAAGTATCAAAATAATTATCACTTAGAATTTTTCAAATTTAAATCACCCACCGTTTCGTCACGTTCCACGAAGTTACAAACTTTTCGACCACGACCGTAGACTGTCCTCAACTGGCATTTGTCTAGACTTTTATACCCCTCTCAGGTCCAAAAGATCGTATCTGAATCTCCTATAATAAACCAATCTAATTACTATCAACTCGTAATTTCTTGAAACCTCTCCATTATTGTCGAATGCGGTCTCTTTGTACGTTTTGCGTTTGATACATTAAATTCTGTCTCGTACTCCCATACTTACAAGATCCGGATTTAGTAAGATCCATGTTTAATGGCCCAACTTCCTTTGTCCTGGTGTTCATACAAAATTAGCTTGAATTTAATAATTTTAAAGTTCTATTTTCATCTATTCCGTAACATGTCCGTGCGTACGGCATCTACCATATGTTCCAAATCTGTCCCCAAATTCGCCTATCAGAGATATCTTCATGTCGAAGCCTTTCTCGCAAATTGTTCATTTTTATTTTATTATTTTTCCTCGAGTTTTTCTGTATTCTATATGAACCTTTCCATTTAAAACCGAATTTTCTCTATTTACGTCGTATATTTGAATTTTCCATTTTTTCCTCGAATTTTCTTTTATTCACGACACTCTTTCCATGAATTTCCTTATTTATTCTTACGCTATTGTTCATATCTCTATAGATTTTTATATTTCAAGCCGTATTTATTTTATTCACTGTTAATCTAAGATTTCCTTTGTTTTTCTCTGTCGTATCTCCTTTCCCCTCACTTCCCCGTACTTCCCTGATATAACCATATCGTTTTTTGATGTTTGCTGCCTCTTGGAAAATTTCATTTTCTATTTGTTATTAATAAATATATCATTTTTAACATCTTTATAGGAGATACCCCCACTTCGGCCCTTAAATTCCTGTCATTTTTATTGCTTCATAGAGAACGCCTTACAAATTTTGTCCCGTTCTTACGAAAAATCCCATAAACCATATGTCTTGACAGTTGTATACATTAGTTCCTGTACCCACCTGGCAATAAATCCTTTTTTATTTCAGTGTCGTTAACTTTTATGAGAATTCTTTAATATAAATATTTCATAAGACCCATGATAATTTTTATTACCTTTTTAACGGCTAATCGTCCTTATCTAAACAATTTTCATGTTCGAATATTCCTTGTTTATCACAACAAAATACATCTGAAATCGACAACCATTGTAATGCCTCATTTTTTTATCTGCAATCGCGTACTATGTTACTCTATAACCTCCATTTTAATTACGTAAAATGACTCCTTTTCCTGAGTTTTTCTATCGCAATGTTTTCAGCATTTTCCACTCCCCTCCCTACTGCACTCTATCTTCTTCTCTAACACTTGTTACTGCTTTAGACATCTGAAATGTACCCTCGCCTATTCTTTAAAACTCTCATTTTTTTTTGACGTTTCCTCCCTAAATCTTTCATCGTAATATCCTAGCTCCGTCTAAAATTGATAACAATAATTTTCCATTGTTTTTTCAACATTTCCATTTCCTTTAGCACGTTTTCCCTCGAATCGATCATCTCCGGTCGTCACAAACAATCGTATTATAGATGGAAATCTCCCTAACATCTTACAATACGTTTTCGTCACTTGCTTTGCAATCTTTCACTTAAACTTTTGCATCGTGTTTACGTGTATCCTTTTTTTCCGCACCTGATATGTTTTAATGCGTTCGAGAACTAGGGTTTCTGATCCCTGGAATGTACCGGTTAATGATAACATTTCTTGGGGTCACCGTACTTTTGTCCCTGAACAGATTATTTCTTCCCATGGAGTTTATTCACCTCTCGGTTTGGTGGGAACGTCAAACTCATTAATCACATTCCTAATTGCTAAGTCCAAAGGTCGTTCCTTTGTTCTAAAAATGGGTTCGGCCCTCTTCCCGTTGATAGGCTGAATTGGTTTTTAATCGCTTTTGCTGCAATTCAATTGGCTGTCAATATATCACGTCTAAAGTATATTGGGGAGTCCCTGTCCCTGATTATTTGTTGATACCATCTGTGATTTTTTTATCAATACTCGTCTCACTTTGTCTAATTATAGATCCCTACCGTAAATATGAATTCACTTTACTCTAATCCGATAGATGTCGTAGACGTGTCCGTTTTATAAGTAATTGATATTTTCTTTTTAAATTAAAGTGGGAAGCTACGATATTTCCTAATTTTCACTGTTGATCAATGCAATTCATCACATGGTTTGGCATGTTTTCAAAGTCACCTGTGCACATAATAGCACATTAAAAAATGTTTGTAATAATTTTTTAAAATGTATATTTTATATTCCAGTTAAAAATAAATATTTACAAATTGGGAATCTCAGGGGAAATTTTCCCACATTATAGGGAAAAATCGAAATCCAGCGATCCACGAAAACGGCTAAGATATAATACGACACTTTTTAATTTGTGTTTTAGAATGATCGGGAACTTCAGGTTTTTACGAGCGGATACTAGAATCAATCCGTTTTAAGTAACAATATACAATCACTTTATGTGGAATGGACTTAAAAAATCGATGTGGGCGACACAAGCGACAAAAATTTAAACTATTTTGGCAAATTTCGAGAAAATCGATTGTCCTGCTTAGAAATGTTAGACTGCTTAACTGAGCACAGGAGATCAAAATTTGGAGCAATCGTTGATAATGTTGCTCTTATCTCTTCGTCGATCGTCCTCGGACGTCCTCTATTTTTAATTTAATCGGAGTTTTAGTATTAATTAAAACCCCAATTCGCATAAGTAGGTCGTGGCAAATGGTAAGAGAATTGCAACAGCAAGATTTGAAAGCAGTGGATACTTATTTGCATCCAAAAATGTGCTTGCTCTGTTTCGGAAAAATTTAGTTTTAATGTCCGATCAGTTTTTAGCAGAAGTCTTCCTACTCGTTTATCGGTATATTTCCAAGGGAAATGCTATCTGAGAATGGATTTCGTACCCAGTCCATGTCCTTAGGTTGCAGGTCATACGTACGAAAATATGAGTTAATTTTTTCTGAATCAGCCATGACATTTGGGAACATTTCATTACAACCATTTGTATCGTGGCTGATCCATAACACCAAATTAACGCGAAAGCTATCAATCCTGTCCGATGATATTAAAATATTAGAATTCCTGCCTAGCATTTTTTGTTGAGCTCATAGAAATGAGCAATATGACATTTGAAAGTTTTGCTACCCATTACCGATTGTTATTTTTTAAAAATAGACACGCACAATCTGAATCCTGGGTCTCTAAAAAAGTCTGGGTATCATTTTTAGCTCGCTTGCGGTGAGGCACACCAATTAATGACCGCGGTGCACCAGTGTGCCGCGACACACGCTTTGCGGGACACTGTTCTTAACGATTGTTAGTAGAAATATCGTATTTATTTTGTTTTTCAAGGTCGTTTTCAGTGTTTATACAAAAAATGAGTTCTCGTTGAGTCTCACTTAGATTTTACAGTTTTTTAAAATCTCCAGTCCCAAAGATTCCTGTATTCTCCAGTCTCTGAAAATAAATATCAACTTTACTTTTGCCACTAATCTTCTCATAAATCTAATAGCGATGGAGGTAGTAAATGTAAAATCTTGCAATGTCCAGTGTTTACATAATGTCCTCCGCGTGCAAAGCCATATCTTCTCCAAGCATAAGCTTTCTAATTAAGCCGCCGCTACCTGAATTTCTACCGATTTCTTACATATCTCCTCATTTGAAGTTTTTAAGCTCTTAAAAAAATATATGTTATTTTTGAAGATAATATCTAGACGCGTTCCACGCCGAAACGCAAATTATATGATATTCCTCGATTGAAAAAAATTGACAAGTATTATTATTATTAATATATCTTTATTGAACGAAATTTGCAAGATTATAACTAGAAAGTACATATTCAGTGTTAATGTTTACAGTGGGTTAAAATTACATAAGTACAAAAGGATATCAACAAAAAAAAAATATAAATATGAACAGTAGATAAATGAGGAATGGAAAATAGTTATAAATTTAGGTTTTTCAGTAATCCGCCTCACTAGGCTAGCCTGTGTTGAGGCAGTAATATTCAAATCAATTTATAATACTTATAAACATACCTACACTTTTATTGAAAAGTAATCACATAATAGATTGGTTACATTAATAATAATTTTAAATAAAAGCAACCAATACATTGCTTGTATATTTATATTGTATAATACCAAATCATTAATAATTTCGAATTTGGGTGAGTGCGCCGGTAAAGGCCCTATCATTATTTTTCATCCAAATTTTTATGTCATCTTTGAAATATTTTTGGGAATCACATTTTTTTATTCCATCTGGAAGAATGTTGTAAAGTCTTGTTGCTTGATTTGTAGTAAGTCTTTGTCATTGTTTCGAGTACAGCGAGTATTTAATCTTTTTTCATAGTATATATGTATATTTGTGTATAGATGAGTGAGGATTGTTTTTGCATATATCTACCGAACGTCAAACACATTCATAATATTGAAGATTAAGTTCGAGTCTGTAATTAGGGGTAGCCTAAGAATCAATTTTATAATAGTTTTCTGTGCCTTTATGATTGGTTCTAGTGCTGATGCAGTACCGCCTCCCCATGCAATGATACCATACTCAATAATAGATTGACAGACTGCAGAATAAATCATTTTCAAGTGTTGTAAGTCGAGAAAGTTTCTTATCGTTCTGAAAAGGTGTATGGTTTTTCCTACTTTGTTTGCAATTATTTGAGTGTGAATATTCCGTTTGAGATATGGGTCAATTGTGAGGCCGAGATAATTCATCTGTGTAGTGCGCTCAATATAGAGACACTGACAAGATTCATCGGAATAAAAACATTTGTGTATTCTAATGGAGGCGTCATCAAGAGGGTGACCTGTTATATTTAAGCTTGATGTGACATATTTAGTTTTCTCGGTGTTCAAAGTGATCGTATTTGTATCTAACCATTTTTTTACAATGTTTATGTCCGTTTCAGCTTTTTTGTAGACAGCTACCCAAGTGTCAGCTTCAAACAGAAAAACAGTGTCTTCGGCAAAACTAACTATTTTTCCCTGAATATTAATGTTACATAAGTCGTTGATATATAAAAGTAACAAAGACGGTCCTAATATGCTACCTTGTGGTATGCCATAGTTAGTTGAGCACTGATTGCTAAGTGTGTTCAATATTTTCACTTGTTGCTTGCGTTCATCAAGGTAGCTCTTAAAAAAGTTAAGTTCGTTGCATGTAATACCAATTATTTGAAGTTTGTTTATTAATTTACTGTGTGATATTGTATCGAAGGCTTTAGAAATGTCTAAAAATATTGAAAGACATTTTTTGCTTTTATCAAGGTTTTTTACAATGAAGTCAGTTACGGCGGCAATGGCGTCTGAAGTACTCTTGTTTTCTTGAAGTCCATATTGATTTTCTGAGAGTACTTTGTGGCTCACCAGAAATTTTACCAACTGAGCATTGATAATTTTTTCAAATACTTTGGATAGAGTGGTCAGTATAGTTATTGGTCTGTAATTGTTTATGTCTATCTTGTTACCTGTTTTATGTATGGGAATAACAATACCTTGTTTCAGGTTTGAGGGGAAGTGTCCTTGACCGATACTAAGAATAATTAGGTATTCTAAAGTTTTCAATATCTTGGTTGTTATTCCATCTATCCCGGCAGAAGAAGTGTTTTTTAGGGAATTAATTATTTTTAGAATCTCTTCCCCTGACACAGTTTGAAAATTGAATCTTCTTTTGGGAAATAGAAGTTCTGCTTCAGCAGGTAGAGCATTCCCACAATTTGGTAGACGAGAAGCAAGATTTGAACCAATATTTGTAAAAAAAATTATTGATATAATCCGCAACGAGCTTGGGGTTTTTTCAGGTGTCAATAATGTTTCCGTCAATACAAAGTTTATGTATGCTCCGAAAATTATTATAAACACTTTTTTTTCAATTATTCGACAAGTTATAGTTAAAAATCCCAGTGTTTCTTTAAATGGTATTTAAGACGCCTTCCACGTGATTTTTGCTCTATTTTAAACGAGTCGTATTTTATTAAACATTTTCACAATTTTCGCATCGATTTTATCACTTTAAATATTAGCGCGCTCCTCTAACATTCGTAATTACATATCTCTCCATCTTCTTCTTTTTGAGCGCGGATGCGGAGCCTTAAAGTGTGTTTATCGGAATTGACATGCCAGGTAAGTGTGTTTTCTGTGTCTACTTGTAAATAATGAAATTAAATAGAGCCTAATAATTCATAATAAGTACAGCGCCCTTGAGGTGATTTTTCGCAAATTATTCAATTATAATAATTATTATTATGTACCATTTTTGACGACCTCCGAGTGTCACATAGATTTTACAATTTTTAACCCACCAATTTTTGTATTTATTTTAGTAAAATTTCTGACTTTCTTGTAAAGCATTAATTTTTTAGAAGTTATGTAACCTTAAAACCAGGTTTAACTACATTATATTTCACAGATCTTTCAAACACTTGATTAAAAATTTGTCAATACTTTTGCAGTTTTTTTTCGCTAAGCCATATTAGCCGCTTCATGCACCACTTTTTATAGTATCTCTCTTCAATGAAACTGTCATTAGATCTCCGTGAGTACAATTGTTCGGGAAATACTTGTGTACAATCGCAGCAGAGTACAGTGCATTGTCCCGGGAACCGTTGAGATTTACCGCTCTGTGGATTCCGAATCTTCGCCCTGAGATCTGGAAGATTGATAGTAACTTCTCGAGCGGAGAATTAGATCGAAATCAATCAATGCATTTGTTGCGAGGAAAGAGGAGGGCTAGTTAATCGAATCATCTGATGCTATCCATAAAGGTTTAAGAGGGAATAACCAGACAAAACCGGAAATATGTCATTTTTTTAACTCTTTTCCACAAATAATTATATATTGATTTCGAAAGACTATTCTTTCATCTAGTAAAGCTTTGTTTTAAATTTTGAGAAAATAAGTGTATTTTTAGTACAATAAGATTTTACCGTAGGTCGTTGGAAGATTTGTTAAATTTTCAAACAAAATTTTGTTTTATACAACACACATTTCAAATCATATAATCATGCAGTAAAATAAAAAATAAAATTATCTGGGAAAGCTTCGTTTCACAATTTTAATTTTAGTTTAAATAAAATAATAAAAAAAAATTGTGAGAAAATACTTCGTTTTGTCTATTTATTTACGGTCGTACAAAGTAAAATATTTAAGATTTTTTTTACATATTTATTTTGCTTACACACTATTGAAAAATTATAAATACTTACGTTGAAAAAATAATTGCAAAAAGTATACAATTTTAATAGTTTTATCATCACGCCTTTAAGCATTTTTGAAGCTAGGTATAAATTAAAGCAAATTTGGAATGAAATAAAATCGATTTTGAGTTATCATTTTAAAAAGCTGGCCCGGAAAATAATTAATCTTTCTCGTTGGAACCGCCCTATACGATCGTAAGAACACATTTCGACGAAATTTGAATTTGGTTAATGGCCCTTAAGAGGTCCGTTTGTTTAGGAAAGAAAAAAACGTTCAATTTGACTAAACAATTATGTTACTTAAGAATATTAAATTTGTCCAAAATCTTAAATCTTAGGTACTGATCTAAAACTATTAACGTTGTCCAATAACTGCTAGAGAGGTAGTGTACCTTAGTATGAAGGAAATTTGCTCGTACCCACATATCAGAAAAATCAAAGAGAAGGTAATAATTTAATTATTTTTAAATTTATTTTTATTAATGACTCTTTAAATACAAAGTACAGCAGTTTATTCACAGCCCTCCTCACTAGGGATTCCTGTTTCGAGGCGGACTGTAGATATATACGTAGTTGTATTGGTGTTACATCATGATTTCCTCATCTTCGTGTTTGTTGATTTCAACGTCCTTGCGTTTGTTCATTTCCTCATCTTCACGTTTGTTAAATATGTTTGTTGATTTCCACATATTCATGATTTTTGACTATAGGTTGTGTTTGTGTTACTTAATAATTACTTAATATTATTATTCAAGCTAGTTATTTATTTGTAGTTTATTCACCACAACACAAACTCTTTGAATGGAAAAAGTTTCCAGAAAACAAAACTTTCAAGAAAAACGTTATTTTCGTGACTTTATCAATATACGTAGGTACCTACATTTATCTTCGCGACTGTGAAAATATCGATCAAAAGTTCGGTAAAATAAGTTTATAAATAACTGACCCAACGAGGCCTTACAATTCAAAGGTCGCCAAAGGTACCAACAGTGTTATATTTTAACTTATTTTAAATCTACAGTTTTTCGCAGTAAACCCTTAATCGTCAAAATGACACATTGAAATTATGAATAAAAAAATAAATTATAAAAAACACGGAAATCTTAGAATTAACCCTAAAGGGGAGCACAATGGTCTCGGATCATAAAAAACAAATTCGATTTCTATTTTTCAGTTTCTATTATTGTTGTAACAGACGTAAAAAGGGCAGGTTAGCCTGCATTGTGCCCTTAAAGGAACCTGATATAATTTCATTTATTGCATTGTGTGACAAAAGGGTGCAGGGGGTATATTGCCGAACGCAATTTGCGAAGGGTTAAGTCAAGGTGAATTAAAAGCCTGGTAGTAGAGGGTTTAAAACGCCCATGAAAACGTTATGAGATTTTTTTTTGTGAACAGGTAAACTGGAGTAAAAGATGGCGATTGGTGCTGAAACTAATTGAAATATTTTATTTATGTCTTATATTCTGTTCTATGGCTACAATCAGGAATGGAGACATGACTAATAACAAAAAAATCATCATTCTTTGTCTGTGCGATAATAAATATATCGATAATTTGTTTGTGCGATAGTAAAAATAATGATACTTTGTTTTCGTGATAGTTAAAATATTAGATACTTTATGCGATACAAAAAATAATGATAATTTGTCTGTGCTTTAGTTAAAATAATGATACTTTGTGCTGTAGTAAAAATAATGATAATTTGTCTGTGCTGTAGTAAAAATAACGATAATTTGTCTGAGCTGCAGTAAAAATAATGATAATGTGTTTGTGCTGTAGTAAAAATAATGTTAATTTGTCTGTGCTTTAGTTAAAATAATGATACTTTGTGCTGTAGTAAAAATAATGAAAATTTGTCTGTGCTGTAGTAAAAATAACGATAATTTGTCTGAGCTGCAGTAAAAATAATGATTCTTTGTCTGTGTGATACTAAAAATAACAATAATTTGTAGTAAAAATAATGATTCTGTGTGTGTGATACTAAAAATAATAATAATTTGTCTGTGCGATAGTAAAAATAATGAAATTTCGTCTTCACTGTAGTTAAAATAATGATAATTTTTTTGTACGATAGTAAAAATAATGATAATTTCCCTGTGCTGCAGTAAAAATAATGATAATTTGCCTGTGCTATAGTAGAAAAATAATGATACTATGTCTTTTAAAAGGTTTATTAAAATTAAAAAGGTTTTTTACTGCACAAGAGACTAAACTGCCAGTGGGACAATTGGTTCCCAATTGGTTGAAAATCGTGAGACCGAAGAAAGTGTGGAACTAGATCAGATCTGATCATTAAACATAGTTAAAGGCATTTAATCACGAATTATGAGCCAGTCTCTCGTCTGGGTGATATTAAGAGACGGGTGGGTAGGTATTCTACATACCCCATAAAGCGAGGTACAAAATGCTTTATTTAAGAAAAAATCTATACTAAATTAAATAACGCATACAAGCACCTCTGGTCTGGAGCTCCAAAATACCTGAAAAATACCCTCGAATCTGTGCAGAAACGGGCGGTCCGTTTGATAGATTCTCCCATGTTAACAGCCGGATTACAATCTCTAGAGCACAGGCATCGGGTGGGAATACTATCCTTGTTCTACCGGTATTTCAATGGAAGATGCTCCGGGGTACTAGCGTCATTGATATCTTCGGCACCGGTGCATAGTCAGGAAACACGCTAAACGCGTGCCCAACACATGTACACAGTTGACATTTGTCACATGAGATCGCTTCTTCTTGTGTTTAACACTCGGCTGTGGAACGATTTGCCGGCCTCTGTATTTCCTCCTTCCTACATCATGGGTCTCGTCAAGACCAATGTTCATTCCTTCCTCTCCTCAAAAAGACCCTCCACACAGCATCTCAGATGACATAGGCCCTAAGTGAAATTATTTTCCTTAGGGCCTCCTGTGTGAAGTTAATGTAAAAAAAACACGACCTACGTACCTATTACGAACGTAATGAAATAATGTTTAACACTACTATCGCCGTTTTTCGAATCTAGTACTTTATGGTTATAGATCCAAGGAGCATACCACTTTTTGCCACAAAGGTTCAAATTGCATAAAATGTTTATATTGTCATAATTTTTAATTTTTAATATGAACTTAATTATAATTAAATCATGAACTTGAAGGTTTCATTTAGGTTCTTCAATAGCGTTTGATAGTAATATCTAAGGAATGCAAAAATGTTGAAGGTATTACGTTTTATCATGGCGGCTCGCAGCTATTTCGAACTACTTCCGTGTGAATGCTTTTGTGCATCATCAGTGATCAGCAGATAGATATTAAAAAATATATCTGGAGCGCTGAAAAAAATCGAATAATGGAAAAATCTAACCCCTTTGTTGCCATCAATGGCCCAAACGATCATTCCACATTGGGCCACGCTAAATTATGTGATTATACCGCCATTGTCACATGTTTGCCAGAAGGTCCTGGTAAATACAAATAAATAAGTTTTATTTTCACCCATTTGTACGGATGTCATTTTATTTTTGAGCTGATGCGATGTATTGACTTCTACAGGGTGATCAAAAAATGGATTTACTCTGATTCAACCACAGTTCACCTGATAGCTTTTTTTCTTACGAACACTAAACTTACGTTGCTAAACCCATTTTTGTTTAATTTTTTTTTGTGTATAATAAAATTGTGTAAAGAAAACTATCATCTCCAAATCGCTGTAGATCCAAAACTTGGAACATAATTAACCTTTACCTACTAAATTATAATTCTCCGAGAAATTTTGCTATTAACATAAATATATATATTTGTAGTGTCTTTTTTAATTATTTTTTTTTTTTATTATGTGCATAAAAAAGTTTACATATATTTTTTTTTGGCCTTGCCTGTCTCACTAAGAAATCCTGTGTCGAAACAGACTAGTTTACAAATATTTTATAAATTTTAAATAAAGTACATTTTTCAATAAAGCAAAAATATTTGACAAAAATTTTCAGGTTGGAAGCAATAATGAGATAGAAGATTATATTTGGGTGAGCTGACTAATTATTGCACTATCTTTTTCGATGATCCCTTGTTTGATCAGGATTTTGTATTATTAATATTATTCGATTGTCTTGTTTTGTCAAGTAGGTTATTGTATATTTTAGACGCAATATATTTGAAATTTCTTTGACTAAATGTTGTGTTTGTTTTAGGTGTTTGTATGAATTCTTTGGTTTTGTGCCGCGTGTTTACAATATTTTGGGTATTTTCATAAGATGTATAATGTTTTATTTTTAAACAGATGAGTTAAGATTGTTTTTGTATAAATTTGTCGAATATCTAATAGGTACACGGAATTTGTTGAATATATCTACAGTACCTACTTGTTATTATGGGAACTTTAAGAATAATTTTCAAAATTAATTTTTGTGCCTTCGATAACGAAACTATCGCTGATAGTGTTGCACCTCGCCATGCGATTATTCCATATTCAATGATTGATTGACAAAGAGAGTAATAAACAATTTTCATAGATTTGGAATCTAGTATGTTTCTAATGTTTTTGAAGAAATAAATATGTTTTCTAAGTATATTCGTGATAAGAA
The DNA here is from genome assembly GCA_929108145.2 of Limnephilus rhombicus. Taxonomy (NCBI): domain Eukaryota; kingdom Metazoa; phylum Arthropoda; class Insecta; order Trichoptera; family Limnephilidae; genus Limnephilus; species Limnephilus rhombicus. Next base: position 15,780,466 of record OV815272.1, on the reverse strand, counting down.
GGCAATGTGTATTCCACTTAAGATATTGATCAAATGTAAGACCAAGGTAGTTTCAATAGTTGCCGTTAGAATAGGTAGTAATATGTAGTTTTGAGGTGTCTCATCAGAGGTCAGGAAAGTTGTGCAATATGAGAGAGTCCAATGAAGATGAAAACGTTACGGAAATAGCCGATGATATCCGACCGACAGCTGGGCAACTTCAGTGACCAGTTACTTTGCCTCAGATAAACAAATAGCCACCACTAGAATGATCGTTAGTTCCAATTTAATATTCGTTGTAAATAAGTCGGTAATAAACACGACTCTCAATCATACGGTAAGTAATGTTGATCAGAAGAAATAACGGAACACCACAATATCAAATAGACCGGAACTAATATTTACAATGTTAGGTTTAGCATCGCTGGCAATGAAAGGTAAAAAACCCAGGATAAAACAAGAAAAAACTCACACTATATATGTAGGAATTCAGGAAGAGGTGAGTTTAGCTCTCAATTTTTGGCTCGTTAAATTTAATTTCGAGCAGTGTGAATGATCTCTCTTCGTACAAGAAATTACAGGCAGGTACAAGGTGACAGATTTATTTTTATTCGTGAATATGTATTAATTAATGTGTCTTTAAACATGTAGTAGCAAATTTAATCAAAATCACACGAAGAACATCGAATAACTATCGTTAAATTAACTCAATGAGATAAAATAAAATACAACTTATTGAAAAAAGAAGTTTAATAAATATCCATAAATACAAAATTTTCACTTTCGTTAAAGCTGTTTGAATTAATAGTGTCGCACTGTATCCCCCTGCTCTACATCTGTTTGCCAAAAAAATCGAATATCCACTTTGCCTCCAAACACGGAATGGTAGCACAAAGCCCCTGAATGGGGGTTTAATAAAATAATTTATGTAGGTTTAGCGATGGCATCGACAATGGCGCATTATTTATTCATTGGAAACCTTCGCTTGATAAATGTCTTTCCAATCGATCCGTTTTATTTCTATTTGGTATTATTTCTGCTTATCCCTTCCGTCCCAGGAGCCATCCCTCATTGTTCCTTGTTCCTTGTTCCTTGTTCCCTGCAAGGAGGGGAGGTCTTGTGCGGGGTGAGTTGGTACTTGGTACCAGTGGCGGTTTCCTAAAAAAGAGTATGCAGTATTTGCAGTAAACTCCCAAACAGTAGCTAAAACAAACCGAGCAAGATAAACGCGAATTATAATACATGTTACATACCACACTTTGAACAACGCGCCATTTAAAGTCCTTAAGAAATCGACCGGATTGAAAATCCTTTCACAGGAGCAAAATATATATCGCACCTATGGACACGTAATTCCTACAGAATATTTCAAAAGAGTAATATTCTGTATCGTTGTGTGGCAGGTAGGTGCGCACCTAGCATTCAAAGTTTTTCTTGGACATATTCAATAATATTATTTATTCAATTTATAAACAAGTTCTACTGTGTTATTCACCGTTTCTAAGTCAGTGAGTGCACTATTTGTTGTTACAAAGTGTTTGCCCCGTCGATCACCATTAGATAAAATAAAACAAAAAACAGTTTATTTATTATTTAAATAATAATATTATTGAACACCTAAACAAAATAAAACCTTAAAATTAAAATGGAGCTCTAAAAATTAAACTTGATAAAAATAAATAAGAATACGTACCTACCTCTTTATCTTAAGCGAAATATTCATTTTTTGGTGCGGAGCACCGAGCTCGCAAAAACGAAACACAATAAATAAGTAAAATATATTGGATATACAAATTAATTCATTTTTGTACAAAAATGTTAAGAAAAAAAATATTTTCTGGTTTGTTTTATAACTTTTCCTGCTATTCGATGTTAGCATTTGAAATGCAATGCTACTAATAATATTATAAAGGCGAAAGTTTGTATGGATGAATGGATGTATGTTTGTTACTCTTTCACACAAAAACTACTGATAGATCTTAAAATTCTTTCACTAATAGAAAGCTACATAATTTGCGAGTACTATAGGCTATATATATTGGTAAGCTCTGGCATTATGAATAATCTCTGAATGAAATTATTTATGATACATTTTCTGTCCCTAACAAAATCGAGTTATTGCAAACGTCAGACGAAAAGTAAACAAATGGTTGCCTTGGAAACGATTTTTTTTTAAATTATGCAATTCACCCTAAAACGAGTGCTTTGTTAATATCTCGCAGTTAATATCTATCTCTAAAAATGAATCGCTGAAATGTATGTATGCGCATAAATTCGAACGGCTGCACCAAATTGGATAGATTTTTTTTGTTCGTTATTTTGTATAAAACTACCATTGAGCTCTGACATTATGAAATTTGAATAAAAATTGTAATAGGTGGCACGCGAGCTGTTTCAAAACTGAATGTACCGGGAATGAATGTTTGGAATGCGAGAGGTTGGAGAGGGGAGGGCGGTTGGGGAGGGTGAGGGGGACGAGGATGGAATGGAGGGGGTTAGGGGTGGGAGAGGGGGGAGGGAAGGAAGGGGAGCGGGGTGGGGGAGGGGTGGAGGAGGATGGGGGCAAGTGGAGGGGGAAGGAGTAGGGGTGTGGGGAGGGGTGGGTGAAGGGGAGTGGGGAGAGGGAAGCTGGAGGAGGCGGAGTGGGAATCCCCCTAATACCATATGCGAGCGAAGCCGTGGAGAAAAGCTAGTAATCTAATAAATTTAACCGATTTAAGTAATCGGAGATTCAAATGAATTTATTTTTCCTCTCTCTTCGATTTAACCCCGTTAAGAATGACGACGAACCGCCACTGGTTGTTGCGACCCAACATCTCACTGATTCGGTGGCAATCGATGTTCAATACGGAACTGCCCCAGACAATTTTTACCCTAAAAAAATCAATGAAGGTTAGGTATTTCTTGTTGCTAGCTTTAGAAAGTCAGCAATATTCTCATTTAAAAATTAGATTAATCGAAATCAGTTAAGAGTGGTTAAAAACAGGTAAGAACGGTTTTGTCTAGGTAAGTTAATTTTTCAGAAAAAAATATTAATTTTAAAAACAAGGCCTTCAGAAAATCGTTTTATTTATGCGTGTTTATGTATCATGACAAATGGTCAAGCAATATAAAAAGGAAAAAAAATTCGGAAAGATATAAAAAGCAAGCAATTTCTCTCTCGATGAAGGCGATATAATATTATGTATATACCTATAAAGGAGTTATTCAGTACAAGGACTCTATTTTGAAAAAAATGTTTGTCTCGTATTTAAAATATTACATTCGAAAACATCTTCCCCAGATGTTACCAAAAATTTGCTATTTGCGGGCGTTACATAACAAAATATAAAAACAATCATATTATTTTTCTCCACTGTAATATTTTTTATAAATCTGCCACTTTATTTTCATCTAAAATAGCGACATTTATGTATTTGAAAGGGTTGGAAGTAAGCGCTATACCTAAATAGTCATAAATCTGTTTTCCGCTAAGTAGTGTAATGATGCTAGTCACCCTTTCCCCTATGACAAATTCACTTCCGCCCCCACCTTCTACACCCCCTTCTCCACCCCAAGAGCCCCTTCACCGGATATGCCTTGATCCGGTCAGGGGTTACTTACACTTTTGAATGAGTGAAAGTTCCCCAGTTTTTCCTATTTTGGTTCTTGATTTGGATACAATTTTCAGAAATATCATTTCAATTATCCACGGAGGACTACTGGTTTAGTTCATTCAAGAAGACATGAAGCCAAGTGCGATCTTTAATTAGAAATTTATAATTAAATCATCCACATCTCGCCCTAAACAGAAATGCAAATTTTATGTGAATACTTTATTTTTCTTATAATACCATTAAGATTTGTCCTCGACTTCTTCTACCATTAACTTCGGCGTCACAAATTATCATTAAGCTTAATTACCATCTAAGCGTCCACTTCTTAATCTTAACCATTACGCTCACATCATAAAACGCACCAAAACAATAGAACTTAAATGATAATTTATCACCAAAAAAATGTAGACATAATTTGTCTCGACGCCACCTAGCGAGAGATTTAGTACTAACAATGCCTCTCTGACAAAAATAAAGTAGGTTGTTTTCAGATGGAAAAATGTAATAAGCAGTAACTGTTGAATGAAACACTAGTATATATTGAATTATTTGTCGGGTATTAGATAAGCCGACGTAGCTCAGTGGTAGAGCACCTGACCGGCAATCAGAAGGACACGGGTTCAAGTCCCGTTGGCGGCATGTATCTTTTCTCGGAAGATTTTTTCAATGTAGATGAGTGTTTCAGGCTGATAATTATTGCTTATAATTTTATTAAATGAAGACAATATTAGCGAAACTCAATAAAAAATCTAGAGACAAGATATTGGCACCTCTAGATCTAACCACTGAGCTAAGTCTCTATCCGATTCGGTCATTTTTAACTGTACCATACTTCGACTAAGAAATACCAATGTTATCTCCATTTTTACCTATCTTTCGTTGGCTGCTATGTATGATTGCAAGATTCAAATCCGAAGTAAATGCCATCTATATAGTGTTTGGATATTTTTTTATCCATTTTATTTTTAATATGCTACATCTATTGACTTTTCAGCAAGCCTAGGATAAAAATTTATTTTTAATTTTTGACTTAATGAGTAAAACCTCAAATTGTATTATTTAATTAAATGAAGACAATATTAGCGAAACACAATCGAAAATCTGTAGACGCAAATTTTTTTATGTATTACCTTACACATTTTGCTGCAGGAAAATGGAAAGGTAAGCACCAATTGTTCAATTAAAATTTAAATAAAAAAGAGTTTGTTCGACGTTCGTCATCGAAAAGGATTTTTTTATGTTATGCAAAACTTAAAAAAGCTGCATCGATTTGATGTCATATTTCAGATCAGCCCCAAAGCAATAAAATATAAAAATGATCACGCCCATGTACGTCCATTACACTAAGTCACACCGACGTTGAAAAAGACGTCAAAAAACATTAATAGTCTTCCAGTCAGTTTTTCACTATCAAAAGCATCTGTAAATTTAAAAAAAACGGCATTTTGGAGGTGTGTGCGTTTGACGATATTTCAATAAAATCGCAACAATTGAAATATCAATTGATTCCAGTGTTAAAAAATGGTTCAATCTGACTTGCCTTCATTTTTTTGGCCTTTTTATTGTCAGTACATTTGTAACGGTCACCGATGTTAATATAAATAAACACAATGGCTACCTACCATTTATTACTATGAACTGTAAAATTTCGTACCGATTGATATTCAAATTTATTTCGCGACACTGATATCCACTTTGTAGGTATTGTGCAATTCATCGATTATCATTTAAATAATGCTGTTGTAATGCTTATTGTAGATATATATTACATCGATTTATGCATGCAACAAAAAAGCCTTGAATTTGATTGTAACACATGCCTAGAAATCGGTGTCGCATACTACAAAGAAAAAACGTTCTGTCATTAACTATAGGCACCTACTGCAAATTCTAATAAAAAAAACGTACACATATGTAGGTACCTATATTTCACGTGTGTAAAACTCTACTTAGGGAACGTACCCATACTACGTGACAAACTTTTAGCAATTTTTGTACCAAGCGTGGTATTTCGAAGACCCCTCCCCCCTGAACGGGTCACGTAGTATGGGTACGTTTCGTTATGTGTAAATGATTTTACGTACATTTCTTTGTCCTTCTGTAACTTGGCAAAACTTATTTTCTAAGATGTCAAGCTTATCTTTTGTTTAGCTTACAAATTGATGTTAGTATTAATAGTTGTAGGTACAGTTCATTGCTATTCTACGAGAAACTGCATCGATTTTAGGCTTCCTAAACTAAATTTAACGGGAACGCAAATAATATTTTACCACAAAGGTTTTAATATGTTCAATGAACCCACCGGAAATTTTTATTTTTATTTTTTTTATTTAAGTTTATTTAGGAAACATACAGTTGTAAATACATTCATTTTACATTTTATATTGATTATAGTATAAACCAGTGAAGTTCCATTTATGATTTTAAAAAAAAAGAAAGGAAATGGTTACTGATTAGGAAGCAAGTAGATAGTAATAATATTATAATATAGTATTAGTAAAAAGTGAGTCAAAAGAAAAAATAAACAATGAAGAAATAACAAAGAAATAATCGTTTTGGTTTAAGTACATTGTAAGGTTAATTTAGTTTTAAACGTTTTAAGAGAGCAGTGGAAAATATCGATATCTCTTAGGGCGTTGTAAGATTTGCAGATACGCCCGAGCAAAGAATTTTGTGCATATTTCGATTTGAAATGCTGTATAAAAAATAGGGTATTCGACCTGGTATTGCGTTCAGGGCAACGAAATGCAATCCTTTCTAATAGATCTGGTGAGTCAATAAGGCAGTTCACAATCTTGTATAGAAACAGTACGTCAGAAATGTTTCTCCGTTTGTAAAGAGCAATAGGTTTACACTGGTGATTTTCGAAACGATACGAAAGGTGTTTCAAAAATTTTGTTTGAATATTTTCAATACGCTTAATGTAAGTTTGGTATTGTGGATTCCAAATGACAGATGCAAATTCAAGATGAGATCTTACATACGCCATATATAGTAGTTCAAGTGTAAAAGGTTTGTTGAACGGTTTTGTGATGCGTAGGATAAAACCCATTTGTTTGTAAGCTTTTTCTAAGATGTATTCAATGTGATCTTTGAATAGTAATTTGGAGTCAAGTAATACTCCAAGATCTCTAATTTTATCCACTCTTTCAAGCGGAACGTTGTTCAGATGGTAAATATGGACGATTGGGTGATTTTTACGTGAAAACGTTATCGCATTACATTTCTTTACATTGAGAAATAGTTGATTTTCTATGCAATATTCATTAATTTTATTAATATCTTCTTGTAATTTATTGCAATCATCTTCTGAGCTTATACATTTGTATATTTTCATATCGTCAGCGTAAAGAATAAAATCAGAGTTACAGATGACATGTTTGATGTCATTTATGTACAAAGTAAAGAGCAGGGGTCCTAAATGGGAACCTTGAGGTACACCCGAAGGGACGGTTATTTCCTGTGACATGTAACCTTTGAGTGCAACAGCTTGACTTCTATTTTTAATGTAAGATGAGAACCATCTGAGAAGATTTCCACTTATACCAATTTTTTCAAGTTTGCTTAGGAGTATATCATGATTCACTTTGTCGAAAGCTTTAGAAAAATCAGTATAGATAGAGTCAACTTGTTTCTTTTTATCCATAGTATTCAGAACAAAATCGGTGAACTGACCCAAGTTCGACTCGACAGATCTGCCTTGAAAGAAACCGTGCTGTTGAGGATTGATAATGGTGTTTTTACATAAATTAAAGAGTTGGTCGTAAACGATTTTTTCCATAATTTTACTTAAAATGCATAGTTTCGATATAGGCCTATAATTCTCAATATTGAGAAGTGTTAAGGAAGGAAGTGTTAGAAGTGTTGAGAAGTGTTGAGAAGTGTTAGAAGGAAATGTTAAGGAAGCTAAAAGTCTTGCAGTTTTTCGTGGGTTATGTCTCAATGTTGTGAAGTCCCTATTTTAGTAGGCCATAGAATATTATTATAGTAATATTAGAATAGACATATACTCGAACTAATAAGATGTACAAAATTTATAGTTAAATAAAATATAAGTACTTAAAAAAAAGATAGTTAGGTAGGTACCTACTCTTACTTATAGTATCTGCCATAGGTCACCCCAAGTGGTTCGCTACGTTTGGTGATTTAGCAGGGGTGCCCGGGTTCATGGGGTGAGGTTTGTCTAGGTCTTGGAGGCGGATGACCAGGACATACTGAACCCCAGATTCCTACCCACCCCTTAAACCCTTTTCCTTCCCAGAACTCTCCTCTCCTTCCTTTCCTTAAAAAAACCCTCCACACAGCATTCTCAAAGATGACATAGGCCCTGAGGGAAATTATTTTCCTCAGGGCCTCCTGTGTGGAGCTCATGTAAAAAAAAAACGATTTGATTTGTTATTGTAATGTTTATATTATATTTTGTTCTATGTTATTGTTAAATATTACATTGTTTAAAATATTTCACGGTTTTCCACAAGATTATACAAGTGGTTTTTTTTTCTTTAAAAACTACTTGTATATTCTTAAAAGTTTTTTCACTTTTATAACTATTGGTATAAATTCTATGTATGTGTAATCCTCGATATCTTAAATATTATTTTCTAATCTATGTAAAAGCCCCTACGGGCGTATAACAACAATAAATAAATAAATATATAAAGTTACTACTGATAATACTTTTTACTTTGTTTAGGTTTAGGTGGTTACCTAAACATCTATATATTAACATTGTGATGCAATTTAGCGGTGACCGGAGAACTCAAAATGAATTCAACTCAACACCTCATTTGAAAAGTCATTAAAAGTGATGTAAAAAATATACGATAAAGAGGTTATAGGTTACAATATATGTAAAAAAAATCTGGCCACCAACAAGGCCACAGCAATTTCAAGCAACGTTTTAATTCTGAGTGGTGGTCTTACACCAGGGCGATACTGAGATTATCTTCTACTCTGCAACGCGCCGCAAAATAAACTACTTATATATTAATTATTATTTTTAATTTATAAACTAACGTTTAGACAAGATTTTTATGCGTAGCACAAAGGGTAACAATTATTACAAGCAATAATTGTCAGCCTGAAACACTCATTTACATTGAAAAATCTTCCGAGAAAAGATACTTGCCGCCAACGGGACTTGAACCCGTGTCCTTCCGATTGCCGGTCGAATGCTCTGACCACTGAGCTATGACGGCTTATCAAATACCCGCCAAATAATTCAATATATACTAGTGTTTCATTCAACAATTACTGCTTGTTATATTTTTTCCACCTGAAAACAACCAACTTTATTTTTGCGAGGAAGACATTGTTAGTGTTAAATCCCTCGCTAGGTGGCGTCGAGACAAATTATGTCTGCATTTATTGGGGAAATACTTAAACTTGTTAAATATTAATTATTATTTTTAATTTATAAACTAACGTTTAGACAAGATTTTTATGCGTAGCACAAAGGGTAAATATAGTATATATTGAATTATTTGGCGGGTATTTGATAAGCCGTCATAGCTCAGTGGTCAGAGCATTCGACCGGCAATCGGAAGGACACGGGTTCAAGTCCCGTTGGCGGCAAGTATCTTTTCTCGGAAGATTTTTCAATGTAAATGAGTGTTTCAGGCTGACAATTATTGCTTGTAATAATTGTTACCCTTTGTGCTACGCATAAAAATCTTGTCTAAACGTTAGTTTATAAATTAAAAATAATAATTAATATTTAACAAGTTTAAGTATTTCCCCAATAAATGCAGACATAATTTGTCTCGACGCCACCTAGCGAGGGATTTAACACTAACAATGTCTTCCTCGCAAAAATAAAGTTGGTTGTTTTCAGGTGGAAAAAATATAACAAGCAGTAATTGTTGAATGAAACACTAGTATATATTGAATTATTTGGCGGGTATTTGATAAGCCGTCATAGCTCAGTGGTCAGAGCATTCGACCGGCAATCGGAAGGACACGGGTTCAAGTCCCGTTGGCGGCAAGTATCTTTTCTCGGAAGATTTTTCAATGTAAATGAGTGTTTCAGGCTGACAATTATTGCTTGTAATAATTGTTACCCTTTGTGCTACGCATAAAAATCTTGTCTAAACGTTAGTTTATAAATTAAAAATAATAATTAATATTTAACAAGTTTAAGTATTTCCCCAATAAATGTAGACATAATTTGTCTCGACGCCACCTAGCGAGGGATTTAACACTAACAATGTCTTCCTCGCAAAAATAAAGTTGGTTGTTTTCAGGTGGAAAAAATATAACAAGCAGTAATTGTTGAATGAAACACTAGTATATATTGAATTATTTGGCGGGTATTTGATAAGCCGTCATAGCTCAGTGGTCAGAGCATTCGACCGGCAATCGGAAGGACACGGGTTCAAGTCCCGTTGGCGGCAAGTATCTTTTCTCGGAAGATTTTTCAATGTAAATGAGTGTTTCAGGCTGACAATTATTGCTTGTAATAATTGTTACTTATATATTGTTTTAAATGGGTAAATTGTGAAATATCACTAATTAATCAAATAAAATTTAATTTCGCATGCCGGGATTTGAACCTGTTTCTTCCGGATTGATGGTAGAGAGTCTTACTCCTCGACCACGGAGGTCGTCTTTACATACTCTACGAAGGGGTGTTATTTTTATCAAAAAATCACAGCGGTTTTTATAACACTCGTACACGGTGACCGTACAACTCAGAATGAAACCAACTCAGAAGCACCTCAGAAAGGTAATTAAGAGAAATGATAATAAAATGGTTAAATAGGTTAAGTTAGGTCAGGGTTACCGGCTTATTTTTGCTTTTAATGACCTTTCTGAGGTGTTTCTGAGTTGGTTTCATTCTGAGTTGGCATGGAAGCCTCGTACAACCGACAGAAGGACAATGCGATGAATTTGTTATTCACACTATGCAACGGTTAATATGTTGAACAGAGCAATTACCAACTAAGAAATTTGATTGTTCAAGTGGTCTTTCTATTGGTTTATTAGAGTTGGTTGCTTTAAAATTGAACGTGTGCTAAAGATTCAGGACGTTAGTCGAACTGATATTAAAACTTTTACCGGTAATTGCAGGAGGGATGGATTCAGTGTGTTATGTCGCAAATCAGGCGCATCACGATCTGCCGCCAGTTCACGATGCGGCAAATCACGATTTGCCTGATTTTACGTTCGGCCTACGACATATAGATTCACGCACTCAGAGTCCGCCAAACCGTATCACATGTTTTGTAACTACAATTGCAGAAGTGATAGAATCTAATCAGATCCTGTTTAACTTATTAGACATTAATCGTATAAGTTTTTGCTGATCTAACTAAGTAAACGTACCCATACTACGTGACCCGTTTAGGGGGGGGGGGGGAATCTTCAAAATACCAGGCTTGGTCACAATGGGGGATCGGGGGGTTTAGGTTTTTATCACGTAGTCAATCTAGAAATCTGTTTATATTTTTTCTACTTATAATTATATGTATGCATGCACTCTTGCCGTCACGCCGCAAGCGCCGTATTAATAAAGACAAATATAAGCCAAATATATTTTTTTAAACCATTTGTTAGCAAGAAATGATTCAAAACCATATTTATGATTTACTACGTGAAAACTGTAGGGGGAGGTGGGGTGTCTCACACCTTGCCTCGTTAATATTCATACATCGTCTCATACATGCTCTTCTATTATTCTTACTCTTGACATGGACCGACTCAAGTATCTGATTCACTTGGCGGAGCCATATCTTCCTTCGGCGTCTCCGACTTCTTCCACCATTCACATTTGCGTCATATATATTCTCTTTATATTCCTTTCATCGTTTATTCGCTCTACGTGCCCAAACCATCTGAACGTCCCTTTCCTAATCTTACTCATACGCTTACATCAGCCTTGAATTCTTTGTTTCTCCACGTTTCTCAAACGATCATACATGGTTTTACCACACATTTGCCTAAGGGATCTCATTTCTATTTTCAGTCTACTTTCATACTTCCGCTGCCAGTTCCATGCCTCAATGGTATAGTTTTTAAAAGACCGATCGAAGTTTCATTTTTACCAATTTTTAATAAGCAATATGCCATAGCTTTGCATGAAATTTAAGAGAGATAGGTAATACAAATCCATATATAATAATTCGACTACAACACTATAAATTGATGAAAATGCCACAATGGCATTATTAGGGCCATTATAACAGATTTTAAATTGCACATTAAACCTGTTTCACACATGCCCTTTGCGATCTGTCCGATCGGCAACAATGCGAATACTTACCATTCGGCGGAATCGAACCCATTCACGATTCTATCGCAAATTCGAATGCAAATAACACGTAACCCCATTATGCGAGTGGCCATTGTCGTTTTGAAAACATTTTACGCTCTCGGGACATTGGATTTCGCTAAAATCGCACTGAACCAGAGCAAACTCCCAAACTGTTACGGATTTGTTATTATTTTCGATCGGGCATTATGCCCGTGTAATACCGGCTTTACTGCTTTAAACACTATTATTGGTGAATGCTTCGCTGTGAAAATGCACGTGTTTATTGATTATCTATCGGTAACAGTGAATATTATTGTATTTCGAAGGTAATTGTTATTATATTCTATAGGACACAGGACAGTACGATAGTAGAATCCGTTCTGTCCCGAATATAACGCAGGTTCTACTGATGTTTTTTTAAACCTTTGCAGACCCATAATAATATGAATATATCGAGTTGGATTATGCGTCGGTAAATGAATTTGCTGGATTCATGCTGGAATTTTTGAGAAGAACGAGATGACATTATTATCAGTATTATCTAAGAATATGGGAAATATTCACACTTTTTCAGAATGTGAAAATGACAACCGTTAAAGACATTGAATCAGTGTTGAACCGTGTATTTAAAAACCAGCTAATTGCAAATCTTCTTTGCCAAATTGACTATCTGCCATTTCTTTTTGGGACGTAAGTACCTAAACAATTTAGTTCAAGATCACATATATTTTTCAGTTAACAATATGATATGGATTTAGGTTGTTTATTTAGACTGAATTGTGACATCGCAAAACACATTTTTCTTTTCCATATAGGTAGGTACGCACCTACATACTTATAAAAAAATGCAGACAACGAAAAGTATTTGCTTCCTATATACTTAACATGCATCTCACATTCATGTTGGTTAATTCCCGGGGTAATAGGTATAAAGAAAATGATTCATCACACGTTTCTGTCCTAGAATTCAACATTTTCTCCAACCTCATTCATTGTCAATTACGTACTTGATGTCGAAATTTATTTCAGTGCAGAAATTCTGGGGCTAAATAGATGCGAATAGAGGAAAATACTCAAGTCAGTAGACATCTTTAATTTATCACTAAGCAAACACAAAATGTTGTTACTGAGGCAATTAATACATGTATAACAAATAGATACTATATAATTTTTAATATTCATGTGTAAATAATAAACAATAAATGAGTAAAGTTACAATTGATTATTATTCCGACTCTTTCTACAACCTTACTTATTTCAAATATTTTTCGAAACATTTTGCCACACGTCCACATAATATGTGGACGGTTCGTATATTATACGAACCGTCCAAAGATCGCTACAACAACCGTACTCTCCAAAACGCATTGTAATATATACACCTTCAATATGAAAAAAAGTCTAAAAAATCATAAAAATTGACCTCATGATCAGGTATCGTACCGATAAATTAATAAAAACCATTGGCGGTAGGTAGGTACTTACCTACTAACACATGCATAAACTTAACTGCAATAAATACAACCTACCTCATGAAACACGTTCGGATTGAACTATGAAACCATAATTTATAATAACCGCTCTTACAACCCATAAAATCCAATATCACAATCCCATAAAGCATTGTAGTAATTTATATACAGATAATGCAGGATGCTTCTCCCGACTATGATCCGTCCACAATCTTTTTTATTCGTTAAATAAGAATATACAATACACAATGTCCACTATGTCATTGTCCGAAGTAATGATTTATTTATCCTAGGTCCTTTTATCCTGCCTAGGTGCGACTGAACGTAATAAGGACCCCCGACAATTGTTCGGGGACAATGACTAAAATGGGGCATCTGGTGACCAAACGATTTTATGTACATTTCTCCTTCTGTACCTTGGCACAACTTCTTTTCTAAGATGTCACGCTTACCTTTACAAAAATTGATATTGGATAGAATGTGACAGTTGCGAAGACGACACAATACGATACATGCGTGACTTTAGCTTGCCTACAAAGAAAGTATGGATAGATTTATAAATTTGATTCAAATGCCGTTGACAAGTAGTGGGGTTTCATGGAATGGTTACAATGAGGTAAGGCAAAATATTTCTTGTGGAATGTTGTATGTAAAAGAAAGATGATTGCGAAGAAAGGAATTATTTCATCTCACCCATATTTTATCTTATCTTGGAAGACATTTACATTCTCCGACTTATGGTATAGAGCGGTAACGTAGGTATCTACGAGCTACGTCTCTACGGGTTATTAGATTATAGGTTCGTTCTTTCAAACATTGTCTAGCTTTCTGTTCCTGTTGGTTAAAAATAAAAACTTCAACGGCAATTAGTGTACAAATACCATTCATGAATCCTAACATCTTTTCAATATACGTAATAAATAAGCCATGTTATCAAGTTTCCAGTAATTGTTTGGTTTCGGTGTATTTTTATGTTTAATGTCCGAATTTAATGCCAGAATATTTCTCATTTCTGAACGCAAACTGCCTTCTTTTAGTATATTATATTTTAGTTTTAAAGTTTCTTGTTTTGTTCTGTGTTACAATAGTACCGTCATTGTATATTATTGTTATTTTCCTGTGTGTGCTATAACAGCACTGTTGTTGTTAATTTTGTTCTCTTGTCATTGTTTTGTAAAAACTGTATATTCTTTATTTCATATTATTTTCTCAATATTATGAGGAGCACTGTAGGATTATGTTTAAATTTATTATAGTTACGCGCACTTGAAGTGAAATGACACAAAACTGCGCTATATAAATTTAAAGTTAAATGAATAAAAAGAAAATACTTTGTTTTAAGTCACTTTATTGTTACATTTTTCCGTCTACCGGTTTCGGTACTTCCGTACCATCATCAGGACTGAATATAAAAATACTGACAAATACAGGATAATACATATATATATATATATTTACAACTTGTGAATACATTTTTTTCCGTCTGCCGAAACCGGTAGACGGAAAAAATAACAATAAAGTGACTTAAAGCAAATTATTTTCTTTTTATTTATTTAAAATGTCATGTAACAATGTCTTTGCTTCTTTTGAAAAAAAAAAAAAAAAATAAAATAAAATAAAATATAAAGTTATTATTATTATTAAATAGGATACCGAGCAAACGACAAACCTAGGTTATTTGGCTTCTCCACGTGTTGTTGAACTTAAAAATGGATAGCAACAACTTTCTAAAAAAATTGTTCAAAATAGTAAGCACGGAAGTAATTACAATGCAACCTATGTTGTATTGTGTCATATTGTGTATGAGGGATAATTTTTTAAATCTATTTGTGAATGTTATGCTGCTTTCTATAGTATGGAAGTGTAAAACTCTAGGATCATAGTTTAAAGCCATCCTATCTGATTCACTTCACGTCAATACACCACCTCTACGAGGAATATTATGGTATAAGGCACAATTTATTTTACGCATCCGTAAAAACGAAACATGTGGTTCAACACCTATAATATCACCATAAAACTCGTATCACACCATCTGTGCGTAAATCTACAAATCATAAAAAATCCCACTTGTGTATTTAATTGCAACCATGTCAAACAGTTTTCCATTCAGGCTAGAGCAAAGGATCAATGGATTTCATTGTGCGTGGCTCCATTCAGTTACCGGACTCAGGTCGGATCCTTGAAGAACACCCGAGGCCATACCGCCCACCGGGTCTAGCTTCTATTCCATCTTTTCTTTCATCCCCTGAATTTTCTGCGATCCGCCCCCGAATTTGGATTCATGAATCCCCGATGGATATAATTATAACTTCTCACAAAGACTTCTGAATAATGTTGCGCGATTCTCCGGTATTTTTCGGTTCTTTCGCCGTAGGTGTTGCACCTTTGTGCGCTTTGTTGGTCCCTTTGTGCCGTGGTGTCACTGAATCCCTTGTTTTACTCCGGAAGCTGCGACTTACAATAAGATCCCAACAATTCGACACCAAATCTCTTTCTTCTCGAGACACACCTATCACTGAATCATAAAAGGTGGCACGTCGACCGTGATGAATTTTGTTGAATGCTTGAACAAAGGTATCTCAAATAACGCAGAATGTATTATTTGGTTTTAGTTTCGGGGAATCAAGACAAACACGCCAAATACCCACACAAGCTTAAATAAACAAAGATGTATACCAACATTATCTTATTCATGCCATAAAAATTTGCAATATGTATTCTTCGTGAGTTTGGAGAGAAATAAAAATTAACTGATTCAAATTTTGGGTTGCTTTGACCAGACAAATAATTTAAAGCAAATAAAAAAGTGACCCAGTGAACTTGTTAGTAAACTTAGTACTGTAAAGAAATTTTTTCAGGAGAAACGAGAAACTGATTGATATATTATTTTAATAGTGCTGATATTTTAAATGATAATTAATTTTATTAGATTTGATTACATTTTTTATTATACTAAACTTTTTTATTTTTTACATTTTTATTTATTTATGATTTGATTTTATTTTATTTGAATCTATTTTATTTTGTACTGGAGTTTTAATATTAAGATTTTTGGTTAAAATTTGAATTCCGATTTACATTATTAATTTATTTTTACTTTTTAATTAAATATTATTACTAACTAACTAACTAACTAACCATCACGCCGTTTCCCCGCAGGGGCAGGCAGAGAGGACGGACCGCCAAACAACTCGGTCTTGGCACACACTCTTTGCCTCACTCACATTCATACATCGTCTCATACATACTTTTCTATTATTCTGACTTTTGACATGGCCCGTCTCAAGTATCTGATTTACTTGATCGTGCCATGTCTTCCTCGGGCGTCCCCGACTTCTTCTACCATTCACATTTGCATCATATATTCTTTTAACACTACTTTCTTCGTTCATTCGCTCTACGTGCCCAAACCATCTGAGGGTCCCTTTCTTAATTTTGCTCATTATACTTACATCAGCCTTACATTCTTTGCGGATATCCACATTTCTAACACGATCATACATGGTTTTACCACACATACGTCTCAGGGATCTCATTTCAACAGCATTCAGTTTACTTTCATCCTTCCTCTGCCAGTTCCATGCCTCACTGCCATACATCAGGGTAGGTACCAGGACTCCATTGTGGACTGCTAGTTTCGCTTTTATTGAAAGTTTTTTAATAGCTCCAACGGCATTCAGTCCTCCATTAATGGAGTTACCGGCATTTACCCTTAAATATTATTATTTTTTAAATTTATATTGTATTATATTGCGTGCGTTGAATTAGAGATTTTATTTAATTATTTTTTATGGAATTTAATTAAATTGTATTTATTTTATTATATTTTTAAATTTATTTTTATTTTATTTTATTTCTGTTTTATATTGGAGGCATTGCTGCAAACCAGATGCTTTCCAGGAGAAATCCTGAATTGTAGCCCTTTTAATCAATAGAATCAATAACAAAATAAATAAAAATTACCTACGAGTATATTGTAAAAAAAATATATTGATGAATAAACGTTTTCATTATTATTATTATTACAATGCAAAAATGCGATTAGAATGACTATCTGTCGAAATTATTAATTTTTCCCATTCTGTCATTACAATTTATCCTAGGTTGGCTTCATAGTCCCCATTTTCCCTATCCCCACAATTTGAGATGTGGGTATGGGTATTGGGTACGCCGCCCGGGAAACATTTATTCTTGGACTCTGTGAACCTCTGCCTCACACTTCAATGGGAGTTACTTCCGGACACATTGACCCCCAGATTCCTACCCACCCCTCATACCCTTTTCGTTCCCAGAAAATTATCTCCTTCATTTCCCTGAACATAGATAGGCCCCGAGGGAAATTATTTTTCTCCTGTGTGAAGCTAATGTAAAAAAAATCGTTGCAATCATCACCCTGTACAGTTCCATATTTTTTTTACATTAGCTCCACACAGGAGGCCCTGAGGAAAATAACTTACCTCAGGGCCTATGTCATCTTTGAAGATGCTGTGTGGAGGGTCTTTTTGAGGAAAGGAAGGAGTGAACACAGGTCTTGAAGAGACCCATGTTTTAGGAGGGAGGAAACACAGAGGCCGGCAAATTGTTCCACAGCCGAGCCGTTGAACTCAAGAACGAGTCATAGAAACGACCAGTTCTCATGTGACTAATGTCAACCGTGTACAAATGTTGGGCGCGTGTTTGGCGTGTTTCCCGACTATGCACCGGTGCCGAGGGGATCAATGACGCTAGTTCCTCGGAGCATCTTCCATTGTAATACCGGTAGAACAAGGAAGGCATTCCCACCTGACGCCTGTGCTCTAAAGATTGCAGTCCGTCTGTTAAGATGGGAGAATCAATCAAACGAACCGCCCGTTTCTGCACAGAGTCAAGGGTTTTTTTTAGGTATTTTGGAGCTCCAGACCAGAGGTGGCTGCCATCAAATTCAATTCAACCGTGGGGCGCACTTGCGATTTGTACAGGGTTAGCAGTTGTGTACTATTAAAGTATCTGCGGGCCCTGTACAGTACGCCCAGTTTCTGAAAGGCTAACTTAACTCTGGTTTCGATGGAGCCCCCGTACCTGAGCTCGTCACTTAGAGTTACACCAAGCATATCGATGGAGGTCCTGTTCGGAAGATTGCTTCCGTTGAAGGATACTAGATTTTCATTTCGATCCCTTTTAGACGTTATCAAACATGATTGGGTCTTTGAAACATTAAATTTGACGAGGTTATTCTTACCCCAAGAGAAAACACTCTCGAGGTAACCGTCCATTCTTTGCTTCAAAGCCCTCCGAGCTATTGGAGTTTATGTGCCCTTTGGGGGCTTGTCAAACAAAAAGCTATCATGGACTGAACTGTCATCCGCATAATGTAAAAAAAAAACGTGGCACAATTACCCTGTATAATTACTGCAAGCAGGTTGACATTAAATCACAATTTAAAGCTCCCACAAAGCTCTGTGCTAAAACACGGAACGTTACGTCCAAATACTAGATGAGGTTTGAATTATAATTTTAAAGATACGGACTGGACCAATGGAAACACTAGGTTACCATGTATTCCTCATTCAAGAACCATTCTCACTCTTTCCATCTCCCAAAGTTCTCATCCCTTCCTCAGCTTCTAGATTCTGCACTACTTTTAGAAGGTAGCAGCAAGTAAAGGCATGCCACTGATTGCTTCTACTGCCATGTCTCCCTCTTTCTCACAAATAACGCAGCTTACAAAAAGAGAGGGTACAACAGATCTTTCAATGGCAGAAGCTTGGATCTAGTTGCAGTTGGTTGCCACCCTTGAGTTCAGGTGTACGATTCAACTGCCAAAATAGCCCCATTGTCCGAGCGTGATTCCCCCATTGTTGGGTCCCTTTCAGGCCACTCACACCGTGTCCCGCCGATTTCTGCAACATTTTCGCAGTATTGAATAGTAATATTTATTTGTTCCGTGTGTCTTTCTAGCATTGTTGCCCCGCATTATTCCTATTGTGCGCTGACGATTGTATACGCACGCACATTTCGATTGTGAATAGAGTTTTTTTTTCTAGTTTTGTGTCTCTGAAGGCATGCTAGGTGAGAGTCGAAGAAGGAAGCAAAGGGAATTTTTCGAAAAGCCTTCAAATTATTGACTTAAGTCTTTTTCTAAAGATTTACGCTCTTTTACCAAGTACAAAATACTATTTCCTTACAGTTCGTTTGTTCATATCTTTTAATTTATATGTAGGTGTTTTTATTATTTTTTTTTGTATTTCATCGACATTAACTATGTAACAATTTGTAGACATTTTGTTTTGAAGACTTTTAATTTTCAATGTACATATATTTACTTTATAATTTAAATTTTCTGCTACCGGTTCGACACATCCGTGACACTCAGTAGCAAACATAAAACTTACTTAGTTTTAAGTTTGCTAGTATGACACGGATGTGTCGACACCGACAGCAGAAAATATAAAGTAACAAATGTACATTGAAAATTAAAACCCTTCAAAACAAAATTATTGTTATTATCCAGATTGCAATTTTGCTATTATCATACATGTTACTTTTCGTAAATGCGTTCTGTTAAAACCTTTGACATATATTTTTGAAGAATAGAACGTGATCAAATATAAATTCATCTTCATCTGAGCTTCTTTTAAATTGTTTTGTATTTCACAGAACTTGAACAATTCATCAAATTTTTGTGCTTCTTTTGAATTATTTTATATTTTACAGAACTTGAACAATTCATCAAATTTTTGAGCATCTTTTAATTGTTTTGTATTTCACAGAACTTGAACAATTCATCAAATTTCAAAAGTTAATAATCATGTTCTGAGAAAGTTCAACTCAAGTTCTGCTATTACTCCGCCGTGGGTTATGGGGTAGTTGTTTCACAAAACTTGGTGTTACTCGTAGATTTATATTTCACTTTTTACTACGATATTGCATTTTGTTACGTACGCGATATGCAAATGAAATGCGTGTCTAAGCGAAATTTATTCTTTCATTAGTTGTTTCAATCGTATGGAAAAAAATCGGAGAAACTCTAAATTTAACATTTGAATATAACTTGAGAACATTGTGAATTTCTTTCGGCGGGTAAAATTCACTTGGAGATTTGTCTTCTAGTCGAGAGGTTATGGGTTCGATTCTCGCCGCAAGGCAAGAATAAACTCATGATTTTTTTTTTCACATATGAACGCTGTTACTCTGGCTGTCGTTTTGTGGATTGCCAAGATTGGTGAAACATACAATAAAACGTTGAAAAAAATTAACATGAAGTACATTTTTTTACATGAACTCAGATGCTCAGATGAACACGGATGCTCCAGGGGAAAATATTTTCCCTCAGGGTCTATGTCATCTTTGAGGATGGAAGGTGTAAACCTTGGTCTTGAAGACTCATGTTATAGATGGATGGAAACATCGAGGCTAGCAAATCGTTCCACAGCCGAGCTTTTGAACTCAACAACGAGTCTTAAGAGGACCCGTTCTCTTGTGACAAAAGTCGTACAAATGTTGAGCGCGCGTTTAGCATGTTTCCCGACTGTGCACCGGTTCCTTGGAGCATCTTCCATTGATATACTTGTAGAACAAGGACAGCATTCCCACCCGACGCTGATACCAAGCGATACAATTTTAATCCCAATTTTACAAAACATCTATGTCTTGAACCAACTCAAAACAATTTACTATGCACTATGTCAATCTCTAATCGAGTATGGTATCATGGCCTGGGGAGGAGCAAACGCTGCCGCCATTGATCCGATCTCTAAAGCCCAGAAACTAATTATAAAGATTATTCTAAAACTACCTATCAATCAAGTTCGGATGAAATCTTTAGGAGAATCGGTGTTTTGTACATTAGGCAACTTTATGCCAAAAATATACTAATTTATCTATTCAAATATAAAACTTTTTTTGACAATATCCAAACGGTTCGTGATAAGAGAACCAAATGGCAAAATCTCTTACTTATCCCTTTTGATAAAACAACGTCTGATCAAAGAAACTTCATTTGCAACAAAACTTTATAATACACTTCCACTGACCATTAGACCACAGACACTGACCTGCTCTCAACACAGGAATTCCTAGTGAGACAAGCACAGCACAATCACCTATGTAACTTAATAAATAAAGATTATAATTATGATAAATAGGTAGTATTTATTTTTACAGGTACGTAATATAATATGGTTGCATTCGATACCTTCCATTCTCCTCAACTTTTCAAAATCTTTCACGTTTCTGGGTATTTATCCCATTGCGTTTGTTCCTCATTGTGTGTCATAGATAAGAATAGTGGGGGACTCATTGGTGGCATTATTTCTCTCACAGCTGAACACAATTACCCCCTGTTTCCATAAGTTACACAATTGAATCACCTTTAATTTCGCAAGAATGCAAATGCTTCAACGCAATCTCACAATAATTCCATATCACATACTCCGAACGGATGAAGCAATAAAGAATAGTGGCAACTGCACATTTGTACTACTCACATAATATTATATAAAGTTGATTAAATGTGAACTAATACAACTTTTAATGCGCGCTGATATCCACGGGATGCGTAACGTCAAGTTTCGTAAAGCAATATTATTAAGATATTTGCGGGACTTAAGGTATTTGCGGGATTTGCGGGATATGCAGAAATTGCGGGATTTGCGGGATTTGTGGGATTTGTGGAAATTGTGTGATTCCGAAATTTGAAAAAATGCTAAATTTAGACCAAAACATGCTTTTTTTATTTGAACGTGCTTGCGAGATGCCAATAACGAGATTTGCGAGGGCCAGAATACCTAGAAGTCAGTAATGTCCGACTTACAACTTACTTTAAAGTATTTTATATTATATACCAGTATAAAATATAATTGGTACCAAATGTTGGCATTATTTCAATTTAATAACCCTTGAGATGAAGAAGCTTCAAGATTTCTAAAATTTATCTCGCAATACCGTGGGATTTGAAAAAGTGTGGGATCTGCACAATCTAATTGCGAGCAAAAAAAAACATTTCAAATCAATGGCATAAAAAAAAACAACGTTAAATAGGTATCAATTAATTGCGTCGTGAAGGTTTATTTGCCTTATTAGAGCCATATAATACGATATAAAGACAATGAATTGAAAAAAATATTGTCTTCTGAAAGAGTCAATTATATAGCTGAATGATGGAAGGTACTGCTTATAACAAGTACGTAATAAGTAGAATATAGCAACCCGGCCATGAATCTTTTCTTCCCCTTATTCGCAGCTTTCCACTTGGCGGGTTGGTTTCTTTGCGGATTTACTTCTTTCATGGCGAATTATTTCGTTTTTCGCTTAGTTTATTCGATGAGAGCTTTTAGTGCCATACGAATATTGGAGGGTTGTTTCCTGACACGTTATAAACGAAATTATTGTTGAATAAACTCTACGAAAAGAGAACAAAAGAGATTCATACGCATCACCAAAATACGCCTGGCCAGTTCTTTTTTCTCGAGAATTTGATTATAACGTATCCGTCGGAAAAAATCTGATCTCATTTGTTTGTTAAAAATTATTAACTGCTTAATCGATTCACTTTCATTACTACAACTCATCACATTCAATATACCTTCTCACTCAGAACATAAAGACCTGCTCTTCCTCAATCAGCACTCGACTAATTATGGTTATAATTCACCACCGTCCAGAATATGTAGAATCAACTCACGTCAAGACCTTTTTTTGGTATAAGCCTAAATGATTTCTGTTGCTCTTTAAACAATTGAAGATATTTTATATTTTATTTTTCAAGTTTTGCAAAGTCTTGACTTGACTTGACACTTCTATTTTCTCTTTTTGTCTTTGCTTTCATGTCTCATTCTTTATCCTTACAATGTTCATTTCCATATTTCGTAATACTTTGTTGTAAATTGGACGTAAGTCCGTTAATAAATAAATAAATAACAATTTGTGTTGCCGACAACTGTGTTATTTTACTACTCGCTCCATTAAACGGTGTATATTCTGAAATAGCCATCGATTATAGTACCAGGTTAAAAGATATTTTTAACTATTGGCACTGCCGTTTCTATATTCTATAACCATAGAATAGATGTGGGATGGATTAAATTTAGATCCGTAACGGGAATCTTGTGTGACCCGAAAATGCTTATAAAACTTAAAGGAAAGTTATACCGGACTATTGTTAGACCCGCGATAATGTATTGCTGCGAATGTTGGACTATGTACAATTCCTATTCTAGGCAACTCGAAACAGCAGAAATGCAAAGGCTTAGATGGTCGGAAGGAGTATCACCAAAAGATAGAACTAAAAGTTCACGCATTTGTGGAAGCCTGTGTGTCAACATACACAGTAAGCTGAAGGAACGACAGTTGAGATGGTATGTGCACATAAGACGGAGACCAATGAACCCCACAGCAGGCAATGTCTATGAAGCTTCATCGACAGTCATCCAGAGGAATATCAAAGAACTCCTGGATGATCCAAAATATTACAGAGAAACGGCCTGGATGAAAGCGATACTCAGAACCGAAGAAGTTATAGTCTGAGAACGTGAAGAGCCGACCCCAACAGCCTACATACGCAATGAGTTGGGACAGCGCTAGGGAGAAGAAGCACTACCATTTCAATGTTATATAAAGTAGAATTTAGGTTTTCTGAAGCAGCAAGTCTCTCAGACGGAGAGATCTTCAAAGTTTCAGAAATAAATATATGTTTAAAGGCTAGTTTGGGAACCAATGACCTCTCCAGCTGGTCTCTCTCGATCCTTCGTCTTGGGTTGGATTCAAACGCCATTCACTCCTTATAATATAATACTAATCTCTATATTCCTACTTAACTCTCATATATTTTTCCTTCCCAAAACTTCAACTCCTTCCTTTCCTAAAAAATACGCTCCATACAGCATTCCGCATTCAGAAATTATTTTTCTCAGAGACTCCTTGTAGGGTTAAAATAAAATCGAAACTGTGTTCACTTTAAAATGTAATTTCAATCGTTAGTTATGGAGATCTGAAATATCTACTCAAATGCTATAAAGGACGGCACCGTAATGCTTTTTCCGTATTTTCAATAAGAGAAAAATAAAACTCATATGAAGTAGCGTGATAATATTATATGCAGGTACACACGATATTTTAACTCCTACATGAAAGTATTTCAGAGTATTTTTTTATCGTACCGCCAGGTATTTAAAAAATATAAATACATTTGAAAGTAGACGGATACTTTTATAAGTACTTACTTGATTACAATCATTTATTGATGACTTTAATGTGGTTTCCATGCATACGAAATGTTTGGCAACATCATGCTCCAAATTCAAATCGCCCCTTCTCTTCGTCTGTTCTCACGAGGCATCATTCGGTAATCAGGCCCCCTAGCATGGTCAATCGACATAGGTTTTATCGAAAATGTCGGTAACTTGAAATCGCTCCCGAGCACGACTGCAGGTCGCTAACGAAGAAATAACAGTTTATGTCAAATAAATTAGGAACGCTTAGTCGATGTGAACTGTTATTTGCTCGTTAGCGGCCTGCAGTCGTGCTCGGGAGCGATGTCAAGTTACCGACATTTTCGATAAAACCTATATCGACCGACCATGTTAGGACCCCAGGTATATACATTCAGATTGACATACTTATCTATGTAGGTGAAAAGAGGGCCTAACGAATGAACTATTTTTTTAATCCATATTTTTAATGTCCATGGCGACGTAAAATACCAAAAAGGTAAATTTTGAGTAAAATTGTGACTCCTTGGATTATGATTAGGGATGCAAGAGAAAGGAAGAAACACGATGGAGTAGGTACCTACTATCTACCCAGTTATTTAGATTTGATTAATAGGTATGAAAATTATGACAGAATTTTCCACCAGGAATCTTGTACAGCTAAACAGGGTTTACGTGTAATTTTGTTTAAATATAAATTATTATATATGTAGAAAATGTGGTGGAACCCATTAACCATGTAACTCACGCTTAGCTATGTAGATCGTCAATTGTTTTTCTAAATTATATTTATTTAGTTACAAAAATTTTACATCTTATGTATAATATATTCTATTCTAAAACTACTGAAATATTATTTACTACCTACTTACTAAATTTTGGACTTCACAACATTGAGACATATTCCTAAAAAACTGCAAGATTTTAGCCTCGTTATTGATATTTGACCTTGACCTGCGCTAGATAAATTAGGCATCTTATAATTATTATTTTACCTATTTTAATTTTTTTAATTTCGACTAGTTGCCAGAATGATATTGACCCCTTTGGCAATTTTGGGAGATATTCTTCACAGACAACAAACAACCACGTATTTTTGGGAGATCCTGACAGTCTGACACGATCTTATAAAATTATTTTATATCATTTTGTATTACGGTGAGCAATATTATTTAGACAGCGTTAGAAAGAGAGAATATCACGCTTTCAGTTTACCCACAGACGCTCCCGAAAAAAAATCAAATAACTCTACGAAACCACATTTAGCATTTGAAAAATATTCGTCAAGGTTTGCCAATTTTATATGAAACGAAAGAAAGTGAAATGAAAATACCTTTTATGATTCCAGCTTTTTCTAATAAAATATTTTTTAGTTTCGCGTAAAATACCAGGTAATTACAGTTTCCACGATAAAACGCATCAAAACGTTTCAATTCTGCCTCGCAATAAGGTTGTAGATACCAAATTGCACCGTGTAAACAAGACATTGAATGTTTCCATGTCATTGCGCGTCATCTTTCCACCGCATTGAAAATATTCAACTTGTTTAATATTTTCAATGCGATTGGTTCTGTTGTCCTTCGTGCGCATGCGCGAATGCGGCGTTGCATGCGCGCGCAGCACTGTGCGCGCGGATTGAATTGTCAAACTGTGACTGTTTATTTTGTAGTGAGTTGTCAACATAGAAAATGGTTTTTAAATGGAGGGAAGAGCATACGCCTCTGTTCTTAGAGCACTTTAAGAACTATCCAAGCCCGTGGAACATTAAATCAGAGGGTTATAATTCCCGCGCGCACGACCTGTTTCGAAGACATTCTAAACTCTATGACAGCAATTTGATTGTATGGTCCACTTCTGTCAAGTACGTCTAATGGCGAAATTACACACGTCAACCACATTGATGCCATTTGGTTGAACGGCGTATAATTGAAAGGGTGTACTGTTTACACGTACTTGACAGAAGTGGACCATTCAATCACATTTCTGTCATAGATTTTAGAATGTCTTCGAAACAGGTCGTGCGCGCGGGAATTAAGTTAATGTGTGATCATTTAATTAACGAGTTAATGAGAGGCGTATGCACTTCCCTCCATTTAAAAACCATTTTCTATGTTGACAACTCACCACAAAATAAACAGTCACAGTTTGACAATTCAATATGCGCGGACAGTGCTGCGCGCGCATGCAACGCCGCATTCGCGCATGCGCACGAAGGACAAACGAACCAATCGCATTGAAAATATTAAACAAGTTGAATATTTTCAATGCGGTGGAAAGATGACGCGCAATGACATGGAAACATGCAATGTCTTGTTTACACGGGGCAATTTGGTATCTACAACCTAATTGCGCAGCGGAATTGAAAGGTCTAATATGCCCATAAACAGCACACCCTTTCAATTATACGCCGTTCAACCAAATCGCATCAATGTGGTTGACGTGTTTTATATCGCTATTAGCGACTTAAAAAACTTTTTCAATGTATGCGATCAAATTTTTATATTTTTAATTAGTTATGTCGATTTGTAGTGCCAAAATATATAAGTGTCTTTTATCTGCTTTCAAGATCAGTATTTAATTTTAAAATATGTTCAAAAACAGAGATTTTATCTAGAATCAAACGTAATGACAACATATTTTCGCAGAATTTGTTTTGTGACATTTCTCCTAAGAGCGTACATTGCAAAATGTTACAGGCTTTTGGAGTTAAAAGATCAATTCTACGCAATAGCTTATACAAGATTCTCTGAACGTGGGTACATACATATAAGTAGTGAGAGTGCTCTTCTTATTTGCAACTATTACCGAACACAATTTCACAAATTAATTTACCATCTTGGGTCATTATAGATGATAAAAAACCCATTGCCACCGAGGAGAAGGGTTGGGGAGAGGGAGTTGGGGCGGCCGCCACAATGCTCATTGTCCTCGTATTCTGCACAAAATTACCATGGATACTCTTGTCCGTTGCCTGACCGCAGGACTTTGTACTACAAAACTTACTAACTGTGGAGGACACACCGTAACCGTGAAAGCACCCCAATTTCACAAAAGCTTCGCAGTACTTGAGGTAATCCAACCGCTTTTCCGCTCTGGTATAAGTAACAGATGGTTACTCCTTCAGGGCTCTCACAAGGACTCTAATTTTTTTTAATAAACGAAGCTACACTTATGATGCACGAAGCTAAACCCGCAGTACTGGAATATCTCTAGTTTCCCCATATTGTGTTACAAGTCCTAATATGCGGTAGATTCAACATATTTAAAGGTTGATGAATATCGCCAATGTTCATGGGTTAGATATGACTTGAGATTTTCACGGCTGAAAGTATTATTGTGAGTAATTTTTGGATTATTATGCCGTGTTGCGATTTCTTCTTCTTTAACCAATTTTTCGAACAGAGTTACAGTTAGTTAGTTCCGGATCTGCCCTGATGATGGATTCTGCAACGTTGTCCGAAATATTAGCTAAAGAAGGAGGTAGCGTAACACGGCATATAACCCCAAAAACAAATAACATCTGTACACTGTAACTCTTCTGACACTACCCTCACACTAATGTTGTAATGCTCTCTGAAACGTTGGCTAAAAGTGCAAGAAGCGCAGCACACCATAATAACCCAAAATTTAATCATGATATATCCATTGTTTAGTTTTATTTTACAGGTAGAGTAAAAGTGGCTCCTACATTAAGACTCTTTTTTGAAAAAGATGCAATTTAGCACTGCAGAACGTGTTGTTTTGGGACTCCTTCATGACCCTTCTCGCAGCTAACTTTGAACATGGTCATCCCTCAAATGTTTGCCGTTTGGCTGATTTATTGTGGTTTTCATCCATTCAAGCCGGCAATTCTTTTCAGATCGCCTGCTAATGTCATCTTTAAGTGACCTCTACTTCTCATTCACAAACAGGAAGTCATCCTATAATGTGCATCAGTTAGAGGGGTCGTACCAGTTAGTCCTACTCGAGGTTGGAGATTGTGATGATAATGTCGATAGGCCATGAATTGATCCTTATGGTCTTAATCAACTCATCGTCTTTCTAACTCAAAATATTTGCATTCATGACAATAAATACAAAAAAATGTTGTGTTTGAAAATTGATAGAGTTTCCTAGAGCTGTTCAATAATCGACATAGTGATATTTATCATCTTTAGTTGTTGTATTCTTACCCGACTCCAATTCTCGTGGCTCCCCCACTCCTCACGGCCCTGCGCTGCTTGGAGAGTCAAGGATACCTGTGGTGTATAGGATTATATGTGTAGTTTCAATATCAATCAACAGATGTCGTTAGTATAGGTTGATATGTGTAGTTTTGGTATCTCTCAACAGATGTCAGCAAAGAAGTACCTACATTAGAAGAGTGGCAACTATCTCCGTTCGTAACTAATGCACGAAAGAAAAAATATCAAAAACTACAAAGCTGTCTTCTAACTTATATGTAAACTGAGACGCATACAAAGTTTGTATGCGTCTCAGTAACATTCTATTGGCGTATTAATCTGTCAAAAAGAACTTCATATTTGGAACAAAATATAGTCAATAATCATAGACAATTGGGAACCAACACATAGGAGTGGCTTAGAAAAAAAATGGCGAAAAATAGCATACATTTCTATGTATGTACCTACACACATGAGATAGTATTGGTGATCACAAATACTAATGCAAAGACAATAGATTTGTAAGCTATTAATAGTTAAAATTTCAACCGCCAGATGTCATGAACCAATAAAGTTACTTTTTTCCGTTCGTTCCTACACGGTTTTGGATTCTAGTGACTTTAAATACATAAATTTTAAAAAATATCGTTTTTGATACAATTTTCGATATTGGATATTTTGTATCGATATATCGGATCAAAATATATCGGCTAAAAATATCGATATATTGAATTAAAAATATCGATATATCGATACTTTTTCAACAAGCCTAGGGAGAGTGGGGATGGGGGAAGGGGAGGGGGAGGAGGGTGGGGGGAAGGGGGTTAGGCGAGGGAGAGGGGGGAGGGAAGGAAGGGGAAAGGGGAAGGATGGAGGAGGTTGTGGGGAGGGGTAGGGGGTGGGGGGAAGGAGGTTGATGGGGGGGGAGTGGAGTGGGGGGAGGGGTGGGTGGAGGGGGAGGGGGATTGATGGGGGAGTGGAGTGGGGAGAGGGAAGGTGGAGGAGGCTGAGTGGAAATCCCCTAATGCCATGCGAGCGAAGCCGCGGGAAAAAGCTAGTATATACATATAAGAATACGCACTAGGCCGACAGATTACCAAATATGGATTAAAAAAATTCTTTGTTTGTTTGACCACCTACATTCATAGATAAATATGTCAAGCTGAATGTTTGAACTGATTACCGACAGATAGTTGAAAGCATGTTGTATTATTTTTTTGGTTGGCTAACTCTAAATTTTGATATATGGAGACCAAAATTATCAGAAGAGGTAGAAGATTCGAAATGTATCGTTTAAGATGAGTTCTCTTTTAGGTCTCTTCCATCGCTCGGCAGTAGGTACTCACGCTGCAGGACTTGTAGGACTTGGGGGACAAAGCTGGCGCTGGGCGGCCATTGTGGGAGGCAGGACAAAGTTGGACCCGTTGTTGGGTCTGACAAACGCCGCTTTGTGCGCAGAGTGTGTTCCGCTACCCGCTACTGCCTACTGCCTACAACCTACTGCCTTCCTGGAAGTGTGAAAGCTCCGTGCGAAACAATCGTCCTTTCTTCTTGTAGAGGGGGTTGAAACCTTGCCGAAGTTAGTATGTTCACACTAAACATAATTTGAATATTAAAAAATATATGTACGAACAGTGATATACCTAGGAACACCTAATTCATTACATTAAAAATTATTATGATAAAACAATTGTTTTTTTCAACTCTTCAACATAAAAAAAACATCCGTAGGTGTTGAACAGTTAGGGTCGGGGTGGGGGGTTACTCGGCTGAGTGACGAGTGATACTGTTTTTTTTTTATGTGTACAGTACTAGAGTTCCAAGTTCTCCCAACCATATGAAGCCAATATGTCTCCAGCATCCCCAATTGGGGTACGCCGTGATGGTGAAGGTATTGGGGAGGGAGGAAATGAAGGTCGGAAAGAACCAGGATATTCAGATCTGGTCACCAAACACATCTAAAGCCATTTCAAACACCGTTTGGATTCAGAAAGATTCACATATTTTTCACAGCATAAAAACCCATCGTCAACCCAACCTAATATCTGTGTAATATTATTAGATGACTAATAATTATGACGATACTAGTTATTTCTATCGTACACTTAGTATAATAGCGATAATCTGAACATGACCGTCGCTTTTAGATTTTTTCCTCGTGAATAACAATCATCGATTCAGAAATTCTCACTTTTAGAGAATAATTCAATCCGTTAAACCCGTCAATAAAATTAAAAAATCAAACAAATAAAAAGTTGGTTTTACGCGTGTCTATACATATAAAAGCAGCAAGACGTAGAAAATTTCTGTACATTTACGTTAGTGTCCGACCGAAACAGGATTTTCCATCGAAACCGAAACAACTTTTTTAGACATGTTAAAAATCTATTGTTTACTGAAATTTGGCTTATTTTTTACACTCATACAAACAGTTAACATGTGAAATTAATAAAAATAATTAAAAATGTCACCGGGGACGAAAATTTTATCCATCTTTTACTTCAAATAATGTCAGAAATCACTGGTTGAAGTCAGTACTAGTAACACCTGTAACACCCTTACTATACCCGTACAATAAAGCATACGTACTGAAATGTTATTTAGATAGCAAGTGAATATTGATAATCCCCAAAGAGTAGGTATAGAGTCTTCTAAGAGGACTGCAATAGAATCAAGGATTGAAAAGATACCTACATTATTATGCTTCTTTACTTAAAAATTAAAATTGTACCTAAAACAAGCGACCACAATCGAAAAAGTTATTTTTCTTATACGCAGTAATTGTCAGCCTGAAACACTCATTTACAGCAGTAATTGTCAGAGTATCCGACCGGCAATCAGAAGGACACGGGTTCAAGTCCCGTTGGCGGCAAGTATCTTTTCTCGGAAGATTTTTTAATATAAATGAGTGTTTCAGGCTGACAATTACTGCTTATAATAATTGTTACCCTTTGTGCTATGCATAAAAATCTTGTCTTAAACGTTAGTTTATAAATTAAACATAATAATTAATATTTAACAAGTATTTCACCAAAAAATGTAGACATAATTTGTCTCGACGCCACCTAGCGAGAGATTTAGTACTAACAATATCTCCCTCACAAAAATAAAGTTGGTTGTTTTCAGGTGGAAAAATGTAATAATCAGTAATTGTTGAATGAAACACCAGTATATATTGAATTATTTGGCGGGTATTAGATAAGCCGCCATAGCTCAGTGGTCAGAGCATCCGACTAGCAATCAGAAGGACACGGGTTCAAGTCCCATTGGCGGCAAGTATCTTTTCTCGGAAGATTTTTCAATGTAAATGAGTGTTTCAGGCTGACAATTACTGCTTATAATAATTGTTACCCTTTGTGCTATGCATAAAACTCTTGTCTTAAACATTAGTTTATAAATTAAAAATAATAAAGTTATTTTTCATTGATGGGAAAATCCTTAAAAGTTATAAAAAGAGAATCTAAATGATAATAATTAGTGTACAGTAATTCAACAATGAACAGACTACATTCCACACAATACCTGCGGGGTAGGTTGGTTTGGTGGGAGTAGGTTCTCGATGGAAAGCTCGTGTAGTTTCAGATAATCGGACAAGAGATCCTAAAACAAAGCCCCGATCCTAAGGTTATAATGGCGAGCGCCAACACCAAACACCAAACACCTTTGTTACACTTTTTCTTTCATTGTAAAACACCACAAATATTTCATCCCTTTTTGACAAGTGATGATTCACTCCATGGGAAGATTTCCGAAGCCTACCTGCCAACTTGCTATTTTGTTATTTTTTAAACTTAATAGATTAGAAACAAGCTAATTTGATTTTAAATGAGAACTGCATTTGCTTTGGTATTTGGTCCATTTTGTTAAAACTTTTGTGGCATGTCGGAAAACGTGACAAGGACGTCAGGTTTGAGGTATAAAACGAAAAGAAATCGTATATTTTGTTATGGTTCTCATTTTGTATAACACCAGTTTAACATCTACCGATTTTGACGGCCTCCAAAGAGCAATGTAGGTATTTCACCATCCCTTTTTTCAGCCCGATTCCATTTAGAGAGTCAAAATTTTTCGCTTTACGCGATCGCTATTTTCATATCTACGATTTCAGTTGGCATCACAGCAAACAGCATGTTTCATGTGTTGTTTGCAGTGGTAACATTTGAAATCGTATATATGAAAATAGAGATGAAAATAGCGATCGCGTAAAGCAAACAATTTTGACTTTGGCCTCTAAGTGGAATCGGGCTGAAAAAAGATATGGTGTAATATAGGTTAAGACTCGCCACCAGCAATCCGTAGATTGCGGGTTCAAGGCGGGTAATTAATTTGTTTTGTTTCACAATTATTTCATTACAAATAACATTATATTATATCGACCGTCCAGATGATTAATCAGACAACTCCAAAAAATCGAAATTTTAGTTGTATGTAGAAGTGTACCCTCTATCTCAGATTACTCTTCACCAAATCAATTATAATGCACAAACACTTATAAATAAACAAAAAAATATTTTGTGGGTTACTAACTAATATGAAATTTCGAAATGTTATACTAATGTAGGTACCGGACCGTTATGCTTCACGATTATATATTGTAGCATTGTAGACACGATTTAAGGTCGAATATTATTACTTTCCTCATTATCTTAAAACTTAGTATTTGGAGATATAATATGACTAATCAACTGGACGATCGATATTTGAGACACGTTCCAGAGTGGAAAATACTCGCTGTATCGTCCTGGTAAAAGAGCACCTTTCAGAATTGAAACGTTGCTTGAAATGGTTTTAGACGTGCTTGGTGAGATATGAATAGCCATATACTTCTCTACCTTCTTCTTCCCATCTCCTTCCCCTCCCCACTACTTTCGCCCTCACAACGTACCCCGATTGGGGATGCCATAGTGTCTTTGTCTTCAGTTCATTCAATTCACCCTCTAAGTTTTTTCTCAAATCGCAAATAAATTAATATAAATAATTGTTTTGCGTGCTCTTCTTGACTGTAAAAAAATAATAGCTCGTCATGGTTATTATTCATACAGAGGGGAGGGCTTTATGTTTGTCAGATAGTTTTAATATGCAGAGTGTAAAAGCCCAGTTTACACCGCAATAAAACATGTGTTTAATGTGTCGTTTCATGCATAATACCTTTTTCATGATTACGTAATAACTCTCCGTGCACGTTTTTGCGCAATTAAAATTAACGAGGATATTATTCAACCCTATTTTGCATACGTACGTAGTAGTTACTGAAATGTTTTATGTTATATTTGCACAGGTCTTATGTGATGGTATGTAGCACTATCAGAATCGCCCTGGTGTGACCACCATTCAGAATTGAAACGTTTCTTAGCCGTGTTTAGAGACCAGATCCGCATTTCCAGATACTTCCCCTCCTTCCATATCCTCGTCTCCTTACCCTCACAGCATACTCCAATTGGGGATGCCATAATCTCACTGTCTCCGGACGGTTGGTAGCAGCAGGGACTCTTGTGCTGTATTCACATAAAAACAATGAATTTGGGTGGCGTGGTATTGTACCGCCGCCTCGGGAACCATTTATTGGATATCCAACACCTCTGTCAAAGGTCACCCCAAGTGGTTCGCTACGTTTGGCGATTTAGCAGGGGTGTCTGGGTTCATGGGCTGAGGTTTGACTAGGTCAACTGCATAGTGGGCTGGATCGGGAGACTCTAGTTGAGTGAGGCCTTTTCACCCCTCCAGCCGGACGTCGACCCATCACTTTGCATCTGGAAGCATTTGGAAGGGTGGATTCAGAGGTCTGTAACTCGCACTCCTGGACACATCCCCAAATTCATACCCACCCCTCATACCTTTTTACTTCCCTGATTTCCTCTCTTCCTTTTCTTTTAAAAGACCCTCCATAAAGCATCCCCTAAGATGAAATAGGCCCCGAGGGAAATTATTTTCCTCTGGGCCTCCTGTGTGAAGCTAATGTTGAATAAATTATTTTCCACTACGATTTCATAGATGAAGATTCTATGTATATGTCGTAGGCCTATCGTAGAATCAGGCAGATCATTCAATTCAATTTATTTATTCTTTCAAAAACATTACAAAATTAAACATTTTAATGTGTTTTTAAAATGCAATTGTAACATTATTACATTAAACATAAATGGTGGGCTAAAAACTATGCAAGCATTAATAGAGCTTGCCTTTTAAAGGCAGCTTCACTAACGCTAAATATGTCGATATCCGAATTAATTCTGTTCAACAGCAAGATTGCTCTCCCGACCGGCATGACCATTGGCGATTAGCCACATCGCGAAGTGCCTGGCGGCAGATCGTGAGCATCTGCCTGATGTCACCATCGGCCTGCGAAATAAATATATGTCAAATGGGGAATAAAATTGGTTGTAATAAAAAATTCCCTAGAAAAATAAACGTTGCGCTATTACATACTTAGAATGATTTGAGCGTAGTTTAGTATCCAAATTTTAATAACTTACTTACAATCCTTCCACTTTCGCTTCTCCTCTTTCAATAACCCAAAAATAAATCACCATAAAATAAATATTCTCATATATTTTTTATTTAAAAAAAGAGAGGGGAGAATATTCCTCTATACGACTGTGAATTTCAGAAATAAGCGGGTATTGTTGGCGTGTAGAAAAAAAGTTCATTCTTAAATATGGGTTTTTTACGGTGTTCATTCATTTTTGGGTCAATTTATGATATTTCAGCCACTCCCGTATACACAAACTCAGAATTAATGTTTCACCTTCCTTAGCAGGGAACTGTACTAAAAAACTATCGTAAATATGAAAATAAAAAATACCCGACGTGTGAACCCTTTTGCTTAAAAATTTCATGTTGCGGTATTATTCTTAGAATACCTTGTATCATCCATAAATATAGGTAATATGCATAAAAATCGCTTGGCAAGCGGAGTCCAGAAACGGCTGGTATTAGTGAAAAAGTTGTTATATATTAGGTCCCTACATATGAAATTGGCGTTTTGTATGGGAGGAACATAAAGTAGTTTTTTTTAAATATAATATATTTATTTAATCACCATTGCTATCTATGCCATCATTGTACCATTGCTATCTATGCACTTTTGCCATCTCATAGGTAGTTCATCGATCCCTTTACTAAAAAAACCATTCGGACGGGAATCAATAAAATCTTTGAAGGCGGTTTGGACTGACCCATCGGAGTTGAATTTTTTCCCTTGCAAGAAGTTATCCAAATTTCGAAAAAAATCGTAATCTGTTGGGGCAAGGTCCGGAGAGTACGGTGAATGTCTTAGACATTCCAATTGAAGCTCCTCTAATTTGGTAGCCGTCTGTTGTGCAGTGTGTGATCTAGCGGTCAACGCGCGTTTGTTGATTTGCTTCACTCAATTCGTGAGGTACCCACCTTTCAAGCTTTTTCCCCTTCCCAATTTGCTTCAAGTGGATTAAAACAGTTTTATCACAAACACCGCAGCCTGCAGCTAACTCGGACGTGGTTTGCGATGGATCCGCTTCCACAATAGCCTTCAATTCTTCATTATCAACTTTGGTCTCCGGCCGTCCACGGGGCTTGTTCTGCAGGTCGAAATTTCCAGAACGAAAACGTTGGAACCAAAAACGCACTGTGTTTTCTTTTGCGGCACCGTCGTCATACACATCATTAATCCTTCGAGCCGTTTCTGCAGCACTAGTGCCACGGTGGAACTCGTACTCGTAAATAACGCGATATTTCAAGTTTTCCATTTTGTAAACTAAGTGACGCAAAGAAAAAAACAATTAAGGAAAAAACAAATTAATTATAATTTTCGAAACACAAATACATGAGTAAATAGCTTTATAAATTTGAATTTGGAATTCCTAACCAAAGAGAAGATATTTGAGATCAAAGTTGCCATTGCGGCAAAACGCCAATTTCATATGTAATGACCATATATTTATTTAGCCACTGGAGCGCTTTTTGCCACAATATGGCACTATTTAAAATACGTCGGATTGCTTTGCTGCCAGTTTTAGGCAAATTTTCCCTTGATGCATTTGTACTTAATTTGAATTATTAAGTTATGATTTTTTTAGTGTGGGCGGATAATATTCAAAATGATCACCAAAAAATCACGAGCAATTCGAGGAAAAGTTTTAAATTGGTCTGTCGCTCAAGTGGTTAGTAAATAATTTTCGAGTCTATCTGCCGAGTTTCAGCTAAATCGGATGTTAGGAAATGGTCCAATTTCTACATCAAAGATTCCATTTCATTCAATCAAGGAAACAAGAGTGAAATTAAAATGGATGTGCATATTTAAAAAAAATATATACCTACATCTTGTTATGATTTTAGATTTTCACGGCCAATAATATTTTCGTTATTTATTTTTAGGGTGTTATGTCGTATTGCGCAACCTCCTTCATTAGCCAACATTTCGGACAGCGTTACAGTGTCCTTCATCTGGGCAGACTTGTCTGGTGATAGTGCCTGATGATGGACACCGTAACGCTGTCCGAGACGCTGTCAGACACATTTTTTTTACATTAACTCCACACAGGAGGCCCTGAGGAAAATAATTTCCCTCAGGGCCTATGTCATCTGGGATACTGTGTGGAGGGTCTTTTTGAGGAGAGGAAGGAATGAACATTGGTATTGTCTCTTCAGTTGTTGTAGGAAGGAGGAAACACAGAGGCCGGCAAATCATTCCACAGCCGAGCTGTTGAACACAAGAATGAGTCGAAGAAATGACCTGTTCTCATGTGACAAATGTCAACTGTGTACAAATGTTGGGCACGCGTTTGGCGTGTTTCCCGACTATGTACCGGTGCCGACGGGATCAATGATGCTAGTTCCTCGGAGCATCTTCCTGGAACATTTAAACGCATGTAAAGCTTCCTAATCATAAAATATGAAACATTTTTAATGAAATTATTATTGGAAGAGCTACATTTTAACATGTTCACTTTTTATTAGTTTATAATTTTTTTATTGAAATATTTAAATAGTCAGGAGGGAGGTTCAAAGTGTTATCGCGGGTGCAACCAATTTGGCCCACCCTTTCCAGATCATAAGACAAAAACACAAAAGTGTGTTAATTGTGAAACATTTTTTATGTTATGCCTCGATATTTCGTAAGGCGTTAAACTAATCAACTAAAAAAAATTGAAAATATATGGAAAACAAAAACAAACAATGAATTATTTGCTTTTCAAGCAATCGCGGGTGCAACATCAAATTATCGTGGGTGTAACTCGTCTAATTTAAGTGTATATAAACATCAATAAACACTGATAGAGGAACGAAATAAGAAATCAAACAATGTTATATACTAATTAGTACACTTCTTGGTCATCTTTGTTAATTATTTCTTTTCGGTTACATCAAAATTTGCCGAAAATTCTATGAACATATTACATCCATCAATCATTTTCTGGCGCTCCAACTTCGCACATCTTTAAGTTGCACGTCTGCTATGTCATTTACAATTTTTATAATTATTTAATTAATGTTCATATCTTTTGGTATATTGATATTAAATAAATAATTAATGTAATTATTTAATTAAATTTATATTTTGGTAAGACAGCGGCACAGATAGTACCAGTTTCATGGCATGCTTTTGCAGGTAATTTTGAGACTTGAGAAGATGTTGGAGATTCGTCATTTATGGATTAGTCATCTGAATTACTGTAAACATCAGAAATGCGCAATTTCGTTTATTTTTTTTCTATTTGTATTTTGAAATATAAAAAAATCTTTTTTTCTTTTTTTGTAGAATTCCTTTTTATATTTTGTAACTTGTAAGAGGTTGCGAATTGTTATGGTCCCAATCACTTTCTGTTTCAGTGGTGGTTTTTGGAGATTTCAAAATTAATGTGCATTTGAGATGAGACAGTGAGAAATGCTATCGCCGTCTTCGGATTGAAAGAAGTGTTTTGATTGAATTCCTGATTTATTTTTCAGCCCTTCCCGTTTATCATCCAACGTGGCCATTTTTTTTTCTTATTTTTTTTTAATAAATAGAAAATGTTTCAGAAGTATTGCGTGCCAAATCATAGAATTTCTATAAAAAAGCGGAATATAATATAAACTCACCTATTAAATATAAATCACCAGTAATACACAGCTTATATTATTATGAAAGGCATGGCAAAACAATAAAATTTATGATAAATCACACAATAAGGGTAGTTGTCAAAGAGTTGCACCCGCGATTCTAACATCACATCGCGGGTGCAACCAATTTGAGTCAACGTTTATTTCAATTCAGCTATCATTATACTCTTAAAAACGTTTTATTGAAGTTTGCCTTTGATTTCTTCTTACTTTTACAAAGTTTCAAAACGTTGGCACTTTATTTCTGTGGGAAACACAAAATTTTATGTATTTTGTATCGCGGGTGCAACAAGCTAACAGTGACTTCTTGTAGTCAATGATGCTTAAAAAATAACAATAAGTACTTACATCTTTCGGCACATAAGAATAAATTAACATTGCCACTACACGTTTAGCGGTAAAACATAACCTCAAACTATCGGTAACAGCTGTTTCGCGCCAAAGATGCACAATGTGATTTTGGAGTTTATACCAATTCTTCGAATGATAATGTTTCCAAGCGCGCCAAAAATTTCACTAAGAAGTAAAATCCTAAATTTTTTTTATTGTTAAATATTGACCTTCTTCTTTGCAATGATATCAAAAAAGGTACAAATACTGTGATTTGTAAATTAATGTCGAGAATCGTCTATAGCGGAATCGCCCATATCAAACACGATGACCGGACAACTCAATGAAATCAACTCAGAAGCAAAAAAGTCATTAAGATTGATGACAAACAAATATAAACAATTGGTTAAATAGGTTACGTTAGGTTAATAGGGTTACGGGCTATTTTAAAATTTATTTTTTTCATAGATTTTAATGACTTTTAACCATCAAACACACTTCACTCGGTGATTTAATTAGATTAGATGCTTTTGTATCTGAACCGATAAGAGAATACATCGAGATATTTAAAAAATTATGTGTTATAAGGGTTCGTACAGTGTGTGTAAATATATGTGCGACTCGTGGAATATTGCATGAACAATAGACAAAGTTGCAGGTAGAAAAGCAGAATAAGGTATGCAGAATCTATTTGTTGTTTATGCTCGTACAACAACCGTAACCCTCACAAAGGAAGAATTATGATGGATCTTCGTCAAAACATAACACGGAGTATTTACCTGTGGGGTGGATGCATGGAGAAGGTAAAATGCCCACTTACTATGTGATCTCAACAAGGGAGATGGCTCAAAAGAAGGCGAGTGAATGCAATCAAATTCAAATAATCAAAAATACTAATTTCGTATTCGGTTGTCTGTGCCTACCAAAGATATTGAAATAAAAAAATGTGCTATCGACAGTTTTTACAGGGTGGGACTGTGCTTCCTCGTGTCACCGATATTGTAAACCAATACTTTTTAAAAATAAAATTATTTAAGCGACTATGTAAAGAATTCTATAAGCATACAAAATATAGCGGTTATGTTAGGTAAAGATATTGTATTTCTTAGTCCTCCCCACTAGGGGTTCCTGTGCCGAGGTGGACTAAAATTGTTTAATTATAGTTTATTTGTCTTCTATGTCGTTTTTAGTGTTTTTATTCTTCTTATTTTTTTATCCTGCTTCACTACTGCACACCTTAAAAAAATCAACTACTTTCCGTATTTAAACTATTCCCTTTAGGAAGTAATCCGCCGACAGTGGCACCAATAGTGACACCATAGCATATGTCTTGCATTTGAATATATTTGGTGCGTACTGTGTAAATCTGGTTCAATGAACTCCAATTTGCTTTGAAATTAAGTTAAATAACTTTTAAAATTCGAACTGATTGTGTGAAGAGTTCAGACAAGCAATAAAGTATGTACCGACCTATTATGAAATATTTTAAAAAGAAAATTATTTTAGAGATTAGAAAGACTGTTAATGCAAATTTAAATATTATTAATAATCAAATATTGTTTTTAAATGACCCATTATTAAATCTATTCCCCTTTTAAATTTTTAATTGTTCTATATTGCTCCTTGTCTCTTACACATTATTTTCTTTCAAATTTTATTATTGTTTATGTCTATTATTTTTCTCTATTATCTATGTATGTCTATTTTTTAAATTAGTTCTGTCAAAACCCTGAAGAAGTCAGCTTTGCTGACGAAACATGTCGGTTTTTGTAAATAATTAAGTGGTTAATACAAAGTTATCTATTAATTTGAATTGAAAATTATTTTAATTGTCGTTTTCAAATTGGAACTTATTTTTCAAGAATTCAGACCGTCCCCTGATTTTTCACGGGTCTGCGCTAGTATAAACAATATAATTTGAGTTGTGATGCGATATGAGTACGCGGGAGTAAAAAATTAACGTAACATAAAAAATACACAATACTTTTCAGTACATATTATAATGAATTTATGTCGCCGTTCTTATTGGTTTAATGGTCAGCATAGTTGCTTTCCAAGCAGTTGATCGAGATTCGATTCTCGTCTGTATCAATTTTTCAATTTAAATTTTGACATATATATTTTTTATTTAAAAAAAGTGACTTTTCACGGGTCCTTCGCTAGAATTCAATAAAATTGGTTACGAAATCTTTAGGTATTATTAGAAAAAATCTATTTGTTTCAGCGAAAAATACTAATGTTCGCAATAGAAAATCTTGGTTGAATCTATGTGATTCAGTGGAGTAGCTTGCAGAGAAAATTTCCCTGATGATGTTTAATCTCCAACAGGAAGCAGGAGAGCTTTGAAATATCCATTCACCGCAAAAAATGACAAGACACCATTTTATTATTATTATCTATATTAAGATATGAGATTTTGAAAAAAGTTGACCCAGCAGGGGTGCCCGGGTTCATGGGGCGAGATTTATCTAGGCCTTGGCGGCGGATGTGTTTAATTTCACCTAATGCGTGGCATGGATCAGGAGTGACTAGTTGAGGTAGACCTTTTGCACCGCAGACATGGATTCATACGTCCGTCATTCCTGGACACATTGAACCTCAGCTTCTAACCCACCCCTCATAACTTATTCCTTCCCAGAACTTCTCCTCTCCTTCCTTTCCATAAAAAGACCTTTCACACAGCATCCCCAAAGATAACATCGGCCCTGAGGGATTCTTTTCCTCTGGGCCTCAGCTAACGTACAAAAAAAACAATTACTAATAGGCAATTACTAAAGTAATTTCAGTGATCTGGAGACTTCTATAAACTGTACTGTACTCCATAAAACTGCCGTTGAACAGCCAATTGTATTTCGAATTAATGAAATATGATTGTAGTGTTTTATACACTAATGTTGTAGATCTAATATGCAATTTTTTTTAGATATTTATACAAGAAATTCATTATGTATTTGAACTTTGTAATGACAACATAATATATTTCAAAATTTTTATATATATATATTTCCATCGAACTTCCAGTGACTTCTAGTTTGCCTCGGGTACCGACAAAAATGTATCAGAAACAACACTTCGTCATAATATGATGGATCGGGCAGGTACCCACTCATATTCTCTATCAACTGCTGAGCATCTATGAATCGTGAAAAGTAAACAATAGACGTAGTTTTTTTCTACCTCTACACATTCTCAAAGATGCCTTTTTTAGTTTGACAAAGGGTTGCGGCGGAAATAAGGGTGCAGAATAAAACCCAAATCTATCCTAAATGTTAAATCGTTTGGATGTTCAAATATTACCAAAATTAGGTGTGAAAATACACATTTAAAATGAATTCATTCATTTATTTAGATGATGAAATCATTGCGAAAAAACATTTATATTATTTGGTGATCTATTTGTTAAATAACATCAAAGAAAAGTTGATATAAAAGTAATTAGAAAAATTATACGTTATTAATGTTATCTTTTACAAACTGGGTCATTAAAAAGAAAGAAATTCTATCTTTTAATTTTCATTATGAATGTGAAAAAACTTTCATACACTTAAAGCTAAATAGCGGTCGTATAATTGTCGAATGGTGATCTCTTTTTTCAGCCCGATTCCACTTAGAGTCCAAAGTCAAAACTTTTCGCTTCACGCGATCGCTATTTTCATCTCTATTTTCATATCTACGATTTCAGTTGGCTTCACAGCAAACAGTGTGTTGTTTTGCAGTGATGACAATTGAAATCGAAAAATGTTGACTTTGGTCTCTAATTGGAATTAGGCTGAAAAAAGAGATGGTGTAAAACGCCCATAAGACTATTTTTTCAGCTGGAAGCTTTGTGATGCGTATCAAATCACCATAAAATAAGCTTAGTAAAAATCCATTGAAAATAAATAACTTTATGTACACTATTTAATAGCAAAATTTAAAATTTAGTACCTAAAATCTATTGGAAGGTCTAAAAAATATTTTTCAAACTGAATAAATTCATCCAGATTTTCAAAAGCGAGTCTGTTACAACTTCTGCTAGAAAATAAACAAAATGTCGAAGTGTTTCGTTTTTATCAGTCCATCATACAATTTAGCATCGGACATTGATATCGTCATTAGGTTTTAACTTGATGCATTCTTCCGATTTATCAGTGATCTCTATTTAGCCGAAGCCCACAGAGAAAACGCTGTGCCGTGTTTATCTACCGTCCCAAGACACCTCAAAACGATTTCTCAACCTTATCCAAAATATTTTAAAACAATCAGTCTTTGGCACTTTGTAAAAAAACCCACCAAAATCGTTTTCTGTCTTTGCGATCGAAGATGTTTTATATTCAGTGCCTTTGCATTGTTTTAATTTTGAAGCATTCCTTGCTGCCGGAATACTATCTATTGTACCATCAGATAGTAGCCTCATTCAAGTTCTCACTTTAAATAAATTAACGTCAAAACTGCTTTGAAGCCCATCAAATAATGTAAAAAGGTAAAACAATTTTCAGTGATTATCTTCTTGTAAAGCTGTTGATGTAAAGCATCTTCTTGCTTAGTGTTCTTAATTTCAATACCATTCACAGTTGGATTGATAGCACCAGGATGCTTACATTAAAATGCCAAAAGTGGCGACTGTCTGTCTCCCGGGTTCTAGACTGGTCGACTCCACTCTTGGTAGAGTGGTCAGAATGTAACCAAATCCCGGCCCTATCTCCAGATCTCGAATGGATCCCTTTGTAAGGCACCATTATAAGCGCTGGGTTCCACGAATTTAAGGGATAGGCATTTATGACAGATAACTATGTATCACATCACAGGTATTATGAGGCGGCGGGTCTTTTTGTAGAAAAAAAGTCCGAGTGAGATTCCAGGCAGGGAACCTACCAGACAAAGGGACTCCGTGGTCAGATATATTGTGTGGAGTTTTTTGCTTTGTTTTGGGACCCCTAAACAAACGGTGAAAAGGGGGTAATGATCAATTTAAGATGAGGCGTTCCCGTAGCGTTTAGCGATCAAATTTTTGTTTGTGTTATTGATTTATATTTGTTAAACTGCAGCCGGTAATGGCTGCCGAGGTGG
The DNA here is from genome assembly GCA_929108145.2 of Limnephilus rhombicus. NCBI lineage: Eukaryota > Metazoa > Arthropoda > Insecta > Trichoptera > Limnephilidae > Limnephilus > Limnephilus rhombicus. Next base: position 15,736,360 of record OV815272.1, on the reverse strand, counting down.
TTGGATCAGTTTGATTTATTTCGGATAATTTGTTTCACCTGAGACCCGGTTTTTTTACTTCATTCTTTCAGATATAAATAAAAGTATCAATGAACGTTCTTCTATCTCATCTGTAACTTTAGTTACGCCTTCACTTTATTAGATTTGGTAATAAATTACCTACCGCAAGTCAATGAATTAAATAAATAAATAAAAATATTATCAATATAATTTATAACGTCCCATTTTCGCACAATTGCACAATCAGAACAGTATTGTAAGAAGCCATTTTAATTTCAAATTAAAATGAAAGCAGGTTGGTACCTACCTGTATTATTTTGACGTGTGAACTGGATTGAATCTGAACTCATTATATTTAAATGAATTATTTGACTTGGACATTGTATCCAGTACTTAGCTACGTGACGCCGACAATCAAAGCCCGCCCATAAAGTTTAATGTAGGAACATCACAAAAAAAAGTTCTCTTCAGCAACGTGAGAATGTTGCCAGTCTAGAAACTATTAATTCCTATATGGCAATTTCAATTTGAAGTGTGGAGCAGTTTGAATGGAAATAAATGATTATTTGGTGCGGCAACTCCCATTTTCCACCGGCGGGTGACCACTCGCGGTTCGCGGCCCGTAGGCGGGACGGGACGGCTCTCGATCCGGTTATAAAACTCGAATTAACTTATCAAAGTTATCATTATCGCCGGGGGAAGTCCGGGGCGTTCGCGAGGCGTGGCGCTTTATAGACCCCGACACAACGCAGGTATTGCAGTAGGCCTGGAGAACTAAAAGAAAATAAATTCATAAGGTAGGCACTTCTGACTGTAGTGCCTACGTACCATGTGTACAATGTAATGTAGGTACAATAAGGAACAAATACACATAATTTTAATCAAAGGATTTGTATGAATCGCTGCTCGTCGAAGGTTTGCTCAAATTATTGTAAGGGTAAATAAGACATTAATATCTTAACTGTAGAACAGAAAATCTGATTGCAAAAGCTCTCAAAAGCAAAACATGAAATTTGTACAAATTGTTCTGTTTGTATTTTCTATCCTAACTACTTTTATCATCTCGCAACAATATTTCTCTCATAAAACCTCAAATGTATAAATATAAGACAGAACATGACATTGTTTGTTCCATATTTTAATCTGTTATATAGGATAATAGTTTTTCTATTTGGGTAGAATGTTTAGGAGAGATGGAAGGACTGTTAGGAAAATTGAAAGACGGGAAAATGCAGAAAACATCATTACTGAGGACTGAACATGGTTGACGCTAGCAAAAAAGTCGAATCTAGCAGTCCACAATGCAGTACTGACACCATCCCTGTCATGTAGGTCAGAAAGGTTGAAAGTAGACTGAATGCTATTGAAATGAAATCCCTGAAGCGACTATCTGGTAAAACCATGTGACCGTGTGAAAATATCGATCTTAAAATAATGCAAGGCTGGTGTAAGCGTAATGAGTAAGATTAATAAAGAGAAGCTTAGATATGATTTGAGATTTTCACTGCCAAAAGTATTATCTGTGGTACGTCTATTAAGTATTTCACTACCTTAAGCCAACTTTTCCGATAGCATTACAGTGTCATCAGGGCAGATGTGTATTCATGTCTTTTCATTCTGATATTGATTCTGCTAAATAACACAACAAGGCATAATACCTCAAAAATAAATCACGATAAAGGGACGCTTAGATGGTTTGGACATGTAGAGCGGATGAACGAAGAAAAGAGAATAAGGGGAAATATGATGCGAATGCGGATGGTAGAAGAATTCGGGAACGCCCGAGGACGACTAAGTACAATTAAGTGTACCAAATACTTAAGATATAACCAAATCATATCAAGAGTCAGAATAACAGAAGGGTATATATCAGACGAAGTGTGAATGTGACTGAAGCAAGGAGTGTGTGCCAAGACCGAGTTGTTTGGAGGTTCGTCCTATGTACATGCCTAACACTGCGGGTGGTGGTTAGTTAGTTAGAAAACGTTTATAAACTTGAGTGTTGAAGTCTGCCAAAACAGGCTAACCAAGCAAGTATAATTTTCAAATATAGGTATTGCAAATATTCATGCAAAGGTAGTGATATATATATATTTTTGTAGGCTACCTTTCATATTATTTATCAAGTCACGAAGAGTTTTTTTGGTTTTATATTGGTGTTCAAAATGGGCTACATTTAAAAAAAAATCGTTTGACAAGATAGAAGCGTAATAATTTAGTATCAAAATGTTCCAGGTGTTCACCTGTTTTGAGGTAGGAAGTCATTGTGACTGAACTTTTTCCAAACAACTTCTTCATGTAATTCATATTATGAATGGAGAGCTTTATTGTGGCTGAGTGGGAAGTGGGAAGCTCTCTCGCCTACGTAGGTAGTGTAGGGTCCTCCAATACACAGTATTTAGGGTTCGTATCCCAGTGTCATCAGCGTCTAGTAAATAATGTACACACAGAAGAGGCTGCTATGCATAACAAATGATTGTAACTTAACCATGACATTTCTATTTATACATTTTTTGTCCATTTTTAGCAGTTCAGCTACCCAATTTCCGAAGCACGACACATACAATATTATTAAGAAATGTCATTATTTAAACAAAATGTTTTAGAGTAATTTTTTGTGAACATAAATGTTACTTGATGAAAAGATTTATCCTATCTAAAATACTCAAGTTAAAATGAATAACTTTATAATAAACTAATATTATTTATACTGATAGCACCAAGTTTGTATTTATACATATATACCTACTTACATATCTATTGTTATTTTTTCATCTAAACATAATATATTATGAACACCATTTTTTATGTGTTCAACAGCCCAGAGGAAGTGGAACTCTGGCTACCCCAATTAAGTTGTAGGTACATAGGCAACGATAATCAGCGCTTCTTCCAGTAATTTACAATATACAGGGTGTCAAGGGACATACTTGACTTACTTTAAGGCTCCGCAACCGGGCTCGAAAAGAAGAAGATACGAAATTACGAATGTTAGAGGAGCGCACTAATATTTACAGCGACAAAATCGATGCAAAAATTGCCAAAATGTTTAATAAAACACGACTCGTTTAAACTAGAGCAAAAATCTCGTGGGGACCATCTTAAGTATCATTTATAGAAACATTGTGAATTTTTTCACAAATATAATTTATAAGATAATAGAAACAGACTTGTTTTTAATAATTTTTGGAGCATACTGTGCGATTTTTTTCTATCGAGGGAATTTCATTAATTTGCTTTTTGGCGTGGGCAGCATCTAGATATTATCTCAAAAAATAACATATATTTTTTTAAGAGCTTAAAAACTTCAAATGTTTAAGGGAGATATGTAAGAAATTGGTAGAAATTCGGGTTGCGGGCCCTTAACCAATGATTATGGTGATATTTTAGATTTTTTTTTCATCTAAAAACATTTAAAAAATCAGTAGTAATATATTGGACAGTGAAGGGCGGGGTGAGAAGTTGATCGGTTACTCGACTGAGTGACAAGTGATGACATGGCGAAGAAAAAAAAGTTTGATTTTAAAGCAAATAAAAGACACCTAATAAGTCACTGGAGTCCAAAATTTCAAATACATTCTTACTCCAAATAATGTCAGGAATCAATGGTTCAAGTAAGCACGTCCCTTAACACTTTGTATATTTATATGAATTAGGTTCTTTTTATCACTGGGGTCCAGATTGCAAAGATCAATGTCAATGAAAAACAGAAAATATTAAAAAAAAATTAAAACAAACCACTTTGTCACCACTTATTTATAGACAAAATTACTTATAAACAAAATTACTTATAGTGGTGATTAATTATTAGTTAAATATAAAAAAAACAATAATATGAAATTGGTAATATGTAATTGCATTATATCAAAAACTTTTATAAATTAACATCAAATAATCAAAGAAAATGTACATATTTGTCAGTACTTGCTTGTCTATTGCTATTTTTGGTAATTTTCATTTTATCCTGACGAAGAAACCATCAGTTTCGAAAAATGTACAGATAATTTTCTTATGTTGTATTTAGTTTTATAGTTTTATTCGTTTAAATAAAATGACGCAACCAAGAGAATTTGAGATTATTGAAGAAATAAAATATTTTCATTAAAATTATTCATATTTAAATAAATGAAGACAATATAAGCAAACTTAATCGAAAATCTGGAAACAGAAAATCAGAAAAACATATTGACACCTCTGGGACTCGAACCCAGGACCTCTTGCTGGGTTCCTTGTTTTTTCTGTTTCCAGATTTTCGATTAAGTTTTGCTTATATTGTCTTCATTTCTTTAAATATTACAATTTGAGGTTTTACTCATAAAGTTAAAATTAAAAAATTAAAATTATTCATATTCATTTTGCTAATATAACAGCTAACATGAGAATAGTGTTCGGTGGAGTTACACACGAATTTGTTGGGCGGGGAAGAACCGCCTTCTCCACTTGACTTCTTGACTAGGGACCTTCTGAACTCCTTGCCGTGATCCTGCTAGGATAATGATGGGGACCAAGGATTTTAGTTGCCCCCTTCTTTCTGTCTTATGCGCCTATTGTAACAAATCAGGGCTCATTGTAAAAAGATTATATCGACTCATTTGCCGTGGGATAGTTTTACACAAACTGTTTCTGTTCATTATTGATAAATTATAGTTTCTAAAAGTACAATGTGTTAGTATAGTGGCATGCAATTCATATTTACAAACGTAAAAATCACGATGGTGAGGAAAGCGTCGATAGATTTACATGTAAAACATAGTATTAAAACATAGTAATTATTTTTTACTTATCTAAAACATCTATATTATAATAGATGTTTTAGATAAGTAAAAAATAATTAATAAAAAGCAAAGGCTGATAAGTTGTGGCCAAGGAATACGAAAATGTAAAATGGGATCCAAAAAAATGGTAACGTAAACATAGAGCAAGGCTCTCGACTGAGATCGCGGGTTTAAATCCCGGCGTGCCCAAATAAATTTTATTTGAATAATTTGTATTATTTCACAAATTATTAATTTAAAATACTGTGCATGTTCTAAAGTGGAAAATACTCGTAGTATCATCCTGCAAGACCACCATTTAGAATTGAAATGTTGCTTGAAATGGCTTTAGCCGTAATTGGTGACCAGTTCTGAATAGTCAGGTACTTTCCCACTTTCCTATACCCATTTTCTTCCCCTCCCGAATACCCTCAGCCTACAATATACCTCCCTCAAATTGGGATGCCATGGTCTCACCGGCTCGAGACGGGAGCAATTGTCCCTCTTGCGCGTTTTCACATAAAAAAATGTTTCTGAAATAATGAGTTGACCAAGCAATTATATAACTTAAAGAAATTTTCGAAAGTTTTATATTTGGGATATCTACATAATTTGAGTTCATACATTTTTACTTTGAAAAAAAACTAACTTCGAACGATGCTCAGATTCGTAAAATGTCCATGTACGCCACTGAATAATGCGAATAATAATTAATTATTAGTATGTAGATACAAATTTCTAATTATTTGCAAAAAACGGCACGTCTCTTGATTAAACATACTACCTATTTTGATCATATATTTAATCAAAAATAATTGTGTAATTATATATTTAAATGGAACTAAATTACAAGTATTTCGTTACCAAAAAGAAGATTTGAAATAATTTGCACAATACAGAAAAACAAATATAGAAGCATGATTTTCATAATTCCGTTTTGGTTTATCTTTAACAATTGTTTTACTGATTATTTTATTAACGACTTTATCTGGTAGTTTTTTTACATTACCCCCCCCCCCCCCCCGCACTAGTGTGACGTCACATATTTTGCAATTTTACATCTAAAAATAATCAAAAAAGTAGTTTAAAAAAAAATTGCATGTGACGTCACAGAGTTGATGACCCCCCATACCCCTTGTCATACTTCTCTACTCCCCTCCCCTCCCCTTAAGGTGTGACGTAATTTATGGATGGCCCCTAAGCTCCACACAGAGGCCCCGACGAAAATCGGGGCCTATATCATCTTAGAGGATGCTGTGTGTAGGAATTTTTTTAAGAAAGGAAGAAGAGGAAGTTCTGCGAAGGTATGAGGGGGGGGGGGGTGGTATGAGGGGCTGGGGGGGGGGGGGCATGAGGGGGGGGGGGGTAGAAGGGGGTAGGATCGGGTCAGTGTCCAGGAGTGACGGACGTATAAAACCATCCCTTCAACTGCGGTGCAAGGCGATTAGTCTACGGATTCTGGCTGGAGACGTCGAAAGACCTCCTCAACCAGTCTCTCTCGATACGCAGCAGGTGGGCAGACACATCGGCCACCAAGACCTTGACAAATCTCATCCCATGAACCCGGGCACAAACAATAGCTTAAGTCACCAAATGTAGCGAACCACTTGGGGTGACCTATGGCAGAGGTGTTGGTTATCCAATAAATGGTTCCTTGGGCGGTGGTACCCATACCCGCCTCCCAAATTGAAGACTTTATCTGGTAGTGTTTTCTACCTGCGATTTTTTTGAGATTCCGATTAAATAACATTTTAAAGATACCTGCCTTGATTAAAAAATACCCCTTGATGGATCAAATGTGACCTGAATGAAATGAACAAAATAAAAGATAAAAATTCTGCATAACAATACAGATGATAGGAAACAGATAAAAGGAGTTAGTTTCTAACATGACACTTCATTCGAATAGATATTCTAAAAAGGGTACATAATGCATTGTACCTTTTGACAAAACTAAATATTTCACGCACTGATAGCTCGGTTTCTATTATTCGTCTTTAATTCATATTGTCAGAGAGTTTTTGTATGAATCTTTTGTGTCCCAATTCCTCGAGATATTTTACCGGTGACCGGTCAGTACATTAGCGCTTTGTGACTATTTTAATAGTGTACCCTTATCGCCAGATAAACCACTTATTTATTAGAATAACTCAGCTTCCAGAAGAAATTGTAAGTAATCCTTATAAAAATTCACAACTCTCTCATAAATGCTGCATCGATCAATAGTTTCATAAATCGCTGATACTTTCATTGTAATCAATTTTCTGATATTTGAATATAGCTTCCTAAGGCCCAGAGATTTTAAATTGACATAAGAATTGTGCCCCAATTTTGCAATTTTTTTAAACTTAGTGGAAAGTCCAGTTGGTTAGTGTGAAAACTACAGGGAAAAAATATTTTTCAGTCTATGAAAAGAACTTTAGGTGGTATTATTTATAAGTAGATTTTTCTATTTTTACATTGTGTGTGAAGACAGAGAAATATTTTTACTTCGCTTCTCATATTTAGTACTTTGTAAAGAGCCGTTCGCACACAGCAAGTATTTTAGTCGAGTAGAGAGTATAATGCGTCCGAACACTACAATTTTAGTACCCCCTCCACGCGTCCCTGTGCACTGACATGCGCGAACCCGTCGTTTTAGCAGAGTTCATTACCAGATGCGCAGATATGTCGTGCCGTGCGAGTGATGCTACTCTAAAATTCTTGTTTATGCTGCTATTAATCTCTTTTAGTCTATAAATAATAATAATAATAATTGGATAATTTGTATAGCGCCGTTTTTGTGAAAAATCACCTCAAGGGCGCTGTAAAGTTATAAGTAAAGCCTATAGTTTATTTATTTAATTTATTCTTCCACCTCTTCTAAAATATCCATCGGCCTGTTCATCTTCCAATGCGCCACTTACTTGATTGTAATGCTCCTTAATGCGAACGGTTTTCGGCCAGTCAAGTAGCGAGTACACTCGCCACTCGACTAACTACTTGCAAAGCGAACAAACCATAACGGACCAGAAGCCTCAGGATGCTATTGAAAGAATGAGTCTGTTTAACTGGTATTTCAACGGAACCTGCTAAGACGAATCAGCAGCATTGATAACGCCAGATAACACCAATCTAACCTAACCAGAAACTCGGAAGAGAAGAGCTCATGCTGGCTGCTTGAGATTGCCGAAACATTGACTTGTTATTTTGAAAAAAAATTGTGCACACGGGACGATTACTAGTATTCGTTTTTTCTACTCCATTCGGGTCCTCTTCAAGACACGCAGTATCAATCTCACATTGTCGCCCAACCGGGCGACGATATAATTCCCCTTGGAACTATGATGAGGTGTCACCAAAAAAACTCTTTATTTTTCAATCATTACAAATTACATGTAGATCAGTCATTGAAATACAACCAAAGTTATACTGACATGGATATTATAATAAGTGTTCATACATCATCTCTTTTATAGCTTTATCAAACATTGAAGTGTTTTCGCAATTTTGTATTTGTCCGCAGCCAATGATATTAGATTTCCCTCCCAACGGCAGTCACTGAATGGTGGAAGCCTTCCATAGAAACGTCCCATGAAAGAGTTCCATCTCCCATATTTTGGAGAGTTTCGCAAACACAATGAAACGTATGATATTTATCTCAACAACAAAGCTGATTGTGTTGAACACATATCGCCTAAAGCTCGACAAAACATTTGCTTATTGAATTCCATTATTGGGAAATTATTTGTTCAGTTAATCATTGTTGTCCATTCAAGGTGTTATTCCTCCACAATGGCCTCCAACTACGCATTTAATATTTCAGGTTTAACATTATTCGGCAATTTTAATTCCTTTACATATTGGAATAAGGCTTCATCGCCATTTTGCCCCGGGTTAGGGCAGCTGGGAGAGATCATATTACTATACATCTCATTTTAATTTGTTATATTCATTGATACACAACATTATCATTTGTTTGCGTAGGTACACTTATGATATTGAATAATTTGAACATAATTGTGCGAAATAATGATTCTGTACCGACAATGTTTACTGCTGTTTTCCATTGAATCGTGTTCTCCAGTTGTTCAGAAGAAAAAGCACGAGGCATTGCGTGCAACCGTGTAACCATTAACATATCTTTCTCCTTTCTAAAGGACCACCTATGGAACTCAGCGTAAAAGAGTTCGTTTCCAAAAACTCAGACTTTTATTGTTGTTTATATTGTGAGGGTAACTCGGTATTTATGCAGAAGATATTACCTAAGTGAGATCGTGACAATCAATTGATATTATTTATAAACGTATAGGCACCAACGTGTTCTTTGTCGCAAAATAATACAATGTCGCTGATTGCCATCTTATTAAAATACGTACTTAAGTACGTTCTTTAATGTTTACTCCATACATTTTAATACCTGCATCACTTCTTTTGAGTGATTATTGCGACTTTATTTCGTGTTTGTCCAACAGTTGTTATTACAAAAAAAACTATGACGGACGAAGAACGTAGAAAAATTTTTTTACACCTAATTTTATAACTCGTGTTACGTTACGTTGATGTTACAGAAATCACAAAATATACAGGGTGTTAAGGGACGTATTGAACTTACTTTAACCAGTGATTCCTGACATTATTTGGAGTAAAAAGTGTAAATGAAATTTTGATCACCCGAAACTTTTAGACGTCTTTTGTTCAAAATATTTTTCTTTAAATTCAACCAATATTTTTTTTCACATATCGTCAGTCTGGTTACCCAGTCGAGTAACCGTCTAACTCCTCACCCCGACCCTAACTGTCCAATAACTACTGATTTTTTAATGTTTTAAGATGGACAAAAAAACATCGAAACTGTCCTGTAGACTAAAATGACAAACAAAACAGATGAGACATCAAGAGAAGTACAAGATCTTGCATCTTATAATGCAGGGAAAGATTACCGGCAGACGGGGCCCCGGAAGAAGAAGAACATCGTGGCTGAAAAACCTGAGACTGATCTAACCAGTCTACTGTAGAGCTGTTCCGGGCCGCAGTAACCAAAGTCCGCATAAACAGGCAGGGCACAAGAAGGAGTAGACTAAAATTTCATTTGTATTTTTTACTCCAAATAATATAGAAATTACTAGCTACAGTAAGTCAAGTACCTTCCTTAAAACCGTGTATATAAAATTATCGCGCTGCTGCCAAATTCGAGACACCCCGCCAAATCTGCCCAAGGGTTTTGAATCTCAAAATGGATCAAAACGAATAATAATTCAATTGTATCCCCTGAATGTTGGGTGCTTTCGATTTTTGTCCCCCATTCTTCGCATTCACCCGTTGTTTTCCTATCATTTTTTCTTTCAGTCCTCCTTCGGCGTCCCATTGTAGCCCGCTCCCTCGGCCAAGCTCTCTGCTCGCAGCTCCTCGGGCGAAACATTGTCACTTCTATTCTTACCTTCGTAATTATAACAATGGCCCGAAAGGGACAGTGCGGAAATACGGAGCCGAATCAATAATGGCGATAGGCGGTCGTATTATGCCATTGTGCGATTGGAAAATTATATCATTCCGTGAAAAGAATCGCTGCTTTTAGAATTTCTGAGATCATCACAGCTCGTGCTTGCCTTCTCTTTCATCGAAATTTTTATATTTGTAGCTACAGAAAACAAAATATTTATAGAAATTGAGATACTCCTACTAAGTCTGTTTAAAATGGGTTACTTTTAGTTTTCAGATAACGCAGACTTCACAAAATCATATTATGAAATTTTGAAAAATTTCACCCATTGAAGATTTAACGAATGATAGAAAAAAGTGGGCGAACAAAGTTTATTTCTCATTTTCATTCTAAACATTTTGGAAGACAGTGTACAAATAAGTTAACATTTTTTATAAAGAACAATTCTTTTTATTGTTATTTAATTTTGGGATAATAGGCCGTGCTGCGCTACCTCCTTCTTTAGTCAACGTTTTGGACAGCGTTACAGTGTCCACCATAAGGGCAGATGCAAGGGCAATTCATTTGTTTAAAGAAAGACAAACATTCTCAAGTTATGAATGGGTTATTCGACAATACTCCCACCACAGTAAGAGGATAATGTTACTTGTGTCGTGAATGAGGACATAACCAGCCGAGGAATTGAACTCACGTCACCTGGATGAGAACCAGATGCAATGCCAATTCAGCCACTGACCGGTGTAAAAATTAAATATACTTACTGAATTTTCTTTCAAAGCACCTAAGCTGTGCTAGAACATTTATTATGCCATGTGATTGAACAAGTCTTGGCGAAATTCAAGAAAAAGAAAGGTGAACCTGGTCGACGAGGAATCTCAGAACTTTTGTATCTGTTTTCTGCTTGAATTAACATAATTGATTTAATTCTTAAGTGAATTGTTATGTCAGAGACTATGGCTTATTTTTATGATTAGTTTTAAGGCAACGAGTTATAAATTCTATCGTTTTATACAAAGATATTGAAATATATAAGATATTTGCTATCCGCAGTTTTTACTAGGTGGGATTGCGCTTCTTGTATTTGAATATCTTTGGTTTTATATATAATTTTTTCACCTTCCTTTAAAACTGCATCGTTATGACGTTATATCGTTACGTGTCTTGTTTTGTTATAACATCACAGCTTCAACACTGGCATAATCCCGTGTCGTGAATCGCGAGAGCAGATTTATATTTTTTATCGAGTGGAATCAAAATCCGTTGGGATATCTCGTTTCTTCAATGGAGAGTGATTTTGTCAGAGTTGGAAGCAGAAGCAGGAGGCAGTGGGCACCCTTCACAGGATTAAATTGTTCCCATGAGATGGAGATTAAGTTTAGAAAGAGATTTGAGAACCATAACAATGCTTACGTTTTTTTAGAAGCATAACAGTTGATAGAAACATGCTCACTGATCGTTTGAAATGTTCATAAAGCAATCATAGCTGTTAACATCAATGACGAATTAATTTTCCACCTTTGCAAAACACACGTAAGAAAGTGATATGTTTTTAGTCAAGCAGGGATCATTTTTCAAAAAGAAATATGTAAAATAAACCAACTACTGTATTCAATCCCCAATTAAAAGTAAAAAAAACGAGTAATTGTGCGTAATGTTATGGTTGTCCAAAACAAAAATTAATTCTTTCAGGTTCATGTTCTTTCTCGATAAAATGATGGTTGTAATGTTCTTTCGAATGTATATGTTAACGGAAATGTATGAAATCCGTCATTGTATTCAATTTCTGGGAAATGTATGTAGTTCCTAAAATCGCCAGGAAATGTGTGAAATAAATTATATTAGACAGATTTCCTAAACAGCAATTGGAAATGTAAAACATTTAAGAAATCAATGGGTACTAACCTAACCTAACCTAAACTAACCTAACCTACCAAGGATTTAAAAAGTGCCTTTGAATATAAAGACTTTTACTTTAATATTGTGACATTTATAATTACTTAAATAACAGATTGATTACTTACCAATTGAAAGTTTAACTTAATAAGAATATAACAAATAAAACAACGTGTTTTATTACAGAAAGCATTCTTTTTATACACTTCTTAATACGATATTGGAATTATATACAGTTCCTAGGAAACGTATACATTTCCAAATCTAGACATTACGTATGTATTAAATATTTTTTAAAACCATATTTTATACATTTCCTAAATAGCTCCGGAATTGTATACATTTCCTAGGAGTTGTATACAATTCCTAGATTTCATACATTTACGGTAACATATACACAAATAATTGATCTCAATGACATCCACGTAGGTACCTGAATAAAAGTGAGATGGAATTGTAATGGTGAAATATATAAATGCACTTTCGTAGGTCGTTTCCTTTCAACCCTGTTTATTTAAAATTAAGGCAACATAAATTAAACCTAAAATAATTCACAGGAATTGAATGCTATTTACACGTTTGAATGATTCTTTCTTTTTTTTAAATGAATTAAAATCAATTTGAATTTTACTTTTGTTTTCTTGATTGAATGCATCTATGCATGAAGTGTAATCTTGGAGGTGGAAATTAGCCCACTTCTCGATAACCGATCAAGCTGAAACTCGGCAGGTATACTCCTTGCCGATGACAATTCATCCTGTCAAATTGTGGTGGAAATCACGCAAACTCACGCGGATATATACGCATTTTTTATGAAATTCAATTAAATTTTTTTTTATTTATTTTGGTACAGTACATACAATAGATACATAAATATAATGAAAGTATATAAAAAAGAAAAAAACTTAATACAATATTTTAAATACAAATATATATATATTTTTTTAAATGTTCTCCCATAATAAGCAAATGCTTGTGTGTACGGGAGGAAGTATTATTTGTTAGGTTATTTTGATATTTTTTTATTTTTAAATTTAGTTTATATTAAGAATAAGAGAAACATATGTGTGTATATGTATATATTTTTTTAATTATTATTTTTTTTTTTTTTTAGTCAAGGTTTTCAGTATATTTTTTTAATTGTGTTTTGAAATTTTTGAAACTGTCCTTAAGGGATCTTATATTTTCTGGTAATCTATTAAAGAAATTTGTTCCTAAGTATTTATAGTTTTGTTGACCCAAAGTTTTTTTACAAATGGGAATTGGTAACATGTATTTTTGCCTGAGATTTACTGTGTTTTTGAAGGGTATGGATTTGTTTAGGATATCCTCTTTGTAAACTTGTAAGGTTGAATGATACAGGAAGAGAGTATTTAATTTTCTGACTTTAAATTCTTTGAATATGAGTTCAGATGGATATAGAAAAGGTTTTTTTAATATTATTTTAATTATTAGTTTTTGCGCAATGTAAAGAGATTGTATGTGAGTTTTATAGGCGCCACCCCATCCTATTATACCATATTGGATTATGGATTGACAGAATACGAAGTACGTCATTCTCAGTAGTTCTTTACTTAGAATGTGTCTCAAACAGCTAAAAATATATGTCAATTTTCGTACTCTGTTTTTAAGAATGGTTATATGCGGAATCCATTTTAGACATTGGTCAATAGTGATTCCTAGATATTTGGTTGAAGTTTTCATTTCAATATTAGTACACAATAAGTTACAGTGGTGTTGTTGAGTGTGTGGTGCAGAATGGATCCTTATGTTTATTTCATACGGCGTGTTTGGTTTTTTAATGAAAAATGGTATGTAATGTGTTTTTTTAGAGTTTAATGTTAGTAGGTTATTGTCAAACCATGTTTTTAATTCATTTATGTCTATGTTAGCCTTTTTATTCAGTTCTAAATTAAAGCACATTATATACGAAACAGATGTCGATCTTACCAACTACCGATTTGGCACGGTCAGTGGCGCGATTGATTCTGTTTTTTTTTTTTACATGAATACCACACAAGAGTCCCAACTGTTCCCGTCTGGAGCCAACATCCCTAATTGGGGTATGTTGTGAGGCTGAAGGTAGAGGGGAGGGGAAGGAGATAGGGAAGAGGAAGAGGAAGGTGGGGAAGTACCTGGCTAATCAGATCTGGTCACCAAACACGGTTAAAGCTATTTCCAGCAACGTTTTAATTCTGAATGGTGGTTTTACACCAGGGCGATACTGAGAGTATCTTCCACTCCACGTTTACTGGGTAGGAAGGTTGAAACCTCAGACAAATAAAAAACATTATTTTTTAGTTTTAAAAGACATTTGAAAATAGAGTTGGTGGTAGTGCGCTTGTCAAGTCAAGAAATATTAAGGGTAAAAAACTTTGTTTTTCACGGGTTCATTTTTTAATGAATTTTCGTGAATTTTGACTTCATCGACAAATGATGCATTTATGAATAATATGTAAGTATACCCTTTTTATAAATAATAAGTGTAACTTCACGATGTGATGACCAATCAACACGAAATAACTTTAGTAATATCTGCAGAATCAGTCAGTATACATATATTGTGATTGTCTTTTTTGGCTTTGGTGATTAAAACTGGAATTAAGTCATTCGTTTGAACGATCCATTTTGAAATATGAACCTATAGGCAAAGGTTATCTCGACTTGATCAAACTATCATCTTCTATCTCATCGAATATTCTATCCTTGTTCTGTTAGAACTTGACTAAAGTAGGTAATAAAAAGCCTTCAAACAAGACGCTATATCAAGTTTATAGAATAAAGTAAGTCAATTTGTAAAATAAATCGCTTTCGGAAGATTTGAATACGGAGAAGTAAAAATAAGGGTTGTTACACACTGAATGGCATGTAAACAATTCATTTATCAAATAAATTACCCTGGAAACCATTCTCCTGCTATCTAATAAAATATAATGCGTTATTTCACAATAGCCATTCAGTGATTAATGCTTAGATAGTTGTACTAGAATATCTAGAATAAAGATGGCGACGGTCCTTTGAAATTATTGATACAGCCATTACGGCATCAATATGTATCTGGGTATCTCACACAAGGACGGGTGCGTGTGATTCGTGTGAATGGATCGGAACTTGTTTTCGTGTGAAAGTCAATTTGTATTAATTTATTCCTAACACCTATTCCTAAATTATATCACGATAAAGCAACAATAACGGGAGTAAGTTAAATCTAAGTGCTACTGTGATGGAAGCAAGGTGGTGTGATTTGTGATTTAATGTTTCTTTAGCAGTGGCGTAGCGGACCCTTAATGCCATTTTTTTTTCTGAAGTGAAAAGTTCTGTACATTTAAGTTTACAAATTTCTAATTGATAATAATATTTCATATTCACTATATTTTTTCAAGTTTTATGTAGCTCCTACAATACATCTTGAACTTTCCAATTGGTGTGGACTTTAAAGTTTCTGGTAGGGTGTTATACAACTTCATTCCCTTGTACAGTAGACTGTTCTGCGTACTCGCTTTGTCCTTTTGTTGTAGCCTAATTTCCTTGCACGTCCTTGTGTTATATCTGTGAATGTCTTTATTGTATAAAATTTTATTTGAGAAGTATTTTGGTAACGTGTTGTTCAATATTTTGTGGATAAATACCATCGTGTTCAAGGTCAGCATCTGTTTCACGGTCAACCAATTTAGTTCCTTTAACATTTTAATTATTTTTGAAAATCTGTTTCGTCGAAGAATTATTCTCATTGCCCTGTTTTGGAGAATTTGTAACTTATTTTGTTCTCTTTCGTTACATAGGAAAAGTATACTTGAGCAGTAGTTGAAGTGTGGAGCAATAATTGAATTGTATATGGTGATTGCAGTTTTTCTAGAAATTTTTGGCCGAATTCTTCCAAAAAAAGATATCTTTTTGCCAATTTTCTTTTGGGTGTATTCAGCATGTCTATTGAAGTTTAGTTTGGAATCTAATATAACTCCTAAGTATTTCATTTCAGTAACATTTTCAATAATTTCACCGTCAATTTTAATATTGCTTTCACTGGATGTCTTCTTCTTCTTCTTTAGCACTGAACTCACTGTTATTTTTTTTACATTAGCTCCACACAGGAGGCCGTTAGAAACATAATTTCCCAAGGTGCATATGTCATCTTTGGGGACATTGTGTGAGGGTCTTTTTAGGGAAAGGATGGATAGGAAGTTCTGGGAAGGAAATGGGTATGAGTATTGGGTAGGAATCTAGGGGTCAATGTATCTAGAAGTGACGGACATTTGAAACCATCCCTTCAACTGCGGTGCAAGGCGATGGGTCGAGAGAGACCGACTGGAGAGGTCTAGATTAGGTTTCCCTAAACCAATCTCGATCCGGGCCACCACCAGTAGGTGGGCAAACGCATTGGCCGCCAAGACCTAGACAAACCTCACCCCATGAACCCGGGCACCCCTGCTAAGTCATCAAACGTTGGTTATCTAATAAATGGTTACCGGGCCGGCCGTTCCCAAACTGAAATTTAAGAATATTATTCCTTTCTCTCCTGTTTTCAGCAGAATCAAATATTTTACATTTTCTTTGAAAATCGTTTTTTTTAATTTATTGTTTATTCTTCTTCTTCTTGTGCCCTGTCCGTTCAACGGACGTTGGCTATCATATTAGACTTTGTTTTCTGCTTTGTTAATAAATAAAGTAAATTGTTTATTTGGAACATTTAATAGGGTGATATGATAACAAATAATGCGTATTAACAGAAGCAAAATAAAATTAAGGCTATCAATCCATTTACGAAATGTTCTTGTCGTGCGTTAAGTATTTGATTTAAAAATATATTATATCACACTGCAAAGTAGAGAAGAAAAAAAAATAATGTAACAAGTGCTAATTCAACAATTTTGATAATTTTTTTTGTGTTTTATTTTAAAGTATGTGCCTAAGCATGCCATTTAAGATTTTTAGGGTGTAGTTATTTGACACTATAATTTGGACTACTATTATTATTTATTATAACGATATGTTGATTTTTTTAAATTCTACTGGAATTGATGATTTAAATTAAAAAAAAATAGTACCAATTTGTAGGTTTTTTCGTTATTTGTTTTGGGGGTGTTATGACGTGTTGCGCTACCTCCTTCTTTAGCCAACGTTTCGGACATCGTTGCAGTGTCCATCATCAGGGCAGATCCGGATGCTTAGATGTGAGACACATCTATATAAAACAAATAACGAAAATGCTTTTGTCCGTGAAAATACGTATCCAATTTGTAGGTGTTTGCATTTTTAAAGGCTAATAATCATTTGATGTTAAAAACCATGTTAGATTTTGCATGATTTTCAAATAAAAAAAAAAAATATTAACTAAGTGAACGGTAAGTACCTATGACATTTAAAATAAGTGTAAAAATTATATAATTGCGTTAGAACCCATTTCACAAACTTGCCCTGGATCCCGGGACATCGTCGTTACGCTACTTTTCATAAATATTTGTGAACGCGTCAATGTTTTAACATAGTTTTTTTTAAAGGCGTTGCTCTCGTTGGTATAAGGAGTAAGGGATGAAAGAAGTCTGGGAATCCGCGGACCCTCTTAGCCTCAACCCCGCTGGGAGGGGAGTAGGGTACCCTACCTCCTCACGCCCTCTCGGCGGGTGCGCACATATTTTGGCGATAAGCGTAGAAATTTTATCTTTAAGAAAACTTTGATCATGTTGTGCCTATGGGAAAATATCAAATCACTTTCATGCTCGTAAGTGTTAATAGCTTCGTTTAGACCCATAGAAGCGCGCGACATATGGGCTGGAGAAGTGCGAACTATGTTCGTATATTTTATTACTGTTACAAATGTTTTCATGCACTTGATTTTACCCTTCTGACGACTGATTTATTAACTTGATAGTTAGGGACGTGTTCTGTGCATTGTAATTACTGTCTGGACCACGGATATCGTAAGTATTCTACGATCTGCCGAGCGATTCTATGAGTCTATGTTTTGTGAGATCGAGATAGATCTCGGGCGAGATCTCCTGTCCGATTTGTGTGATTTTTTTAATGCTGTTGTTGTAATAATCACGCATACTTGCATTAATTCGTGTTTAAATCGACCTAAACTAAAATACCTGACAGCTCACAGCTGAAATTCTGACATCGGCCCGTAGAATGAGCAAATAACAGCCAAAGAAAATTCCACAAATCTGACAGGAGATCTCGCCCAAAACACAAAACATAGAGAATCGCTCGGCTGAGGTCTGGACGAAGTTATTTACTTCCAAAGCTTAATTAATCGTTTCCATCCAATCACTTCATATAAGTCTATATGTACAAGTAATTGAGTAAATTCTGGGCGTTGTCATTCAAAGTTTTTCGAAATCTTTCTTTTAAAAAGTCTACATTGGAGGTTATCCACAACTTACCCGCCCTGGTGTAAGTAACAGATGGTTACTACTCTCTCTAGGCTCTTGCAAGGACTCTAATTTTTTGAATGAACGAATCTAAATTTAATTTTGAACGAATCTAGACCTCCAGTGTCCCTGCATACGTTGTTAGTAAGCAGTATGCAAATGATGCAAATCAAGATACAATAAGTGTTAGTATGATTGTAGATAAGACAATGGTTTGTGATAAATTTAAAGAGATTAACAAGTCCAAAACCTTTTTCATACAACTTTTAAATTTTTGATAATGAAATCTAACAAAAACATTGTGTGAGACCAGCAAAGAATTAGGAATTGGGGGAGACATTATATGCCGCAAATGGTACTATGAACTATGACAAAACAGTGATAAAACAGAATATTAAAGAAACACTGATGTAAAGCTGAGCGTGAGAGGCTCACAACAAAGAAAAATCAAACAGTACGTAGCCGTGAGAAAGAATCAATGCAAATTAATTGGTTTCAGCTACTGTGATGCAATTTGAATCGCTTTATCTTTACTTCCTCCTCCAATCATCCATTTCGGAAACCGAGCATTAAAGTTTTGAATCGGTGTGGATTTCTGATTGCATGACTAACAATTAGATTCAATTTTGGCAATGCTTGTCATAAAGCAACAACTTTACGAATACAAACGACATTATGACTGTTCAAATTATATCAGACATCCATGTAGTTCCTTAAAATATCTGCTTGTATCGTGTCTGAATGGTTTTCGAATATTTTATCGAGTTGACAATGCGTCGTTAAAACGAACGTCGGACGAGAAAAATGCAAGGTTTATTTATTAATTCACACTGCCGGGAATATACAGAAAAGGTTGATTTATAAAAATTACAATTTAATTCGTTACTATGTCCGCGGCGGGAACGATCACTTGTCGTCCTGTTTGACCGCTCTGGGTACAGCGAGAGGAACCAGTTTCAGTCTTCGGACACTTTTAGATAAAAAAATAAAATACGAATTCCTAAAAATATTAGGTACGACATGCTGCTTAATTTATTTGTTTTATATACAGATACTCTTGCAACCATTTTACGTTTAATTTTTAAGTCTTTGTCGCATTTTATCTGGAATTCTACAAGAATTCGTAACATTTTGTCTATCCAAATATAATAATGTGTAAATATTTTATTATCTTCCTTTTTTGTAACAAATGGAAATATGTAATCTCAAAAAGTAACAAATAGAAATAATTATGAGTCTGGATATTGTGCAACAAATTGTAATTGTAATTGTAACAAATATATTATGAGTCTGGATATTGTGAATGTCACAAACTTCAACTGTTAATCATAACGTTATCTGTCAGGTACGGTCAAATCCTTAATGGCAAATTACAATAAAATAGACAAGGATGTAGTCAATGTCAATTTGGGAGGCGGGAATGGGTACCGCCGCCCCGGGAACCCTTATTGGATAACCAACACCCCTGCCATAGGTCACCCCAAGTGGTTCGCAACGTTTGGTGATTTATCATGGGTGCCCGGGTTCATGGGATGAGGTGTGTTTAGGTCTGATGACCAAGACACACTGAACCCCAGATTCCTACCCACCCCTTAAACCCTTTTCCTTCCCAGAACCCTCCTCTCCTTCCTTTCCCAAAAAAACCCTCCACACAGCGTCCCCAAAGATGACATAGGCCCTCAGGGAAATTATTTTCCTCGGGGCCTCCTGTGTGGAGCTCATGTAAAAAAAAAAAAAAGTAATAATGGAACTGATTTTGAAGTGAAGTTATTGTGACAGTGCCATCGAGCAGATTGCAAATGGCGCCAAATGTTGTTGATACTCGTTGTTAGTGCTGATTTAATTTTGTTGTTGTTGTAAGTGTTGTTTTACCTCAAGCATATTAAATCATCAAGAATGATATGATGTTTACTTGGCGACATCGCTGATTTCGTAATTTGGCGGTCGCGCGCCCAGGCTTGTACTCTAGTCGGACTTTTGTAGATCTAATCCAACTTCATTGTGATCAGCATCACAATCACCCATTTGCTTTCTGGGCATGGGGAGTTTAGAGGTAGACTTCACAGACTGGCTCTATCATCCCATCCCAATTGCGCTTGTGGTTATACCGACCAAATAGCCGAGCACATTTTGTGGCACTGT
This sequence comes from Limnephilus rhombicus, assembly GCA_929108145.2. Classification (NCBI taxonomy): domain Eukaryota; kingdom Metazoa; phylum Arthropoda; class Insecta; order Trichoptera; family Limnephilidae; genus Limnephilus; species Limnephilus rhombicus. The sequence continues at coordinate 15,715,778 of OV815272.1, read as the reverse complement.
GAGATTTTGACGGATGCTCGAGACGAAATAATTGATGGTTTACAAGTTATTACGAGACCTGCTTGGAATACAGATCTCGTCTCGAATAAGGTGAACTTTGAGTGCCTGAGGAAATTCACGAAAGTTTGGGTTGAGAGATGGCCTGTTCCTAGAGTCGCTGAGTAGCTGTAAAACAACTTAGGGAACGTACCCATACTACGTGACCAATTTTTTGCAATTTTTAACCCCCCCCCCCGGTGACCAAAAACCTAAGCAACCCGCCGCTCATTTGTATGGAGCGTGACATTTTGAAGACCCCCCCCCCCCCCTAAACGTGTCACGTAGTATGGGTACGTTCCCTTAGGTACCAGGTGTATTTTGCTTCTGAATTCACGGACACTCTTCATGATTCCTTTACATTTACCGCTTGGATTTAATTGTTATGATTTATGTGTTTTGCGTTTCTGTAATATGTTATTTCTTTTATTTTATTAAAATTTATTTTATTATATATTGGGATTTATATGTTATATTTTACATTTGCGTTATTGTATTATTTTGTTCACTATGTTTTAAAAAAATGTAGATAATTGCCTTGCGATTTGTTTTGTTAATAATTACTATACTACCTGTTAATTTATGCCATGTTCCTTGTTTTGTTTTGTTTGTCTTTAACTGTTTCAATGTTTTACTGGATGAACTGAACTCCAATTTTTTTTTTTTTTTTCCCCTATCCCCATACGGGGGTGTGCTGGAACTCGTCCCTGCTTCATCTTTAGTTACATTACTAATTTTGCAGATCCTTCTCAAATCTATCTGCGCCTCCCCCAATGACATGTGCAGGCTTGAGGCTTGATCAGACGACCTTGACTATCCTTTGTCCTGCCTCTGACTACCCAACGCTGAATTTTCTTTTAGTCTTCGGGTATTTTACCCCAAATATTCAGTTAACATTCTTTGAGGCTTCACTGAGTGGTTGGCTAAGGGACACGGAAGCTAAGTGTAGTTTATGATCAGACCGAAAGGCATTCACATTTTTTGTTGGTACTTGCCAATTGATTTGAGATTTATTGTATTACTTATCTTCTCTATTTTATGCAGGTGCTTGCGGGTATTTACAGATGCAATGCCGCCTCATGGAGCCTCATGAATGAGTTTTTCTTTTGCCCTGTTTAATTTATCTTTGTCTTATTAACCTATTTTTGCATTTTGTTTTTCCTGTTAAGCACTTGCATACTGCTTACTAACAACGTATGCATGGACACTGGAGGTCTAGATTCGTTCAAAATAAATAAATGTAGCTTCGTTTAACCAAAAAAATTAGAATCTTGCGAGAGCCTTGAAGGAGTAACCATCAGTTACTTATATCAAGGCGGGTAAGAGGTGGATTACCTCCACTGATCAGCATCAGATGTAACTGTAAAAAAACCATAAAACATCATAATTAGTAGATGATTAAAAAAAAAAATAATTTGACATTTTTTTCCAAATGCTCTGGCACATAATAATAATAATAATAACGTAGTATTTATATAGCGCAGTTTTGTGATATTTCACTTCAAGTGCGCTTAATTATAATAAACTTAAAATTAACCCTAAAGTGTTCCTTACGAGTCCTTACAAAATACAAAATTGATTAAATTATGTGAAACAAAGAATATACAGTATATACAAAGCAATTCCTAAAGAACAATATTAACAAAAAGAATTCATTAAAACTAAATTATAATATATATACCTACTAATAAAAGTCACTAACTAATAGTAGTTGACCTATGTTAATTATTTTGTATTTAGCTTTCATTTTGAATAAATATTTATAACAGCAAATTCGCTATTCTGCATAATTTGTCACTCGTTCATTATGGCAGTACGACGATAATGTAAATTCATTTGGCAGACCACCTGGAATTGCAAATATTAGTACGATAGTGTGCAGTTGCGGTTTTTGTATGGAGTTTCATAAATTTAATAATGTTCGTAAAACGTAGATATTTCACAAATTAGCCAACTTTTATATTTGCTTTCTAGAAAAGTGAACTTTCTAACCCTTTGATTTTACCCCCTACTCCACCGGGTAACTAGCCAAAAATTCACTTTGACCTTTAGGTACGTCCCAACCGTCGCCGACTGTACGCTACCCAAGCACGGGTATAGCCGGGTACTAAATTTATAAAGGCGATAAATTAATATTTTCGAGTGGTCCCTGACTGTTGAATGGTTGTGTAGTCACGGCCGTGAGTAATTTGTCTTGTTTACGACTACGGCGAGTGGTCCTGGATTTTGCCTCCAAATATGTTATATAACAATATTTAAAAAGTTATACCTAGGTTATAGGTATACCTACTCTTTGTAAAATACACTAAAAGTAAATAATTAAGAAAATAAAATATTAATATCTACTTTATCAATTATACAGATCACACTCTTTCTTTTTTTTTTTACAGTGAATACCGCACAAGAATCTCAACTGCTCCCGTCTGGAGCGAGTGAGACTATGGCATCCCCAATTGGGGTATGTTGTGAGGCTGAAGGTTGTGGGGAGGGGAAGGAGGTGGGGAAGAGGAAGGTTGGGAAGTACCTGGCTATTCAGATCTGGTCACCAAACACGGCTAAAGCCATTTTCAAGCAACATTTCAATTCTGAATGGTGGTCTTACACCAGAGCGATACTGATAGTATCTTCCACTCTGGAACATGCCGCAAATATACTGTATATTATTTTAAATGAATTAATTGTGAAATAACACAAATTAATCAAATAAAATTTATTTGTGCATGCCGGGTTCGAACCCGCGACCTCCGGATTGTGAGTCAAGAGTATTACCCACTGGACTACGGAGGTCGTCTATTACTAGTAGTTACTCAATTTGTGAGGCGGGTTTTCCCCGTAAACCATTTATTGGATAATAGGTCACCCCACGTGATTCGCTACGTTTGATGACTAGCAGAGGTGCTGCATTTCATGGGGTGAGGTTTGTCAACTTTACTTTTTTTTATAGCTCCGCTCAGGAGGTCCTGAGGAAAAAAATTCCGCCAGGGCCTATTATGTCATCTTTGGGGATGCGTGGAGGGTCTTTTTAGAGAAAGGAAGGAGGGAAATTCTGGGAAGGAAAAAGGTAAGAGTGTTACATAGAAATCTGGGGTTCAAAGGCGATTATTGGTCGAGAGAGTCCGGCTGGAGAGGTCTGGGTTAGATCTCCCTCAACAGTCTCCCCCAATTAAGTCCATGACAATGAAACTATATACCTAGTACCTGCTTATATATTTAATGATCAATTTATTTTCAAATATACTACGCGCGTATTATTATACTCCTGAACAACTTATGTATCTATAATAACGTATACATGCAGAAGCCTTCAAGGCGTGATTAAATAAATAAATAAATAAATGACGACGTACCGGACGCCAATGATAAAAAATTAGACATCAATATTATAATAATTACATAAATAATTAGTTTTTCAAATTAGCACACCTAACCACATTTCGAGATCAGTTTAATTAATTAATAATTGTCAACCTTTGAATGGAAAACGCAATAAAAGACAATAAACTAAAAATATTACAATTCTATGATAGCTAGTTTCAAGTTTCAACATCATTAGACGAAAAACCCTACCGTAAATAAAATCACCAATTTTCTAAGCACGTCTAATATCTGGTCGCATGACCTCGGTGACTTCTCCTGGTCCCACCTCGTTAGGCCACCAAACTGCACCATGCGGTTACTTCACCAGATTAGTCCTAACAAACCAGTTCATCCTGATTTCTTAGTCCTTAGTCCTTTGTAAATCGAATGTCAATTCCTTCCTAAGTTGCCGGTTTCTGATGTTTGTTTATAGCTCAAAGAGTCCGGTCATAGATCATTATGCTCGTATGAACAAAATAATTCAATATTCGTAACTGTCTACGTATTTTAATGGATGAACAGAGAATTTGTTAATATAAAACGCTCACGATATAAAATTCACATAATATTAGAAAAAGATGTGATTGAAAATATTGAATTCCACTTTAAGGCGAATCTTAATTTGAAATTACTATTTTCGATTAATCTATACTACGAATTGATTTAAGAAATTAATACCAAAAATATGCCGTAGATAAATTAAAGTTTTTACTTTCGCTTCGCTTGAGTAGAATTAAAATAACATTTTCAATAACCTTTTAAAAAATATAAGCGTAAACCACTAAAACACGTATTTTTTTCATTAGAAAGGTATGAACGCTGTTATCTAAAAACACCTTTTTCAAATACAATTTTTTTGCTAAGACTATCTGTAATAGTTTCCCTTGATTAACTTTTATTTTTTCTTATAAAATTATTCATTATATAAATAAATCAAAAAATCACTTTTGCTCTAAAATCGACCATTCCTAGTCCGTTTGCCATGCGATTTTAATGCTTGTATAGTCATATAATCGTATAGTCGGTGTGTATAAGGCACACTAAGAATATACACATTTTTGGCTTGTGACTTCCTCAAAATGCAAAATATTTTTGAGAAATTAAAGTTGATAACAGGACATAAAAATATTTCGTTTAAGAGCGTTTAACCAGCCAGCGGACGAAAATCCACATTTCGTCGAAAGTTGTTCTTCCGATCGTGCAGGACGGTTACAATGAGAAAGATTAATTATTCTCCGTACCAGCTTTTTTAAATTATAACTCAATATCGAATTTATTTCAATCCAAATTAGCTTTAATTTATACCTTCATCCAAAAATGCTGAAAGGCGTGATGATAAAACTATTAAAATAGTGTACTTTTTGTAGTTATTTTTTGATTATAAGTATTTATCATTTTTCAATAATGTCTAAATTTAATAAGAATGTTAAAAAAATCTGAAATATATTAGTTGGTAAGTGCGCAAATAAATACACAAATGGACCAATTTTCGTCAAGAAACACATGTACGTACATATTTTTTAATGATTTTATTGAAACTAAAATTAAAATTCTAATACATAACTTTGCTAGATAATGAATTGATTTATTTTACTGCATGATTACATTATTTGAAATGGGTGTGGTATAAAACAAAACTTTTTTGAAAATTTAACAAATCTGCCAACGACCTGTGGAATAACCTTATTATACTAAAAATTTAAAAAAATTCAAAAAATTTATTACATACGAATGCTAGATAAAAGAACAATCTTTTGAAATCAATTTATAATTGTTTGTGGAAAAGAGTCAATACGTCTAAAAACTTTTTTGAAAATGACGTATTTCAGGCTTTCTCTGGTAATGCCCTCTTTACCTATATGTCTAATAAAATCAGTTTTCAAAATAATATTATAAATTTACCAAAGTAACTAAAACAATGTAGGGCATCATGTATCTATCTAACACTATTTAATATATTTATTAATATTTTAGACTGTACCTTATCCTAGCTGTGAAGAAAATATTTCTTACATCAGTACATAGAAAAAAGTAATAAAAAATTGTGCAATTCAATAGGAACTTAACTATTAACATAAAATAGTGTACAGATCAATCCAAAGTTTCAAGCAAGTTAGTGCGCGTGAACAAAGCTAGGGTTAGACCTAGACATTCTAGACAACCGGCTACCGGATTTGATAACCGGCCTTTATAGATTTGTATTTTAATGTGCATTATAACAGAAATGTTTGGTCAGGATTTGAAACGCTCCAACACTTTCCTTTGGACCCGGACCTTCAATGGGGTCTTAACAACAATACAATGTATAAAAATTAGATTTGGGAAATTTAATTTTTTGGTCAAATGAATTCACCGAGGTACCGAATACCGATGCATAATGGCCGGGACCTTGGGGCGTGAGGTCACAGCACGAAAGGGTTCTCCACTTTTAAAACGTATTTACCGCACTAGCCAAAGAATAACACTGCTTTTAGTTACAAATATAATATCAAACACAAATTCTACATTTATTTTAAAAACATATATTTCCAGCGCTCTGGATAGTATTATGAAATAACAGCCATAATATTCGGTAGGTCTACCATTAACATATTATTTGATTTTGATGCGGTAACAATTTGTAGATTTATATTAGGTATTTTGCAAAAACTGTACACGCATCAATACTTTGCAAAAGTGATAAAAGTTAGAAATAGCATACGAGTAGATAACTTAATATTTAAGGTCACATGTTGGAGAAAAAAGGTTACATAATGGTAAAGATAGTTAAAAGTTAAAGGATTCTTCTTTATTAGTTGTTGAAAGATGTGAAAAATACATGGTTAAAAACATGGTTAAACATGGTAATAAAATTTGGATCAATTTTTGAATTTATAAGCTGTTTTTTGCCTATTTTCCTTATGCAATAAGTAGATACCTGGTACGTAAATAATTTTAATCTCATTGTCTAGAGTTAAACCTTTATTGCAGCAAATAAAGAAATGGATTGAATATAATACCATTACCAGTCTCAAATGCCGATATTTGATGAAAAAATAATTGCACGGTCACTTTGTCCCGTTGGAATAGAGGACTTATTGAGCGTATTTCTACTAAACATAATATAAAAATGTGTTTAATTTAATACGTTTATTGGCAAAAACTTATATCAACTTAAACATTTTATTTCATCGGGTCAAAAACTGAAATATCAAGACACGAAGTTCGTAAAGCTGTACAGCACAAATTTTTACGACTTCAAATTATACACACACCAATTCAACACCTATAAACTAAACTATGCTTAAATTGCATTCCCTAGAAAAGAGAAGAAAAATAAATGACTTAACACTTTCGTTTAAAATTATTCATTCCGAATTAGACTTGAATTATGTAGACTCCAGCATATCAAGTGCGCCCCACGGTTGAATTTGGCAGCCACCTCTGGTCTGGAGCTCCAAAATACCTGAAAAATACCCTCGACTCTGTGCAGAAACGGGCGGTCCGTTTGATAGATTCTCCCATCTTAACAGACGGATTGCAATCTTTAGAGCACAGGCGTCGGGTGGGAATGCTATCCTTGTTCTACCGGTATTACAATGGAAGATGCTCCGAGGAACTAGCATCATTGATCCCTTCGGCACCGGTGCATAGTCGGGAAACACGCCAAACGCGTGCCCAACATTTGTACACAGTTGACATTTGTCACATGAGAACGGGTCGTTTCTTCGACTCGTTCCTATGTTCAATAGCTCGGCTGTGGAATGATTTGCCGGCCTCTGTGTTTCCTCCTTCCTACAACATGGGTCTCTTCAAGACCAATGTTCATTCCTTCCTCTCCTCAAAAAGACCCTCCACACAGCATCCCAGATGACATAGGCCCTGAGGGAAATTATTTTCCTCAGGGCCTCCTGTGTGGAGTTAATGTAAAAAAAAAAAAAAAAAATATCATCGACTTCGAACTACAAAATCGAGCAACCAGGCAAATAATATATTATTCTGCAATAAATATTCCCATTTCTTTATATGGAAACTTGTTGATGATGATTTTATTTGTACGTTTACAAAATACACCTGCACTTCAAAATGGTTTCTTGCGTTTCTGTAGGTCTGGATACATTTTATAATATTTATTCGGACGAACAAGTGGAGAACCATTCTACACCCCACGACCGTAATAGACAAGTTAGTCTAGCCCTAACCATTCGTCCGATAGATAACTGGTTCAAATCTCGCATACATTACACTCTATAATATTTAAAATAAACAAGTACAGTGGAAGTGCAAAGAAACGATGGGCGCATTTTACTAATTCGTAGGGTTTCATCCCGTTATTTATCGTCGGTTGTTATCGTTATAACAATGCACCCGAAAGTGCATGTCTAACAATATGTTATTTTTATTTCTCAGTCAGCTTACAAGGCTATTCCAGTAGTCCATCTTATAAATGCCTTTCTGAGTGCTTTTTATCTCGACTCATTTCATTGTGGCCTCCTCACGAAATTATTTATGGTCAGAAGAAGACTGAGATAATGGCAAATTCATTTAAATGTATGCAAACACGCTCTAACTAGGTTTGAGAATCGCGTTTTGAATGATCTATTTGGGAGCTTTGAGGGTGACAATGAATAAGAAGAATTTATTATAGAACGCCTCCGAAAATAGCCACGTAATTATTTAGTTGAGAGACATAAATAATTACGGGAATTATTTTAATTGGGAATGATTTATGGTGCGAACATTTTAACGTTTGAATGAATTAACCTTTTTTAATAAATCTCAACTTGAACATCATATTATTAATTTGTGGTATCTATTTTATTTTATTTTATTATTTCTCTCCATACACTGGCCACTGAAAACATTTCGCAAAATTTTATTTATTATTTTTATCGAAATAAATTATTCCAAAATTTGATAAAAAACCTATTACCCACCAACGAATGGGTAAAACAAGGATGTGCTTGTACGGCAAACATATCCTATTTTATTCGATGTGTTCAATTTTTCAATTTTTTCAGTTTTTTCTTTGACACCTTTTGAATGTCAAAGAAAAAAGTGAAAAAAACACGATTTTAATTTCGGTTGGTGGTGAATGCGTGATTTGAATTATTATTCAAATTTGTTGAGCTTTTAATTTTTCAGTGCTGAGAAGAATTAAATCATATCAGAAAAGCGATAAAGCATTTTCCGAAATTATTTTTTTATTCATAATTTATTATTTAAAATGTGTGTTTGTTTTATTGAAATGTTTGACAGATAGGTGTCGTAATTTTTCAAATTTTGCATCGCCTCCCCGTGAACCATTTATTGGATAACCAACACCTCTGCCACTCTGCAATAGGTCACTCCAAGTGGTTCGCCATGTTTGGTGACTTAGCAGGAGAGCCCAGGTTCGTTGTTGTGAGTTTTGAGTTCACCAACTGTTTGGTAGACCTGATCGGGAGAGACTGGTTGACGGAGACCTTTTGGCCATTCTAGCAGGATTCACCGATTGCACCGCAGTGTGAGGTATGGATTCATACGTCCTGGACAAACTGACACCCAGATTCCTGCCCACCTCTCATACGTATTACTTTCCAGAACCATCTCTCATTCCTTTCATACAAAGCTGCTCTACACGCATCCCTAAAGATTATATAGACACCAAAGGGAATTATTTTCCTTGGGACCTCCTGTGTAGAGCTAATGTGTAAAAAAGCAATTTCGATAGATATATTTCTTCATTTGAAAGGCAATGATCCTGAAGCCAATATTTTTTTATAGCAAGTAACAAGGCGAAATCGATGTTTAAAAACACACCGAAAGTCACTGTTTATCAATTCACTACTGATATGGTTCGATTTATTTCTAAACTCTTATTATATCCACGTGTTCCAAAATACAAAGTAACTTCAGAAATAACCACTTGACGGTTGAAAAACAAAATTAATAAATTCGTTATTAAAATTTACAATTCTATTATCAAAACCCCTTGATTCTAACTGCCGCATGCCGTAATAATTCTATACTCTTTATTCTGCAATTCTTGTTCAAGTCTCTGTTATTATTGTCGAAATCATCGCGTTTTATTTTCCAACAGTCGCCACTCGAAGAAAAACAATTGGCTATGAACGAACGTTTTTCTTCGCGGATAAAATTGATTTATGGAGTGATTTTTTTTCACAGCTCTTGAACGCGAAACAATAATCACAAAGAGCACACTTTGAGCGTTATTATGTTTTAAATAACAATGTATTATGGTCTTGTTAACTTTTTGATTTTTGAACAATTGCCTTTTTTGTCTTAAAACATTGATCGATGGAGTAGTTTTGTTGTTTCGCCCATTAACTCTGCATTCGTAATGAACTTCGTGCACAATGGGGCCCGTTCAACAATTGAATTTTAATTTCTGTATTATTACTAGCAAACGAGGTTTTAAATACGATTATTGTTACAGGGGGCAATCGGAACCTATATAATTTTGTGAATTTTGAACAATTATTATATCTGTGATGGGGAATTATCAATTAACATAACATATATTGATATACTTTAGCGTTCTCAAATACAGTCTGCCATTTAAAAAGTTTCATAAAATTTTCAATTTTGTCGAAAGGGATATTTGATTTATTTATCTATATATAGATTTATTTATCTATATTAGACTCTTGACTGGCACTCCGAAGGTCGCGGGATCGAATCCCGGCGTGGCAAATAAATTTTATTTGATTAATTTGTGTCATTTCACAATTTATTCATTTTAAATAATATGGTATATTTGCTGCACGTTCCAGAGTGGAAGATACTCTCAGTATCGCCCTGGTGTAAGACCACCATTCAGAATTGAAACGTTACTTGAAATGGCTTTAGCCGTGTTTGGTGACCAGATCTGAATAGCCAGGTACTTCCTCACCTTCCTCTTCCCTATCTCCTTCCCCTCCCCACTATCTTCAGCCTCACAACATACCCCAATTGGGGATGTCATAGTCCCACTGGCTCCAGACGGGAGCAGTTGGGGACTCTTGTGCGGTATTCATGTAAAAAAAAAAAAATGTTTACATGTGGATTTTCGATGTTTGTCCCACTAGGATATACCTATGTCGAGACAGGCGTAGAGGTAGGTGCATACATGTATATTATGGTTAGAAGAACAATTATGGTTAAAAACATATTATATTTTTGAATGTAGCTATTACTTTGTGGTTATCCATTATAATAAAATGAAACAATGCAACTTTGTATAAACCACTTATAAAATGTGCAAATCCGACCGGTTTCGGAACAAACGTTCCTTCGTCAGGGAAAGCTTATACTAATTTGACAGTTTAGAACAATGTTTTATTAGGGTAGGGGTGGAGCCGTTGTTACTTAATAATGTAGATTGGGTGGGTAGGTATTAGTGTAGAGTGGGTGAAAATAAAATGGATTTGTTCCCCTACCCACCCACTCTACACTAATACCTACCCACCCAATATACATTATTAACTAACAACGGCTCCACCCCTACCCTAATAAAACATTGTTCTAAACTGTCAAATTAGTATAAGCTTTCCCTGACGAAGGAACGTTTGTTCCGAAACCGGTCGGATTTGCACATTTTATAAGTGGTTTATACAAAGTTGCATTGTTTCATTTTATTAAAAACATATTAATTTCAATACAATTAAATCGGAAAGATAATTGGATGTGTGGGTAAATCCCGTAAAGAGATATCTTATAAATATAGAAAGATGTGAAGTAAGGTAGTAAATCCTGACAAATCTATTTATGGAGTTAGATTAGATTCACTTTACTCCGTTCTGAGATATGAGATGTCAAAGTTTGGTAAAGATGATTTCTCATATTCTGTTCACCGATTACTGATTTTGAGGTTGATTCTTGTGTAAAGTATTTTAGTACATATTTTAAAGAAAAATGTTTAAATCGGGCGTATCTCTAAAATTTTAGAACATACCCAAACGATCAGATAGAACCATATGCAACTAGCTAGGGCATAATAATAATTTGTATAAGGTTCTAAGTACGCTTCTCTATTGCCATTCCGAGATAAGATCACGTTATAATTAAACATTTTCCTTCAAAATATGTTAAACTAAAATACTTTGCATAATATTGAACGTCAAAATAATAAATTTTTAAATGGATTATGAGAATTCGTCTTTGCAAACTTTGACACCTAAGCACATTGTAAGGTGAAATTAGAAACCTGCCTAACTAAGGTGACGAACAATACTGCGGAAAAACGATCAACCGTCAGACACAAACATAATGACAATTGCAAAAGGTTCAAAGTGATGTTAAAACCTTGTGAAATAAATGGAAGCCTTAAAACTTTATGCTAGAATATTGTCAAACAAGACTGTACGGAAATACAACACAAAAGGCTCTGAACATATTCTTGGTTATAGAAATGACGAAAAGAGTGGTTTTTTTTATTAAAAGGTCATTTTTGAAAACAAATTTCGTCACCTCAGTTAGAACCTTGTCCAACTGAGATGACGAAATATCAAACTATTTTTGAAGAGATACTTCTTTAGCACCGATACGTTTTTAGATTTTCACGGCCAAAACTATTTTCGTTATTTGTTTTTGGGGTGTCATGCCGTGTTGCGCTCCCTCCTTCTTTTTTTTTTTTTTTATTTATTTACATATGCATATATATTACAATACATTACAATATGATACTTTGTCTGTCCAACTGGGCAGAATACCCGTTTCAGGACAGCCAAATTGTATATTTAGTTCATAATATTCTTAACAAAGGAATTGTTTCGTTCAAGATATCACGGGAATTTGCTTCTGTCAAGACAACTTTTGAGAAAATTAAGAATTGTATATAATTAATGGATGGTTTCTTTAAGTCTTTAAAAGAATCGCAAAGATGTGATTTTTTTCAAGGTCAATTTGGAGTTTTGGATTTGTTTTCTTTAGTGAGATCACAAGTAGGAGATTCTTTCCAGGCCATTTAAGAGAACATTTACAATTGCATAGTCAGAATTTACACACATATAAAGCAATATTTGACATATGAATTCCCAATGTATTTATAACTATTTAATTTTAATAAAGTAATATAATTTTTAGAATTTCTTAAATAGTAGAAATTACACAATTATAATCCAACTATATGACAAATGATTTTTTAAGCTCGTTTTGGAGAACATTAATTTATTTAGTTGTTTAGTTGTTTCAGCCAACGTTTCGGACAGCGTTACAGTGTCCATCATCAGAGCAGATGTGTAATTGTTAGTGGTGTTCTTTAGTACCGTTGTGATTTAAAACACTATGAAACGGAAACGACGCTAAAAAGAGACAAGCACATACTCGTACATCAATCTACAGGATTTCGCCAGCGAGAGAATGAGATAGAATGAAACCGCGCGCGTTAGCCGCTTTGATTATAAGTTCACTTTTCCAGGCTCCCATTGGTTGAGATTGTATGAGTCAAGGTTTCACTTCTACCGCATGTGAACTGCACTTGTTTTTTTAAACTTGGAATTGAGGAGGTATTGGCCTTTTACTCGATTAAATTACTTGATAAAATCACACCGTTTTTCAAACAAAATACGTAATAACATCAGGAATTAACGAACGATATCAAAATGCTTTGTGACACACAAGGGAAACCGTCCAAAAACTATCAATTTATGTTTAGTGAAATTCATTCTCCGTAGAATTATTGTGGCATTTCTTAATAGTTACTTACCTACTTACATTTTACATAATATGTGAATATTTTCTTCGTTTTCATGTGAACAAAGCTCCCTTGTCAGCAATAAAAAGCTAATAGAAAAGTTTCGTGGCCGCAAATGCTTGGCGAACGAGGGCGTGGTTGACTTTTCTAGCGTGACTTTTTGTCAGCGACAATAAGGAATAAAGGCTCTACTCCATGGCGTGCTCGCCGGAATTATCCGTTAATCATTCGCTTATGGCGTAAGCTTTTGTCGCAGTAAAATACATTAATAAACCCTGAAAGCTCCTTCCATTGCCTGCCGCTTTTTCACCGCATGAATATTGCCAAACTTTTGTACGGCCATAGAAAACAAGACAGGTTCACGCAAATGTTAATGTGATACCAGAAAACATTATCCGTATACGTCAACTTTTTTCTGTGTCACTTTAAACATAAAGCTGGTTTAATCTGTTTAAAGACTACACGATATCAAAAGGAAGTTAATTCATTGAGAGCACATACCAATTCTTAATTATTATTATAAGCAATAATTATTTGCCTGAAACACTCATCTATATTGAAAAAATCTAGGGAGAAAAGATACATTTCGCCGACGCGATTCCGCGTCCTTCTGATATCCGGTCAGCTGCGCTTATACCACTGAGCTACGTCGGCTTATCTCCTACCTGCCAAATAATTCAATATAGATTTACTAGTGTTTCAATCAACAATTACTGCTTATTACATTTTGTCCCGTCGCGTCGGTGGCATGTATATGTTTCTCGGGAGATTTTTTCAATATAGATGAGTATTTCAGGCTAATAATTCTTGCTTATAAAAATTGTTACCCTTTGTGCTATGCATAAAAATCTTGTCTTAATCATTAGTTTATCAATTTAAAAAAATAATAATTCTTAATTCTTTTCGTCCTCTAATAGTTGAGGCGTTCTTAATATTCGTGTCCGCGTCTCTACAAGGAGTGCAAAATCGGAAGGAGTTGAGGACCACCAAGCGTCATTTCAGTTGGACAAGGTTGTAACTACATTTTACCCTTTTCTGAGATATACGATGTCAAAGTTTGCAAAGAGGATTTCTAATTATCTATTTATCAATTTCTAGTTTTGAGTTTGAATCTTGTGTAAAGTTTTTTTATTGAACATATTTTAAAGGAAAATATTTAAGTACGACGTAAACGTACCAATTTTGAACACAACTAAATACGAAGATAGAACAAACAAGAACAATGCAAAGAAAAAGAACATGTGCAAAGAGCTATGGCAGAATAATTTATTGCATAAGGTTCCAACTGCATTTGCCTAATGCAAATCCAAGTTAGGAACACGTCATATATAAATATTTTCCATTAAAATAAGTTAAACTAAAATATTTTGCACAAGATTGAACCCCAAAATCAAAAATAGTTAAATAGATTACGAAAATTCATCTTTACAAACTTTGAAACCTCAGTATAATCCGATAACAGAACCTTTGTAAAAAAATGGAGTTTAATTTTAGAATTTCTTCGTACAAGTATCGAAAATTATTTCGGTTATGGAAATGAGCAAAAAAAAATAGTTTTTCATTCAAAGGTCATTTTTGAATTTTTGAAAAAAATGCAGTTAGAAACTTGTCCAATTGAGGTGACGCAAGGTAATTAATGTGGAGATCACGATCCTCAGCAAATAGGAAACAATGAGGAAGAACAAATATCTTGATAAGCTGGAATACTCGTATAAATAGATAAGCCACTAAATAGGCTCCTCTCTCTAACTCTAAGTAGAGTGAAAGGAGAAAGCGGGACACAACCTATTTCTGGAGGACGCCAGAACTCCCAAAGGGTTGTAGCGACGACGATGATGATCCTTATTATCTTGTCCTAAAGGCAAAACAAAATAATTTTATTCTCAAGTGCCTCATAGCCCTTTTCTTTTCTACAAAACAGTGTACCTTTTTCAAGAGCAACCCGTCTTTTAGAAAGAGAATTGTAAACACCAAGTTAATAATACAATTATTATTAACCGATTGCTCTAGAAGTTTTTTAGTTATTCAAATGGGATTGTGCTGCCCGTCGTGTCCGCCTGAAATATCGTGAAGAAGATGAATTTGAAATACAAATACGGCATGAATATTCAAACAAATTAAAGCTGGCTCGGTGACTTTTGGAGTGTCTCTTACAATGATTACTATGTAAATTGTCATGAGTCCACTTCACGTGAAACCAACGGATGGACGGAGAGCACGGAGGCATCTAGTAACGACGTTTATGATGCATTACTATTTTTTACCACGAATAAATTTTATTTAACTATTAATTTTTGCCACATCATTCCACAATCCACACAAAAATTAGACACGATGTTTTGAATTATGTGGTAAGTGAAAAATGAGTGAGGTAATGAGATCTTGTAATATTAAAGCCTTCTTGAACTCATAGAGATATACTTGAACTATAGTTTTGTTCAACACGTTTTTTTACAATTATTCCAAACAGGAGGCCCTGAGGAAAGTAATATTCTTTAGAGTCTATGTCAACTTTGGAGATGCTGGGTAGAGGGTCGTTCTTTCTTCTTTCCAGAGGAAGGTAATGAAGTTCTGGGAAGGTAAAGCCACGAAGGGTGGATAGGAATCTGGGGTCAGTTTTTTCAGAAGTGACGTATGAATTCATCACTCCCACTGATGCACAAGGCATCCTGAGAAGAGATCCATGATAAGTCCGGCTAGAGAAGTTGAAAGGTCTCTCTCAACCAGGCTCACCCGATCCGGCCAATCACGCAACTGGTGGCAAGAATTTTACGAACCTCACTCATTGCCCCAAGGCCCCGGGGACCACAATTAAAATACTTTGAAACAAAAACACTTGGCAGAGGTTTTGGTTATACATTGAATAGTTCCCGGGGTGGCAGTACCCATACACCCGCCTCTGCAAACATTTAAATGGCCAAATTACGTTCTGCAAGAAAAGTGTTAAATTAATTAACTAAAAATCATTACATTTTGCCGCGATTTCATGCATTTTGGGGGAATTGGAGAAACTAGTTTCATCATATCATGCCCAGCGTATTTTGATGTCGTTGGGTATCCCATGATATGCTATTCATACTAGAAGTGATAGTATTATTCCTCCAGGGTTCCTATAAGATAATTGTCTTTGTTTCAGGAAGAAAACTTTATAACACCATGGGGAAGAGAAACCGATATGAGACTACCCGTGGTATTTGATAGTCTGCAGCACTAACTTTCCGATGATCATGCCGGCAAGGAGAGCAATAGAGCTGTTTAATATATTATAGGTCTTAGTAGAATTTATAATGGAAAGGAAAAACAAACTAAACTGTCTAGACCTGCTTCGACTTATTTCAATTATTTATTGTAATATTCCCCAGTCTACTATTTTTTATCTTGCATGGTGGAGTATTTTGTTTTAATTATGTTATGCTTGTTTAGGTATTCTTTGGGTTTAAAAAAAAAATAAACATGTACAAGCCCAGCTGGGCGTTGAATTCAAAATACAAATATAAAATACTTAGCATCAATGATACTGCCTTAAAAAGGCAAGCTCTGTTGCCACTGATACGGTTGATTCCACTTTTTCTATTAATGTATTTCTTTCTCCTTCACAATTTTTTTTATAATGCAATAAAATAATCAATTGGAAGTGAATTGAATACTTCATGGGAAGATCTGTAAGAAGACACTGCATGTGAATTCGAAACTTTATGACGTCCCGGGCCATAGTTTGCAAAGATAATACTTCCCTGATGATAGCCACTCTACGATTGGAGAGCGCTATTAAACTGTAAAAACACCGAAACGCCGGTGTAAATGTAAATGATGAGGTCCACAGGGCGACTCCCGAGGCCTTACACTGATTCGCAGACCTTGATGTTCCCCTCTGAACCCCCATCATCATGCGAAAAAAGAATGAAACACTATTTTGATGCTTACCTGCAAAAAATACGCCACGAGCTTTTTGACTCTCAACGTGAATGGAGCATTGAAGATTTGACATTTGCGGTGATGGATTCGCCTCGGCAATGTAATTAAAAGTGCAAGTAAAGCCAGACAAACATCCTTCAGGGCTATTACTCACCCTAAGGGTCACGTATGGCTGCGGTTGATGTTCATTTCTGTGGTGTTAGATTTACAAAATATGCTTTCTTTATTGCTCGTTTCATAGTGACGCCTCGTATTCTGCGGTCAATTCTGTCCGCGGAACAAAACGAAATGTGTATAACTCGTGTTTGAGGGTTCACACTTTTATGACTGGCACTCGCGTTAGTTTGTCTTGTGGAATTTTAAGATGATATTATTTTTGGACTAATCCTTGTTTATTTTTTACCTTTCCTGGAACCAGGCATAAAACAGACGGGTATAATGGACACAGGATCTAAATAACAATATGAAGGCATTGATACAGGATACACGACATTGGTGTTTGCAGAAAAAATGGTTAGTGGTCAAGTAGACTGGTAGATACAAAGCTTGCGTCATCTGTCGCTTGTTTAGTTTAAAAATGTTAGGTGTATTCTGTTATAAAAATATTCTCTTTGATTTTCAATAGGTATATATGTTTCTTTTGACATTCCATCAATGATGGAGGGGTATAAATGGTTCACAACACGTAGTCAAATTATTTTTAAATTCAAGTAAAAATGACTTTATTTACACCACTTATGATTACAAGATCTTTGGAAAGGGAAGTGTTTAAGTGAGAAATTATTCAAAATAGGATTTTTTCTAATTAATAATTAAATTTGACTTATGTTCGCCACGATGATGTTTGACTATCATTACTGCCATCTTTTTCCTTCTACGATACACCATTTTTCAGCATAGACATTTCACAGTAAAACTACTCTCCAATACTATTCCTTTTTAGTGGAAGGTTCATCTTGTGCATTTAGTATCAAAGTTTTGGGGATAAGCAACATATTTTTAGCCCTGTTGTGTGGTTTATTTTTAAAAACATTTGCATAAATCCCGAGTGCTTACGTGCTCGGCCATTTCAAAACGTATTGTATTTTTAGGATCTCTTATGTCCGAGATCATGTTTATAGTTTTCGAAATAAATCATATTTTCAACATAATGTGAGGTTTTATCAATGCTGAACCAAGTCATCCCCGTATAATGCCCAATTGGGGTAAAGGTTACAAAGTTTTATAAAAATACCTGTGATATTGCTGGGAATGTTGTTTATATGAGCTTCCGGTCTTCCACACTCACCTACCTAACGATACCCCACTAATAGAATTTTTGAAAAATAACTGTAGCGTATGTTAAGTATTTCGATTACACTTAAGATATTTTTTTTTCTTAATTTCCTGTCATTGTTTGAAAGAACTCCATCACATTAATGCAAACAAAACGGAAATACAAAAGGTGGAGCAAAGGTGGAGCTTCACCTCTCCCTTTGTGTGTTACACTTTTGATCTAGGAGATGAACGAGAACATTTAATTATTTTTCTATTTACCTATATCAGCATCTCTCCGTGTCTCCATTATGATAACAGTATTACTGCATTGGTAAGATAATTCAAACTTTCACAAAGGTAAAGCTAAATATAGGGTGTCCCAAAAGAAAGTTGATATTTGTTTTGCTTTCTGTGTGAACGCAACTTTTCCGAGGGGCGCGGGGAGTATGTCAATTAGTAGTCTGGCTCTTGGGAATTTAGTGGCTATGAAGCATTTCTCGGGACCGACCGCGCGTTGTGCGTGCGTGAGTTTTACAAAAATGGTGATTCGGCGACTGTAGCGTGAAGAAGATTCTGCAATATTTGAGGTTTTTGTCAATTCAATGATGCGCCAAGCATTCCTTTCATTCGAAAATGGGTCAAAAAGCTTGAAGAGATCGGTACGACGCTGGCAAAACAAAAATCCGGGCGACCAAGGTCATCGAGAACGGTAGAAAACGTAGAGAGTGTTTATCAGTCTTTTCGTGACGACTCAAACTTTTCGATTCGGAAGCGCGCAAGTGCTTTAAATGTACATAGATCATCGTTACACAGCATTTTGCACAAAGACCTAATGCTGCACCCCTACAAACTTACTGGCTCTAACCAAAGAACATGGTTCCAGCAAGACGGAGCAACACGTCTAATACGTCTCTGCCATGAATTCGTGAAATTTTCCCTGACAAATTGATCTCCAGGAGAGGTGACATAAATTGGCCTCTTCGTGGTCCTGAACTAATATGGACTTTTCCTGTGGGATTATCTCAATTCTAAAGTGTACGCCAAAAATCCGACTTCCCTGATGCAATTAAAAGAAAATATCCGTCACGAAATGGCAGCCATCACGAAGCCCACCTGGCGAGCCGTCATAAGAAATTTTACTATTCGATTAAATGAATGCCGCGAACGTGAGGGTTTACATTTGGACGATATTATTTTCAGAAATAAATTCCCAAATTGTGTATTTCAGCATTTAATAAACATTTTTTCGATAGAACCCTTACTTTTTTTAAATCGATCCACTAAATATCAACTTTCTTTTGGGACACCCTGTACTTAACATTTCTTAAAGTCTAACAGAAAAAGGCCTCAGTTTAAGAGTTTTGCTGCTTCAGAAATAAACAGATTTTCATGAAGCAAAGTTGCATCAAATGTTTCTCATCATAACTAAAACTGTTTGCTTAGTTAATGTTGCATAATAGAAATACATAAGCACGATAGATAGATGTATTGCCTAACTTTATTCCCAAATGGCGTAAATTCATCATTATCCAGTATCCACCCTTTGTTTGCACAATAAACTTCAACAATAGATAAACGTTTCGAAAAGCAAAGCAAACTGCATCGCACCATCACCACACGTGATGGAAATGAAAACCGATCGTAATGGTGCCTCATTTGTATTCCCCGATTCCCTCCACATCTCCACAATGGCAGACACAGAGGAATAATCGAACTGGAACAAATAAACATATTTCAACATAGATAAAATAAACACATAAAGTCTGCCGCCATTGTCGGAGCTTTGCCGGTGAATTTAGTCGATGTTTGTTTTCCCGATGGGGATTTATTCATTTTGTTTTTTGCCATTTGGGACGGGGGATGGCCGGCAGTACGCCAGGACCGTCACAAGGGGTTAGACCGCCCAGTTAGAAATCATGTAGGTACTAAAAATTGCAACATGTTCATGGCGTTATCTGCATAAATTAAGGGCCCGCAACCCGGATTTGTACCGATTTATTACATATTTCCCTTAAACACGGTAAGTTTTAAAGCTCTTAAAAAAATATATGTTATTCTTGAAGATAATATCTAGACTTTGCCCGCGCCGAAACGCAAATTATATAAAATTCCCTCGAAAGAAAAAAATCGCAAAGTATGCTCCAAAAATTATTATTAACACGTTTGTTTCAGTTATTTTACAAGTTATATGTATGAAAAAATTCACAGTGTTTCTTTAAATGCTGTTTAAGATAATGATGATGAGATTTTTGATCTATTTGAAACGAGTCGTGTTTTATTAAACATTTTCGCAATTTTGATCGATTGAATCGATTTTGTCGCTGTACATGTTAGCGCTCTCCTCTAACATTCGTAATTTCGTATCTCTCCATCTTCTTCTTTTCGGGCCCGGTTGCAGAGCCTTAAGATTTTTTTAAAGATTGACAAACATACCTAGATTATGAATAATCTAACATCCTAATAGTATTAAGAATTAGATCATGTTTCTCTGCACCCATAAATAAAAGTTGCACCTCTCCGTAGATTGCGCTGTGATGAAGATTTGCATGGTATGAGGATCAAACCAGCGACGAATTGGTGCGAACCCAACACTTTGTACCGCTCAGCCAAGATCAAGTTATATTTATCATATTTTTGATTTTAATTCATATATGAACGGAAATTTGTTCAAACCTTCTTAACTTGTCTTCTTAAAGATTATTATTTCCAATGAAGAAAGAAGAAACCGTTGGTTTCGAAACATGTCGATAATTTTAATAAAATAATTGGTCTAGTTTGTAGGTATACAAAGCGACTTGTTTTCGTTTAATTAAAATGACGCCACAAAGTGACTTTGCGATTAATGAAGAAGTAAATTATTATTTCAAATAACATCGATCTATTTTCAGATTTTCGGATCAGTCATACCTCATATTTATACACCCCAACATAAGGTGTATCTCTGAGGAGAGAGTGATAAAAACAATCCATTATATTTGAAAAGGTTTCACACTCACGTAGTGTACCCATTCTTGATAATTTTAATTTAAATCAAATTAATGCAATCGAATAAAGAAGCCGGCCAATGTAGAGACACAAA
The DNA here is from genome assembly GCA_929108145.2 of Limnephilus rhombicus. Classification (NCBI taxonomy): domain Eukaryota; kingdom Metazoa; phylum Arthropoda; class Insecta; order Trichoptera; family Limnephilidae; genus Limnephilus; species Limnephilus rhombicus. The sequence goes on along the minus strand of OV815272.1, from coordinate 15,694,479 downwards.
TCAAGAGGCCGCCCCTTGATTACACAGCCCAAGTGCACCACGAGCCTTGCACAACGGCCCGCACCGCCTCGTCCGGGTTAGCCCGGGCTGTTTGGGTGCCCGTCAATTTGGGAAATAAAGGAAGAACGGAAGACCGTGTTACTTCTGAAACATTACGCACTTTGCTCCCGGCAGATCGGCGCACAATAGGGCGGCTCTAATAACGGCATGAACCATTTAACAGATCTAACATTATCAGTGTTACCTCTTTGACTGTCAGTTTATAAAGAGGCAGAATGCGCTTTTTTATTACATCAATTACGCGTGAAGTTCTGTCGGGTTTTGATTTAATGTTAACTTCTATCAAAATAAAGTAAAACATTTCGTCAACAGTGAGTTTGAAGGGCACGCAGAGTAAGGCAAGGTCATTTGTCAGTAAAGGTATCTAATATGAGAGTATTTTTTGAATAAATTACTGCTAAATAATTTAACGCTGTATAAGCCTAATTTTAAGAAAGAGGAAAATAAAATCAAAGATTTTTTTTTCGAAAACTACCGACATTTATTTACCTTACCTCACTCTACGTAGTTTCACTTTAGTTTACACGTAATATTAACGTAATATTTTAGGCGTTTTTTTTTTCATTATACATTACGAATTTTCTCTCTGAAAACTAGATTGATTTTGAAGTCAACAATGGATCGTTGGCAGGTTCAAAACAATTATCTTTTAAACTAACTGAAACTGAAAAGTAGGTATATTAGTAAGGAGAAATTTCTTTTTAGTCTCGATTCAATGTTTTTTTATAAATGTGAATACCGCACAAGAATGCTCACTGTTCCAGTCCGGAGCCAGTGAGACTATGGCATCCCCAATTGAGGCATTTTGGGGGCATGAGGCTGAGGGTATTGGGGAGGGAAAGAAGATGGGAAAGAGGAGGTACCTGACTACGCAGATCTGGTCACCAATCACGGCTAAAACCACTTTCGATATACTTGTTGACTATTTTTCCAAATAATCGCCAACCCGTTCAATGCATGTGGTGGGCCGTGGCACAAGTTTCTTCATGCCCTCCTAGAAAAATTCTCCCGCCAGCTCCTTCCCCCACTTCAGGACCGCTTTCTGCACCTGCTCGTCGGTTGAAGATTTATTTTCATCCATACATGTCTTCAGGAAGGTGAAAAGATGATGATCTGAAGACGCCAAGTCAGGGGATTACAGAGGGTGGTTCAAAACATCCCAACCAAATTAGTCCAAGAGCGTATTGGTGGCTAAGGCTATGTGAGGACATACGTTTTCGTGAAACAAGCACACTGCTCTGGTCAGCATCCCCCTTCTTTTGTTTTAATTGCTTCTTTTGAGTTTTTTACGGTATCACCATATTGTTGTGCATTGATGGTCTCAACCTGAGGCAGAAATTTGACCAAAATTATGCCTTTTCCGTCCCAAAACACTGAGGCCATGATTTTTTTTTGCCTGAAATTGTGATTTTCAATTTTTTGACCGAATGGTGTGATGCCACTTTGATAACAGTTTTTTCTCAGGCGCGTAATGAGTCATCCACTGTCAATCACGTCATAATAGAGCTCAGAAATCCTCACCTTTTTTCTTGCAGGTGTTATTCCTTCCGTGAGTGAAAAGTGGATCACAGCACTATGATATGAGGCGGGATTTTTTGCCGACATCGTTCTCGCAATTTGACATTACAACGTGAGTTTACGTACTAGCTAGATAACTCCCAAAAAACTAAAAACCACCACCCGTTATGGTCTCTGAACTTGCTTAGTATTTTATTTTGAAGGAATGAAGTAAATTGAGAAATAACACAAATCACATAAAATTTATTTGAGCACTGCGGGATTTGAACCCCCAATCTACGGATTGCTAGTTGCCTTGCCCCTCGACAAAGGAGACTGTCAAACTAAAACACCATATAACGGTTGGGTAGTATTTTTGATTAGTAGTGCTAATATATTTATATATATAAATGAATCTTTCTTTGTTTGTCTATTATTTTACAATAGGTGAAGCGTGAGTTATTGGAAAACAGTTTGTACATTTTTCATTTAGTTTAGGGGTAGGGATAGGGAAACACAAATACTCACTACTCGCTACTCCCTAGTAAATTATAAGTTTCAAATTTGATTATTATTGTTATTTTGTTCCCGAGGGCTCTTTACCAACAACCAAAACTCATAATTTTTATTAAATTACACACAGATATTTTTTTCAACATTTTTTTGTTATCTTTGGCGGTCCATGAAGCGTGATGCCAGCTCAAAATCGTAAGGCTTCTTCTCAACTTTTCGGTTTCCGGTGCTTTGTGCGAAGCCTTCTTTCTGGGGATTATGGGCATATTGGCCGTGTCAAGGGCCTGCAGAGTCTTTGTTGCCGCAGCGGTAAGTAGTACAGTGTTTCGCGCAATGAATGCAGTATTGATTATCGGCAGGACTTTGCCATTCATTGCACACAGTGGATAGTTGTAGCTCAAGTGTTGTATTGTACCAAATATATTTTGTTTGTAATCCCTACACACGTAAAAGGGAAGAAGAATTATTGTAAGAATGAATGAATTATTATTAGGTTTGCGGATGGATGAATGGATTTTGTTATCATAATGAAACGTGAAATTTGTTTTTGTACGAATATATTTAATAATTTTATTATTATTGTTAATATTACATTGTAAAATAAAAATGCTGCGAAAGCAATCACGTCAACAGTGGAAAAGGATAATTTATTTAAAATTATTATGTGTGTTGCACACAGTTAGAGAAAGATATTTACCTATATGTAAATCATTGCCGAAAATGAGTAATAAAAGATTTTGAACACCAATGAAAACAAATTTAAAATTTTAAGAACATTTTCACAAAAAAAAAATTATAGAAACCTTTTAAAGTTTTGAATAACCTGATTTTATTTTAAAATCTTCTACTACCTTCACAGTAATCGAAAATTTTGCTTGTGTCGTAATGGAGGACTTAGCCAGCCGAGAAACTCACGATTCCTGCCAACTCAGTCACTGTTGTCACTGACTATCAAACAGGAGGATGCAGGTTCAAATCCCGACGTGCGCAAATACGTTTTATTTGATTCATTTGGGTTATTTCACAATCAATAAAAGAAATATAAAATAAACATATATATGTTTTTTTATTAATTTGCGCCACGTTCCAGAGTGGAACGTACTCTCAGTATCGCCCTGGCGTAAGACCATCCAGAACTGAGACGTTGCTTTAAATAGCTCTAGCGTGTTTGGTAACCTGATCTGAATAGCCAGGTACTTCTTTACCTTCCTCTTTCCCATCTCCTTTCCCTCCCCAATTACCTTGGTAGGGGGCCACGTCCCAAAATTCAAGATGCTGTTGGACCTGCATTGGCGATAGACAACATTTTCAATTCAAAATGTAGCTTCAAATGGCTACAACCATGTTACGATCCATATCTGAAAAGGAAGGTATTTCTCCACCTTCTCCGTACAACCTCTCCTCTCCTTCAATCTAACAACATTCCCCAACTCGTGGATTCCACAGTTTTACTGATCCGGGCAGTGGGGACTCATTTAAAAGCTATATGCTCCTTAGATGGAAGTTATTCACACTCTTGATGGGAGCTTAGCATTACCTACATTCCACCCCATCAAAAAATAAATAAAAATAATACAAATGGGTACCTACCTACGAACGATACCTAACCTATCTATCGGGGCAACAGAAGGTGTCGGGGTGTCGGCTTGGTAGCGGTCACACAAAGCCCGGACAGGTGGGTGTACGGTGCATGCTCTATGTCTGTATGGTCCTGTATAAATGTACAAATGACGGCCGTTGTGTGTATAATTCAGTACCTAATGGTATAAAACCGGGTGTTTATGAAAAAGGCCGTTCGGAGCTCTTCGCGCTGCGGGGCGCCTACTGCCGGACTACGCTACTACCGTTATCTAGCTGAAACCACGGTTAACTTTTAATTTTATCTTTAATTAAACAAGGTTATTGAAATATTATTGAGATATTACGAAGACGATAGGAAGCGGATAAACAAATAAAAAAAAAACTGCTTAAATCAAAAGCCTCTAGCAATTTTACAAAATTTAAGAAATTCAACAACGAGGGCAATTTCAGCAAGCAATTAAGTTAAAATTTACAGTAAGTATCTACCTACCTACCTACACAATCTCATCCATACTAAAATTACCTACGGCTATTGTAAAAAAAAATATTGGGTGAGTTTTCACGATTTTCTTTCACGATGGATAGAGATGATTAATTTTTACGGTTAACTGGAGATTTTAAAAGGTTTTGCTCTTTATTCATTCAAAACTTGTTCCATAAAGATCACATTTTGTTCATTAATTATGTTTATCAAATTAAGTTTATCAAAAACTGCTTTTTTATTTGACCCATTTTGTCAATAAGGACTCAATCTTGGTCTTGGTCTTGGTAGTAGTTAATCAAAGATGATGTGGTTAAAATCCGGCTCGAAGGACCATTTCGTAGGGTAATTACTACAACTAGGTAACTCCTAAACTATGAAGTCATTTCATTTTTGTAAATAAATACAAAAAATTAACAGTAATTTTTCATTACGGTTCCCAACACTTCAGTCTACGATTTAACAATACTTAGGAGTATAAATGTACTTTAACCGATTTATCAGATAATATTATAATTCAATTTCCAAGCAAAGCTGATTTCAGAGTTATGTAATTGTAGTGCCTAATTACCCCACGATATTATAAAAAGACAATACATGTTCGGACTGGGGGTACTTTGTGGTGAATATTTTCTTTGGAGACTCGTATAGTATTCCACAAGTGAAGTATTGTTTAAAGTTGATGATGTATAAAATTTGTTTATTATTTTATCTCTATAATATTAATTTTATCGGTGTTGCGTAACAATGCACGTTACGGAAATACTAACGTTTTAGCCGCGGATTCCTCAACTCCCGTTTATCACTCCAAACATCACACCTCCTATCTTGTTGAACACGGCATTTGGTCTTCCCTCTGCCGAGCCTGGCTTTATCCAGCCTTATTATTTATGGTCGGAAATGGCTTCGGCATTAGCTAAAAGCTTTCAATGAAAAATAATGGTCCTGATTATGGATATAATAAAATTCTACGCCGGGACCGATGATAATTTTATGCGGAGCTGTGTGACTTATTTTTATGATTCAGGTTGGACGTGATGTCGTTGGATCTTTTTAATCTTATGACCCATTTTTTGTCTTGTCTCAAAGAACAGCGCTGTCTTGTGGTATTTTTAATCGGAGATCTGATTGCTCTATGGTTACCCATTCTTCATAATTTGGTCCTGTTTTTCGGGTTTCAATGGGGACCGTAATTATAGGCAATGGAAGTCTATGAAGCATTTTAAATTAGAAAATACCCACTTCAATGAAACTATGCTGCGTTTAACTTGTTATGTGACAACGTTTAATTAAGCAGGGGTCAGCTATGAACTTACGTTAAATCAAATTTTATTGATAATTGAAAATTAGGTAACATAACCTCTATTTTAGTCTAGCAGTGATATGAGGTAATTAGTTTCGGGGTAGTTCGTATATCGTGTTTATTGAGAGTTAGGAAAACTCTAACTTGTGGAATAAGCTCCCACATGAACTAAGATTTTTTCAAATGCGCATCACAAATCTCAAAGATATTGACGACTTACGTGATCGAGGGGTAAGGCGCTCAACTAGCAATCCGAAGTATTGTTTCACACTTTTGAATGTAGCTATAACTTTGTGATTATCCATTATAAATAAATTAAACAATATTACTTTGTTTGAACCGCTTGTATATTTGTTTAGCGCCTTTAAACAAACATACAAGTGGTTCAAGCACAGTAATATTGTTTCATGTATTTATTGTTTCACAATTTATTAATTAATTAAAAACAATATATTGTATGTTTGCGGCACGTTCCAGAGTGGAAGATACTCTCAGTATGGCTCTGGTGAAAGACCAGCATTAAGAAATGCAATGTTGCTGGAAATGGCTTTAGCCGTGTTTAGCGACCAGATCTGAATAGCTCGGTATCTCCCACCTTCCTCTACCTCATTTCCTTCTCCACCCCACTGTCTTCAGCCTCACAAATTACCAAATTGGGGATGCCGTAGTCTCACTGGCTCCGGACGGGAGCAGTATTTATATTATTGCACCATTAAGCATGTCATTTGATACTTTTGACTTTATATTTTTTTGCATTTTTTCCAACCCCTTCATAAAAATCAGAACGCCTTAATTTTTCCACGATATCTGTAGATAGGTACCCATTACCTACCTAAATATGTTCATAAATTGGTACAATTTTCTGATTGTTCCATTTGAGTAGCAATTTATAGTTAGCTTCGAGGAAATAGCGTCATTGATCCCTTCGGCACCGGTGCATAGTCGGGAAACACGCCAAACGCGTGCCCAACATATGTACACATTAATTTGTCACATGAGAACGGGTCGCTTCTCCGACTCGTTCTTGAGTTCAACGACTCGGCTGTAGTACGATTTGCCGGTCTTTGTGTTTCTTCTTTCCTACAACATGGGCCTCTTCAAGACCAATGTTCATTCCTTCCTCTCCTCAAAAAGACCCTCTACACAGCATCTCAGATGACACAGGCCCTGAGGGAATTTATTTTACTCGGGGCCTTCTGTGTGGAGTTAATGTAAAAAAACGATAGTATTATTTAATTATTTTCCATCTCACCAGCTCCCTTGAGGTGATATTACTAAAATACAGGACTCTGAAAAAATAGCCAATCAGGTTTCATACGAAATAAAACACTGTAATAATATGTGACAGCCTCTTCCCTATTGCGTTTGACTTGCTTCCGTTTAAAGTTCCATATTGTTACCATACCCATGCAGCCTCATACATCCGTCAATATTCTAACACACGTTGAGATTCTGCCATTGTCCTTTTAAGATTCGAGCACAACCAGCATCTGAGGGAACCGAGGCAATACCAACTTGTTTTAATTGTTACAGCCTATTCTTTTCCCGCATAAAGGCATTCCACTTAGAAAAAAAGCGCCGAGTTGATTTCATTGAAATTGGATCCACGTCATGTTTTGATTATGTTTGACAATTGAAATTTAAATATGAAATGACGGTGGAAATGACGAGTGTAAGATAAACAGAGCCCAGAATGGAGACTGAGTATTTACAATAACTAGTTCATCGGTGTACCATGGTGTTTCAAACCCGCCGGCTAAACTACGGTCATAGTCTACGCTGAAAAGGCACTTTCCGAAAAAGCATTGTCGTCTGGTCGGACAATTGAACATTGATCTGAATGAAAATAATGTAAAAATGACAATCGTCCAAAACACTTGAGGGAACCGGTAAATCCACTGAGATCTGTTATGAAAAATAATCCTGTGTGATTTTCGAGGTGATTGTTTTTTTCTTCGGTGTGTTTGGAATATTGTGAAAGCTGCGAGAAGCAGTTATTTTACGTTCTATGCTCTGCACTGCGCACGTATGTAGCTTTTGGTAGCATGATAGATTGAGAAATATGTGGTATTTAGTACCTTGTTTCCACACTGTCATTCTAAAACGTAAATAATATCGTTGTCAAAGAAGAATCAATTATCACTTCATTACAGCGTTATAAACAATATTCTGATATGAATATCTCACGTATCACGTAATGTCAAAAACGCTTTATGTAGACAGTTGTGTCAGTATGCACATTATGACCGTTTTCATAAAATTATTCTCACTATCAGTTTTTTTGGGCAAAACACCCGCCATATAGACTGTCGTTAGTTATGTGCACCTAACTAGGTACTAATGATACAACTAATGTTCAAACTAAACACAAACACCATATACTCGAATAATCTAACATAACGGTCATTTTAGTTCATACAAAAATGGTTATTAATTTGGAAGCCTGTATGAAAACAGTAATCAGGTGCAAATGACTACAACTAATAACTACTGTCCAGCGTGTTTTTTGTTGTGTTTACCGAAATTATAATGAATACCATCCATTGCTAAACGGGATAGAAAAAATGTATATATTTTGTAGAAATCAAAATGACATCACGCAGTAACCATTATAAAGGTCAGACGTGACAGATAAAATAACGCCATAATACAAATGCACACAAACAAGCCATGACTAATTGAAATACATTCATACGACGCCTCTCGGTGCATACCTTGTTAATATCGCACAATGGCCGCTTTGTGGAATTGCCTTATTGTTTTTTTAAATATGATCTTGTCAGACGGTGAGAGATGGCGAGGAGTGCTGTGTTCCGGGATGAAGTAGGCAGAACGGAGAGAAATATAAATTGAAGTGAGATGGTATCGCTCGAGGAACGTAATAACGCATTGTTCGGTGCGCTACACTCAGCCTCTACACACTGCAAGCTACTCTCTGCCTCTGCTCTACCTGTATCTATATTTATAACTTATAACCTACACACCGCGTACCGGTGCTCCGTGCTTCAATCATTGGAGACTTGAGAAGCTGGGGAAAGAAATGGTCCAAGTTTGGAAATCGAATGCTACAAACAGGCGAAATAGATTTTCAAAAGTAGCTTAAGTGTTGAAGGAGCTACATCGGTTAACTGTGAAACAAATGCTGACATTGAAGGCAATGATATTTAATAAATATAAAATGATAAACAACCTGTGAACAAAATACTCTTCAAACAAAACGATATACAACAAGGACATTCACAGACATAACACAAGGACGTGGAATGAAATAAGACTACGAAAAGGTACAAAATCCAATACCCAAAGGGGTTTATAATGCAAAAGGGATGAAATATTATAATGCGCTGCGGTAAACCATGCAAATTACACCAATCAATAAATTCAAAGCCAGGGCAAGTTAAAAAATGATGACAAGATATAATTCATGTATGTTACCTATGTTATAATTAGTAATTTGTTAACTTAAATGTACAAACCACTTAAAAAAATCGTAACAAAAGTATATTTGATTTTAAAACCGTGAAAGTCTTAAAATAATAAGTGCTTCTAATTCTTTCACAATAAGCTTGAATATTCGTTTCCTGGTCTGGTACCTTTACCAATCGAAGGTTGGCTAACATTGGGGCAATATACATCCTGCAGATTGTAGCCCGGAACAACTGAGAGAAACTATACATGAGGTGGTGTCTTTTTCTACCACGCCAACACATCTCTAAGCAACTCCATCATAGAAATGAAAAAAAATTTCAACATGGTGGTCTCAATCTTCGGATTTTTTATTGCAGACGTAACTCTGTTATGCAAATCCGGAGGACAGCGCAAAAAGAAAATGCTGTCATTTACAATTTCTAGAATCATCAATTAAGATTTCCGGTACAAAATTCCATCGATTTTCACGGTCAAAGTGGTCACTCAATTATAATTTAGTCCAAATAACTAGGTGCTTCTGATATTTCTTGATTGAGTTTTGTTTTTGCTGTGATTTTGGTGTATTATTAAAAAAATTTAAATTTATTTGGTAGGTACAAATATACTACTTAATCCCTATTTCCCTAAAGACGGTCACTTGTCTTGTTGGGAGTGGAGAATGCAAAGCAAGAGTGGCGGAAGGTAAAGATTCTTATTCTTTATGCACCCATACAACCGACACCAAGCACTTGAAGAGCTTGTTAGGGAATGTCAAAATACTCTTGATGCTTACCAACTTAATTTAAGATCCGTCAAACACTCTCGTCCAAGCATTCAAATCAAGGAAAAATTATATATCAGCTGTAACACACATTATCTAAATTTTCTAAAACGTATGCAAAACAATTTCTACGCTTAGATATTAAAGATGTCAACTCAAATACATCGCTAAAAGTGAAGAGTTCGGCAACCATTACATGAGTATCCTGCATTCACAATTCACACCCGCCAATCAAAGAATTCCCTCTAACTTGACCATATCAAAGAACAATATTGTCGATTTGGACAATATATTCCTCTGTACTGGAGTCAAAGGATAAAGCTCAAGGCTGCCTGTCATTCGGTGACCTTTCTTCAACCGCCCTCATCCATTACACCTGGTCCTGACCAGAACAAAAACTAACCATTACACGTCTTCAAAAGGTAACAACCACATCAAAAACTCAAATCAACTGCTTCTAAATGAAACTGTGGCACAATTGATAAAATATCCGCTTTGTCGAATTCAAATAGACTAAAATAATTTGTTTAATGGTGGAAGATCAGATCAGAGATCAGATCAGATATTTGACAGCTTGTTAAAAAAGTACTACTCAAGGTTTTTCATCAAAATGTTAAATCTATTCCGAATCTTTGTTTGTTTTCTGTAATAAATGTTTTGATCCTTTTCATTCGCATATTTTCATTGATTGTATCTATTTATGGACTGTGATAGATTTGGGTATTGGAATTTGTTCAGTGTGAAGTGGGCGGTGCGGTCCATTGTGTTGTAATTTGGTGCGTTAGTTTCTTTTATTCCTTCATTCTTTCCTGTTGAGCGTTTTTTTCTTATATGCTCAATCACTCGGACCCTTTGTGTTTGGAAAGGTGGGCATCATCTTGGACCCCCATCGATTGTCAACTGTCTTCGTCGGAGTGGGGGTCCGGGCTCTAGATGGTCGCGGCAGATTTTTTTGAAAATTACAGGCATATTTCACATGAATGAGAAACGTTTGATGAATGTGTGAAACAGAATCTTAAAAAATTATGAATGAATTTTTTGAATTCTCCTATTTTTTCAAAGCGTCAGTTATCTTTACGATTGCCTTTCCGCCGATTGTCAACGTTTAACCCTAAAAGGGATGCATGTTAATTTGACACAAAAAATAATATTGACGATAAAACGTCTTATGTCCTATGGGTTATAAGTGGGCTTTGTGTTTCCTACGAAAATAATTTTATTACAACAATTTTATTTCGAGTACTTAAATTATTAATATATTTAAGTGTAATATTTTTCCCGTTTCAAACGAAATGCTGAATTAAAACAAAGAGTGTTAGATGAGTGACAAGCAATACTCTGAAATGGGTTTAATTTCTGCACATGGAACAAAAAATATAATAATAATAATAATGTTTATTCCAGGATGTGGGGAGGATAGTGCAATCCCACACGTCCCATAAAGTTGTACATATTTACACAACAGATAAAGTAAAAAAAAAGTAAATAGTCCATCTAATATAAAAGATATATGCGATAATAGAAATAAAATAAATAATCAATTATAATGTAGGACGTGGTCTGGAGTGAGCTAGGGCCCAGCGCTCGCTCAGGAGTGGCGCTTGGTGCTGGAAGGCTGCGATCACCACTTTGTTATCGGAAGCCATTAGCCGCATCCTGGCTCCAGTGACCCGGTGTCTCATCAGACCGGCGAATCCATGTAATCCTAGCTCCGTAAACATTGAAGATGCGCTGCTGTATCTTCTGTATCCAAATATAATTCTGCAAGCATCATTATATTGGATCCGCAGTCGTTCTATTGAGCTGGTACGGTAGTGACACCATGTTTCACATGTATATAGGTTAGTGCAAAATGCATTGAACAATGTTTTTTTTTACATTGTTACTGCATTTGAAGAATCTTCGGGCAATCATATTAGAAAGTATACTGATACTTCTCCGCTGTCGTTCAATATCACCGTCATCCGAGAGGTCTTCAGTAATAATGTGTCCCAAGTATTTTACATTCTTAGATGCGTTTATATTTTCCTCATTAAGTTTTACAGGGAGCATTTTCTCGGGATTTTTTCCATGGTGGAATGCGATTAGTTCCGTCTTCTTGGGGTTGTACATCATGTTGTGGTCATTTGCATATTCTTCACAGATTTTTAATAATGTTCTCAACCCCTTGATCGACGGAGCTAGGAGAATCATGTCGTCCGCATAACTTATGTGATTTAAATATAGGATAAAACACAATGTATACAAGTGTATATTCAGATTCATCAATATTTATGGCTAAATTGACAGCGTTTGATGATTGTGCATGGTGGTACCAATCTAATAATAAAATAAAAACACACAGATCTACCAACCCAAAACTCTCAAAGATTCGATAATTAAGGCAAGTATTGATTGGCAATTGAAAATTGTGAACAGTAATAAAATTATGCACAAATATCCTAATAAAAAAACCCTCCTTACCTGTCATTGTACGAACAACGTTTTTATTTATATTATTTAACATTCGTTAATATTCGTTTAAACGAGCTGATGATATTTCATTCGTTGGCGTTCGTATTTTGTAAATAAGGCTTTCTAATTCTAAAACACTAACAAATCTATTAATTGGCTAAGTATTGAGAACATATCGTGGACAATAAAATCTTAAATTCAGGTGTTGGATTTAGTTTCTTTATTCGTTTCGTTTAGAACTTGTGTTAGTTATATTGCCTCAATAACAAACGAAATCTGAAGACAGGAGTGTACTGGAAGATATTAGCAAAATTAATTCAAATAAATTTGTTTACATTTTTCATCTATCACATGCTACGATCATTAAAAAAATATATTTGATTTAAAAAAATGGAAGAATGATGTGTTTCTGAAAAATCTAAATTAATTATATTATAATAAAACAAACCCATTACGCCATGTCCCGGCAGGAGTAGGTAGGGAGGACATACCACCACACAACTCTGTCTCGGCACGCACTCTTTGCTTAATTCACAATCATATATCGTCTCGTACATACTTTTCTGGGTTCCTGAATCTTGACATAATCCAATCCAAATATTTGTGCTCGGGCCTTCCCGAACGTATCGCAGTCAATAGTTCTATTCTACATCCAATATTGTGTATCCAATATACGGAGATTTAAATGTGGAAGGAAAAAGGAAAGAATTAACACTAAGTAGCATAAAATACTTGTATGAATCCACGGAAAACGTAATCTTTTATTATTATATTTATACTTCCGGCAAGGAGCAGTTTTGGAAGAAAATATAATTAGGTACCCATTAAAAATGTATATTTTTTAGAATTTCTGGTACATTGGCCTAAAATTGGCGAATTTTTTTCTTGGACATACACAAAGAATTCAAAATTGTGAATATTTTACTTAGGTAGGTATTCTAGACAGCATTAATTATTTTTGTTTAAAAAAGTTTTTAAACAAAAAAAATATATAATATAAATTATTAAAATATTTTACTTATAGATATTCTAGAAAGCATTAATTTTTTTGTATTAAAAATTTTTTAAACAAAAAAAAATATTACAGTTAGGGTAGATAGTAGATACTATTTCATCCACAAGAATAAAAAAAAATATCTTCAAGGCAGTACGTTTAACCTTGAATTATCATAGGCGCGTTTATAAAACAATGAGGAACATTTTTATACCAAGTAATATTTTAATGAACATAATTATTAGATATTTTTGAATGTAGCTATTACTTTGTGGTTATCCATTATAATAAAATGAAACAATGCAACTTTGTATAAACCACTTATAAAATGTGCAAATCCGACCGGTTTCGGAACAAACGTTCCTTCGTCAGGGAATGCTTATACTAATGCTTATAATTATTAGAGATGAAACGGATAGTTGTTTTGCCGGACACCGGATGGGAACGTACCCATACTACGTGACACGTTTGGGGGGGGAGGGGGTCTTCAAAATGTCACGCTTGGTACAAATGAGCGGCGGCGGGCTTAGGTTTTTGGTCACCGGGGGGGTTAAAAATTGCAAAAAGTTGGTCACGTAGTATGGGTACGTTCCCATACCGGTTATCCGGCGAGCTGCGAGGCCAGATGGCCGGATATCTGGTGGCCGGATATTCGGCCCATTGTCTCGTTGCATGTCGTGACGAGTTTAGCGCCATTTTTAGTCTTTATTTACTATTAAATAAAAATATTCTCTTTGATAAGAAGAAGAAATAGAGGTATATTATGGTGCTTCAATGTCAGTATTTAATCATTTCAATAATCTCTGTGTTTTTTACGATTCACTATAATGGTGATTGTGATCCGGCCGGATATTGAGTTACTATCCGGTATCCGGCCGGATAGTCAATTTAAGCCGGATAGGCCGGATACCGGATAGTTACCGGATATCCGTTTCATCTCTAATAATTATACATCGATAGTCATATTATTCTATGTATTAAAGATAACTGCAAGGTATAGAGAAATTAAAATTTTCGTGAAATATTGATTAAAATGCATTATTTTGATTCTCAGTAGACAATAATGTTTGGTATTATTCATATTCATACACTATTAGTTCTGTTGGGGTGCTTTTCAATAACCATAAGTCCTTGATATCAAACTGGTTTATTATGAGTTAACAATAATTATGAGAGGAAGACATGGCACGATTAAGTGAATCAGATACTTGAGACGGGCCATGTCAAGAGTCAGAATAATAGAAGAGTATTTACAGGGTGTTAAGGGACGTACTTGACTTACTTTAACCAGCGATTCCTGACATTATTTGGAGTAAAAAATGTAAATGAAATTTTGGTCTCCGGTGACATTTTTGATGTTTTTTTTTCTTTTTCTACAAAAACATAAAAAATGGTAGTTGTTGAACAGTTGGAGGCGGGATAGAGGGTTCGTCGGACACCCGGCTGAGTGACCAGTGACGATATACGGAAGAATTTTTTTTTTGTTTGATTTTGAAGAAAAATTTTTTGAAAAAAAAAAGTGGTCAAAAAAAGTCACCGAAGACCAAAATATTTTTTCATTTTTTATTCTAAATAATATCAGGAATCACTGGTTAAAGTAAGTCAAGTACTTCCCCTAACACCCTGAATCTATAGATTATTTATATAGAGTTGACTTTTATGTTTATTTTTATGTTATTGTAGAAAAAAAAAAATCATAAATGTCACCGGAGACCAAAATTTCATTTACATTTTTTACATATATATATATATATATATAGGCAAAGAGTGTGTGCCAGGACCGAGTTGTTTGGCGGTCCTTCCTCTCTGCCTACTACGGGGAAACGGCGTGATGGTTAGATAGCAATAATTATGCTACAAAGTGTATTCATCGGAATTGAACTGCCAAGTAAATATGTTTCTGTAAATATGTTTCTGTAAATAATAAAGATAGATGGAGTCTAAGAATTCATAATAAATTGTACAACGCACTTGAGGTGATTTTTCACAAAAACCGCGCTCTAAAAATTATCCAATTATTATTATTATTACAAGTCACACGACCTGTCTGTACTACCGGCTAAATTAATCTGAGCCAGGGATGTTCTGCCCAAAAAAAATATTTCCCTAGATTTGGAGGTGAAATTTCCCTAGAATTTCCCTAGATTTCGGAGGGATCACCAATTACCTAGCTTGTCACCTGATTGTGTAACACTAATCCTGTTTTATGTTAATTAATATGATTAATTAATTGGAAACCTATTGGAACATGGTAGATGTACCTACTTATAATACTGTGCTTTTACAAATAAAACACTTTTTGCAGTGAAAGTGAAATAATAATTTCAATGTATGTATACTCTCACCATTGAATTAGAAACGGAATTCCAAATAAAAAACACTGTGCAAAATAAAAATCAACCGCGATCACCGAAAAAACGGAACTAAAAACTTTATTTTTTTTTCGAGGTCCCCATTTATCTTTTTAGATACGTTAATATCATTTTGAGTTGTCAGTGTTAAAAATAACATTGCTTGATGACATTGCATGTAAGTACATCAACAATATTTAAGATTCATGGAAATCCCAAAAAATATATATAATACCAGTAATATTGTCATATGTAATCAAAAATTTGCCGGATTTCGAAATTTCCCTAGATTTTGTAAAGATTTCCCCTTTCCCTAAAAAATATTTTCTCCCCTAGATCTAGGGAAATTTCCCTAGACATACTATCCCTGATCTGATCGGTAGTACTCAGGCACCCCTGTAGGCCATCGATACACTTTCCCTACTGGCATCTGTCGGCATCACTTAAAAGCTCATTCAATACATTACAAAATAAAAATGTTCGCATTTGAAAAAATGTCATTAAAAAAGTGTAATACTGTATGTATAATATTATTTGGAGTGAAAAACAAGTGATAACGTGCTAATAATAATTCCCTAATCCCTCCCTGTAATATTTATGAAGGATGCGATGTGTTACCCCTATTGAGCCGGGGCCGCATTCCTGACGTGCCTGGGCCAGACAGTGTGGCGACCTGTGGAGTCGCGGGTCCCCAACTCGGGGCCGCGACCCGCACCTGCCGCAGGCATGCTCAATATTCATATTGTGGGGCGCGTCGCAACTAGTAGTTCTGTGAACAAAGTAGAAATTGGGTCCAGAATTGCAAAACCAGAATTTCGTCTGAAATCAAAAGATTTGGAAGTGGGTACTCAAATACCTACCAATATTTAAATAAACAATACTTTACGTAGCATTTTTTATAATTCCAATTATGGAATTACGCAAGTTGTTCAAAGAAACGTCACTATATCAATGATCTTTTTAAACTTTTTGAAGTAAAACTTCTTTACGCACGCTTGACTTGGGGAGTAAGCCGGTGAATGCGTGACGAGAGTGTTACGAAAAGTGTGATCGGGCGAGGCGAACGGTCGGGCCTTTACGCACGCTTGACTTGGGGAGTAAGCTGGTGAATGCGTGACGAGAGTGTTACGAAAAGTGTGTTCGGGCGAGGCGAACTGTCGGGCCTTTACGCACGCTTGACTTGGGGAGTAAGTTGGTGAATGCGTGACGAGAGCGTTATGAAAAGTATGATCAGGCGAGGCGTACGGAAGATGAGAGTTAGATATAAGTTAGTGAAGTTTTGCTTCAGTCGTGTGGTCTAAAGCACACTCGTTTTTTTTAAGAATAAGAAATTCCAAAGAACACAACGATCTCACACTTGGAAAAAGAATTTTTACTGAACCACTAAAACGGTCACTGTCTTGATCCAGAAACTGAACGTACAAATAAATTTACAGTCAGACAAAATGCATAACGGTCGAGTTAAGACAGGGCTACGCTCAATCATCTTACAATTTGGGAGGAGGGTATGGGTTCCGCCGCCCCGGGAACCATTTATTGGATAACCAACACCTCTGCCATAGGTCACCGCAAGTGGTTCGCTACGTTTGGTGACTTAGCGGGAGTGCACGGGTGTGTCTGCCCACTAGCTGCGTGGCAGGCCGGATCGGGAGAGACTGGTTGAGGAAGATCTTGTAACCTCTCAAGCAGAACTCTTTTGGAATATCGCCTTGCACCGCACTGGGAGGGACGGATTCATACGTCCGTCACTCCTGAACCCAATGATCCCAAGATTCCTACCCACCCCTCATACCTCATCCTTTACTTCATTTAAAAGACCCTCCACGCAGCATCCCCAAAGATGATTTAGGACTTGAGGGTAAATATTTTCCTCAGGGCCTCCTGTGTGGATCTGTTGCAAAAAAAGTATTTTTTTTGATAAATCGCCTCAACAAATATTACTTAATAAACATCATCTAATTATATGCACAACAGATACAGAAGCATACCTACTAACTTAACTGGCATTACACTACAGATTAACTAAGTAGAGGGGGGTGGGAGGAAACGGGGAAGAGGAAGGTGGGGAAGTACATGTCTATTCATAACTGGTCACCAAACAAGGCTAAAGCTATTTCAAAGAACGGTGTTCCTGAATGTTGTTTTGTCACGATAGCGATTCTGGGAGAATAATCCACTCTGGAACGGGTCGCTTTTATTTCTTTATTTATTATCAATTATAAACGCCCTGATGGATATTTACAATATTTTATGTTTTGCATGGAGACTACAAAAGCTTTTATTGTTTATGTATAAATTTGCATTGAAATGTATAATACGTAAAACATAATACTTAAAGATTAGATTAAAGGGAATGAAAGAAATCAGAAACCATTTTTTGAATTGCAGATGGCATAAAAATAATGGAAAATAGAGCATGTATAAATACTAGTATACAATGTATATCATTTTTAATGATTTAGTTGTGGAACAGCGCAAGATTTGAACCCGCGTGGCCTCCGTAATCGAGAGCTTTACCGATCTTCTAAGGTGGCCGTCAAAAAAATAAGTGGTAACTTGGTTGAAATCTGTGTTTTTTCCTCGATGAGCATTATAAATCTACTCTAACCTAAATATATACTCTTCTAGATGACTATTTACCTACCTTGATTAACCTGCAGTAAAAATTTTAGCTTTCATAAAATAATTTATAACTAACTAACTAACTAACTAACCATCACGCCGTTTCCCCGCAGGGGTAGGCAGAGAGGACGGACCGCCAAACAACTCGGTCTTGGCACACACTCTTTGCCTCACTCACATTCATACATCGTCTAGATTAACATATTTAAATCTTACTTCTTAGAATTTTATATTTTATAGTATTTTATTTTTAACTTCTTTAAAACATTTTCTTTTTTATAATCCTGTTTATTTTCAATTTTATACATGTATGTATATGTATATATATATATATATATATATATATATATATATATATATAAGTTATACAGTGTGTGAACTAGAACAAAATATAGGTTTGAAATAGAAATTATAAGATATTAGAAAGAAGAGAAAGAAAAAAGATAAAAAATATTTAAGGTATAATACATACATATGCATATACAAACACATAAAAACATATACATACATACATGTTTGTATGTATGTATATGTTTTTATGTGTTTGTATATGCATATGTATGTATACCTTAAATATTTTTTATCTTTTTTCTTTCTCTTCTTTCTAATATCTTATAATTTCTATTTCAAACCTATATTTTGTTCTAGTTCACACACTGTATAACTTATATCATGTATGATTACCTTAACACGGGCACTAGCCTAGTAAGGTAGTAAAAAAAAACATAAAAGTGTGCTTTCAAAAATTGAATGATATAATAAAAAATAATAAAAAAATAAACAAAAATTAAAAAATAATATTATCTCCTGGTGGTAAACAACGCCAATCGATGCCCTGCATTGCCAGGGATTCGCGAGTCCTTGATGTGTCCTAGAGTGCCTTTCATCTCGGTGTCAGCTCCGTGAAATTTTGTCCCTTTTGATATACAATCTACAATCTGCCAATTTATCGCAAAAACCGTAAGCACCCTTTCTTCATCAGAACTAATCTTGACATTTTTTGAAGTCTTAAACGTTAAACGTCAAGTGTGCGGTACGACTATACGCCTTCACCGCAGAATACTAAACAAAATGTTTGTGGATTCACCCACTGCGCACAATGTTTTAACCAACGGAGGAGAAGGAATGTGGACGAAAACAAATAATGTTTGTTTCGATGTTTATGGTAATGTTTGGTGGAAACTATAGATGCAGAGACGCCTTTTGCAAGAAAGATTGAAGTCATTGGAATGTTCGTTCACTTTCTCTTCCACGACTTTTTAACGCTACGCATTTAACAATACCTCCATGAACAATGTTATGAACATATACTTCTTTTTACAAGGGGCGACGTACGGGGCTTTTATCTCCACACATGAGGCCTCGAGGAAAATAAGTTCTAGCAGAGCCTATGTCATCCTTTGAATGCCGTGCAGAGGGTCTCTGTAAGGAAAGGAGGAAGGGGAGGTTTGGGAAGGAAAAAGGTAATAGGGGTGATAAGGAATCAAGGGATCAATGCGATGCAAGGCGATGGGTCAAGAGAGTACCTACTGCTGGAGATCCATCAACCATTCTCCCCCGATCCGGCCAGCCACACAATAGGTAAGCAGACGCATTCGCCGATAAGACCTATACGTAACTTACTCCAGGAAGGCTGGGCGAACCACTTGGGGTGATCTATAAAAGAGGTTTCGGTTATCCGACAAATGGTATACAATAAAAATCCATACTTACTTGAATTAATATTGTATTTCAAAATAAATGACAAAACTAATCGAATTCTATTCTAAAATGTTGTAAATTCTACGTACACTATCTTATACAAACTGAAGCTAATTGCTTCAACATGGCCCAAGCTAGCTTAGTAAGTAAGGAAAAACATGAAATCATTTTGATGATATTATATTGAAACTCTTTTAAACCTTTTCTACTTATTTTAACTTTTGACTGTTACCAGTTTGCCTATCATGAGGACTGGTATAAATATTCCTTTAATTATGTTTCATATACACAACATTGGGGGAAGGGCGGGTATTAGGGGTGGTATCCAATGATTTTCTCTGAATAAAATAAATGTGAAACACGAAACAGCAACGAAAATGGGAAAACTCTTTTCCCATTTTCATAAAACCATTGAATACCAACCCTCTTCCTCAAAATTTAAATTGGTAAATAAACTGTAAAGAATAATTGTACCTGACTACAACTGATAACGGTCAAAAAAATATAATAAAAGTGGAAAAAAATACAAATATGAAAATGCATATATATATATATTTATGTAGGTTGTAATGAAATACCACCATGAATTGTAATGAAATACCACCAAATGTCAATTGTAATGAAATACCACTATGAATTGTCAGAATCAAAAACATATTTATTTACTTCTTCAAACTGAACAAAAAATTTTTGAGGCATCATTATAAATATGACATAAAAATAAATAGATAATATCCAACCAGCTTTTATACAAATAATAAATAAAAAAATTATTTAGTTATAATAAGGATAAATGAGATTTTTTTAACAAATCTGGGGTTCATAAAATAATTTGTAATGATTGTAACTTTTTTTGTACAGGAAAACTTCTAGAAATTTTAACTAACGTTAAGGAACATATTAGATGTTTAAACAATAATTATTATATTCAGAATTCGCCAACCATATTTTGGAAACAAGTCATTCTTTTGATATTAATAAAGGTCTTAAAATTTTACATACTACCACTACGGGCATACAATAAGATTATTTAGAAATTTTAGAAATTAGAAAAAGCGTTAATACTATGTTAAATATTATTAATAATTAAACATTTTTTTTAAAATAGCCATCTTTTAAATTTATTTTCTTATTTTGTTATTTAGACTACCTGTTTTTATTGTTGTGAACCTAGGAGTGCTGAGGCCACCTTTGTGGACTCGCTTCCTGGGGCCTGTGGGAGGAACCAAGAAGAGAAGCCGTGGAGAGGAGAGCTGAGGCCACCTCCATGAACTCTTCCCTTGTGGCCTTCAGGGAACCAAAGGGAAGGGCATTCTTCCAGCGTGCCCTTTGAGGAACCAAGAAGGAGTGAAGTGGAGAGATGATGTCCTCTTCCCACGTGGGGCCTTCGGGGAACCATGTAGGAGTGAAGGGGAGAAATGAGGCCTAAAAACTCTATGAACTCTTCCCCTGTGGGGCCTTAAGCGAACCTCAGAGGAGTGAAGAGGAGAGATGAAGTTCTCTTCCCTGGGTGGCCTTTAGGGAACCAAGGGGAGGTGGGCACTCCGTCGTGGAACCTTCGGGGAACAAAGTAGTGGAGAGGAGAGATGAAGCCCTCTTTCCTCGTGGGGCCTTCAGGGAACCAAGAGGGAGTGAAGAGGGGAAATGAGACCTGGGAAGACACATTGTCGAACCAGAAGATGTAGCTTCATTTCCAATGACAATCCTGGTGAACTTTATAAAAGGGACTGGGTTATTGTCAAAGGATTGAGGTAAAATGGGAGATAGCACAATGGGCCTACGGCCTAAGTGCTCACTGGAACTATATATTTGTATCGTCTCCGTCTCCGTTCTTAAAAAAAAATAAGAAAAAAAAATTGGTTAAGTTTATATGACCTGCGCTACTAAGTAATGCAAAAACCATTTGTTTTTATTTTCGTTATTTGTTTTTGGGGTGTTATGCCGTGTTGCGCTACCTCCTTCTTTAGCCAACGTTTCGGACATCGTTGCAGTGTCCATCATCAGGGCAGATCCGGCAGATCCGGTAGATGATCCGGCACATCTACCGGATCTGCCGGATCTGCCCTGATGATGGACACTGCAACGATGTCCGAAACGTTGGCTAAAGAAGGAGGTAGCGCAACACGGCATAACACCCCAAAAACAAATAACAAAAATGCTTTTGGCCGTGAAAATCTTAAAACTAACCATTTGTTTTTAGTTTGAAAATTAAATAGTTTAGCCATGTTTTAGATGGATTTAATTAAATTTTGTCAGTAGAACACATATTTCCCTGTGAAATGATCGAGTATTTTTTATTACTTTTTAATAAGCCCAGAAAAAATAAAGTGTTAGGTTTATAAAACTCGAACCCAGGTAAGAGCAAGAGGTCCTGGGTTCGAGTCCCAGAGGTGTCAATATGTTTTTCTGATTTTTCTGTTTCCAAATTTTCGATTGAGTTTCGCTTATATTGTCTTCATTTATTTAAATTTTGAAAATTAAATCATTTAGAAAGTGGTCGTAAAACTTTTAAATATTTGTGCCTGAACTTCTCAAAATAGAATAAAACACGCATTTTGGCCATGATTTTTTTCTTGAATAATTATAAACAGGAAATTATACTTTATCACCATTTACATAAGCAGTGTTATTGCTAGCAGTTTGATTTCGAATTTTACGCGACGCGTTGTGCATCGCCAGTGTGATATTGGTACGTTAAATTCACGCTTGTGTAATTTCGTCATGTAATCGTGTGGGTGAGTATGGGATAAATATATGCATCTATCCAAGCAGACGGTAGACACCCCGGCCCCGGCAACCTGCGGCGTTATCTCCCGTATCTCCCACTGTAGACTGTATGTATCTGTAAAGCCCCGGCCGGGAAATCCTTTTGATATGATATTTATGAAATGTTATAATAACTTGTCCCACCGGAGACATTCCTTCGCTGGTGTGACCAGACAAAGTGGCGGCCGGAGACGCACCGGTTCTCTGGATATTTTCAAGTGTTCTCAAACTAGATCTATGATTGTTTTATTATTATTAGTTTTATATGTATTTTCTGATGAGAGAACATTAAAATGCATTCCAGTAACATCGGAGGGGTTATTTTAATGCACTTAGTACAATTGGTTGGTACCTAATATAAAAAAATCTTTGGTTGGTAAAGCGAAGTCCTGTTTTAATCGATCGTTTCGCATTTTGTCTGTTCTTCAATTTGTTTGTACGTTCCTTCTTTTCAGATGGTGGTCGTTTAAATAGACCAGTAAAGATTATTTGGTCGTTTTAATAGATCAGTAAAGATTATTTGGTCGTTTTAATAGATCAGTAAAGATTATTTGGTTGTTTTAATGGATCAGTAAAGATTATTTGGTAGTTTTAATAGATCAGTAAAGATAACTTGGTCGTTTTAATAGATCAGTAAAGATTATTTGGTTGTTTTAATGGATCAGTAAAGATTATTTGATCGTTTTAATAGATCAGTAAAGATTATTTGGTTGTTTTAATGGATCAGTAAAGATTATTTGGTCGTTTTAATAGATCAGTAAAGATTATTTGGTTGTTTCAATGGATCAGTAAAGATTATTTGGTCATTTTAATAGATCAGTAAAGATTACTTGGTCGTTTTAATAGATCAGTAAAGATTATTTTTCAAATGTGAAATCGTCTTGTTTATTTGGACTTTCTTTTTAGCATTTTTTAATATATATAAATAAAATAAATAAATAAATAAGTGTTTATTCCAGTATGTGGGGAGGAGAGTGCAAACCCACACATTCCATAAGGGTAATATACACATACATGTACAAAGTATTTGAAAGGAAAAAAAGAAAAAGAAGGTGGATATGAATGTACAATATATATATATTTTTTTTCACAGTTTATAATGCCTTCAGAAGGCGAAACAGCTATTACGTGTAACAATAATTACACAGCAGAACTTGTTTATAAATAAACTGTTTTTGTAAATTGAACAATATAGTAATGAATATATGAAGATATGATAGTAATGAATATATGAAGAAATTAAAGTTCTAAAAATTAAACTTGATAATAATATTTTTTTTACATTTTGAAATAACTTAAATATTAAATTAGAATTCAGGGACGCCCGAGAAAGACATGGCACGATAAAGTGAATCAGATACTTAAGGCGGGCATGTCAAGAGTCAAAATAATGGAAGAGTATGTATGAGACGATGTATGACTATAAATGAGCAAGGAGAGTGTGATTCATTTTGGTGGTGCTTTCTTTCTGCCTACTCCTAACCTATTGGCGTTATAGTTTGTTTTTTTAATGTGAATACCTCACGAGAGTCCCAGCTGCTCCCGCCTGGAGCCAGTAAGACTATGGCATTCCCAATCGGGGTGTGTTGTGACGCTGAAGATAGTGGGGAGGGGAAGGAGATGGGAGAGGAAGGTGGGAAAGTATCTGGCTATTCAGATATGGTCACCAAACACGTTAGTTGGTTAAGTTATCAAATAAAATTGTAATTGTGTTGGGGAAGCAAAAAAATATTATCATAGTCACCTTTCATATTAGGGCGACTTTGATACACAATTTTTTATAAGCTTATTACAAGGAATGCTCTAATATTCAAGTTGTTACATAATATGTATATCGATAGACATATATATATACCGTAATATTAAATATATATATATATATATATCATCTTTGGGGATGCTGTGTGGCGGGTCTTTTTATAGAAACGGAAAGAGAAGAAGTTCTGGGAAGGAAAAGGGTATTGGGGTGGGTAGGAATCTGGGGGTAAGTATGTCCAGGAGCGACGGAAGTGTGAATCCATCCCTCAACCAGTCTCTCCCGATTCGGCCTGCCATGCAGTTGGTGGGCAGACTTAATTAATTGGACAAATTGTACAATTCCTTATTTAAAAATTTCAGAGGCAATATTGGTTTTGATTAGAAATAATTTTGAATAGAAAATTAGAAGCACACTTCTTTAATGCTGTGTCTACTGTGCTGTGTTCACGGAACTACTAGTAAAGATCAGGTGAGACGACCATGAAAAATTAATGTTTTTGAGGAATGAAAAGTGATATACTTTTTAAATTGAATATTAATATTATGAACAGTATTTTTTTAAGCAATGCATGTACCTACACATTATGTGAGGTTTCCCTTGTGACACCAATCTATGTAGGTTCACCGGCATCATTAAAAACCACGTCATGTGTTTGACTGAGCCATGAAATGATAATTTTAATAATTATTATTATCAATGAGGATTACATTATTAAAATATTGAGAAGGTTTGTGGCTTATACACTTAACCGCAAGCTGTCGTTTTGAAACCTTTATACCTTCTATAAATTCAAATGATTCCAACAATCTATAAATGTCTAGATCCGTTGTTGAATGGCCCCAGTTTTATACCCCTGCCACAATATATTATTACTACATTCTACCTCTACCTGCGTTTCGGGTGTTGGGAGATGCTCAAACAGCTAAGCCGGACCTCACGAACAATAAATATATTAAAGATTTCTGTTGCTTTTGAGGTATAGGGTGAACAACAATCATCCAAGAAAACATAAGAATCCGCCTGTTCGGCAAAAACAAGACAGTTCTACAACGTCGCGTCTGCCAGAATGAAGCATAGTGTATAAGACCAGCGAGTTATGGCAATCGTATCACCGATAACGCTCGTTCATTATTAACAAACCTCGCCCTTTCTGGGCATCTCAAGAGATGTGCGTCTGTGCACCTTCTTTCTGCTTACAGCCTAGCTATAGTTTGATGTTTTTAATAGTGACCGACCGAAGGTTCGGTTTAGGTTTCGGTTGCGGCAAGTTTCGGCAAAAAAATCTAGTTTCAGCATCAGTTTCGGTTTCGGCAGATTTTCTGCCGAATCTTCGGCCGCGCCGAAACTCTGCAAAAGATCTCAATAAATGGTAAATTTACTCTTAAGAATGTTGTGATTGTAAACGCAATTTAAATTAAAATACTCAATTAATGATGTCCTTCCTTTATAATGCACAAAAGTGTTGATTATTGACAAATTTTTGTTCCAAGCAGTAGTTAACGTGTTTGTTATTTTTTAGTAATATAAAAATAAAATTAAAAAATTTCACATACTTCAATTATTGCTTTTTTATTTCATTTAACACATGTTAACTGTTTGTATAAGTGTAAAAAATAAGCCAAAATTCAGTAAACAATCGACTTTTAACATGTCTAAAAAAGTTTCGGTTTCGGTCGGCCGAAACTGAGATAGCTACCGAAGATTCGGTTTCGGTTGAAAATCTTGTTTCTTCTTGGTCGGACACTAGTTTTTAATACTTCTCATTGGAGGTCAGAAAGCAAATGTACGGGGTGTCAAATCTATTAACTAAATATAGATAAATCCATTTTCAGCTGTTGGATTCCGAATGGTAGTCGCTGATTTGATGCTAATTTTATCTGGATTATTGGAACGAGCTATATATGGCAATCAAATATTTTTGTCAATATGTATTTTATGAAAGCACGTGTCATCTTTTCAATTCCACCCCAAAGGAGCCCCAACCAAACGAAAGAAGAGGAGGAATCTTTTCAAATGCGAACTTATAGAAGAAATCGGAAATGGAAATAGATATAGTTAGTACCTACAATGGGCGTAACAAGTTAAGATAAAAAATATCAATAATAATAAAATAAGGAGAGGTGAGCGGCATAACTAATTATTACACTAATAATGTATTTTAGATTGGCCTTCTCTACCACCCGCCGCTGGCCGACGTCGATTATCCGATCACATTCGGTAACCTTCGTATATTTTCGCGCCGTATCTTTATTGTTGTGTATCCCCACACAAGTGATTGTATGTCTAGGGAAATTTGACTAGATCTAGGGGAGAAAAATATTTTTAGAGAAAAGGGAAATCAGCACAAAATCTAGGGAAATTTCGAACTGGAATTTTTTTATTACATATGACAATATTACTGGTATTAAATACCTATATGTTTTTTGGAATTCCCATGAATCTTAAATAATGTTGATGTACTTACGAGCAATCTTGTCAGCAATGTTATTTTTAACATGACAACTCAAAATGATACTATGTATCTAAAAAGATAAATGGGGACCTGTGAAAGAAAAAATGAATTTAACTTTCACGGTCCGTTTTATCGGTGATTGCGGTTGAGTTTTATTTTGCAAAGTGATTTTTATTTGGAATTCCTTTTCTAATCAGTGGTAAGTGTACACGTACTATGAAATTATTATTTCACTTAGCAAAAAGTGTTCAATAAACATATTACAGGATTAGGTGTTACAGTCATGTGAATACGTGCTTGCGTAAATGTGATTAATGTTTATTATGTGTTTTGTTTTGAAATTTTTTACAATACCCCCCCCCCCCCCCAAGAGTTTTGATTTGCCAAGGTGGTGGTATATAATATAAAGGTTATTGCATGCACTTTCAGTACTTTGAACCCCCCCCCCGATACTAAAACCTGGCTAAGCCCGTGGTACCTACTACTTGCAAAATCTAAAAAGCATTGTCATCTAACAGTCGCAGTCGTGCTCGAAAATCGTTGATTTTGTATCTATTGACGGAAGAGCTAGCATAACAATAATTTTTAATGCCAAAACAAATCTCTAACAATAAAAGAATCGTTCGATTGCTCGTGACAAATTGACCAATGACTTTCGTTGCCATTGACCACGAAAAATCCAGTATTTTCTTAAACTTCCTACGAGTATCTTAAATCTTTTATATATATATATATATTACGTTGTTATCATTTTTTTTTACGAGTATGTAATGCACAAATTAGATAAAAATTGAAATTCATAGAAAAGCAATGGGCAGAGTTCGATTTTCATAAAAAATATCAATTAAACCATATATTCTATACATGTACATGGGCTGAGCACTGAGCATTGCAGACCTTTTGTCATATGCTACTGCGTGTGGTGAATTTGTTTCTACTACACATCCTCACTAAACTTGAAGATTTTAATCGAATTTTGTCTAGCGCGAAGTACAGTATATATCTTAGGTTTCTGTATATTATGGTGTCGAATATTATATAAGGATAGTTAGTTATGCACATTCTTAAAAACATGCAAAGATTTCGCCATCATTACCGTGTAGCGTGCCTCAAAAAGGAAGATTTCAACATTTTCAAAGCTTTTCTTAACAAAGACCTAGATACATGACGAAAAGATTTTAAAACACGATTTGGTGTGAAATTTTGAATATTAATGAGGTTCAGAACACCCTATTACTTGTGGATATTATTTTTCCTGGTAGGTAGCAGTTAGACGTGGCGGTGCACCATCCGTGGGGCAGCCTGGTGTTTCGGACGCAATGAACACTTTTGTTGTGTCCATTCTTCCTTTTGTGGTCGGAGCTTGTTTGAAGTGCTAAGTATTCCGAAGGATTAAATTGTGCTCCTTTGATCATTATTGTTACATTCACAGGACGAAATTAGGCATTCAAACGGCTGGAAGTGTTGTTAAAAATCACGGAATCGGGGATAATGGCAGGTATTTCGCTATTCGCTTAGAAAGGGATTCCTTCATTCATAGTATTCAAAAGTTCATAGAGTATGTTGAATAGTGCGAGCTCGTTAATTAAACAAGTCGTGAAGTAAATAATGCTAGACCGAACACACCTTCAAAAGATGCGCGAAGGTGTTTAACCATGTGTTATAAATGTTAAAGGTAGGAATGTGAATATTGTGAATTACTGAATGTCTGATTGATATAGTCTTCCCAGAGTGGGTGGAGTAATATTTCTCCTTACAGTTTTATAACCACCAAAAATATGTTCGGAAAATACATTCTACAGATATTTACACAATTACTGACTTTTTTCACTTCTGGAGCAGATTTCATTATTTATCTAAAAACTAATATCATGATGATAAATGTGAAATTTTTTAATTTAATTACAGAAAAGTAATTACTTTTGAATCAAGTTAACGCTGTTTTTTTCACGTTTTGAATTATTGTCTTTAACAGGCATTTAATTTTTATGATGTTTTCGCTCGTTTTTTTTTTTTAGATTTTTTTCCCTAGATATGTATTTATGTGAGACATGTTTTATCATGTGCTATTCGTAAAAAAAACTGTGACTTTTATCATTCGAATAATAATCATTTTTTTCGGGCTACACCATTAAATTTTAATACTTAATTTAGATTTCTCAGAATTAAGGTTTGTTGGATAACACCTTGGTTTTTTTAAACATAAATTTGACTATTAGACGTAACAAAATTTCAACACGGGATATATTGTTATTACATTTGCATTTCTCTTGCTGATTGCAGCGTCTTGAAGATTTGATTTTACAAAAGCATAGTAAGCTGAGGCAAATTTTTTCAATGAGATAAAGTTTCGGATCCTAAAAATATGTTATTTAGTTTTCTAATTTTTCCAATTTCCAGTTTAGATTTTGTCTTTTAAAATTCCTAAATCACCACATATTTATTTTTATTGAGTAGCAAATTTTAATGTAATTTAAAGGTGACTGAATTTAGGGAAATGACTTTTGACTTTATTGCATATTGTGAATCAATCAAAAAATCTTCCAAAAGAGCAATAATATCGTTTTTTCGCTATTTACAGATAGCAGGTCTAACCAGAAAGTATTTAATATTAATAAAAGTTGATATTTCCATAAATTGACTTGATTTTACAAAACAAATTTAAATTAATGTTCACAAAACATATAAATACTAATACAGGACCGAGCTCCAAACCTTGTGGGATTCCAAATTTGGATGTCTCTTTATCCCTATTATATTGTACTATTCAAATGTTGTTTAATTATGTTAATGGCACATGTTGTGCCGTGTACATGGAAATAAATAAAAATTAAATAAATAAATATGTATTGCTTATTTTGACATATTGTGGGCTTTTTTTCAAGTAAGTTTTTAACCAACTGACTAAATTATCACACAAAATTGAATTTAACTTGCTGCTACATTATCAGCAGGCTGATTTTTCGGAATTGTTCACAGTGTGCTATTAAGTTGTTAATTGTTTAACAGCTAAATAATTAAGTGCTGTTACTTAGGTACTACCGATTAGAGGAAAAAGGAAAATATTTTAAATGAAAACTGACATGATTTTTTAAAATTTAGATGTCTCAACACTTCGTTAAACGAGGTATTACTGTACCGGCCTACGTAATACCACTATAGTGAACTTTTTTCGCTATCACCTAATTCAATCTGAACGCACTTTCAACAATTTATCAATCGGCTAGAAAATCTCTTTTCGCTTAGTTTGCCACAAGCACCCTCGATTTACCGCGACCCAGCGGGGGTATTAGGCTTAACCTTTCCTACCCTTCCCCTACCCCTTCTCCTCAGCCCCCTGCCTTCACCCCCACCACTGGGGCGCATCCCCCACTTCAAACCAACCCCCGGAGTGACAACTTTGCGAAATATAAAAGATAGAAATGATTGTTCAAAAGCAACCCTTTAGAATCAGTTCTCGTTTTGCACAATAGTTGGGCTCCACCATTGAAAAAGGAAATGTGTGTTCGCTGTCAGAGTAATGAATAAACCGCCTTTAAAAATAAATTATGTATAGTTTTGTTTCAAAAACATTTTATGAGCATGCGAGGTGTGAAGATTTTACAAATTTTATTGCGTTCATTAAATTTTCAAATATCGCGCAAAGAAATCGTGTTTTACAAAATACCACGCCACATAAATCTTTTGAAATAAATATTCCCGTGTAAATTATTTCACTTCGTTTATCACTAAATCAAATATTCATACCCAGTTGTGCAAGTTGAAAACAAACATACTTTCTTTTAGAATGCTTCGGCGTGTGAATAGTATTTTAATGATATATTTTTTTCCTTAGTTTTCACATTCAAAATTGTTTGCAATAATTAATATCAATACCTGTACCTCGCGATTCAGCGGAAGCCTTTTTTCAGGGGAAGAAATAAACATCGAGCATACAAAATATTAACCCCTAAAAATGATATCTTTTTATGAATTTTTATTTAATCGATCCAATTTTTCCATTAACCCCTCGAACCAATTTGTAAGGCCCTATAATATAACGTTCAACAAATTAACATTAAAAAACCCAGATTTAGCAATTAACAAAAATTATGAATATAGGTTCAATATATTGAATATATATTCATTGAGTGAATCCTTTCTGTTATAAAATCGTAAACACTATAATACTGATGCCTGAATTAATAAATACTAGCTGACCCGGCCACGCGTTGCTGTTTCTAACGAAACACCATGTCATCTACTGGATAGTTACCACACCTTTTAACTCACACTGCCATCTGTTAATTTCCATACAAATGAAATCCACACCGCCCGCTTGCCAGCCCGTTCGTCCACCACATGCAGACATTCTCCTTTAATTATACATTTCAACCAATTTACACAAAACCATGACAAATTATATATCTAAACCTTTATCATGAATCACTCTGTATATTGGTGAAAGCCGCATGAAAATCCGTTCAGTAGTTTTTAATTTATAATATGCACAGATCTAGAGATAATTTATTTGAAAGAACCTATATGGCGTTCGTGCATTTAAAAAAATTAAAAACACTGTAAAACAATTTCAAATGAAAAGGTTTGCCTTATAAGATTGTGTTCAACACATAATAACATCCTCTCTGAAAAAGATATAGGTACACATAACGAAAATAAATGCAAAATCTCCATTAAAATGTGTTTATATCCCAACTAAACCAAACTACATAATATTTAATGACATGTATATTATTATGCAATGATTAATATTATTTACTCGTATTATTGAGTATCTCTCGTGATAATTATTATATATGTAACACCTGTACTGTTTTATTATGTTTTAGTATAACGAAGAAATCCATAATTGATTTTTCAGGGAAATAGCAAATGTATATAATATAACCGATGATTTCTCCAAAATAAAATAAAATAATTGAAAAAAAACTTTTTTGCTCAAAATCTCTAAATTCCAAGCCATTTAATTCTTAGACTAATATACCATATACAATGACGGGTTATTTAAAAAAAATTAAACAATTCATCAAATTATGAAGTTAATTTTCAAGTTCTGTGAAAGTTCTATTCAAGTTCTGTAATTAGCAACTGGCCTAGATATAATAACAGAACTTGGATAGAACTTAGACAGAGATTGAAAATTGAGTTCAAAATTTGATGAATTGAATTTTTTTTTAACAAGCCTTCCTTTTCACCACTTTTAGATTCGGTTATTTTGAAAATTGGGTTAAAATAACAACCTTTTATAAAATAATACGTATTTACATTAGATTTCACAATTTCTGAATTTTTCGGTAGAAATTAAACAAGATTAAACAAATGTACATATTCCATCAAAACGCGTAGGGACCTACTTAAAAAAGCTTTATCTGTTTTCCGGGGGAATTCTGACAAGCCCCCGCCCCCAGGTCCCTCCGCGGGAATAATTTAGTAACAATGACGTTTAATGATTGTCGAGGGCGCATTACATTATTCATTGCTCCTCTCACAGCTCATTGTGACCACTGTGCCGCTGTACCGTCGCGCCACTGTGCGCAGATTAGGAACAATCATCCGTGTGTTTTTTACACATATTGTGCGCGTTTGGACATTATTGCGTTCGCATCAAATGGGCCTTAATGAAAGTATTAAAACTGGTTATAAATTGAAGTTATTTGCAATTAAACTTTGTATTTTTTATGACGTTGTCTCTCGAGACCAGTTGTTATAAGGTGATTAATACGATTCTGGTAGTAATGTATCATTTTTTCTTGGGGTCGATAAATGATGTATACAAGAGTTTTTAAAATATTTATAATACAATGTTCACTATATAAACCGTGTCAGGAAACTCATAGCTTAAGCGGGAAACTGGTGAATCTACATCACGTCGGAATGTTGAATTTAAAGACGACAGTTGGCATGACTAAATAACTTCATAAAATTAACACAGATGGATGATCTTCTGTCTTTGACGATGCTGAAAATCGCGGTGTTGTCGTGAAAAGACTGAAAGACCTCCATTCAGAATAGAAACGTTACATGAAATAGCTTTGGCACTGATAAGTTTTAAGATTTTCACGGCCAAAAGCATTTTCGTTATTTGTTTTTGGGGTGTTATGCCGTGTTGCGCTACCTCCTTCTTACACATCTACCGGATCTGCCGGATCTGCCCTGATGATGGACACTGCAACGATGTCCGAAACGTTGGCTAAAGAAGGAGGTAGCGCAACACGGCATAATACCCCAAAAACAAATAACGAAAAAAGGTTTGGCACTGTTTGGTGACCAGATCTAAAGAACCAGGTAGGTATTTTTTCAACGTTTTCTGTCCAATTCCCCTCCCTACTCCCCTTAGCCACACATCAATTCCATTGTCTCACCGGCTCCAGACGGTTGGAAGCAGTTGGAACTTTTACACGGATTTCACATGAATACCATATAGAAATAACCCTTTTTAAAGAAAAGTCGTCCAAATATTTAACAACTTACACATCAAAATCCATTTACACGGTGTCCGGAAACTCGTAGTACAAGCCATCATTTCTATTGCGTCTGAGCAACTTTTTTAGATTTTTCGGCAACTAAAGTGTTAAAACAAGCTTTTGGGGCCGGTTCTACGCCTCGACGTATTTTAAAGGACATTAAACAGCTGATTGTTAACTAAGTGTTTTTTAACTGACCTAAATAATTTCTACTTACTCGAAAACGAAAGCTCAAACCAAAAAAGGTAAGTTGAAATAGATTCAAAATGTGATTTAGATTCACCCATGTCCCTCTTTTACTGCGAGTTTCCGGACACCGTGTAGGTACATGCCGAGTGACTAGTTATCTGTCAAAAAAATATTCATCTTTCTTTTTAGAACCTTACTCTCCGGGTCAGCGTTGGTACAATTAAGCCGGCCTTAAGCCAGGTTTAAGGATGGTTTACTTGTAGGTAGGTATCATGCCATAGCAGTAGTTCTCCGCCCTCTTTAGTCGAATGTAGTTAGTCAAGTTTTTCACTGTTCCTTAATATTACCTTTTTTATAAGTAAGGTTGTAAACTTGTAAATGTTTATCGCATATTTTGACACCGCGAGATGAAAGTCGCGTGAAACCACTACATGGTTTTGAAGAGCAGTTATTCTGTTTGTTAAGCCGAATTTACCGCCTTCACAAAGAAAGGGAGCTTTTTACCCGCAACAATGGGTGGATTGAATAAATTGACAACGTCACATTGTCAAGCGTTTTGTTATCCAGTCACAGCTCATGCTCAGAGCTGATTTGTTTGATTCGAAAAAAGAACCAAAAAAACAAGTCACCAGGTGCGCCCAGTGAAAAATAGTAATAAAAAATAAGCCTATTAGATTGTTATAAATACTTATGTGACAAATAATTAACTAAATAATTGTGGATTAAACCACGATGTAGGCAATTTTATTATTATTTAGAATTCGTAATGGTGTATGTGCTATGTAAAAAAACATATCCCAAATGTAATAATATGAATGACCATGTAGATATCATGTAGACATCATTGAAGATAATATTTGCCACTCTCAAATAAAAATCTGAAACAGAAAAAGATTCTGTCGCATCTAGAACCTAAGGCTATTTTTTTTCTTTTGGGAACAACTCGAATAGGTCTCAAATAAATCGTTGTATCTCCCTTATTGTCATGGTAAAAATACGATCTAAAAAGTGTTAGAAAGAGAAAATATCACGCTTTATATTGAAATCTAAAAGTTAAACACAGAAGAATTAAAATGTACGCAAACATGAAACCAAAGTTTCTGAATGCAATTTGAGAAAAATTTATAAAAGTTTTGTTTTTTATGAATTATTTTTACATGGATCGACAAAGACGTGAGGTGACAATATCAATAAAGAGTGTGTTTTTAGTTTTTTCGTTATCAATAATTTTAGTTAGAAAAAATGTAAGGTGAACCACTTTTACAACGTTTTTTATGTTTGCATTAAAAAATTGTAATATTTAAAAAATTATATTATTTTTTTCAAATAATAAAATTTGAAAACTTCTTTCATCACTTTTCCAAAAACAGTGTTTAGTTTTCGGATAAGTTCAGAAATATTACATTTATTTGGATTTTATTGCAAAGCTGACCTTCTGACAAAATATGCTCAAGGGGCTCGGAAATAAACCTCGAATCTTGCCTTGCCGGGGCTCTGCTCTTTAACTCTAATATTATTACAATTTGCGGTTTAACTCATTAAATTATTTCAAAAATATATATTTAAATGGTAACAAGGATAAATATGCATTTTGTATTAGTATTTGAGAATGATGCATTTACATTGAGGGCTGATAATACATAGTTTCATTAGTTTGTAAAAAGTAGGAAAAAAAATAAATTATTTACATTTTACAGACGTACGAGTATGTGAGCTCAGAGATCGAAGGTTTTTGCACCTTTTTATTAATGTGTTATGTAAATGGTCTAATTGACAATTAATAATGCGTAACACAGTGTTCTGGGCTGTGTATAATAACAACAACAAACACACGAGCCGAAACACGAATTATGGGAAAGGCGCAAATTTATACTCAGCATTATAGTCTGTCAAATAAGAGTAGAGAATATAAAAAATGGAAGAACAAAATTTGTATGCTGGCTACACCAATTTACCTGTCGAATGTTCTTTTAAAGTGCAATGACACTGAAAATACAGAACACTGAATTCACATTTAAAAAAAAAAAAAAATCAAAAAAACAAATTATAACCGTAAAAGCAGTGTTGTTAAGGTACCTACTTAATGACATAATTTTGATTAAATTGTGTTTTACAAAGTGATTGGCTTTCATTTAATTTAATATTAATTTGAATTTAACAGTAGGTAGAAAGGAAGAATCATTAATGGTCAGTTAAGTTACACTACTTTTAAATCTGAATGAGTTAAATATATTCAGATCTAAAATTATACACATGATCTTCAGCCCGGGCAATGCTAGGTAGGTTAAGCTAATATTAAATAAATGTGAGCAATTTCTAAAGTGTGCTTTATATTTTATTATTATTAGTTATTCTTCATTACGTTAACACAAAAATGCAAACGTAAATCTAATAATTGAGATCTAATTTTGAGATCACTGGGTATCCGTATCGCAATGAAAAATATTTTTTTTCACTTTTATGCCTTTTTAATATCTATCTATCTATATAAATAAAAATGAATCGCTGGAATGTATGCACGCGCATAACTTCCGAACGACTGCACCAAATTGGATATTTTTTTTTTTAGGTTTCGTTATTGTCAGGACAAGGTTTGTATAAAACTACTGGTGAGCTCCTGGCATCATGAAATTTGTATAAAAAAATTGCAATAGGTGGCACGCGAGCTGTTTGAAAACTGAATGTACCGGTACTGAATATATGTAATGCGGGAAGGGGAAGGGGAACTCGGGTAGGGGGTTCGCGGGAGGCTGGGAAGGGAACCATGGAGGGGAGAGGGGAACTCGGGAGGGGGGTTCGCGGGACGGGGGAAGGGGGTGAGCGGGGAGTGGGGAGAGGGATGTTGGAAGAGGAGGAGTGGGAGAGAGGAAGGGGACGAATGGGAAAGGACACGCAGGGAGAAACAATTTCTTTATTAAATGTCATAGCAACGCATGTCGCATACATAGTTTTAGATTACCACCATTATAATATTTTTAGTATTGCCATTTAAAGAACAGTGGCGTCCTCCTATGTTTTCTACTCTTATTCGACAAATTGTATTTATTTATTTATTTATATCTATATATTACAGTTTACACCTTATTGTTATCATTTTTACATATGTAATATATTTTGAAAACATTTTAACGTATTATTATTACATTTCATTATGTTGGGTATAAGGTACGAGTAGGTTTGAGAAGGTGAAACTGTTGGTTGCTAATATTGTATGTTTCGTGAACACCTCACTAGGAGAACCTGTGCTGAGAACCTGTATATCTGTTCATATTCCAATAACCAACTTCATTTGGATCTACATCTTGATCGACTTTGTATTTCAGGAGGTATTTAATACATACGATTTCAATTAAACAGACACTTTCCCAAGCTGATACACGAATCAAGATGCTGATGACAAAATACTAAATACATCATCAGGCATAAGCGAAGAGTTCGCCGAACCGTTTAAACGCGTTCACCTCTTCACGTGTCGGTCCTGATTTAGGGTGACAACAACTATAGCATTATCCGTCAGCACACAGCACACAGCACAAGGGTGGCTACAACCCCATTGTTTAAACACTCCGTTCCGTACTGGGATTTTCAATTTATTATTTATACCCCTTATGTAGTCCACCTACCCTTGACAGACTGGTGAAAAAATGCTTGGGGCGCAAATCTCGCCCGGGCTCAATGGGATCGAGTGCTTTTAATCGGCGTTGATGAATCGCAGTTGATAACTAATTTGAGGTCGCGTTCTGATGAAAACAAGATAAGAACAGCGATTTAACAAATCTGATTTGGAGGCTGGCTAAATTGGGTAAGTTGAAATCTATGACCGGTTCAGCATAAATTGGAATGAATTATGCAAACGATTCATAGATTTTATTTCATGTAATTTTAACAAACTCTCTACAAAATTGATGTTTTTTATAATTCGTACACTTACTTCTAAAAACTGTTTAAATATAATGAAAAAATGGTAAGAAATTTTTTGATTTGCATGTGAGTAATTGATTCGTGAAATAATGTGACTGTGACCGTGACACGTACCAATTTCATTTTAAAATATAAATGGACAGTTAATAATCTGCGTTTTCTTATTTTAGAATCATTGAATTACATGTGGGTATATTACTTCTGTACCTACTCTAAAGATTTAAGGGTTTTCATTTATTAAATTATGATGGTGTAGAGTAGGTACCTTCATAACAGTCTTGATATTTTAAAACAAATGTGTAACATCTACTAATTTTTATCGATATTTCTATGAGGTCACAATTTTTCAAATATTTAATTGATAGCAACAATCTAAAAAATGCAATAAAAAGTTGGCATGAAGGTATGATTTTTTTTATTTATTTACATGGTCCAAAAAATATACTTTTTTATGCCAGTAGCACACAAGAGTCCCAACTGCTCCCAACAGTCTGAAGTCAGTGAGAGACAACGAAATTGGGGGTTCCACGACAACTCAACAAAGTAGCATTTCAACACTCCTTTGGAAAGTTATTAAAAGTGATGAAAAAAACCCATAAACTCACCTGACGTAACCCATTTAACTTAGTATTTTCTATGATTTTTCGAAGGTGTGATGAAGTGCCACTCTGTTGAGTTGTCCGGTCACTCCAATTGGGATATGTTGTGAGGATGAAGGTAGTGGGGAAGGGAAGAAGATGGGGATGATGATGGTGGGGAAGTACCTAGCTCCTCAGATCTGATCACCAAATGCGGCTAAAGCCATTTCAAGCAACACAACGTTTCGACTCTGAATGATGGTATTTCAGCAGAGCGATACTGAGAGTATCCACCACCCTGAAACTGCCGCAAATATAAATAGATACTCTATGATATTTTAAATCAATAAATTGTGAAATAATACAATTTAATCTGGAAAAAATTACTTGCGCACGCCGGGATTCGCACCCGTGACTTCCAGATTCGAGGCCAAGAATCGAACCACTCGACCACAGAGACAACTCAGGGTTGTCGTTTTTGAGACATTTACATCAAAGTCGTTGCCTGCGCGTATCGAATATCGAGTAGTTTCCGAGTAGCATATGGATATATAATATTTGTGCGTCAATTTTTCAATTTAAATACACCCAGACCCCCCCCCACAATCCCACACGTGACAATGTGGCGTTATTATTGTATCTGTCAATCATGTTTTAAAGAGAGGGAGATTGTGCGGTAAAGGATGAGCGATATTGTTAAATTGAATTTGATTTTAAAGCGGGGATAAAACATTAAAACCCAACAGCTTTTCAAATGCTTTCATATTCTTTATAAACATAACTCTAAATTTGAACGATATTGGTAATCATTGTAATCAATAATTTTAATTAATTCAGATTTAAACCGGAGTGATTTTTGTTATGTAAATTTGACTGTTTCTTAAGCAGTGATTTTTTAATATTTTCGTGAATAGTTTTGAAGTCAAATATTTGCATGAAAATAGACAATCAATTCAATCAATTTCGTGTATTCTATTGATTGCCAGAGGATCTAACCCTTTAAATGCCACACATCACCGCTACTTGTTACTGTATTCTTCCGTACACATATGACGTGTTATTACGCCATTCGTACCCGCGTCGGGGCTTTTTGAAAATGTTGCTTCTTTTGTCCGATTGACTGACGGGCCACAAGTGAATCTATCATTGTCAACTATTATTATTTGATGGGACCAAATCAGTGGCGCGCCGAGGGAAATAGAGAAAAAATTAAAAATTATTAAAAAAAATCGATTGCTTAATTTTTCAATATATCTCTTAATTGGTGACCGGACAACTCAATAATATGCAAATTCATCACGTCTTTGAAAAGTCATTCGAAGTGATGAAAAAAAACTGGTCAATTTTTTAAATTTTTTAAGTGACACTTAAAGCGCCGTTAGTGATTTGAAATTCGGATGAAACAGAAATGCGTCACAACTCAGTTCTACCACGAATACTCGGTTGTAATATAATGCGGTAAATTCCCACATCGGCGCGTGCCTTCCATAGCGCAGTGGGCAAGACGCTTGACAAGTCTCAGCGGCCAGAGAGACAAACATCAAGCGAACAGAGATTCAAATCCAATGAAATCCAAAAAAAAATTGTTTTTGTGAAACCTTTATTTATCCTATCTTCAAACCCCTTTAAAATAAACAGGTAAACAGGCAAAAGAAAAGAAAGCGACATCTAGCGACTTTCTAGTTTCACTTCTACCGCTTGTTAATTACACACTCTGATTTATTTTTAATCACTTTTAATGACTTTTAAAAGTGGTATTGAAATGCCACTTTTTAGAGTTGACATGGAACCCTTTTAATTATATCTTCAAAATGTTTGAACGGATGCGGTATCAATAGCTTTATATTCATCTAGGTTGTAAACACGGTCTAATCCGCTCCATATTTAATAACTTTATAAAATAACCAATCTAATTTTTGTATCAATCTAAATCATTGAACATGTAGAAAATCGTGAAGTTCAAAGAAGGAAAGTATTTTGCAATTTCGTTTCAATTTATTCCTATTTTCTGGTGTCGCACACTAACGAATATGAAAAAATTTCTGCCAAAGGTTAAAAAAAAGGTTTTAACCACTTTTTGAACTGCCAACAGAATTGAATTTTCGTAAGAAAAAAGGACAGGAAGATAATGAGACAGTATAGAAGTTTTTTTCTAACCAAAGAAGAGTGATAATTAATTTTGAAAGTTCCAGGGAAGAGGTAGATTCTTTCTAATACGGATCAAAAATCATTTTTTTAATGAGTTTATTTATTGTTCTGTTATACGTGGTAGAATTATATTGTATTAAATTGAAATTAAAACAATTTTTTTAACTTATTTCCACATATTTATTTAACCAGTACCGGTCTCATCCTATTATGGACATCTTCAGGCTGGCAATTGACATTCTTTTGTTAGAGAATTTTTATAAAATTTGGTAGGCAGGTACACAATATTAGAGTAGGTACATATGTTTTGGTTATAACATTAAATAATATTTAATAATATTTACATTGGGAAAAAATATCAAATGAAATAATAATATTCTGCTATAGTGACCATTATTATATTATTATTTCATTTGATATTTTTTCCCAATGTAAATATTATTAAATATTATGTAATGTTATAACCAAAACACATATGTTCCTACTCTAATATTGTGTATCTGCCTATCATATTTTATAAAAATTCTCTAACAAAAGAATGTCAATTGCCAGCCTGAAGATGTCCATAATAGGATGAAACCGGTACTGGTTAAATAAATATGTGGAAATAAGTTAAAAAAATTGTTTTAATTTCAATTTAAGAGCGTTTAACCAGCCAGCGGACGAAAATCCACATTTCGTCGAAAGTTGTTCTTCCGATCGTGCAGGACGGTTACAATGAGAAAGATTAATTATTCTCCGTACCAGCTTTTTTAAATTATAACTCAATATCGAGTCGCAACAATAACATTTGGCTGTCATCAGTTCTTTTGTTTTGCTCTTTCAAAAAATATTCTTAAACCAATCTTTTTATTGTGTTTTGGCTGTAAAAAGTTTAGTGTGTTGGAATCTTCTCCCCCCTGATCTTCCAGGAGTCACTTCTTGCTGCTCATTTTCAGATATTTATATAATTTTTTTACTTCTGTCACTTTTTATATTAGCTGTAATTTTTTGAACAATGGAGGAGGATTTCCCTCCTGTACCCCTTACAAAGCCCCCAGATCCCCCTCCTGACCCTCCAGATGGAGATATTTCAGATAAAATAGACTTTTCAGAACATTCAAACATTTCAGACAATGAATCTGTCATCCTAACCTCAATTAAAAAAAGAAAATTTAGTCCCCTTTCCCCAAAAAAACATGATTCGCCTTTGTCTTCTCAGTCCCCTCCAGCTCTTCCTCAACCTCCTCCAACAATCTTTTACTCTACTCATTCCCGTGGCCCCTACATTGTATATGCGCAAAAAACTGAACAAGGTAAAACCATCCATCCTCTTGAATTTGGTAAATTTCTTTCAAATAACAAGAACCTTTCGATTAAACCTGGAGGTGTTAAAGCCGAGGGTCGCTTCCGAATCTCTGTTGAATTCCTGTCAGGTTCAGCCGCCAACAACTTTATCAAAAATATATTTATTTCATCAAATTCTAAATTCAAGGCGTACATCCCAACTTTCAATGTCACTCGAATGGGCCTGGTCAGGGGTATCTCGACCGATCTGTCCATTCCAGAAATCCTGTCCTCACTTTCAACCCCCCAACATATCGGCAATCCCATAAAAGCCAGGAGGCTAAATTATAAGGACACCTCTGAGGGCATCGTTTCCTGGAAGCCCTCCCAATCTGTCGTCATCACATTCGAAGGACAATCTCTTCCCTCCCATATTTATTTATTTTTCAACTCCTTACCAGTTGAAATGTACACTTATCCCACCACTCAATGTTACAACTGCTGCCGTTTTGGTCATACCAAAGCTGCATGCAGATCCCCTCCCAGATGTTTCAAATGTGGAGAAAACCACTCGGCTGACCAATGTTCTTCTCTCTCTTCACCTAAATGTTTTAACTGCTTAGGCGCTCATTCCGCCATTAACTCTTCTTGCCCCGAACAATCTCGCCAAAAAAATATAAAAATTTCTATGGCCTCTGAGAATTTGTCTTTTCTGCAGGCTTCTAAATTATTCCCGCCTGTCAAAAAATCATTTTCCGAGGTTTTATCCAGTAACTCTTCATCCAACCCTCTCGCCTCCTCCTCAACATCTTCCCGTTCAACAAAATTCACATACAAAAACCCTATCTCTAAACAGACTCGTGGATACGATCAGCAACAACACAACTCACTTCTCTTAAATCCCAATGGTTCTCCTCTTTCACACGCCACAAATGGGTGCGCAAACAATTATAATTCATCCTCAACAAACTATCAAAAGCTTTCTGAACAACTCTCCCAAGATAATTCTTCATTTATTCAAACTCTTATTATGCTTCTAATTGACCTAATTTCTTCTCAAACTAATCTACCGTCCAACGCTGCTTCTATTATTTCCACATTAAAATCATTTATTCAAAATGGCTCTTCAAGATGTCAGAATTCTTCAGTGGAATAGCCGCAGTGCTATTTCTAACAAATCAAACCTTCTTAACCTATTAAATTCAAACCTTGTTTCTGTGGCTGCTGTCTCGGAGACATGGTTTACTCCATCCACCCACTTTAATGTGGGAGGGTACTCCTGTCTCCGCGATGATCGCCCGGAAGGTACGGGCGGTGGTGCTGCCCTAAATAATATCAAACCCCCCAATGCTGACTTTCAAATGGTTGCAGCTAAAATAAAGGACACTTCCTTTGTTTCTATCTATCTTCCCCCAACATCGCACTTCAATAAACAAGCGTGGTTGCAAATTGTCCGTCAACTAAGCCCTCCTTTCTTTTTATTGGGTGATTTTAATGCCCATTCCCCCGTCTGGGGTTCTGCTTTCTGTGATCGAGACGGTCGAAGTGTGATGGATTTCCTAGATGAATCCAACCTTTTTCTTTTGAATGACGGATCTCCTACTAGAATCTCTCGCCCCAACACAAACCCCAGTGCAGTGGATCTCTCCATATGCTCTATTAATCTGGCACCTCTCTCCTCGTGGGTGGTGTCCCCCGACCCTTGCTCCAGTGATCATTTCCCGATCACCATCACTTATCAAACTTCTTTCCATTCAGACAAGTCCCATATTTCGACAAAGATTAAAACAAAACACACCAAATGGGACGAATTTAACTCACATATGGATAAGTTTATACAAAATTTATCCTATACCGATACATTATCTGTCAAAGATGACTACGATAACTTCAAATCAATGCTCGTAACTGCAATCAATAAATCAAATCCTCCCCCTAAAACCAAATCTCTCAAAAAACTCCCTCCAACTCCATGGTGGGATGAGGAATGTTCCAAAGTAGTGAGAATTCGGAAAGCTAAATCTCTTTCCTATCGTCACAATATGACTATGGAGAACTATCTCATATACAAAAATGCCGAAGCCAATGCCAAAAGGGTATTGAGGTCAAAAAAAAAAATCCGGGTGGTACAACTTCTGCAGTTCAGTATCTCCGAACACTCCAATTTCGGAAGTTTGGTCTATGATTCGAAGATTTCGATCCTCCTTCAGTCCAACATCTCCTCGAGCTTCTCATTCTAAATGGATAGACGAGTTCTTGGACAAAATTGCCCCCCCTTCTGTACCTAACTTAGATGAAATAACTCCAATCCACAACACTCCTATGTCTGATCATTGGCTTGACTCTCCATTCACTTTAATTGAATTAAAAAATTGTTTATCAACAGTCAAGGACTCATCTCCAGGCAGAGATGGTATACCTTATAGCATTATCAAAAATAGTAATGATAATGTTCTAAATCACTTTTTATGCATCTTAAATAAAATCTTCCAGACTGGTATAATACCTGATGACTGGAGT
The DNA here is from genome assembly GCA_929108145.2 of Limnephilus rhombicus. Lineage (NCBI taxonomy): Eukaryota > Metazoa > Arthropoda > Insecta > Trichoptera > Limnephilidae > Limnephilus > Limnephilus rhombicus. Next base: position 15,650,670 of record OV815272.1, on the reverse strand, counting down.
TCTCAAATAATCATCCCAATTCTAAAATTAAACAAATCACCCAATTCTGGATCCAACTATAGGCCAATTGCTCTTTCATCCACCCTTAGTAAAATTTATGAAAAATTAATTAAAAACCGCTTAGAATTTTTTGTCGAGAGTAATCATCTTCTCTCTCCATCCCAATTTGGATTTAGGAAAAAGAAATCTACACAAGATAACCTTGCCATCATCAGCACTGATATTAATTTATCCATTTCTAACAAAGAAGTATGTCTTGCAGTCTTTATAGACATAGAAGGCGCCTTTGACAATGTTTCCATCCCAATTCTTAAAAAAAAACTTTTAGGCCTTGGCTTACCCCTCATGTTTGTCCAATCTATTATTAATCTTTTTCTCGATAGGAAAATTTTCATTGAGCTACCAGATGTTACTCCTCAGAGTAGGTCAATTTGGAAGGGTTTACCCCAAGGCGATGTATTATCCCCCTTACTGTATAATATATACACACACGATATGCATGTCACCATTCCCCCTCAAGTAAAAGTTGTTGAGTTCGCAGATGACATAGCTTTCTTCTTATCATCCAAAATCATTCCATCCGCCGTCAAATATCTTAATGAAGCCATGGATGCCCTTTGCACATGGCTTACTTTAAATGGTCTTGAACTTTCAGTACAAAAGAGTCAGTGTGTTACCTTCTCAAATCGTCATAATAACCCCCCTGTTCAAATTTTATTTAAAAACTCTCCAATCCCCAATGCTTCCGAAGTAAAATTTTTGGGAGTAACATTTGATAGGAAACTTAAATGGTCTTCCCACATTAATAATATAGTTACTAAATGTGAAAAAAATTTAAATATTATCAGATCATTGACTGGCGTTTGGTGGGGTGCTCATCCTATCTGCATTAAGTTGCTCTACAATGCACTTATTCGAAGTCATCTCGACTATGCCTGCCCACTTTTTAGTACTGCATCCAAAAATGCACTCAGTAAATTAGACAAAATTCAATCTAAGTCATTGCGAATAATAACTGGCGCGATGCAATCGTCGCCCATCAATTCCCTTCAAGTAGAATGTTCTGATCCTCCTCTTTATTTAAGGCGTCAATTATTTGCTGACAAATTTGTTCTTAAATGTTTAAATTCTAAAAGTCATCAGATTATTCCCAGAGTCTCGTTGTTCAACGACTCAACACATTCATCTACAGTCAGAGCTCGAACTAAACCTCTCCCTGCCATCTGTAAAAATTTTCGCTCTCTCTCAGAGCTTCAAATTATCAAAAATGATCTTCTTCCTTTGTACAAATTAAAATATAGTCACGTCACCTATCCCCAACGATATTAGAAGGGATCGGCATCCTTAAAAGTCATTCCAATCTCCCAGCCCGTACTGTCAATAATATGTTCAATGACATTATTTCTTCTAAATGGCCCAACTCTTCTCTTTTATTTACTGATGGCTCCAAATCTCCAGACTCTCCTAACTGTGGTATTGGTATTAACGTTTACCACAATAATTCTAATGAAAGAATATTTTATTCAATTTCAAACCAATTTTCAATATTTTCTGCCGAGTGCATTGCGATTATTGAATCTCTCAAATATATAATAAAAAATAATTTTGAACATTCTCTTGTCCTCTCTGACTCTCTCAGTTCCCTCCAAAAACTTAAAACAAGTCCTCTTCTTCATCCTGATGATCACTTTGTATGTCTTATTCGAGTATTGATAACCTCCATTCAAAGCTCTGGAAAAACTGTCACTCTGATTTGGATTCCTGGACATGTTGGCATAGTGGGTAACGATATTGCTGATTCCTTGGCAAAACAAGGAGCGTCTAACCCTACCGTTACCCTCGTAAATCATATTCCCCTGTCTGATATTTTTTCCATCATCAAAGATAGATCCCACAATGTTTGGACAGAGTATTGGAACATTGCTAGTCAATCCAAGGGTGCCCGCTACGCCTCAATACAAAGGACTATCCCATCAAAACCGTGGTTTCAAAAATTCCCCCATTTTTCCAAAAAAGAAATTTCCTTACTTATTCGTATGAGAATCGGACATTGTTCCGTTCCTTCTCACCTTTATAAAATTCATGTGCTTGACTCCCCAGATTGTACGTTCTGTGGTCTAGATGTGGGAACTTTAGATCACATATTTTTTGATTGTCCCTCTCTAAATAAATATCCTCTCTTCTATCAAGCGTTATCAAAAATTGCCTCTCCTCCATTCAACATCTCATCTCTTCTAAGTCTGAACTCTACTCCAATCTTCCATAAAATTCTGAAATTTGCACATTTAAATAAAATTAATATATAAATTCTCCTTTCCTTTTTCTGTAATTATAAATGATGGCCTAGAACACCCTTGAAGGGTGAAAGCCAGAAATAATGGAAAAAAAAAACTCAATATCGAATTTATTTCAATCCAAATTAGCTTTAATTTATACCTTCATCCAAAAATGCTGAAAGGCGTGATGATAAAACTATTAAAATAGTGTACTTTTTGTAGTTATTTTTTGATTATAAGTATTTATCATTTTTCAATAATGTCTAAATTTAATAAGAATGTTAAAAAAATCTGAAATATATTAGTTTGTAAGTGCGCAAATAAATACACAAATGGACCAATTTTCGTCAAGAAACACATGTACGTACATATTTTTTAATGATTTTATTGAAACTAAAATTAAAATTCTAATACATAACTTTGCTAGATAATGTATTGATTTATTTTACTGCATGATTACATTATTTGAAATGGGTGTGGTATAATACAAAAACTTTTTTGAAAATTTAACAAATCTGCCAATGACCTATGGAATAACCTTATTATACTAAAAATTTAAAAAAATTCTAAAAATTTATTACATACGAATGCTAGATAAAAGAACAATCTTTCGAAATCCATTTATAATTTTTTGTGGAAAAGAGTCAATACGTCTAAAAACTTTTTTGAAAATGACGTATTTCAGGCTTTTTCTGGTAATGCTCTCTTAATACATATTTTTAATGTAAATTTATCATCAGAAAAAAGAGGAGCACGCCACTGAAAATTATATATTTTATATCGGAATGTGATCAAGAGAAGCCCGTGATTTGGAATCGCTTTGGTAGTAGTGTCATTTTTGTATTATCGGTAAAAGCTTTTCGATTGCCGACAAAGCATTATCGAAATGAAAACGTGTTTGTTCCGACATTAATGAAATTGCTTCGCTTTCATTCAAACGAATGGTGGAAATGTGTTTCCTACACAATCGGAGCTTTGTTCGTCCTAAAGAGAGGGACATACGTTTTTACAATAAATTGAAGTGTTGTTGTTCCTAATAGGAGACATAATAAGGAATGGATTTCTTGTGTTTTGATAATTTAAGTGATGTCAGAACTTAAAATGTTTGAAATCAAAATGCGCCGATGAAAATAATTAACTGAGCGTTTCGAAGTTCTTTTTTAACTCCACCGTTTCGCATTTTTTCTGTCTGTAAATTTGCCGATTTAATGGTTGAGAAAAGACTATTTTTTCAAATGAGAAAAAAAGGTTTTCGTATTAGAATTTTTTTCAATATCATCATATCTACATGTCTGAAGAAAGTTTGAAAAAAAGAAATGTTTTTGAGTTATTGACGTTTCTTTGGACAAATTATATAATTCCTTATTTAATGTTTTTCTTTAAATGTTACGTAAAATATGTAGTTTATAATATTAAGTAGGTAATTATTTGAGTATCTACTAACAAATCTTATTATTTCGGAGGAAATCTTTGTTTTCATTTATTACAATACGGTCAATACGTAAACATGTGTGAGAAAATTGGAAAAACATACTTTTTTGGACCCGTGGTCTTCTAGTTGCAGAATTACTAGGGTAAGAAATTATAAATGTTACAATAATATGATTGATTTGAATTTATTAATTTTCTTTTCTTATTGATCAATCGTACAACATAAAGAAAGTTTTTTTTTATAATTAGCGAAATATTCTTTTAATGCTCCTTAGCTCGTGATTGCATTTAATTGACAAATTAAAAATAATTGGTTACACTATCAATTGAACTGCAGACAGAGAAACTTTATAAATAGCATGCCGGCAGAACCGGTGTGTATAATGTTTCGTGTTTTAGCAGCTTTACAGACAAACGGAAATATCCGTTTTATAGATTTTTTGAATAAAACTGTACTTTTTTTTACATTAACTCCACACAGGAGGCACGGAGGAAAATAATTTCCCTAGAGGCCTATGTGATCTTTGAGGATGCTGTGTGGAGGATTTTTTAAGGGAAAGGAAGGAGAAGAAGATATGGGAAGGAAAAAGGTATGAGGGGTGGTTAGGAATCTGGGGGTCAGTGTGGCCAGGAGTGACGGACGTATGAATCTATTCCTCACACTGCGTTGCAAGGCGAAGGGTTGGGAGAATCCGGCTGGAGACGTCAAAAGGCCTCCCTCAATCAGTGTCCTCCGAATCAGCCCGCCACGCAGTGGTTGGGCAAACGTATCCGCCACCAAGACCTAGACAAACCCCATCTCCCTCTCTCACCTTTCCCTTACCCCCCGCCATCGCCTCCAGCCTCATACAACAAATTTCAATTTTGGAATGACATATACCCATTGGCTTCTGATATTCGGAACTCTTCTGCAGAATCACATAAAATATTCAAATATTATTACTATAATAAATACAGCCTCCACCTTTACCCACCTTACAACCGGGTGGTGATATAATTTTACCCCGTGTTTACACTGTACAGACGGGGTCGCTATTTAAAAAAATTGCTTTTTAAGTACATCTATGTACTGAATTTCACTTTTGTTTTCGTGATTGAATGAATACAGAACCTTGAAAGTGGAAATTGACCACCTTCCCGGCAGACAGACTCGCTGTCGATGACAATGCATTCTGTTAACTTTTGGTGGCAATCATGCACACACGCGGATACCTACGCATTTTTCTGAAATTTGAAGAAATATGAAGCACTTAAAATAATATACTTCGGCGGTCGATCGTAAAATCAGGCATATCATGATGCGCCTAGCTACTTCGTGAAGTGCCTGGCAGCAGATCGTGAAGTGCCTCAGGAGCATCATGATTGGCCTGATTTTACGATTTGTCTGCGACATATATATCTCGACCTTAACAAATCCGGTTTTGGCCCAGTTTGTAGCGCTGTTGATCCCGATCACTGGGTAGGAAGGTTCAAACCTTTGTCAAATAAAAAAATAAAAGTTTTAAAAGACATTTGAAAACAAATTTACTACAGACAAAAAATCTTTTTTAATCTGATAAAATTTTTAATTTTTTAATATTTATTTATGAAAACCAAATTTTCAATTTGTTCTTCAGTAATTTCCTTTTGATGAGAACAGATTTTGTAGAAGCACAAGGTATGAAAGAATTCCATTCCAGTGTTAAACTATTGTTAGCTTATTTGTTTATTGTCTTCAACAACACAGGAAATACGCAGCATTCTCTCGAGTGAGGTAACACTTGTATAAATGTCAATAAAAGTTGCAATAGTGCTACGAATTTCCCCATAACGCATGCTTTGGTGATAGATATTAATGATGGTATGAAATGAAACACAGAACCGAAAAACTACAAAATATAAAATTTATTATGCGTTTATTTTATGAACGTGAGGCCTGTCAAATGTAGGAGCTATCATAAGTAGAAGAAACGTTTTTTATAACGCTAGACGACAAAAAGAATAAGAAGGTGGTTTTAAAGGGAGATATATAAATAAGAATGTTAGAGGGAGCGCATTAATATTAAAAAAAAATAATTAAACGAAAATTGTGAAAATATATAGTAAAACACGTTTAAAAGAGAGCAAAAATCTCTTAGAAACACTGCGATTTATTTCATACCCACAACCCACAACATGCTAAATAACAGATTAAAATGTGTTTTTATTAATTTTCGGTGCTTTGCGATTTTTTCTGTCGAGGGAATTTCATATAATTACCGTTTCGACTCAGCAAACAAATAGATATTATGTTCAAAAATAATATATAATTTTATAAGAACTTAACTTAGTGTTCAAGAAAAAGAACTTTTAAGAAGTTTAAGAACTTAAAGAAAAGTTATTAATCATCACGCCGTTTCTCCGCAGGAGTAGACAAAGAGGATAGACTGCCAAATTTGCACAGAACTCTTGAGGAGATTCTTCACAAAAGCGGCGCAATATAAATTTTCTAATTATTACAAGCAATAATTGTCAGCCTGAAACACTCATTTCCATTGAAAAATCTTCCGAGAAAAGATACTTGCCGCCAACGGGACTTGAACCCGTGTCCTTCCGATTGCCGGTCGAATGCTCTGACCACTGAGCTATGGCGGCTTATCAAATACCCGCCAAATAATTCAATATATACTAGTGTTTCATTCAACAATTACTGCTTGTTATATTTTTTCCACCTGAAAATAATAATTAATATTTAACAAGTTTAAGTATTTCCCCAATAAATGCAGACATAATTTGTCTCGACGCCACCTAGCGAGGGATTTAACACTAACAATGTCTTCCTCGCAAAAATAAAGTTGGTTGTTTTCAGGTGGAAAAAATATAACAAGCAGTAATTGTTGAATGAAACACTAGTATATATTGAATTATTTGGCGGGTATTTGATAAGCCGCCATAGCTCAGTGGTCAGAGCATTCGACCGGCAATCGGAAGGACACGGGTTCAAGTCCCGTTGGCGGCAAGTATCTTTTCTCGGAAGATTTTTCAATGGAAATGAGTGTTTCAGGCTGACAATTATTGCTTGTAATAATTGTTACCCTTTGTGCTATGCATAAAAATCTTGTCTAAACGTTAGTTTATAAATTAAAAAATAATCATAAATTTTCTAAATATTATTCTTATTGTCTCGGTACACACTCTTTAAGTTTCGATTATTCCGATTAGGTATAGATGCTAGGTGTAACAATAAGTTTGAAAGTATTGGTTTTCATTAGTTAACGAACTCGAAAGCATCTAAATTATTCGATTAAAAAATAATCGCTTTTTATCGAAATGATTCTCTCGATTATGCCCATCTCTTTGCAACATGAGTGGCCCACTTATTTTCACGCATTGATAATTTTCTGCCCGAGTTGTCGAGACGAGCCCACAATTGGACATTGAGCGAACAATAAAGCTGACGTGATACGTTTGAATTTTCAATTTTGGAATAAAGAACGCAAACAATTCGAACAACAAGGGATGGGGATGCATAAGTACGCAACAAAACGATTTGCGTAAGTCCAAATCATCATTTTCATGTTGATTTTTGTATTTATTGTTGTGAAAGGAAACTATTGTAAAGGTGTGTGATTTTTCAAAACACGTCAAGTAAGGATAGTTTCGCCTCGTTGAATTTGAGAATTTACAGAAAAAAATTTGAAAATGAAAGTAGATCATGTTCAACGTATTTGGATATTTTTTATTGTTTTTAAAGTAGGTACATACGTGGTTGTTTGCAAAACCAAAACATAACATATGTATTTTTATTTATATATTTGCAAAAACAGCATAAAACCAATACATTGCCAAAGCGGTAAGAAAAAATGCATAATATATACATTAACAGTTAAATTAATACATTTAGTTAATATATAAGTGCAATTTCATGCTTAAAATCGGTGTAAGAAATGTGGAAAATATCCACATTTCCTGCGAGGCAGTTAATTAACCTAGTGAGTCTTCCCAGGGGCATCACCATTGGTAAGTTAGTTCTGCATCTGGGAAGAATCAAAAGCCCGTGTTGGCGACCTCGCATGAAATTATCCGGGACATAGAATCATATTTCAGCCAGAATATCAGGTACCGATATAAAACCATTTAGAAGCTTATAATCCATCAGCAGTAATGCGACATCAGTAATGGAACTAAGGCTGCACATACCCGGCATTTCCGAGATAAATGCTGTTGGAAACAGCCATGGGTAAAAACCCAACTCTCTCATATCGAGGTATAGTCAAAATTTCTTTTGCATTTTCTCGACACAGACGATGTCCTCTGACCCTCATATCTAGAGAATGCTACGCAAGCTAAAGTAAAGCAGCCTTATAACTGTAAGGTTGGTCAAGTCCTTTGAGTTGCGTATGACAAAACCCAACATCTCTGCGGCTAATATAATACTTGTGTTGTGTACCTACACTAGCTACACTCGAAATTTATATTTCAATACTTTGATATATTTACCATTCTGTATTATAGAACCAAATATTTTATTAATCGAACGCCGCCGCCGTACAAAGTTCCTACTACTCGGAGCCAGTGACCCTGTGTCACACTTAATCATGGAAGGCTGGATCGGGAGAAACCGGTTGACGGAGACATTTGACCTCTCCAGCAGGACTCTCTCGACCCATCGTCGTGTACCGCAGTGGGACGATGGATTCATACGTCCGTCACAGATTCCTACCACCCCCTTCTATCGTTTTACTTCCCAGAACTTCCTCTAATTCCTTTCCTTAAAAAGACCCTTCACACAGCGTCCCCAAAGATGACATAGGCCCAGAGGAAATTTATTTTTATCAGGGCCTCAGGTGTGAAGCTAATGTAAAAAAAAATCTATAATTTTGTATGAAGAAAGGACAAAGGGGAAAGGAGAAAAGTGGAAAAGGCAGGATGAAAAATATTTCTATTTTCAGATCTCGTTACTAAATATGGCAAATGCCATTTTAAGACTACAATTTGGGAGGCGGGAATAGGTACCGCCGCCCCGGGAACCTTTATTGGATAACCAACACCTCTGCCATAGGTGGTTCACTACATTTGGTGATTTAGTAGGGGTGCCCGGGTTCATGGGGTGAGGTTTATCTAGGTCTTGGAGGCGGATGACCAGGACACACTGAGCCCCAGATTCCTACCCACCCCTTAAACCCTTTTCCTTCCCAGAACTCTCCTCTCCTTCCTTTCCTTAAAAAAAACCTCCACACAGCATCCCCAAATATGGCATATGCCCAGAGGGAAATTATTTTGCTCAGGGCCTCCTGTGTGGAGCTCATGTAAAAAAATAAAATAAAATAAAATAAAAAAAAGGCTGGAGGGCATCCATGGAGCGACACCAAAAATTTTTAATAAATAAAGCGGCGTCAAGAAAATGGCGCAGCCTTTCATGAGAGTAATTCCCGGCTCACCACAGCAATTTTCAGTTCGCAACACATGATGTAATGAGATGGGTTGGGTAGATATATATATACTTCTTCTGAAATAAGAGATGAGAAGAGGCGCAATGATGTTTACTCCATATTTTCAATAATATTTTTATTTTTTTTATTTTTTTATTTTTTTTATTTTTTTTTTACAATAATAATGTTACATTATCAGTTTTATGGTACATTATCAGTTTTTATGGTTACCCAATCAGTAGAGAAATATTCTCGGGTCTAATTGGGGAGCTAGTCTATGTACTTATATTTAGAACTGCTTATAGATAATTTGTTACAAAAATGAAAATAAAATACTGTAAGATATTACAAAAAATTGTAAAATTAGAAAAATACATATTATTATAGAAATATAATATCAGCAAAATATTGGAAACAGATTGTATCTGAAAATCATCGATACAAATAAGATAATCTGTTGTTTATCTGTATAAATACAATACGAGCTTTTTTTAAATTTAAGATAGTTTTTCTCACTTTTTATTGCATTGGGTAATTCGTTATATAGCTTTGGGCCTACGTATTCATAATGGTGTTGTGCAGCTGTCGTGTTGCATCTAGGTACATATAAGTTCCCAGATGTTCTAGGTCTTATACTTCGTGTTGAGGACACTTCAGATTCTTTAAAAACTGTTAAAATAGCGCTTTTTTGAAATAGTTTTGAAACCGGTAGGACCTTAAATTTTTCAAAAAGTTCGTTGGTTGGGAAAATTCTTGGTTTTTTAATAATAACTTTGATGGTCATTTTTTGTGTCGTTACTATCGGATAAAGATTATTCTTCATTAAGAATGTCTTCTGGCCAAGCAGGCCAAGCCAAGAGTCAGAATAGTAGAAGAGGATGAATGAGACGATGTATGAACGTGAACGAGGCAAGGAGTGTGTGCCAAGAACGTGTTGTTTGGCGGTTCGTCCTCTCTGCCTACCCCTAAGGAGAACGACGTGATGGTTAGTTAGTTTAGAAAAAAAGTTATTGATTCTCTAGTAAAAACTGGTGGTAAAAATATATCTACTGATATGTAATTTGCCACGTATCGAAACTGTGCCTTCTGATGCCATTGCCAAAAGGATCTCATAGTTCTACGACTGATGACTTTGAGGAACATAATGTACACAGGTAATCAAACATTTTCGTTGCACTTTTTCACTCCCAAACTTGTATCATTCTACACCTAACAATAAAATTGCCCGTATCAAATAGCGATCTCGGGGCCCGATGGTTGGGATCAATTATCGAGTTTGGAAACCACGGCGGACCAACACAGCCCATTCAAATGGGAATTAGTGACGTCGGGAGATTTGCAGATCTTTCGCCGGCGATAAAAATTCGTGAATAGGGCCACGAAACGCGGACTTAAGCCCCCCTTTGTGGGGCGTCCGATGTGTATCGCTGAAAATACAACAAACAATGCCAAAGCTTAATGTTATAAATAAATAATGCCAGTTTAAATATTGAAAACACTCAACCGCCTGAAATGAAGCACTAAAAAACTTCACAGAACATTTAAGATTTAGAAAGCTCAGAAAAACCACCCTTAAGCCAAGTAACAATAAAGCCTATATATGAATGTTTTAAATTTGGTAATTAGGACGTTTCGTATTTTGTTGAAAAGGGAAGTATACTGTACAGTAGGTTTTTGTACCTACTGAGTAAATCTGATTTTGACTATGGCACAATCTTTTGTGATACTGTATTACGATTTTCATGTTTTATGGTATGCGCTATGTTGGAATTGTGTAGAAGAATAATTGCTTGTAAATTGTCGTAATTACTATAGCATTGGGTAACATGATTTTTTTTAATGTTTTGATTTGGCCCTAAGTGTTGATTTGTTAACGATAAGAATTACATTCAGATTGATTTTGAATTCCAGTGTTTCGTCTTTGTAGTAATTGATGCAGTTGAATTAGTTACCTACTTGCAATCGACATTCAATTTTCCCGACCATATTAAGAATTATTAATATTTATTTTAATTTTTTCTTGTAAACAATACATTCGTTCTGTTCTTCAGGATGTTTGAAAATCATTTTTCAAATTTTTACTCATCGCCTATTATCTCATTGACTGCAAGAAAAGTTCAGTAAAAATCATTACCCACTGATATTAACCTAATCATTCCCACACAACACATGCAAATAATATACGTTTAAATGGTTAACACACAGGAGGCCTTGAGAAAATTAATTCCTCTCCAGGCTTGCATCATTAGTTCTGGGAAGGAAAAAGGTACAAGGGGGGGGGGGTAGGAATTGGGGGTCAGTGTGTCCGGGAGTGATAAACGTGTGAATCTCTCCCATTGCAGTGCAACACGTTAGTCCGAGAGAGTCCTGCTGGAGAGGTCAAAAGGTCTCCCTCAACCAGTCTCTTCTAAACCGGCCTGCCACGCAGAAGCATGCGCGACCAGGACAAACTTCACCCCACGAACTCGAACACTCCTGCTAAGTCACTAAACGTAGCAAACAACTTACGGCAGTAATGTTGGTATGGCGGTAACCCTACCCGCCTCCCAAATAATTCCAACTAACTACTTTTACTAGTTCATAAAAAAATTCATATTTATCTAGTTTCTGCTTAGATGATATAGGTATTGACTGTTAAGTCATAAGTCATATAGTCATAATGTAACAGTGCATAAACCCTAAAAGATTTAATTTATATATATATATATATAAAAAATAATGTTTGTTTTCTTGCTTGGTTGTTGGTTTGTTCATTCCTTATGCATTGCTAAATCATCATCCAAACACTTTGGGGATTTGATATGCGCATGCCCGCAATGGTTTCTATTAGAGATGAAACGGATATCCGGTAGGTAACTATCCGGTATCCGGATATTCAAAAACTACGACAATTTGCTATAATAAAATGCAATACATTAATCTTTGTAAGGGAAATATCAATAAAATGGCTTATAATTATGACGGCTTTTATTTAAAGTCAAAAAAGTTACAAAAAAGCCATAAGGCCTTTCAAAAAACTAAAATTTTCTTCTGAGATATTCACTCTAATGATAAATACATAAATAGTAAATATCTAAACTAAAAACTTTTTGTAAAGACATACAAAAACCTCGCAGAGTAGCGAAAACTTAAATTAACATGATTAACTAATCACAATGACCATTATAGTGAACTAAAAATCGTAAACAACACAGAGATTATTGAAATGATTAAATACTGACATTGAAGCACCATAATATACCTCTATTTCTTCTTCTTATCAAAGAGAATATTTTGAATTAATACTCAAAATTTACAAGTGGTAAATTATGGTGAAAAAAGACTAAATTTTCAGCGTTCGCAGGAAACACGCGATTTCGCTTGTTTTCGTAAACCAGGCCAGCTTCGGAAAACAGCCTCTCACTATAAACAAAAAATGATTGTGTGCGGCGCTAAACTCGTCACGACATGCAACAAGACAATGGGCCGGATATTCGGCCATACGGCCTCCCAGCTCGCCGGATATCCGGTATCCGGTATTCGGCTATCCGTTTCATCTCAACTATCCGTTTCATCTCTAGTTTCTATAGATATATAATAGTGAGCTCTGGCGTCATGAAATTATACGTTGCTAAACCATTCATCAGATTGCAATGAAACACACAGAACGCGTGCAGGAGGAAAGGGGACGTGGGAGGGGAAGGGGCGGTGGAAGAGAAATGGGGACGAATGGGAAAGGACACGCAGGGAGATTTTAAAAAATTTAAGTGGCATTGCAACGCATGCCAGGAATTCGCTAGTTTCGAATAAAATAATAGGTTTATATAATAATAAATTTCATAATAATAAATTCTAATTTAAAGCTTTATCTACATTTTCTGAACCAATTCGCAATATAAATGGCAATATGTTTCTATTACCAGAACAACATCTAGCCATTATACAATCGTGTGTTGCAAAGCGTCCACTTAATAAAGGTGTACCTAGCCAGCCCCGCGTGTATAAACATATTGTAAACAAAAATTACGAAATATTCACCAGACAATCAATGGGGGTACAGATTAAATTAGTTAATGGTTGAATTAGTGCCAGATGGCTGTGTGTACAATCATTGTTACCCCCACGCCAACTCACCCTAGTTTACTCACTGTACGATCGACATACATACATACTTACACACAACATTCAAATAATTCAATTTAAAATCCATTCTAGGTATTGCGGCACGTAAAGGTAAAAAATTATAAATTAAACTTCGAGCGTGAATTATTTTTTTGGTAAGTATTCAGATTAATAAAAAGTGATGATGACAACAAGTACGTATGTAAATATTTTATGAATTCTCTCATATTCGTCTTTTATTGGAGTCCTTCAATAAATAGTTTAGACTATAGGACATGATAAATCATATTATTCATTTCAAATTGAACGAGTATTTTTATGAGTAAAAAATCGGTTGTAGATATAGGTACCTAAAATTAGCTGTTGGAATAATTGAAACGTTTTAGTAATCAATAGGTAAGTTAGTTAATTTGTTTTTGTAATAGCTTAGGTAAGGTACGATCGCGATGTTGTAGGAACAATTATTATGATATTGCACGAAAATCGCGGTGCGAAAATAAAAATGCATATATTTTGATTATCAAAATTTTGATACACTTCTCTCGCCACCTTCCGATAAACCAGATTCTTTGCCGCCTTATTCTCACAAAAACCTTTATCTACAATACTATATACCTACCACCGATTTTTTTAAAAGTAGGTAGGTTGGTACTTATAAATAAAATAATTTTCCACAATGTTTTTTAGGACAATCTACTATAAAAATGTTTTTACCTAAACGTCATATAAGTAGAATTATAATTATTTTTGATAGGTGTCAATTTTAAATTTCGATCTTAAGACACAGATTGGGTGTGTTTGTGTATTACTTTATACAGTGTCGTTTTATTATTTGGAATAAAAAATGTAAATGAAATTTTGGTGTCCGTGACAGATTTGATGCTTTTTTCAACTAAAAACAAACAAAAAAACTGTAGGTATTAGACAAATGCTTAGGGGTGGGGTGAAGGTTTGGACCGTTACTCAGCTGAGTGAACTGCGATGACATTAGGAATTTAAAAAAAGTTTGATTTTGGAGAATTTTTTTTTTTAAAGTCGTTGAAAAAGTTAACGTGGAACAAAATTTCATTTACATTTTTCACGTCAAATAATATCAAGAATCACAGGTTGTAAGTCAAATACAACCCTTAATATACTGTACAGGTAGGTACTTAAAAAACATTATTGTTTTCAATCTTCTAATATCAGCTGGCCCGATTCTCGATTCCTGATTCCCTGACGATATCCCAATTTTCTGCTGCGACGAGCGACTCGCAGCCATTTAGTTTTTCACGTGTGTTTATTGTTATTTTCCCGTTCGGTTGATATCTTTTGTCGTTCCCTTTGTGGCCGCCTTATATCGACATTTTACGTTCCATTTTTGCTTTTGACAGGGCGTAATTGATTTTTTCCATTCCTTGGAAATCCATTTTGTTCCCGATCCGATAATGGCGATAAACACGAAAATATTTGTTGTGGAAGGGCCTTTAAGTGCTTGTCAAAAGTGAGACTTCAAATCTGTTCGGAGAACAAACGATTTTAATCGTGTATAAAAATAGTAATGATGGATTGTGTTTTTGCCGATTGAAATTGCTAAAGTAACGTTTAAACGTAATCGTAAAAAACAGAGGTAAGTTTGTTAAAGCCAACGGGAAAAAAATTATAAACAAACAACAACAATTGACATGAAAACAAAACAGCCTTACTAAAAAACCCAGTGAAAATTTTATTCAATTGACAAACGGCCGCGGATGTAAAAACATTACTAATTAAAAAATTGTTCATAGAAAGAAATACACATTGTTTACACGGCCTGAGAGGGTAGTTTATCCCTGTTTTAGTAATGATGTCTGAACGAAATTTGGAATTTTTCCAAAGTATTTTGAATGTTCTACATTTTTCTTATTTTTGATAGTGTCGTAAAAACAAATACCATTTATGAAAACTAGATAAAAATACCTTTTAGATTTTTGTATTTGAAATACACTTTAGTTTTAAAAAACTGCCATATTTTAAGATTCAAACGCGGAAAAAATTGAAAAAAATTTCTTACCAAAATATTTTTTATGAAAGTGTAGAGAAATTTATAAAAAAACTAAATTTAAAAAATACAGTCCTTTTATATAATGAATTTGGAAAAAAACTGTCACTTCACTTTTTATATCGTTCATACAATTAAACATTATAAAAAAATATAACAATTGTTCCGAGAGAGTAATAGAAAAATTCTGACACGTTGAATTCACTTCCGAACAATATAAATGTTGATAACTGGAATTTGGTATTTATTAACACACGCACAAGCCTTTTATTTTATTAAATATTATTACTTTTATATAAGCTTTATTAAACTTAAGTGGATAAAAAATTATTTATTCGAAATAACCTATATGTTTATTTTAACCAAATTAAAGTAACAACAGAGACATTATAAAAGCACAGAAATTGAGTCGCAAATAATAGAAATTATATTCATTTATGATAATAATATAACAGTGAATCTATCATAAACAGAAATCATGTTTAAAAACGTTAAATAACTGCGCATGATATTTTACACGTCACGAAAGTAAAAAAGCCGCGAATTTATAGAAAAAAAAAAATGGCCGCACATGCGCAGATCAAGCAAAAACAATGCAACTAACCTAATAATGTGATCATCTTATTAGTAACCATGTAAAAACGCAGTGCACCGCGCAAGTAACAAATATGCAGGTTAACCATCGTTAAGGCGTTTTGTTATTAGTAAGGCTGTAATTAATAATAATATTTGGCTGATTTATAAAGCGCCGTTTTCATGAAAAATCATCTCAAGGGCGCTGAAAAATTGTTTAATATTAAACGTTTCCATATATGTTGTGTCATGAAAATATTAAATATTTATAACAAATCTCAAAGACGTACTTATTAGGATAAGGATACTAATTTCGTATTGTTTACGAGTGTTTGAACAACCATATATCGGGCACGAGAAGGTAGGTAGGCAGATTTCGGGTGGAACGCCACACTTCCCGCCCAAGTCTCATTGGGGCCGACACTTGGGCGGAACGTCACAGTGCCGTGTTTAAAACCTTAAATAATAGAGCGATGTGGATTGATATTTTAAAATTCGTAATTCCCGTATCGGGACATGATGAACTCAGTTTCTTTAAAATTTTCTTGTCAAGGAAAATGTTTTGCGCAAAAATCGAATTTTGAGCGTGGAGTGTTTTCAACCCACATTCCGGTGATGGCTGGATTAAGTATTCTTGGATTCTAAATCGTAACGATTTTTAGTTGATGGCCAAGATCGGTTAACTGATAATATAAAATCGGCCGTGACCCTTATTTCGGAAATCGAGAACGCACCGAGTCCACCTTGCCGACCTCATGTGGAGACCTGGTTTCTTCATGGCTGGCGCCTGCCGAATTTCTCCTGTGCGGCATCCATCCGGACCGGTCTGAACGAGAGACGACATCATCCTGCCGAGATGCGGCCCTATCCAGACGATTGAGTGGCGCTCCCAAGCGCTATGCCCACTCAACCGGTCAGTGGTTGAGTGGGCTAGCGCTTGGGTCCCACCCGAGCGTCGCGTGTTCGATTCCTCGGCTGGCTAAGTCCTCCATCACAACACGAGCAATATTTTCGGCTTTATGTGGTGGTAGTAGGAGATTTTCAAACATCGTTGGGTTATTCGTAACCCGGGAATGTTTGTCTTTCTTTTAAAAAAAAAAATAAAAAAAATACCCTGGATCTTACGACGGAGCTGCTGATCTGGTCACGGCGCGCGATAGAAGTAGCTAGTCAGGTTTAGATATATTTATAACGGTATGAATCGGTGGGGTGAGTCATATTACTTTTTATAAAATGTTATATTATTTTATGATTTGAAAACCATGACTTTTATTGTATCAACCCAGAATCTCCAGATGAAGTCGTAAATGAATCATGCCCACTGCCCAAGAGGGATTTCGTAGTTTCATGCTCAGAAGGTAGATTTTTCCATGATTCCGGCATAACCCACCTACAGATGGATGATCTTCCACAAAGTTGGAATCATGTAAAAATCTTCTCCTTCCTAATTTCATCTTAATTTATAAAAATTAACACCTGGTGTCATAATCTGATCATCATTCCAACACCAGCATTATAAAGCCCATCAGGTATTGTACGGATGGTTAATCAATCATCAAATTCTACTAAAAACTACCTTGGTTTATCCATGACATTGCAATTCGCAATGTATTGACTGAAAGTAAGTATGTAAATGTATTATTTTGCATTAGAATTGGTCAAATATGAACAATTAAAAATAAATTGAAATTTGAACCAATATGACCACTTGCCATAAAATATGATTTGGTTCAATATTATCAATACGTCAAATCTGATAAAAATTGAGAAGCATTGGCAAAAATGGTCAAATATGGTCGAGTGTGACCAATGTGGTCAAATATGGTGGAAAATTGTCAAGAATGGCCAATAATTTATTTTTATATCAATGATTTCCAACGATTAAAATTATTGCCCATTATTTTATACGATTCATTTTGCCGTTAACCACTCATCGGGACTTGCAAATTTTCTTAAGTTTAACCAATATCACATATTATATAGGTTTAGTATGGGCAGTAGGACGCAAGTGAATAACGATATAACGGTCAGTGGTTGAGTGGGCATAGCGCTTGGGTCCCACCCGAGCGTCGCGTGTTCGATTCCTCGGCTGGCTAAGTCCTCCATCACAACACAAGCAACATCTTCAGCTTTCTGTGGTGGTAGTAGGAGATTTTCAAATATTGTTGGGTTATTCGTAACCCGGGAATGTTTGTCTTTCTTTAAAAAAAATAAATAAACGAAAACTAATTCGTTTTAAAATTAGATAATCAGTAACAATACTACCTATACCATTTCAGTTATATGTCGATGTCTTAATGCGTTGTCTACTAAGTTACCTAATTAACTCACTGGTATCATAAATGTCATTCTGATACATATTTATATTCCAATAAAAGTACTTTAATATGCATATTACAGAAGTCGACTTTTATATTACAAGTGTTCTCAATGATGGAAATAAATTAGCTATTAACAAACTCTGCTGAATAACAAAATAATTCTAGCCGACAACTGCTATTATTTATAAATTATTCATAGTCTGTTCAATTTAAACCTGAACATTCTCGTAGTTCGATTCCAAGTTTTTTTGTGAAGGAACCTGCTTCATACTTATATTATGGCAAAAAATCACTATTTAAGCTTTTGTTCAACACAATACAAGCGAGACAATAAAATGGCAAAAAATACAACAGAATAAATTGATTTGAATAATAACAGATGATTGCATAAAATGCGAATAAGTATTTCTCATAGATTTCAATACCATAGTAGGCTTTTATTACCGACTTCAATATCGATACTTATAAATCGGTTAATTAAGTTGTGAATAAAGTCTGATATAAAACGTCAGGCGTGTAAATTTGGACCCATAAATATGTTGTGTCGAAGAATCCGATAGCACTTTCAATGGATTTATTTTTAATAATATGAGGCTTATGTGTAATATTTATTGCAGCCATATAAAGCCATTGAAAAGATGGAACATCTAAGGTTAAGTATTGAACAGAAAGATGGCTGTAAAGTTTATGGCAAGGTTTATTGAAGGCAATTAACGTTAGAAAGGATTTTGAAACAAATTTCTATGAACATTCCGAGTCTCAACAATTTTGAATACACAAGAGATGAATGTACGTTCGGTAAATAGGTACTCAGCTTTATTTATTTCTTTTTATTGGTTTATTATTATTTGATATTAAAATATTTTATACTTAGCCGCAAACATTGATGAGTTAATTGAAAAAATCAATGAATAATTAAGGATGGTGTAAAAGAATGAGACGCAACGATAAAAATATCATAAGACACCAATCAAAATATTGGTCCGTACAATATTTTATGCAGAACTGCAGAAGCTAATTTTAAAGAAAACAAGCAAAATAAAATAAAGCGAATAAAGATAAACGATACAAAATAGAGATTTTTTGCAATAATTTGATGGTTTGATTGAATTGAGGGTATGTTATATGAATAAACCAAAGGAAAACCGATAATAAAAGTTCTAGGAAGTGAAAATTCCGTGGTTTCGTATTTTCCAAAGTTCCTTGGAAGTTACATAGATATGAATTTTAACTCGTTTTCAATCTACTATAATAAGCCATGTTCCTCAAGTTTCTGGTAATTGTTTGGTTTCGATTACCTCCTTACTATAGTTTTATGTGCACTCTGTTATTATTATTTCTAAACGTAAACTGCGTCTTATTCTTTATTATAATTTAGTTTTAATGAATTATTTTTGTTAATATTGTTCTTTAGGAATTGCTTTGTATATACTGTATATTCTTTGTTTCACATAATTTAATCAATTTTGTATTTTGTAAGGACTCGTAAGGAACACTATAGGATTAATTTTAAGTTTATTATAATTAAGCGCACTTGAAGTGAAATATCACAAAACTGCGCTATATAAATACTACGTTATTATTATTATTATTATATGGGGAAAACAATAAAAGTTAAATAAAACCCTTGAAAGCCTAGGCTGTAGGTCTTATAGTACGGGAAAACAATAATAGTAAAAGAAAATCCCTGAAAACCCAGGCTCTAGGTTTTTAAGTGCCTAATTATAATTAAAGCTACCGACAGCCAAAGCCAACTTCAAAGTTTTGCTGACAATGGCATGGTGTTGGGGCTTTTTCTGTCAAACTGTTCTGGTGATTTCAAAAAGGCACGACTTTGACTAGGCGTCTACAATTTACCACAACAATCAGCCTAGAAGGTTTTTAGACGCGCCATTAAATTCGTTAGCGTGCAACGTGGAGCATAATAATAATAATATTTGTATGATTTATATAGCGCCGTTTTTGTGAAAAATCACCTCAAGGGCGCTGTACAAACTAATAATATATTTGTAAGATCTAGAAAACTACAAGCTAGACATACAATTAAAAACAACTTTTAGCTAAAAATTGCATCCACCGGTTCATTGATCACCGATACGAAAATACATGTACAATGTTTTGACCAATGAACGCGATGCTGCCTAAAAATGAATGAATACTGGACCATACTTGCCTAGGAGGTTGCTTGAAATTAACACTGTTTATTATCTATTGTTTATTATAATTGTGAATACATGTTAAAAAAAGAAAAATATTAAAAATATTTTTATTATTATTTCACATAAATTTCACGATTGCGATTTTTTGTTGTTTAAGGCAATTCACCCTAAGAAGAGTTCTACGTCATTTGCAATATCTCGATCATCGTACCAGACTCACGCCGGTATACGGCTGTCGAATATAGACTATATTACAATGTAACAAAAAATGTAGACACAAAAATAAAAGCGATATATGTATAAGAAAACACATAAAAACCAAAACCAAAATTAAACTGAATGATAAAGTTGATCTTAATTTTCGTATATCTGTTTTTCTTATATTATCATCAATTATCATTATCTCAGTAATTTAAGTTAAGTTTGCTTTTTGCTAAAGACCCTTTACTTCGATTTAAACATATATATTTTTTTACATTAGGTTAGATTAGGACATAATTATTTTTTTACATAGAAATTTGCATTTTACATAGAAAAAAAAATCCCCTCAGCGCCTATATCATCTTTGGGACGCTGTGTGGGGGATCCATTTAGAAAAGGGATGAGAAGAAATTCTGGGAAAAAAATGTATGATGGGTGGTTAGAAAACTGGGTGTCAGTGTGTCCAGGAGTATCAGATATATGAATCCAACCCTCCCACTGCTGTGCAAGGGGATGATCTGAAAGAGTCCTGCTTGAGAGATTAAAAAGTCTCCCTCGACCAGTATCTCCCTAGGTGTCCACGCAGTTGGTGGGCAGACACATCCGCCACCAACACCCAATGAACCCGTTCACCCTCGTTAAGTCACCAACCATAGCGAACCAGCATAACATTCTCAAATTTTAGCACTTTTTTGTGAAATACACTTATGTATATATTTTTTTTTTGAAAAAAAAGACGAACATTCCCGGGTTACTAATAATCCGAAAATATTTGAAAATCTCCTTCTACCACCACAGTAATCCGAAAATGTTGCTTGAGTCGTGATGGAGGACTTAGCCAACCGAGGAATCGAACATGGAACGCCTGGGTGGGACCCAAACGCGATGCCCACTCAACCACTGAACGGTCAAATATTTACGTAATTATATTCATAAGACAGATCAAACAATGTTTCTATGGTCGAAAGTACTGTCAATATTTTGGCCAGTTGCAAGTTGCAAAGAAAATTTGAGGAGAAACCAATAAGATGGGTATGATTTATTCATGGGTTTGCTTAGCTTCAATATATATTTTAAGCTTCCTCTGGAATAAACTAAGGATTCGCCACTTAGAAAAACAATTATGTTATTCCAGATGACTTTTTTCTTATAACAATAACCTTACAGACATAAACCCTCCCAACATCTTGTTTAATTTTACAGTGTCATAAAATTAACGTAGGTAAGAAAAAGTAAAACTTTGTCCACTTTTTTTACATAATGGCGCAATGGTGGCATTGACTACATTAAAATATTACAGAAATGCAACCTGGTCATAAATAATGGTTATTTGTGGTGTAGTTTGTCCCTAAAATATTACGTTGTTGCGAGACATTGCTATTGTTTTTCAAAAATGTGTTTTATTCTTTAATGGAGAATTGTATAATGGACCATGTGCTTTACTTTACGTACTTACTATTTATTTGCTGGGAAGTGCTCTTTTGGTCAATTTTTCGATAAAATCAGAGATCTACCTATAAGTCGTATTAATAGGCATTAGTTGTTGGTGATCTACAAAATTTGACAGCGACAGGCTTCTTAGATAAGAGCGTGTTTTAATTTAGGTGAGTATTTAATAAAGGCAAATTTAGATGTATTAAACATGATACTTTGACAATGCGTCAGATATCGCTTTAATACGTTTCAGGTTTCTGAATAGGTATCTAGAAGCTGGAGGCTTCAGAGATGGTGATAAGAGAATGGTCGGTCCGGTAGCAATCACATGCACCGCGGGAGGCGAGGCGGTCCTTCTATCCGATACACCTGACCTCATACAGAAGAAAACACTTCGGAATAATATCCTACGGGGGCAAAAAATCTAAATGAACGCAGGATGACATTCAAGAATAAGACAAAACGGAGATTATAACACGTTCCGTGTGTTAAGTTGGCGAATCGCCGTGTGATAAGCATTGTCCGAAGGCGTTAATTAATTATTTTTGGTTTTTTTGTCTGGCGGCCGCGGCGGCAACTGACTGAATTGGGTTTGAAATATTGGCATTGTGTTTGTTCGGCCGAGTTTCAACATAAAACATTAATACAAGTGTCGGCGTTTTATACGCAAGATTCATATTGATTTTCAAATCAATGTGTTCGTTGATTGCGTAATATGTAAATAGCTATTGCAAATGGGTCGTTGTCAAAGATTTTGCGTAGTTTTTTTTTATATTCGATAACGCATTTCAATACCAAGACAAATAATTCAAGTGATGCATTTTCTCTCTTATAACCAAACGTATGCATGGATGTCACTGTCCATTGGCTTCCGAGAATCTACGAGAGATCAGGGAATCATAAACTCGGCAGCACAGAGCAGAGCAGATTCCATCAGCGCGCTCCGCCCCGCAGCCGCATTGTCTAGCGTCTTCACTACAAAGACCCGCTCTCGGGCGTGCGCTCCTGGTAGCCAGTTTGTTAATTACACGTAATTGAATTCTGAATTAGGAGCATGACAATCGCTATTTTCTACCCTCTGGTGATGCTGCGCTCCGGATCTCGATTATTTTTTGACTCGCAACAAAGGAGAGCGTAGATTAGATTCCGAAGAGCTGTCCCCCGCTGGGCAGCGGAAAAAAGCGTTTTGTGAAAGGGACGCCATAGTCGAGGTGATGGCTGTACAATTAGAATTTAGAATTTGGTAGCCAGCCATGTTTTGTTCTGTCATTGTGAGCCCCGCTACCGTTGACGTAGGGCGGGGGCGGGGGCCCGGGGGGCGGCCGCTCTGTGTGGCCGTCACGGGACGTTAGCCGCCTTCCACTGATACTCCTCACTCTTCATTCCGGAGATCACAATGACAATCTAAACACTTTTAATGAGAACACACTGGGAATTGTAACGTCCGCATACAGCCGCTGTGGAGAGCAATGGCGATTCAGGGCAGAGAAGATGTTTTCACCAGTTTGTCATGCTCTAAGGTGGGCGACGTGAAACGAAATGGTAGTTGTACAATGCAACTGTAACGTCAACATCACTTTATAAACTAAAAATAAGTTAGAAATTACAATGCCTATCAAATAAATATTTATTTTTCTAATCATAAAAATACGTTGAAATCACGCTTATCACTGTTTAGGTATGTTTGTTTTAACAATATCTATAACGGTGAGCTCTGGCGTTGTAAATTTAGCATAGTTTTTTTCTGCTTGGATTTTTTAGACCAAGCAGCTATGTTCAGCCAGAATCATGATCTATACAACTTTGAAATGTTTTAACAAATTCCTGTTTTCACAATGTTGTTCAATAAGAGGCGGAAATGGGTTCTCTTGGGAACCTTTTATTGTATTATTATTTACTGGATTTGTGATGACTTAGTAGTGGTGCCCGGGTTTATCGGGTGACGTTTGACTAGCTGCGTGGTGGGCCGGATCGGGATCGGCCGGTTTGGGGAGACCCTGGGACCACTCCAGGTCGTCTCCATCGTCTTGCACCGCAAGGAAAGGGATGGATTCATACGTCTCCCACTCCTGTACACATTGACCCCTAGATTCCTATCCACCCCTCATATATGTTTCCTTCCCAGAACTTCCTCTCCTTCCCTTTCATAAAATGTCCTCCACACAGCATCCCCAAAGATGACACAGGCCCAGAGGAAAATTGCTTTCCTCAGGGTCTCCTGCGTAAAAAAAAGGAGATATATAAAATAGAATTAAAATCTACTCTAGCGTAGCGCGGGTAGCAAAACTATCGAAATTAAATAAAAAGCTTTAGCTGTGAAAAAATGAGGTTATGTAATAGTACCTACGTTCACGCACAACATATTATTATTTTACAGATATTAACTACATAAAGTTTACAAATTTATAAAGAATATAAGTTTATAAACGTTATTATTAATTAATTTTCACCTCAAGTGCGCTAGGATCAAAACAATTAATATTTATTCCTAATAAACATTCGAGCGAAGGCCACACAGTATGCAAAACACGCCATGTATTTTGACGAAACAATACAAAACATGAAATTGTTTGCGATATTAATTAATACAAGAGTGGCTGACTGCATTTCTAAGGAAGCCCATTCTTATAACATAAACCACTTATTTTACCCGCCGCAGGCAAAAGATTTATTTATTAGAGCAGCCAATTCACACATTTGGATTTTTGCTAAGTAATGATAGTCATTAAGAGCGTACATAAAAAACGACCACAGCAGAGCGTTATGTCGAGGAATAGAAACATCCATTATACGTCCATCGCTTGTATGGGAAACACATTAATAATCATTGATCTAATTTACACCGTCAAATGAAATAATATACCTGACAATAGATGGCTATCTGTAGCCGCTGTCCAATATTAGCCGAATGGAGATCATGTTTTTCATTGGAAAGTGTTGGTTTAATCGTGTGTGTATTAATGAAATCATATCAAGTCCAAGTGAAATATGGGAGCTGAGAATTATCTTCACGATCAAATAATAACAACACTATTAGTATGTAAGTGCTTATTTGTTGAAGAGAAGTTGTAGAGAAGATGGCAGAAATGGATAAATACTGTATATGTGTATTGTGAAAATATTTAGTAGCGTTATCGATAAAAATATATAATGATTTAGATTATATGTTAAACTTTTGTGTTTGGCACCAGGATTCAAATAAAAGTGAAGAAAAACTGAAAGTATTTTATAAATTAATACATATCGATCGTCCAGTTGATTGGTCAGACATCTCGTTGGGTTTCGTCCTCCGCACTGCGAGAAACTTCAGAGACACCCGGGTTCTCACAGTACTATACAATGCTTTGGTTAGGAGTAGGCTTGAGAGTGGATCGGTGGTTTGGAGCCCACACCAAGTGAAGTATTCCCTCATGTTGGAGAGGGTTCAGAAGAAATTTATGAGATTTATTTACCTGGGGAAGTATGGCTACTATCCGTGGCTCTATCCTGCCCACTTTCTCTTGGGCACGCTTGGTATGAACCTTCTACGGGTCAGAAGGGATGTGCTCATTGTAAGACATTTCTTCAGACTGATTCGTGGTAGGTTCGAAAACTCGGCTATCATGGAGAGCATTAGTTTCTATGTTCCCGATGGTTATCTCCGTCATCGACAGCATAGACTGTTTTATCTCCCGGCTTGCAGAACTAACTTGCCAATGGTTATGCCAGTCGGGAGAGCAATCTTGCTGTTGAACAGAATTAATTCGGATATCGACATATTTAGCGTCAGTGAAGCTGCTTTTAAAAGGCAAGCTCAATTAATGCTTATATTTATTTTTGCCTACCATTTATATTTATGTTTAATGTAATGCTGTTACAAATATATTTTAAAAACGCATTAAAATTTTAAATTTCGTAATGTTTTTGAAAGAATAAATAAATTGAATTGAATTGAATTGAATCTCCAAATACGAAGTTTTGAGATAATAAGGAAAACAGTATTCGAATGCTCACCATAAAATCAAATATTATTTACACGAACCTTATCTGTATTTTACTTATTAAATACTAGCTGGTACCCGGCATGCGTTGCTATGCCATTTAATAAGGAAATGATTTCTCCCTGCGTGTCCTTTCGTATTCGTCCCGTTCCCCTTCCGCCTCCCCTTCCTCTCCCGCGTCCCTTTCCCCTCTCACGTTCCCACTCCGCCTCCTCCCCCTTCCTCCTCCCCACTTCCTACCATTCATCATCCAGCGAACCCCCTCCCGAGTTCCCTCCCCCCTCCCAGGTTACCTTCCCCCCTCCAGGTTCCCCTCCCCCGCACTCTCCCCTCCTCCCCCTCACCACTCTCCCGCATTCCATACATTCATCCCCGGTACATTCAGTTTTCAAACAGCTCGCGTGCCACCTATTACAATTTTTTTTTACAAATTTCATAATGCCAGAGCTCAGCAGTATTTTTATACCAACCTTGTCCTGACAATCCTGACAATAACAAACATTAAAAAAAAAATTATCCAATTTGTTGCGCACTTTCGAAAGTTATGCGCGTACATACATTTCGCCGATTTATTTTTATTTATATAGAAGAAGAAGATAGACGAAGAAGACAGATAGATAGATATATATATAGATTTATATAGATAGATGCTATAAAATAACACCGGCAGCATAATGGTCCGGTATATTAGTATGAAATTTTGAAATATCCTACTAGTGATCCAGAAAACACCAACATTTTGTTTAATTCCTTACAAGTTTTTCTGCATCATAATAGATTTGGTGGTGTTTATGAGTAATCTGAGTAGGTATTATACCAGATAGAAGGTACACATTTACATATAACTGCGTACTTAACTACAATTTCGATTTTTCGGAGATGTCTGACTAATCAACTGGACAATCGATATATCTACTTAGTTTATGCGTCTAGCGAGAGAATGGTGCATTATAAAAGAATGTCATTGGATTGATGAAAAGTCTCATGAAATGTTAAAGCCCTGCATAATAGTAGGTACTGATATGTAGGTAATACAATCCAACCTTTTCCCTATAGGTACCTACCTACCTACTAAATGAGCTGTAGAATCATACCCCGATAACAGCACATTTATTTGAAGTCACCCCACCTAAGTTAACGGCACTAATTATTTATTAGTGAATAATAATAAAACATCCCCATTCCAGTCGAAAGCTCAAAAGTTGGTACAAAACTGAGGTGCGTTGCGCCCTCCCCCCGGGGGCTGCATTAATTAATTACCGTCGCCTTTTTCCGGCGGAAACTAAAGCTGAAAAGCTCGTAAATTTTTCCACCCGCATCGACAAAGAGTTCGGAGAGCATTCTCAGTAGCTGGTTCCTTTCAGTCTCGCCTTTGCCCACTTTATTCCTGAAAGGGCCGACACTTTCTCACTATGGAGAGAAAAACTCTCCCGGCAAGTAGCTCCCGATTAAAGTTTTGATCTTTTCACACAGCCATCTATATCGCGCCAGGGGTGCTGGTAATGGCGAGTCTGAACTTACTAATGTTTCAGACGTGCGAATAAACCTACGTTTTCAGGCATTGCTAAGAAAATCAAAAATTTTTAAAACTTGAAATAATATAATTGATTTAGATTTTTTTTAAATTTCTATTGTAGAGTTACAAGCACATTATTTAATCTAAGTATTCTTTATTCATTAAATTGAAATGCGGTGAAAATCTTTAAATATTTCAGTAGGTAGGTACACACAATCTTCCAAGTTTTTGAAGCCTAAGGTATAGAGATGGATGACAAAATTTTTCAACAATAATAATAGTTATTCAACCGAGTTCTTGAAATATACCTATTTTTTTTACAAACAGTGTGTATAATTGCCCTAATGAAGGACACTGTAACGCCGTCAGAAACCTTGGCTAAAGAAGGAGGTAGCGCAACACGGCATAACACCCGAAAAATAAATAACGATAATACTTTTATGTCTGTGAAAATCTAAAATCATATCAAACGTATCAAACAGTATGTGACTCATGCGCGCAAGCAAAATTGTTGTTCTGTTCTAAAAAGTTTCGAACATGAAGTGTTGTACTCCGTGGTGTTTTCAATCGTGCACTGATTTCAGATTATTCTATCTAAATAAAAAAGTAACTTTGTAAGGGAGGTAATTTTTTTAAATCGTGCATTAAAGCATCGCATGTAATGTTGACACCTTTTTTAAACAAGAGCAAACGCATTTCAATAAACATTGTTTTTGTGGCCTTTCCGTTCTTGCATAATAAATTATACATCGCTCGGTATCTACGGTGCTATTTAATGAAGCTGTGATTAGTTCATCATGTAATCATAAAAGTGAGCCGCTGTATAATTTAGCCACTGGTGTAATTCGCACTTTTCTATCAACAAACCTCTGCATAGGCCATAGCCTGCCAACTACAAACTTCTACCTCTGGTACTGCCTGTGTGGAAGTTAAAAGGCTAGTAGGAGAGCTGTGAATAGCCGAAAGACCACTAGAGGTTAACTAGCGCCGCCACCTTTTATCAATGCCAATTAGTGGGCTCCTCTAAAACTGGGCTTTTT
Organism: Limnephilus rhombicus; assembly: GCA_929108145.2. NCBI lineage: Eukaryota > Metazoa > Arthropoda > Insecta > Trichoptera > Limnephilidae > Limnephilus > Limnephilus rhombicus. The sequence continues at coordinate 15,622,228 of OV815272.1, read as the reverse complement.
CCCTTTGGCCTCTAAAAGGCCCACGTTCGTAAAGGGCCCCTTTGGTCCGGAGCTCTCTATTCGCGTCGCTGATCCGTGGACGCAAATTTTATTACTCGAAATGAAAAATAATGCAAAAGCCTTTTCAATTAATTACGTGACGTCTCAAAAGCGGCAGTCAAAGCTCGGGCAGGATTTCCACAGACCGCAGCGAGGAAATGGTTTAATTTGGATATCTGTGTCCGCAACATGAAACGGATGACATATTTCAGTCAGAGCAAACTGAAAATTAAATGTGACGTAGTTAAAAAACGTTGCATAACGGCACACGAACGAATAAAACCTTTTGGAAGGATTGCTTGAACCGGTGCGGGTAATTAACCAAACATTCTGAAATAAATAAAATAGGTACCTTACTTTCAATGCATTTTGCGCCTACCGCTGAATTTACGTATTTCAGCGTAATATGTAACGCGTTAATTTGAAGCTATTTACAAGACATTTAATATTTCCTCGTGTATTATATAACCTCCCATTCAAACTCACCCTTTATGAAGCCGAAAATATTTCCTTGTAATATATTTTTATTTTAGGAAATCACGTAAAAAGAGTGCAAAAGCTTTTCATGTACCCTTTTTCAATTAACCGCAACAACAAATGATAATGTGTGGGCCATACAAGCTTCTTGTTAAGTTTTCATAACAACACGAAACTTTTCCGGTAAACTTCACATCACATTCGCACTTAATGGATAAATCCGACACTTCGAATGAAAATACCGAACGAGGTATGAAAATACGCTCGTTGCAAAAACATAATAGGCTTATTTAAAAAAAATCTTTATTTATTTGAATTTTTTTTTTTTTTACATGGGCTCCACACAGGAAGCCCTGAGGAAAATAATTTCCTTCAGGGCCTATATCATCTTTGGGGATGCTGTGTGGTGGGTTTATTTTTTAGGAAAGGAAGGAGAGGAGAGTTCTGGGAAGGAAAAGGCCTTATACTCATATCTTGCCGCATACATAGCTATCGTTCTGCACATATGAGATATATATTTGAGAGTGGATAGGTTGCTGATTATTGTCGTTCTTGTGCAGGTCTTCTGCAGAACCAGCAGTCCGGTGCCCCAGAAGAGATGCGGTACTGATGATGGTGCCTTCGGGAAAACGGTTCCATGATAGTTGTTCCCCGACAATTGCCCCCTCGCCATATTTATAAACATGCAGTCGGTTTAGGAAAAATACGGAATACCTACTTCACAAAATATAACTAAGTGTCCCCGTAGGGGTGTGCAGAGAGGATGCACCGGCGAATAACAAAAGTATAAAACATGTTTTTAATAGGCCACTTGCATAACATTTTTTTAATTTTTTTTCCGGTTCAGGCAAATATTCTAAGACATTGCGTATTTTTTTTTTAATCGTATTTTTGAAACCCTGGGGATTTTTTGAAAATTTCAATCCGAAAAACCAGACCTTTTTTTATAAACCGGAAAGACGGGACATAATTTTATAGGTGTGAAAAAACGATAATTACATAGAAGAAAATCATTTTAAAAAAAGAACGTTTTCCACCCGAATGGCACATGAGAATAACGAGGCATACCAAAAATATTACATCTCATAAATACTTTTTTTACTTAATCCATCTTATTGGTCATAAATCTTTATAATGTACAGCGTCGAAATTACAAAATTCAATGTAATATTCTTGTACTTGTAAATTATAATAATAATAATTTTATTTTGTTAAAATCAGCACCACAATCATTATACCTCTAAAACACGTACCGACATCATCTTCACGTTCTGAAGAGAACCCCGTACATCATTAAATGTACGGGGTTCTCTTCAGAACATCTGTCAAAAAGTCGAACCAAATGATAAGTTCGCAGAGAACAAACAATAAATCTAGTGAACGAATTCAAAAATTCACCTGAAATCAAAGTGATGCCATATAAAAATATAAATCAGTGTGGAATTTTACAAAATTAATAGGAATATTTTCGGAGACGGGACATTTTTTATTAAAAAAAAAAAAAAATTATTTATTAAAAAAAAAAAAAAAAACTGTTCATATCTAACAATTTTTGCTAACATTTTCGTAATCTTAGTAAAAAGATCTATCCACATGATTTTTTCCAAGTCGTTATGAAATCCATGCAAGTGGCCTATTAAATGCATCAAGGAAAAACGTACCTGTCTGTGTGTATATAGTTGTATAGGTATATACCAGCGTTTAAGTACAAAAAATTGACCATACCTGTATACTATTACATTACCTGTTTTGTACTACACTACATATCCATACCAACTTATTATTATAGGTATTTTTGAAGTAGATTTTAGGTTTAAAATTGGGAAATAATGCACCCGAAGGATTTAAACCCTCGATTCCTGAGCACACTTGAATTTAAGAACGTGTACAATTTTGTTGTCCGATATTTCCGTTTCCGTATGGAAATAATAAAAAATCTATCGAACCTCATCACTCGGTAGTTGTGTACCGCCTTGCGAGTTACGTGGTACGCACTCCGTCTCGTTCGTGATCTGCCCAGAGGTGGTAGTAGTGTGAACAGTAGCAACTAAACATAAAATGAAAAAAATATCTTCGAACTACAAAATGACATCTACGAGTACCTACATTCTTTACTTCAAATATGCTCAGATATCGCTCGTTAAAATCCTTATAACGACTCTAATATCTAGAAACGACAGTTAAATGATCTCTTTAGAATCTAATTTAGATGACCGTATCGATAAACATGTTAATTTATTTTATCAACTTTATTTTTGAGTTTTCTCCCTAATCTGAAACATTTTACAGCAAGCTGTTTATGAGAAGTATTATATTTATGGTTAATTATGGATGCATGGGTTTCTGAAACGTCGTGCCTTTTTGATATCCTGAAGCTTTTGAAATGGCGAAAGCCCCAACACCGTGTTATTGTCGGCGGAACTCAGAAGGTGGCACTGGCTGCTGGAGGCTTTAATTATAATTAGGCATTGTAAAAGCTGTTCGTTTCCTGTTTTTACTGTATAACTCAAGAGCTTTCTTTTGCTTTTATTGTTTGATTTAAAGGCAAAATATCTACATATTCAGTACCCAATGACTATTTTTTTCTAGAAAGCTACCGCAATTTTACTACTATGATATTTTTTTAATCTCAATAATCATAATCTCACCGGTACAAACCAGTGACCTAGGGAATTTTGGGAGATGCCGATAATGTGGTGGAAGTCTAGGAAAAAGAATGGAAAGAGAAAGGATGGAATGTGGGTACCTGAATATGGCTAAAGCCAATTCATTTCAAGGTATGTTCAGAAGCTTAACGGTGATCTTTTACTGCTGATAGACTAATTTGAAGTGGAGTTTATTTTTGAGACTGTCAAATTACCATGCAAAAATGCAGTAGTTACTCTTACGGTGCACGCCGGGGGTATTAAAATGGCTGAAAATAATTTTACAATAGAACCCGCTCATCTTTTCCAAAAAGTCTGCATTGACTAATTAAGAGTTATTAGCGATAACCTAAAATAATGACACAAATCTGGTCGTATCGACGTGCGCGCATGCGCGATTGGTAGGAAAACTTGAATGTTTAAATACGATCTAGATACATACAACTTTCCAAAGAACTAGAACTACATAACCTTTTGCAAGGTAAATGTATCTGAACACTGGGCTATGTTGTTGTTGAGAAAAGCTAAAACAGGAAACTTATTTTCAAAATTAACTTTTTTTTATTTATTTATTTTTTTATTATTTATTGAAACATTTATTATAAATACAATTTTACAACTAAATATTTTTTTTACAGTTTTTTTTTTTTTTACTACCCTTCCATTAAAAGTATTTGCTTGTGTATGGAAGGGGAGTGTACATAAATGCTATTAGTTATTAGTTAGGTATAAGTTAGTACTTAAATAATTAATTGTACATAAATATATGTGAGCTGCAGTATTTATTTGATAATGGTGTGTTTTTTTTACTTATTAGCAAATAGTAGGTATATTCGCTTAAAATAATCTACTATTATTATTATTCATTTCAATTTTACTGCCTATTTAAGATGCACTTATAATGAAAGATGCACTGTTATATTATTATGTATTAGGAAAGAGTAATAGAAGTTCTTTATGTTCACAGTCCTCCTCACTAGGGATTCCTGTTTCAAGGACGACTATTACAGCCATCGTTGCTTATAGTAGATTGATATGTTGGTTTAATATTAATGACACATTTAGTAAAAACTTAGAATATACTTAATAAAAAATAAATAAAACAACGTTCTTTTACAGAATAAACTTTATTTATAAAAATCTGACTAACAGCTAGAAACTAATATCGATCTACAAGACATAAAAACACTTGTACCTACAAATTTTTAAATATTTTTAGTTATTATGCAATATTATTACTATGTTATTTTTGTTATATGAATGTCTTTAACGTTATGTAATAAATAAATAAAATGATTATGCTGTATTCATTGCACACAAGTATGTAGATATCTATAATATTTATGGATTGTAAAGTAATACTTTCTCGAACGCTATTTTACGTGATGAAATTTTAAATCGAAAATAAAAACTCATTTTTTAAACTTCTTCAAACTTCGCAAAAGCCATAAGTCATTTAAGTAATTTTTTAAATTTTGATTTATTTCCCGTAGGTACCTGAAAATTTTACATCTTGCAAAATATACCTTAAATTCATCAAAAATGTGATAATTTCTTCACATTCCAGAACGTGGCGTGTCAATGCGTCCGTTTTGGCTTTTGTTCGAATCCAGCCCCACGTTGTTCCCTGGCACGAGATGGGTGGAATTATTGCAAAGAATACGAGATATTTACCTCGAGCAGCAGCCGACAATGGTAGGAGAATGGGTGGACAAAGGAGAAAACACCGGGTGTAGGAGAAGATAAAGTCATGCAGGGACAGAGGACCACCCTAATTAGATATCAATATTTTAACTGCGAGAGTGACACGACAGGGGTAGGCAGATGCCATCCTACAATGGAGGAAGGGGTCGAAAACTGGATGATTTTGGATTTAGCATCGTAAAGAGGAATTTGTAATCACCTAAAAAAGTTTCAGTTAGGTATGTATGTTTTTAAGTCCAGGGGGTATTTCACGATATTTTCTCTTGATAGCTTATCCATACGAAACGCATTGATAAACACAAAAATACTCGCAACAGGTAGAAAATTTGGCTAAAACTTATCTCATATATATTTACTATTAAGAGGATTGAGTACCGAATAGTTAACTCGGACTATACAAATAAAAAAATCGTTAATTGAAAATATACGTTATACTAAATGAAAAAAGTTTCGCTAAACTTCATATTTTTCTCGATTTTTACCTACACGAACCGGCCTTATTGGAGATTTTCTTTGAAACATATGTGGGAAAAATAATATGTTGTCTAGTCTTATTTTTTGACTTACATAATTTATGCATGTTCCAAAGATGCATACCTCACGATTGAAATGAGGAAGCGATTTGAAAATATGAAAATAAATATAAAAAATATATACTCATATATAGTCAAGGAGTGGGCGCATGAACGCCAAATTACAAAGTCAGTGCTGTCTCTAAGTAAACTTCACTCTTTATCAATCTGTTTATTAATGTGCTTGCTGTAACACAACACACAAATCATCAGAACAACGATTATCTATCAACAACAATCGCCGCAATTTGCAAACTGCCGTTGCTTTATGACACGGATTTAATCACATAACACTTCAAAATCCATCGCACTCTGAAATCGTCAAAACATCGCACCTTGAAACCATTGAAAGGCATCTTCAATCCATTTTTAACAAAGAATTAAAAATTATTATAAATGGTTTACGAAAATGCTTTAATTTGCACGTTTTGCAAAAGTTTATTGTCCCCTGCTAACAGCCTCAGGTCTCGGTGTTGCCAGGTAAGTCAATTGTTCCCGAAACATTCGCAACAAAGGACCTAATCGCCGTGCCTTTTGTGCAACCAGTGCTCCAACAATGAAGCGTACAAAGAAAGTTGCAAACAGATGAAATAAAAATAAAAGCTCTATTATTTCACGTTTATTTATGTGGCTGTCCATTCAACCGAGTTCCTCGAAACACCTTTCAGGTTATTGATTTTTTAAGTGTTCCAATATAATGCATTGATTAACGGTGGACGTCTACAGACACAATGGGAAGTCGTATCAGACGCTGGATTTGAAGACGTGAACAGTGAAAAGTGATTTAAAAATTTATCGGTTGCTTTATTGCGCAATTTAAATTTCTCCGTAGATGGAAACGCCCAAACTTACAATGCACGAGCTATTTATGTTTTATGGGCATTAAAGTCATTGTTTAAATTGATTTACGTTTTAAACGATGTTTTTTTAATAATCTCTTTTGTCGGCCTCTGTGGTTGAGTTGTTACGATCCTTGGCCAAATCCCGGCGTGTGCAAGTAAATTTTATTTGATTAGCTTGTGGTATTATTTCACATTTTATTCATTAAAAATAATATACAAAGCAGGGGTGTTACAGATATATGCATCCGCATCCGCAAATGCAGAACATCCGCATTAAATCAGACATCTGCATCCGCATCCGCAGATGTGAAACCCTAATAATCTGCATCCTCAGATGTCAAAGTTTTGCATATCAAGAGTGTTACGGATATTCGCATCCGCATCCGCATCCGCAGATGTGAACGTCTAATAATCCGCATGCGCGAATGTCAAAATGTTTGCCCTGATACAAAGTGTCTGGAGGGAGAACCACGAACTTCGGGAGGTGACTCTATAACCTTTTTTCGAAATTCCTACGTTTCAAAGTAGTTTTCGGGTAAAAAAAGTTGAATTGATTGTATGGAAAAAATAATATTGTTCTATGGAAAAATTCTTTCATTTGGGAAAAAACATTGGAATTTGTAAAAAAATTATTTATATTTTTTATTTCCACCTTCGTGTAGAATTACTTCCCGAAATTTGTGCATTTTATCCCCGGACACCCTGTATAGTGTATTTGCGTTAAATTCCAGAGTGGTTGACGCTTTCAGTCTTTCCCTGGTGAAAGACCACCAATCAAAATCGAAACGTTGGTTGTGATCATATCTAAAGATCAATATCCAGGTTCCACTTCCTCACCTTCCTTCCCCAATCTCCTCGTCATTCCCCTCCCCACTACCTTCAGCAACACAACCTAGACTGCTACATCACAACTTACCAAAATTGCGATTTTGCCACTGTCTCACTGGCTCCAGACGGTTGGCAGCAGTTAGGACTCTTGTAAGGTACTCACATTAAAAACAAATAAAAAAGATTGTAAAAGAAGAAAGTTCAATTATTCTTGCCACACTTTTCTTGCTTCGATTAAATTATATAAAGTGTCTAATCTTCTGTTACTCTGACGCTTGACTCTGATCGTTCAATGTCTTCCTAGAAAGCCTCCGAATTCTTCTTTCATCAGTATAATATATACTCATCTGATACCCTTTTCTCAGTCTACTCGTTCATTACCATTACACCAGCCTTCAATTCATTTGATATACCTACGCAACTTATTTATGATACGGTCGTTCATGATTTTAACACACACCCGTCTCTGGAATCTGAACACTACTGACTTGTATCAAATTCCATTAATTTCACCATTTACGTTTACATTTCGTTTCGAAAGCGTAAAATCTTGGGAGACAAATTTGGTTCTTGCAAACTAACAGAAAAACAATGCGCCTTGCGATCTTTAGACTGCCACTTTTTTTTTGATAAATGTTTTCGTAAGCCAATTTTTGAACCAATAATTTTGGTTTCGATGTGAATGACGAAAGTTTAGACAGGGCGAATGGCCCTGTCTAAACTTTGATGGTCTATGACCTACCTACATAATCGAAGATGTATCTATCTACCGTATTATACATCTTCGATTAAAAAAACTATATGTAAGCAGCTACGAGTATGCACGCGCACAGTCATTTCAAGTACATATCTAGGTAAACCTAATAAAAAACAACCGTAGTGAAATTAGTTCGTAATCGATGAAGAGAGTTTTTTTTACTAAACATTAGATTCACCATTACCTCATTCGATCATTTTATTTGAAACGCCGATCAAAGCGGATAGCGTGACATGTGTAATAAATTGATTGACCGTCAAATGATCGAAAAATCTTTAAAAATTCCTTTGATCGGTACCGTTTCCCAGAATTACTTGGGGAAGTGAAAAACATTGTGCCTACCGGGGTTGGATTAGATGGGGGTAGGATGGGTGTAAAAAACATTCCCACCACGTGTTATCCACTTTGAGGATGTTTTCGTGTACCTACGAAGTAATCGGACAATCATCCATGTCTGACATCATTATATGGGCGGAGAGGTTCTTTGGCAGGGGTGCTGCATCTTTCAAAGAAATCTTCAAGAATATATTATGTTTCCCTGTTTGCACATTTCTTCGAATTTAAATAGATTACGAACGTAACACGGAAAGGCCATAAATATTAGGTCCTTACATATGAAATTGGCGTTTTGTATGGGAGGAACATAAAGTCGATTTTTTTTATATATGATGTATTTATTTAATCAAAGTACGTACCATTGCTATCTATGCACTTTTGCCATCTCATAGGTAGTTCATCGATCCCTTTACTAAAAAAACCATTCGAACGGGAATCAATAAAATCTTTGAAGGCGGTTTGGACTGCCCATCGGAGTTGAATTTTTTCCCTTGCAAGAAGTTATCCAAATTTAAAAAAAAAATGGTAATCTGTTGGGGCAAGGTCCGGAGAGTACGGTGGATGTCCAATTGAAGCTCCTCTAATTTAATAGCCGTCAATTATGCAGTGTGTGGTCTAGCGTTGTCATGAAGCAGCAGTGGCCTAGAGCGATTAACCAGCCTCGGTTGTTTAGCAGCTAGCTTTTCCATCATGGTTTGCAGTTGCTGACAATAGACATCTGCCGTAATCGTCTGGCCAGATTTATGAAAGCTGTAGTGAACGACACAAAAAAAAACTGTGTTTTCTTTTGCGGCACCGTCGCCCTACACATCATTAATCCTTTGGACCGTTTCTGTAGCACTAGTGCCACGGTGGAACTCGTAAATAACGCGATATTTCAAGTTTTACATTTTGTAAACTAAGTGACGCAAAGAAAAAAAACAATTAAGGAAAAAACAAATGAATTATAATTTTCGAAACACAAATACAAGAGTAAATAGATGTATAAATTTGAATTTGGAATTCCTAACCAAAGAGAAGATATTTGAGATCAAAGTTGCCAGTACGGCAAAACGCCAATTTCATATGTAAGGACCTAATATAACCTCTTCTTTCGTGTTTTGAAGCAGTCTATTCTTTCGGCTTCACATTTAATATCGCTAAATGGTAAAAAAAGATTCTAACCGAAATAGACGGATTAAAATTATTTTTAATGTGCCATACTTGGTATTTTTCGTTAATCAAAAATATATGTATTCTGTCGCCGGGAATTGACTATCATCGGTAGAATTTAAATCCTAAGCCCAAAATACCTCTGTTGAACAAAACATGCACCAGTCAAGTGGAAAGTAGATTACTAACCAATGAAATCTTCTTCTGTTTATTTTTCCATCAATCTTCCCTTGTATTTTCTTTTGTGTAATTACATGAAACGACCAATAGATTGAAAGTGTTTTTATGTTTTAAAGCTAGTACAATTTACAAAAGTATTAAAACTTAAAAAATGATTTACTAGACGAGAGATGGGAAGTCTGATAGAGATATTGAAAGAAGGGTAAATGCCGGTAACTCCATTAATGGAGGACTGAATGCCGTTGGCGCTAATAAAAAACTGTCAAAAAAAGCGAAGCTAGCAGTCCACAATGGAGTCCTGGTACCTACCCTGATGTATGGCAGTGAGGCATGGAACTGGCAGAGGAAGGATGAAAGTAAACTGAATGCTGTTGAAATGAGATCCCTGAGACGTATGTGTGGTAAAACCATGTATGATCGTGTTAGAAATGTGGATATCCTCAAAGAATGTAAGGCTGATGTAATGAGCAAAATTAAGAAAGGGACCCTCAGATGGTTTGGGCACGTAGAGCGAATGAGCGAAGAAAGTAGTGTAAAAAGAATATATGATGCAAATGTGCATGGTAGAAGAAGTCGGGGACGCCCGAGGAAGACATGGCACGATCAAGTGAATCAGATACTTGAGACGGGCCATGTCAAAAGTCAGAATAATAGAAGAGTATGTATGAGACGATGTATGAATGTGAGTGAGGCAAAGAGTGTGTGCCAAGACCGAGTTGTTTGGCGGTCCGTCCTCTCTGCCTACCCCTGCGGAGAAACGGCGTGATGGTTAATTAGTTAGTTAGTTAGACTATTTTTAGTTCGCCGTTTCCTCGCAGGGGTAGGCAGAGAGGACTAACCGCCAAACAACAGGTTCTTGGCACACTTATAATAATAATATTTAGATGATTTGTACAGCGCCGTTTTTGAAAAATAACCTCAAGAGTGTCCATACATCTTCTCTTCCATGCATACTATTTTGTTATTCTGACTCTTGACATGGCTTGACTCAAGTATCTGGTTTACTTAATCATTCCATGTCTTACTCAGGCGTCCCAGACTTCTTCCTCCATTTACATTCGCGTCATATATTCGCCTTATAAAACTTTCTTCGTTTATTCGCTCTACATGCCCAAAGCATCCCATTCTTTGCACCAGCCTTGCATTTTTTTGCAAATCTCCACATTTCTCATACGATCGTAAGTACATGGTTTTACTACATATACGTATCAGGGACCCAGGCTGAACTATTACCAATGTTTAGTATTTTTTTGACTGATGAAAGAGTTTAATAAAAGGAAATCGCTTTCAAACACCACTTTTGTTTCAAAACCGATGATTTCTTCGTTAGGATAAAATAAAAATAATTCAATTTTAACCTGACGAAGAAACTATTGGTTTCGAAACATTTTGATTAAATAATGGTGAATTTTTTTATTTAATTAAAATGAGGCCACCAATTTGCGATTATTGAAGAAATACAAATTTCTTTCACTGAATACAGGACCTCAACTTTCCCGGGGCTTTGGTGTTTGGCGAGGCTGAGGTCGTAGGTACAATTCCTAGATGCAACCAAATCTCTTTTCTGATTTTTCCCTATCAAATTTTTGATTGAGAGTCGCTAATATTGTATTCAATCAATAGTTATTCAAAAAGTGCTGTGATACTGTGGTTTATTAAAGTTTGTAAAGCAATTATGTTTCATTTACAGATATTTTTATAAAAAAAACAACCAAACGGTTATTTATCACTACCTCCAAGCATAAGGGAAGTTTTAAAGGAAGGTTCCGCCGCGACCGTAGGCGGAGGCGGGGGCGGGGGTGAGACCAGCTACCGAATTAGTAGCGTATAAAAACACATTAATTGCCTGGAGCCATCCCTCATCAATCATGCCCATCACAACCTCCCTCCTCGACCCGCATCGTGCATCAGCTCCACTTTACAGGGAAAAAACAAGCTCTGATGGGTCAACCAATAATGATCAGTCATGCATCGTGTACATGCGTGTAATACTCATTTGATACTGTCAATATACTTGAACCGAATTACTGTGTTTTAGACATGGTACGCCAGGTACCTGATTACGAGGAATTTCTTTAGACGGACATCTTTGACGTGACTATGTTATTTTTATTTTATCTAATATAATATGTTACACTTGCATCGTATACACGTTTGATTTGATACTGTCAATATACATTCATTTGATACTGTCAAAACACTTGAACCGAATTACTGTGTTTTAGACATGGTATGCAAGGTACCTGCTTACGAGGAATTTCTAAGACATACATCATTGACATGACTGTTATTTTTATCTTATCTAATATAATATGTTAAGCTTTCATCGTGTACATGCTATATTGATACTGTCAATACACATTCATAAAAAATGAAAATAAATTAATTATAAATAATTTAAAAATTAATTAATTTTTATTAACATCAAAATTTCGACAGTGAATACAAGCCCTGGACAAAGGCACTATAAATATCATGCTATAAAAGCAGTCAACAGTCTTACCCTTGAAAATAAAACAGAAGAAAACAAAAATAAATTCATCCTCAAAATTAAAAAATGGATTAAAGAACAAAAAAGACAATATTATTACCAAAATCTCATAGCATAACAAGAATAAAACACGTACACGTAACACACAAAACCAATGACATATAACACATATAACACATCATAATTCATTTTACCTATAATTTTACCTTAATTATAAATTTTTATTTTTAGTTTAATTTCGGCTTACTTTTTTTTTATGCAGCATTGTTTTTAACGTATTATGTTTAATTTTTTGTTTTATAAAATGGAGGCCTCAGCACAGATGAGCTACCCAGTGAGGCCGGCATTGCTGAAATTTATTTAAAATGTTAGATATTATATCAAATAAAATAAATAAGTAATAAATTTGAAACTGTCAATACACTTTAACCGAATGACAGTGTTTTAGACATGGTATGCTAGGTACCTGCTTACGAGGAATTTCTTTCGACATTCATCATTGCGTTATTTTTGTTTTATCTAATGTAACATGTTAGACTTACATACATGGATATTGAAGTACGTACTAAGAAGTATCGTTCCTGTGATATTTTCTTTACCTGAAAATCATAATCTGCTCAACGTGGCAAAGTCATTTTTTAAATTTATATGTGAGTGCAAAGAATCACAAGAATCCCAACTGCTCCCAACCGTCTGGAGACAGTGATACTATTGCAGCCCCAATTGGTTTTTTATCTGAGGCTTAAGATACTGAGAAGGGGAAGGAGATGGGGAAAATGAAGGTGGTGAATGTAGGTAAATGATGGTACCTGGCTATTCAGATTTAGTCACAAAACACGGCTAAGCCATATTTTTTAGATTTCCTAATATCAACACTCTATTTCCTATAGCATCAATAAGATAGTCATTGTCGAGAATTATCATAATGTACGCCTACAATTATTTTATAATCATAGTCATAGTTGATTCAAAAAGGCCATCATAGTTTGCATAATTAGTTTAAATTTCATTAAAGTTAATTATTAAGTAGAAAAATTAATATTTCCTAAAAGATATGCACATTTGGCATGATTGCGAATTTTCATAAACCTTTGAAAAAATTCAAACAAAATAGGTGCCCTGTCTACAATTACTGTGCTGAGCTTTAATCATTGTTACCATATACTTCGTATCATACTAACTTTCCATTAAAGACGATCAAAGGCCACATCACAAACGAAGGTTACCAAAACACAACACGTGGAAAAGGAATAATACAATATCCTAGTTAGGATAATAATAATAAAGCTATAATGAAGAGCTCCTTCCATTTACGTGCTCGGGCAAAAACTTCCAACACAATGGGTGGTTTGATCGAAGGTGTAAAATGATATTTAACGCCACGTAATGAGGCAGACAGAACAAAGATCAAAGGAGGAAAAAATGGATGTGTAGGGGAGATTAGGTTGTGAAAAATTGACTGGAATGTCGAATGTATTTTGAACCGTACAGTGAGGTGTTAGTTTATTAATCCGGAGAATTTCAATCTTGTGAAAAAAGTAGGACCAATCGATGGGTAGGGAAGACCGTATTTTTATTGCGCTCTAGACGTTTATGATTCAGCTTCCTGCGTTCTCGTAAATAATTTGTTATTAATACCTACAGGCAGTTTTATCGAGTTTCTGAAAACTCAGTAATTTAATCTTTGATAATATTATTGATAAATATAATTTTCTTTGTTTGTTACTTTGAATCGTGTACTTACGATAAAAGATTTAACAATCATCATCAACATTTTACACAACTGAATGTCCTGGAGATTTAGCTGGGATGATCGATAAAACCCTGTATCAATACTAAATCCGTCATCCAGGGTCAATTTGTTTACAGGGGCATTCTAATTTATGGTATATCGGCATGGGGTGGAGCCGCAGACACATACATTAAGCTACTTAATACAGCTCATAAATCACTTATTAGAACTACGCTCAAAAAACCATATCTTCATCCCACTGAAAATTTTTTAACTAAAAATAAAATCCTTGATATCAGGAAGCTATTCATAAAAAAAAATTATCCATACAAATTGCATAAAATTGTCACCTTCCCACATATCTCACTCCCAGAACACTAGAGCTAAATCTAACAATAATTTACAAGTGCCAAAAATTAAATCCACTCTTGCTAAAAAACATGAGTCTTACCTTGCGCCTTCCATATTCCACATAAAACGTACATATAAAATTTTTAATACGTGGTTAATGAACAAAAAAGGACGTTCATTAACAAGTTACTTGCAAACCGACCGTGTTAATTTTTTTATATGTTATATATTGTTATTTAAACATATATTAAAATTTAAAAAAAAAAAAACTTTCGCACTAAAAAATGTTAAATTATTTTCCTATATGTTTGTAATATTATACGAAGGTAATCTTTGTATTTTTATTTAAGTTTTTCTTTTATACTTTGTATTTTTATTTAAGTTTTTCTTTTGTACTTTGTATTTTTATTTATTATCTTTTGTATTTTTATTTACTTTAATCTTTATTGATATACCTATGTACAGATATTGTCTAGTCACTAGTCTCTAGTGAGTCGGGTAGCGCACATATCTGTAAATAACTATTGATGTTAATAAGCGCCCGGGTTATCGGCAACTTAAAACAAAAAAAAATTATCGATATTTTCAAGCACGGTCAACAATTTTAATTGCCTGAATTTTATTAACAGAAAAGCTGTCAATGTACAATCCTGAGCATCAGAGAAGCTGCCAATGCACAAAACATTTTGAACAATGTCGTTCGTTGTGCAAAATAACTGGCTTATTAATAACTAGCTGACCCGACGAACTTCGTCTTAGAATCAATAACTGTTGAATTAAATAAAGTTTTTTTATTAAGTTAAAAATTACACAGTGAAGCAATTATAGATGCGCTACTGTCCGTGTTTTGTTTTTGTCAGTATCAGAGATGGCGTTGTGTACGGATTTATATTTTTGTGATTTTCTTACTTTTACAATTACTTACGGTAATTCGGGAGGCGGATACGGGTGCCGACGCCCCGGGAACCATTTATTGAATAACCAACACCTCTGCCATAGATCACCCCAAGTGGTTCGCTACGTTTGGTGATTTAGCAGGGGTGCCCGGGTTCATGAGGTGACTTATGTCCGGGTCTTGGCAGTTGATGCGCCTGCCCACCTGCTGCGTGGCGGGCCGTATTGAGAGAGACTGGTTGAGGGAGGCCTTTTGACCTTTCCAGCCGGACTCTCTCGACCCATTGCCTTGCACCACAGTTGGAGGGATGGATTCATACGTCCGTCACTCCCGGACACACTGACCCCCAGATTCCTACCCACCCCTCATACCTTTTATATTAATAGTTATTATCCTATTCGGGGTGGAGACAAATCCAACAAATCAAAGATCATCAAAATCAGCCCAGCCGTTCTCGAGTTATAAATAGTGTAACTAACCCGACTTTGTTTTATATATTAAAGATAAATGGAAGTGAACTAAAGATGCTCTTAAAATCGATGAAAGCCCATAGATATAAGGTTTGCAGTAACACAAATCCTCAAACTGATTTTTTTTTTAATCCTATGAAAAACTAGCTAGCAAAGATGCAGTTTGAAAAACAGTGAACATTTTCGAACGTTTTAGCTAAAATTTCAGAACATACTCGTATGTCTCATTCAGACCTTCCAATTATTGATAATAACTGGTTCTCGGCATGCGTTGCAATGCCATATTCAAAGAAATACATTGTTTCTCCCTGAATCACCTTTCCCGTGCGTCCCAGTTCCCCCCCACCCCGCGTCCCTTTCCTATCTAGCTTTATTATATATTATGTTATTCTGATGTACGAGCCATATTATTGTAAAGTTTCATTAAAATCCATTCGGTAGTTTTTGCGTGGAAGAGTAACAAACACACATACATCACACAAACCTTCGCGTTTATAATATTAGTAAGATAATAAAATGTGTTAACGTATAAGTATGTATTTTATTTGTTTGTTTGTAATATTTTTTGTTTTGCTTGTAGTATTTTTTGTTGAAATATCGAAGATAAATCCTATATTTGTGTGGCGCCCTTGAGGTTTGTGGAATGAGGAAGTCGATAAACGAGTATGGTTGCACGTTCAATATTTCCACTTTTATGAGGAGTTGTACTGAATTCATCGAACACGATTTCAACAGAGGGCGATGGAGTTTGGACTAAATTCTATGACAATGTTGGAGTTCGACGGAGAACAAGACTCGATAGCAGTATAGGATGATGGAATTTTAGTACGTAAGGTGTAATTTTAGGTGATGTAATTCAGGATAAGGCACGCAGTAGGTGGGCAAAAGCACCCACCCCCAAGACCCACACCCCTATTTTGCCCACCGCCCACTTTGAGAATATTTTTTTTCTAGAGCCCCCCAATTTTTATAACTTATGGGGGGGGTCCACTGTCACGAAATCAATAATTCGATTAAAAATATATTAAATTATTTTTTATTCTTTTGGTTTAGCAAGTTAAAAAGCAATTCTTTTATATTTTAAGTACGTGTCTTTTTTAGACAATATTTTTTTTACCTTCCCACGCCCTCACTGTACCATTTCAACGCCCCCTAATTTTATCCGGGTCTTCTACTGCCGCCCTGAAAATCCCAAACGCGCACAAGGAGGCGTTAACGCCCACGCTGAGAACCTGTGACTTAGACAAACCTCACCCCTTGAGCCCGGGCACTCCTGCTAAGGCACAAAACGTGCCTTACCACCACCAGCGAACCACTTGGGGTAGCCTAGAGTAGGGGTGATATATCCGTCTCCTAAATTGAAACATTTTGAAAGACCATTTATGATTAAAAAATGTGTTTCAAGAATGATTTGCTAATGAGAAAAAAAATTAGTGCCATGTCATTATTTCCCCTCCTTGTCCTATTTTTGTATGCTGACCATTAAATAAAAATTACTATCGCAGGTTCTAGGAAGTACCCGCAGAGTTCCCGGGAACTAAACCGTATCTCCTACTAAGTACCTATTAGGGTTTTCCAACTTCAGTAGGTATACAGTACAGTAGAAGCTACTTCCTGGCAATAGACAGAGAGTAATCAACGGAGGAGAGTTAGGCAAAGCTAATTTCCTGCTGGTTGCACCGCAGTCACTTCAGGACGGCTCCATAACAGTCCTCCCCATAGATTTATAGAAGGATCTACTATGGATCCATAGCATGGCACCATTCACTGCGATAACAGGACTCGTACCTCAATCCATGCTATTCCGAAATAAGGGTACGATGTATACCTTGTTCCTGTACGTTGCAAGGGAGGATACAGTGTGTTGATAGTCAATGCTTGCTCAGGAATACAGATTGGATTATTTATAGTACAGGTTTCCACCCATACAAATAATAATACGTATACAAGGTACAGTGTACACCAGTGTTCCGCAAACTTTTTGTGTTCAAAGTACACCAACCAAATCAAGAAATTTTAGAGGTACACCAAAGACAAAATAAATGTTTATCTTATATTTATTATTAAAATTAATATAATATGAAAAATTGTGTTTAAAAACCAATGAGGGATTTTTAAAAATATTTTATGGTTTTGCATGTTTTCAAAATCGTCTGTGCACAAAAAGGCACATAAAAAAATATTTGTCATAATTTTTTTATAGATGCATGTATGTTATATCCCAATAAATATTAACAAATAGGGAATCTCAGGGGAAATTTCCCCATGTTAAAGAGAAAAATCAAAATCCAGCGATCCACGTAAACGGCTAAGATATAATACAATCCTTTTTAATTTGTGTTCGGGAATGATCACTGAAACTTCGGGTTTTTATGAGCGGATACTAGGATCAAATGCGTTTTTAGTAACAATATAGAGTCACTTTAGGTGGAATTGACTGAAAAATTCGAAGGACGACACATTTTGTTAAATTTTGAGAAAATCGATTGCCTTGCTTAGAAATGTGAGCCTGCTTAACTGGGCATAGAAGATCAAAATTTGGAGCCATCAGACGTTCTCTTTTTTTAAATTTAATCGGAGTTTCAGTATTAATTGCTTACAATTGGAATTTATTACCCGCCAACCTACTGCAAATTAAAATCCCAATTCGCATTAGTTAAGAGAATTGCAACAGCAAGCTTTGAAAGCAGTGGATACTCATTTTTTATACGCAGCCAAAAATGTGCTAGCTCTGTTTCGGAAAATTTTAGTTTTAATGTCCGATCAGTTTTTAGCTCCACGAATTCTTCCCGCTCGTTTATCGGTAAATGTCCAAGAGAAATGCTATCTGAGAATGGATTTCGTACCCAGTGTCCATGGGTTGCAGGTCACACTTACGAAAATACCAGTTTATTTTTTCTGAATCGGCAGCCATGACATTTGAAAACATTTCATTACTACAATTGGTAGTGTGGCTGATCCATTAAACCAACTTAGAGCCAAAGATTTCAATCTTTTCCGATGACGTTAAAATATTAGAAATCCTGCCTTGTTTTTTTTGTTGGGCTCATTTAAATAAGCAATACGAGATATGCAGGTTTTGCTTCCCATTCATCTTTTTTAAACAGAGAAGCAAGATCTGAATCCTGGGTCTCTAAAAACTCTGGACTCATTCTTAGTAAGCTTGCGGTGAGGCACACCGACTGCTGACCACGGTACACTGATGTACACCATATACACGTGTATACCGTGTTATACCCTAAAACTTGGGATTTTTCATGAAAATCTGAGGAAAAAACCTTTATAATGTTTTTTCGTTATTTGTTTTTGGGGTGTTATGCCGTGTTGCGCTACCTCCTTCTTTACACGGCATAACACCCCAAA
Source organism: Limnephilus rhombicus (assembly GCA_929108145.2). Lineage (NCBI taxonomy): Eukaryota > Metazoa > Arthropoda > Insecta > Trichoptera > Limnephilidae > Limnephilus > Limnephilus rhombicus. The sequence continues at coordinate 15,603,394 of OV815272.1, read as the reverse complement.
AACAAATAACGAAAATGCTTTTGGCCGTGCACATCTTAAAACGTACCTTTATAATGTTGTTCAAATAATGCAAATCAACTGCATTTCTTTTTATCTATTTAGGAAATTGTAATTTTAGTCAATCCTAGTGATTGGGATTACTTGATATGTCTTGGAGAACCTCTAAGGTACTACATAACTGACATCTGTTGAGATACCTTGAAATTACATATTATAACATCATTTAACGACATCTGTCGAAGACATTGAATCTACACACATACGGATCTACTTTGCGAACGTTTGTCAAAAAGTATGGAATAAAAAATACGGAATGTGGCGGAGAAATACAAAAAAAAATTCTTTAGTTTTGATGAAATAATCCCACCCCCCCCCCCCCCCCCTCTTACATTGAAGTTTCGTGGAATGCACGATAAACATGGCGTATAAGGCATTATCAATCTTACCAGTTAATTTTTAGCACCGTTCCTGAAATTCGTTTTTTCTCTATTCAATTCGCTTTATCTAGGATGCAGGTAAAAACGTGATTGCTAAATTTAAATTTGGTAAATTTATTTAGCCTTTTCAAAACGGGGTAAAGTTTGCCAATTTAAACAGACTTCCAAAATATCTCCGTCGGTCGCAAATTATTAAATCTCCGACAAGACAGCAGCCAACTACCCTGCATCCATCCACATTTCGGAGGCTTCATTTCTATTTCCGAGTTCCGATTGTTATCCGGTCCGTCTGCCATCCGAAACCGGAAACTGGGAGGGATTGAGAACGGAGACAATAAGTGACGCGAATGAGCACGGAATGATTCCGAATCGGAGTAATTAAGCTTAAACGGCCCAGACGGCATTTCCTGACAATTATTGAAGGCACCCAAATGGCAGACAAATAATATGCATTGAAAATAGTCCAAATTTTGCGATTGCATACAGACGTACGGATTTAAGGGTATTTTTTTGGTTGTTTTGCTATTTTTTCTATTGTTTTTGTATGAATACTCTCTCGATTTGAATTGGCAGGTAACTGTGAAGTGATTTTTGAATATCCCGTGGAAAAATGTCCCAATTTAGCATTCAGACGGATGACGTATAAACGTTATATGCAGCACCCACCTAAAATAGATCATAATATATTTGTTAGTTTGATTGATATAATATATTGTTTCAGGATGCACAGCCCAAGTAATTATCGAAAACAGTGGTTCTTAACCTGGGTTCGATCGAACTCCGGGGGTTCGGTGAGTCAGTTTTGCGGGTTCGGCGGAGGTCAAGACACACCTCCGACTCATATGATTCGTAAATATTCATTATTATGTTTTTGTGTGAAAATCATGTTTTAATGGTTTGGTTCTTTGTTCGTAATGGTTTTGTTCTTTGAGAGGGAATAACCAGACAAAACCGGAAATATGTCATTTTTAAATCAAATCAAATTAAATTAATTGTAGTACTGACTCTTTTCCATAAAAATGTATAAATTAATTTCGAAAGACTGTTCTTTTATCTAGTAAAGATGTGTTTTAAATTTTGAGAAAATATGTTTATTTTTAGTTGACGTAAAAAGAAAATCAATAATAATAATAATTTATTTAGAGTTAACGGCACAAGTGCCATTTATATGCAGAAAAATGACAGTCATGGTATAAATATGGTAAAATGTAGAAAGAAAGAAAAAGAAAAATAATAATATTGTTTAAATGAATAAATAAAACAATTTTTTTTTTTTACATTAAAAACAAAAAGTAAATGAAATCAATGAAGAAGAAAAGCTTCAAAAAATAAAAACCCTCATTAATAAATAAATAAATATACATTTATAAAAATATCGGTTCCACATTTAAAAATGACACTTAAATTCAAAGCAAATTTGAGTTCATTGAATCAGAAACCGAATTAGAAAGTTTGATTACTAAAGATACAAACGCTTTTTCTTCCGACTTGATAAAATCTTTCAAATTATCATGCGAAAAGGGTTGTTTGTATAAATTTTAGATATAATATGAATTGTAAGAAACAATTAAAAAGCCCTAACAAAAGCCTTTAGACACTGTTTAACAGATTTTAAATATGCATGAGTTGAATAACATCCGCATCGCATCCCAGGTACGTGGCACCCCAGACATTAAATCGCGAATTACACGCACAACCTGGGCCGTGGCGGGGGGTCCGCCACCCCGTGGGGTTTCTACCAACCCCCAGCGAGGGATGCTTATCCTTTCAGTGCTGGGGTAGTCTGTACTACTCCCCCCTAGCTCTCCAACACCTTCTAGCCGATTGTGGTCCAGATTTGAAATTTCACTAAGCAATCGGTTTCAACATTGTCAATTTTATTGACGGGAGATACGAGTAGATCAGACCGATTAATAGTTTTGGATAGTAAATGAGTAAATACCTACAGAGTTATAAGTATAAATTATAATAAATTACCAAACATTTAGTATAAATTAACATAACATTTAGTTTAAATTATCAAACATTTGTTAAAATAATTATATTAAGAATGTTGAATTTTCGATTGTTAACAATGTAAAACATTTTTTTTAACTATTGTAAATCCCAAAATAATAATAACATTAGCATATTTGAAACTATGCACTACAAACTGAAAACTTTCTGTAAAATCAATGAAATTGTCAATTTGTTTGCAGACTTTTTTAAGGATGTGTATAAAACCGATATGTAACATATAGTCTAGATATTTTACTTTTAACTAAATTATTTATTGTCTTTTAACTTTTAACTTTTACATTATACTTTATATTTTATAGTTTACACTTTTACTTTCATTTTATACGTCTTAATTCTTAATTCTTAATTCTATTTACTACCTACTCATAGGTCAGCAACAACATCAGCGATCGGAAGGTTGAAGGAACCAAAGCGCAAACCAGATACTAAATTCGGTGAGCGTGCTTTCGGAGTGTCAGGACCTAAGGCCTGGAATGGACTTCCATACGAGTTAAGAATGATTATAGATTCAGCGAAATTTAGAGCCAAACTTAAAACTCATTTTTTCAGACAGTCGTATCCATAAGTTTAAAAATAAAGCAAATTCTTAAAATTCTCCAGACTTTCAAAATAAATTTTAATGGCATTAATCTTCTAATAAATATAAATGTAAAACCAACAGTGATGAGGGCAGCAAATGTAAAGTCATGCATCGCCCAATGTTTTAAATATAATGTCCTCCACGACACTACACGTGCAAAGTCGTATCTTCCCCAAGCATAAACTTTCTAATAAAGTGTGTTTTATCGGAATTGTCCTGCAGGTAAGTATGTTTCTGTATCTATTTGTAAATAATAAAATTAGATAGAGCCTAAGATTCACAATAAATTGTAAAGCGCCCTTGAGGTGATTTTTCACAAAAACGGCGCTATACAAATTATCCAATTATTATTATTATTATTACCTTAACTCCTTTTTTTTACCTTTTGTTTTTATATTTAACTTTACATTTATATGTAACTTTCTTTATGTTATTGTAATATAATATATATATAAATATAATTATGTCAATGGCACATGTTGTGCCGTATGTTTTGAAATAAATAAATAAATAAATTAGGGATGTGAAAAAATAATCGATTTTTCTCCAACAAAAATCGATTTTATTAAGCGATTTTATTTTTCTAAAAAATCGATTGATTAGTAATCGATTTTTTTTACACTGCTGACTTTTTCATTCGCGGCCCTGCTACGCTTAGTCATTTAGTCCGGAATCCAGAGCGCCAACCTCTATGTTATTTATAAACAAAACATGACATTAATGACATCTGATGTCTACGATGGCATTTCTTTTGTGCTTTGAATTCAGATTAGTTGAAGTTTCTTATCAAACTTGTCACTCGATGAAGTCAACAGAATCTACGAACAATTTGTAATTTGTGTTGATTATTAAAAAAAACTTTTATTTTTGGTTGATTATATTAAAGCTTATAATTTCTGTTAATTAAAGATATTTTACGCTTTTATTTTAATTTGGCAAATTTGGGGAAAAATCGAGTATTATAACAAATTTTCAAGAAAGCTTGGTTATTTATAAATCGATTTTTCATACTAAGAAAAAGAATCGATTATTTATGTAAAAGTCACATCCCTAACGTACATGGTATAATCCTAAATTTAAATAAATTATAAACGAATCGTCTGATTCTGTTTTCAGAACAAAACATATATTTAGAACATTTATATTTACAAATGGGTACCTATAGCTCACAGTTAACCCACGATTTTTTAATCAAGGATAGTAAAATAGATACAACGCTTAAGTAGGTAAACTATTTTAAACTTAGGTATTTTGCCTAAAATATTACCCACACCCAGGCAGGCCCTTATTTCAGTTTCCCACTACTTAGCTCGTTTCTTGTTTTATTTTAATATGCATTTACGTAATAAAAAGTTATTCATTAATTGTTAGTGGAGTATTCATTTTATTAATCGTTGTGCAGCGCTCTTGAGTTGCTTAAATGTTGCTATGTACAAAAATTATTAAACTATTTTTTGTATTATGTAGTGGCCCTGTGATGATGTTGTTTTTCAGTTTGTTTTACACGGATATTACTAGGTTTTACGGAATTTTTTAATGGACTTTTATTGTATGTATGAATATGTATGTGAAAATTTGATCCAACTTTAAATAAAACTATATTAGGACTAGAGCATGCGATACCGTCATATCGTTACCGCAATTTCAAAAACGAACCGTGATAGAGAAATCCCTGCTACGAACAGTGTGTCGGAGAATTCCCAAATTCCCTGCAGAAAACTAACGTTCGTTTGTAGTCTTACTCAGTCTCACTCGCAACTACTTGTAAGTCGGACAAGTGAGTGACTAATCTGCTCTATTTTATTTGTTTACTACGTGAGAGCGTGAAAAAATAATTATTTTGACTAATATATTAACGTATTATACTTGTATCCATGTACCAAACTTTTTTTTGGAAAAAATAAATACTACAATCAATGGTATTGAATTCAAAGACTTCAAAAATTCTAATATAGTGTGGAAACATTTTTTGCGATCTATAGATCGTCAATCAGCGAAGTGAAAACTCTGTCCAGTTATTATTAAAACTAGTGGACAATCAACAAGCGGACTACATACTCATTTACGCACTAAGCAACCGCAATATCGCGGTATTGAATATATATGGCGGTATTGCATGCTCTAATAAGGACGTACCTAATATACATTTTATATTATTAAATTAACTACGCGCCAATTTTTTTCTTTTAGATTTTTTTTATCTGTTTATAGTAATAAATTATAAACTATACACTATCTACCCTTTGTTTCTCTGAGAGGCTGGGACGGGTGAGACAATTACTAGTATCAGGGATCACAAGTCCGTCATGCGTAATGAATCCCTAACATGTCTGAGCGGCTGCGAAATTTATTCCAAGGTCCTCAAAATGTTGAATAAATAATAGTGTTAGAGTTGCTGTACGGAAAGCTGTTTTGTGCTAGTGTTCAGAAGAGACGAACAATTGATTTGGGACTGATTGTAGAGAAAAATGTTACAACCACTCACGATATATTTTTTCAGAATAAGTGTTACAATCGTACAAGAACATATGTTTTACAGAATAAATGTTACAATCATAAACGAACACACGTTTTAGAGAAAAAATGTTACGATCATACAGGAACATATACAAAACAAATGCCAAAATCATACACGAACATATTTTATACAGAATAAATGTTTCAATCATACGCGAACATATTTGTATACAGAATAAATGCTAAATTCACTAACAAATTTATGTACAGAATAAATACTACAGTCATGCGCAAATATCTTTTTGCACAGAATAAATGTTACAATCACACATGAACACACTTTTACAATCATCAATGTTACAATCATGAACGAACATATTTATATACAGAATAAATGCTACAATCATACACGAACAAACGAGTATATTTATATAAAGAATAAATGTAACAATCATACTCGAACATTTATTGTATAAAATATTGTATAAAGTCCTCGAACGAGTATTTTTATTAAGAATAAATGTCACAATCATACACGAACATATATATTTTTAAGAATAAATGTATGTGTGTCGTCAACATGAAACTCGAATGGACGCGGACATCGAAAAAAAGAGATACTGCGATTGATGAAACAAAGATGATTGAATTTATAGTGAAGCCGTAATACAGGTTAACACTTACCTGCATAATTATGATTCTTTGTATCTGTAAACTAGTTAAGAAAGGTACCATTTTAGTTTTTTTTAAATACTGTAAGTGAATAAAAAAATCAAAATAAAGTGTACTTTTCGTTATTTTTCCTTAAATTAAAAACCTTTGTTCTTAGCTTGCTTAAGGGTTCATCTGCATTTTCTTTTTTTAAACTTTGGTCCCATAGCATTAACATTTTTTCGTTGGAAATTTCTGAGGCTGAATGAAGTGTTGCAGAGGTAATCTTGCTATTTGCATCTGGTTATTAAATATTTCGAGCAACGATTCTGAAACAAACATCTCTAGGTATTATGAATGATAGTGACTGGTCATCTAATGTGATTCTTTAGGTAGAAACACCTGACAGGAATGGCATATCTACATATCTGCGTCGTTTAGTTTATATTATGTTTTGTCACGTTTTGGAACCACTGTAACATTTCAATCATTATGTTCGGTTTGTTAAACCATGGTTACGCCAACAATGTACCATTTGAGAAGTAGGGTTCGGAACCGGATGGTGAAAATGTGATATGAAAGTACTCAAGAGGGATCACCTCGCTGCAAAAAACTCTGCCATCGCTTTTTGTTCACGGCCTTTAAACAGTTGGGTTTGCGCTCCGATGAACGGAATAATGGAATTAGTCATGTTATAGGGAGAATTATTATTTCAACTTTTTAATTGATAGGTCTACGGATCATCATGGGAGATAAATAATTAGTTATCATTAGAATACTTTAAAAAACTAGGTGTGGGGACGTAATAATAATTAAAGCCGGCAACCCGGGCGTTTATTGTAATAATAATATCTTGTACAAACAATTAAGTAACCCGCGTCACTAGACTAAGTCTGTTCCGAGACGGGTACATATACATAAACTTACACACACATACATACATATGTATATACAAATACATACATATACATACGTACATACATATATATGCACACATACATACACACAGGTATTCGCATATATGTACATAATCATACACATAGATACATATAAAAACATAAGTATACATAATATACAGGGTGTTAAGGGACGTACTTGACTTACTTTTCAAAATTTTTTTCTTCAAAATCAAACAAAAAAAAATTCTTCCGCATGGCGTCACTGGTCACTCAGCCGGGTGTCAAAGGAACCCCTTACCCCGCCTAATTATTGGGAGTTGTTTTAAAGTTATCATGGAATTAACATATTTTCATAAAACCAAAAATTCATCAGATACATATAGTAATGCTAGCATCTAAATCTAGAACTATTAGATTTCAACAAAATAATATAAATATTACATATGAGGTAATAATAATATAAGCATTCGTAAAACAAAAGCATTATTAATAAATAAGAATAAATTTCTACTAACTCTAAATAACTAACACATACCTATACATTTTCGTTATTTCATATATATATATATATATATATATATATATATATATATATATATATATATATATATATGTTATGATTAAGGTTTTCACGGGTGTAAGATGTAGAACAATTTTCTCGCCGTGTCAGCCCCGCCCCCCACCCCCCTCCACCATCAATCACCTGCAACCCGGGTACTTCGTTCTAGACATAAGAAGTGACTTGCACTCACTTAAGTTTTAGCTTTTGGACCGAACAGACATGCGAAAGCTATCAGTTTGAGACAAAAACTCAAGACATAAGGCCTCTGAAGATGGACAGTGTGATCTGTCCGAAACGTCAGGAGTTAAAAAGTCCTTTTAAGAACTACGTTACGCGGGTAAACCGAGAAAATTGTTCTACATATATATATATATATATATGTAAATAAAGAGTGAGGATTATAGGATAGGATTATAGACTAAGATGAGATTACTAGTTACTTGGTGATGCTTGCCCTTTTTTTGTGTAGTAACCATGTATTAAAATGTTTATGTTACCATTTTAGGTTTTTTTAGTGATACAATAAGTGGGGAGACTTTTAAATTTGAACAAAAACAACATATTTTCGTAACATTCTTACATAATAAGTATTCTTATATTTTCAGTACACTGTATCAGTACACAGTATCAGTACACAGTATAAGGTTCCATTCTCGGCCGTGGCAGTTTTTTTAAAAATATGTAAATAGGTATTTTTAAAAATTATTTTAAGTCTAAAATTTTTCACTGGTCTGCGCCAGTCTATTAGAAGTATATTATAGGTTCAGAAGTAATATTATGGTCTTTCGTATTACTTGGATTTTTTAATCTTTATTTGACCTGCTAAAAAAATAGTAACAGCAATATTTGCTAGCCTGTAGGACCTACACACCTACCTACAGTGTAGGTACCATGTAAAGAAGAAGTGAGGACATTCCAGGTAGACACGGTGTAATAACCGTGGTTATTTAGTTTTTACCAAAGGAAACCGGGCGGTGTTTTGTCTATGCAAACGTATTCCCCGATTTCTTCTCTGGATTTTAACACTATGTGCAAATGTTTTTTAATTCAATATAGATATCGACCACTAGCGAGCGAGTACCTTTTTTTGATAATTTTTTTCTTTATTTAGTTAGGACCCTCCAAATATCGTTAATCCTGGTAACGTTCAGTTACCAACAAACCTCAAAACGTAAAGACATAGAATATTTTCTTCTAATACGAGAAAAACGGGAAAAACCAATCAATTTTTCAATTTTATTTAGGCATTATCAGCCTGAGGTGCTGTTGGTCCTTTCGCTCAGAATTTAAGGGGGGGGGGGGGGGGGTAATAGCGACATTGACAGCCATGTTTGGTAAAATACCTATTATTCAAAAATATCGGTGACCGTGTTGCCTCTTAAGTTCAAATGAAAATCGGTGCAACAGATTCGTTCCTTCAGAAGGTTTATTTATGTGAAAAATTCTCTTTTGATGCTGTGTGGAGGGTTTTTTAAAGGAAAGGAGGGAGAGGAAGTTCTGGGAAGGAAAAGATGTGTGGGATGTGTAGAAATCTAGGGGTCAGTGTGTCCAGGAGTGATGGATGTGAGAATCCATCCCTCACATTGCGGAACAAGACGAGAGGTTGAGAGAAACCAGCTGGAAAGGTCAAAGGGTCACAAATTTTCAAAGTTTCAAGGTCACAAAGTTTCCCCACACCGGCCTCTCCCCCAATACCTGGACCGTCACGCAGCTGGTGGGCAGGCGCGTACGCCGCCAAGATCTGAACACACCACATCCGATGAACCCGCACATCCCTGGTAGGGGCCGTTCAAGTATTATCTACGTAACGCACTTGGGGGGGGAGGTCTTGTGAAACGTTACTGTGCGTTACGAGGGGGAGGAGGGGGGTTCAAACAACGCGTTACGTAACATTTTGTTCTTTATTTAGTTAAAAAAAACTATGGAATTAAAATCTTCCATGTTGGAAATCCCTTTCGTCCTCGAAATCTCTTGTTTTATTTATTACGGCAAACGCGATTGCGACTTTCCAGTACTTTGCGCAACTTAATTGTGACTTTCAGGTAAAAAATTGGGCGTTACGTAATGTTTAGTGGGGGGGGTGGGGTTACGGAAAAACGTTACGGCGCGTTACATGGGGGGAGGGGGGATCAAAAATCTTAATATAAGTCACCGAACAAAGAGAGCCGTGCGGCGGTTGTGAATACCTCGGGCGGCGGTATTCACAACCGCCTCCCAAATTGTTAAATATAAAACGATCACTGATGAAAAACGTCCAAAGATTTGTAACCGTCTTGTATGTAAAAAAAATCTAAATCGTAAAGGAGTATGTAATATTCTTCCACTGTACCTTAATTACGACACATTGTCATATTTCGAAGAAAAAAACGAAGAAGATTTTTTATAACCGTAAAGGCAGATTCACACAGCGCATGCCCGTTCCTGTAATACCCGTTTCACATAATTCACTTTTAAATGCTTACATGCAATAAAGGTGGATTATATGTAATTGAAAATATAACACGGGGGGCTGGAAACACTGAGGAATGTTGTGCTTTATTGCGCTTATCATTGTGAGACATAAATTAATGCATAATGGAAGGCGACACACCTCGCTAATCTCAGACAAGGAGACCCCAGTCAAGTCAAAGGGTCTCAGATTTATTTTCATAAACATCTTTTCAAAATGCGTCCGTCGAATATTCATAAATTATAATTCTTGACGGATACCGCGGAGGGTCCTGAGGAATTTCACTAGCGAGCCAAGACAAGTTTGTTTATAAGTAGATACTAGAGATTTAATTAAAATATTTTAATAAATTAAAATCGTAGGTACTTGGCTAATTATATAGATTATTTTTGGAAATTGTTAAAAAATATCCAAATTTGAATAATGTTTTAGACGTAACATTATTTTATTTAGTCATTGAAGACAGTATCAGCGACTCTCAAAAGACATTTTCAAAAAGAAAAATCAGAAAATCTTATCTAGTAATTGAACCCGGGACCTTAGCCTCGCCGGGGCTCTGCCCTGACCGATTTTTTGTCTGATTTTTCGGTTGAAAATTCTGTCTTCAATTCATATACATTGCAATTTGAGGTTGAGTTATTCCAGAAAGAAAACAATATTTTATCATTTTGCACTCATTTTTTTTTTCACTCTCATCAACAAAAATTCAGAGCACACAATTAGTATTTCCGATTAACTAATTTACCACCCGGCTCCGCCCGGGTTCCAATACCGTTATCTCGTATAAAACAGCTGAAGTGCCTAAGTGGAATAAAAAAAATCAGCATCTCTTATTAAATTTTTGCGTAAATGGACATTTCAAAACCCGACACCACCTGAAAGACATCCCATGTTCAAACCTGAAAATAATTAAGTTAACCTAAATTTAACCAAAAAATCTGTGCGATTTTCATAACGAGAAACCTCACCATTCGAGGGTTCTTACTACTAAGAACAATTTTATTTTTTATAGGATTTTATAAACCTACTCAGAAAGCGCCTACTTTTTTCTAGAATTATTTTTGAATTTTGAATTGTTTATGGGTATCCAAAACGGTTTTTGAAACACTAGCGGGGAAAAAGCTGTGGAAATATTGAGAGTTCGTAAATAATGTGGACAAAAAGTTTTAATATTAAATATTGCAGATTAAATCATTAAAAAACTTCTGAATCTAAATCTGAATTTCAAATGATTCGGTACTCCAAAATGTGCCAAGTCAAGTAGCGTTCATTACAATACAATGGCCAGTGTGATAAGACTAATTCGCTTTTAATTGAAAACTTGAATATGTCATGAATTACAAATTAAAAACAAATTGTACCAAAGAAAAACGTTGGAAGCCATTTTTCACATGACAAGTAAGAAAATCCAGAATCTGCAAGTTGTGTTTGCCTTCAAAGTTATAAATAATGGGTCTGGTTACTTTGTTAGTTTTAGAAATGTGAATCTCATTCAGAAACAACGAGATAAATATTTATGGTGACCGGTACTTTTAATATATCATAGGGCATATTAAAATAATATTAAAACTAGTTTATCCCCGACATGACAATAGGCACCTAATTTGCCTATTCTGCCCACCCTTCTATTATTTCGTCATAAAACGGTATTTATATTAAAGTCCTCCCAGGAGCACAGAAGATCCCACAGGAGAGATATTCTTTCTATCCTGATCCCCAACGTGCTACCCAAATAATACGGTGTGAGAAGATATGTCCATGAGAACAATACTTGTGAGGTGCAAATATGAATCTGACTATGCAAAACTTGGCCATTCTTCCCAGGGGACGCTTTCTAATATTGAATTATCTCTTTTTGATGGGAAGGTAGAAGCATATTTAAACTAGATTAGATCGTTACAAGAGAAGAAGTGTGCCCATTTTTAATACATTTTGCAAACACCGGGAATATACTATTACCTATATGATTTTATTCATAAAATAATTGTAACCTATCTATTGACAAACTTTATTTGAGGAAGCTGTTAACAGCGGTTAACGTGAAAAATAATGTTTTTTTAATGATTAAGTTGATGAAGCCATCTTTGGCAATGTGATAATTAAATACAGTGTCAAAAATCATTTTAATGCTAGAAATGGCATTGACTCTGGTGGAACAAAACTTATTACATTTATTTGTTATTCGAATAGAATATAAGTGAAAGAATTTTGAAATCGAATCTTTATTTGCAATGGCAAAGTATATACTCGTATATATATATATATATACTTGATAAACGTCGTTTGCGTCGACTAAATTAAAACGCTTATTTTAGTCAGCATGAACTGTTATTTTATCGTTGGCGATCAGAAGTCGTGCTCAGGAACGATGGCAAGTTTAATCGATGTGCATGGGCCATTCGTTTGCCTAACTATGAAGGCGAGAAAATAACGAATTTGCTTCTTAGTTTGTGAACGGCGACATTAACCCCTCAGACCTCTGTCACATTTGTCAAAGAGTCGAAATATTTCCGCTTTGCAATAAATTCCAAATAAATGCAATATTTATGAACGTTACCGAAAACTAAAAACTGTTTTTGGAAGGTGATGAAATACACTTTCAAGCTTTAAAATTCGAAATAAAGGTATAATTTTTGAAAAAAAAAAAAATTTATGCAAACATATAAATGTTTTAAAAATAACTCACCTTAAGTTTTTTCTAACTAAAATTACAGAAAAACACATAAATATAAATAGGCAAATGTAGTATAAAGGATTTCATCAATTCACTTTTTTGTTGTTTAATGCAAAAATCATTAATGAAAACTTTGCTAATATTCATTTTTTTCGGAAACTTTGGATTCATAAAGATGTACATTTTAATTATTTTATTTTATTTTTATTTTATTTTATTTATTAGCGTTATAAACAGTCATTACAAGTTCATATATAACAGTGTTAGAGATAGTCTTATCATTGACCAATAAAATAACGACATAAAAATTTGAGACCATAATAAAAATAAAAAAAAACAAACAAAACAATATATGTATGTAATATAAACAGTTCTGAAAAAGTGCATCTACTCACTTAAATCTACAAAAAATGTATTTTCAAACTGCTGAAATCAAAAAAGAAAATGTAATGAAAATGAAGAAAAATGAAAATGTAAAAGAAAGATAAGGAATTAATGAAACAATACGTTTTCCGTTGAATATTACTTTTTACGAATTTTATGAAGTTAGCAAGGTTCGTGTTAAACATGTCAATGTCTGTGCATAATCTATTGTAAGTGCTACAGCTTCTTCTTATAAACACATTTTGAAGATAATTAGCATTGCTCTTAGGAATATAAAATATGTCTGGAGATCGAGTGACTCTTATTGGACATCTGAAATTGATATTTTGTAATAGGTAAGGGCTATCAATAAAATTGTGGATTATCTTATAAAGCACTACTAGGTCTCTGATATCTCTGCGTTGATCAAGGGTTTTGAGGTTCATAGAGACATAATTTACATCATTTCGCATGCGAAACGAAACATATTTCAAAAACTTTTTCTGGACTCTTTCTATATTTGATTTATATGTAGAACAATGGGGGTTCCATACTGTTGAAGCATACTCTAGGTGGCTTCTGACGTATGATATGTAGAGAATCTTAAATGTTTGTGGATTTTTGAAAACAGAACTTACTCTAAGTATAAATCCTAGCATTTTCAAAGCCTTAGACGTGATGTGCTCGACGTGAGATTGAAAAAGAAGCTTACTGTCTAATAGAACTCCAAGATCTTTAATTTCATTTACCCTATTTAAAAGATTGTTTTTAATTATGTACGGATATAGTATAGTGTTTTTCTTTCGAGAATAAGATATGACGGAACATTTATCTGCATTCAAAAGAAGGCGGTTTTCTAAACAATACACATTGACCAGGGAGTTCAGGTCATCCTGGAGCTCTATACAATCCATCTCAGATTTAATGATTTTGACAATCTTTTTGTCATCCGCATATAGGAACAGCTGAGAATTACGAATAGTTTTGTTAACATCGTTCATAAAAATGTTGAATAAAAGCGGGCCAAGGTGAGATCCTTGGGGAACTCCTGAGGTTACGGGGACAAAGCTAGAGCAGAACCCCAGTACAGTTACAGCTTGCGTACGATTGTCGAGATAAGAGGCTAACCAACGAAGGAGGTCACCGTGTATACCCATTGCTTCGACTTTCTCAATTAAAATGCTGTGTGGAATTTTATCAAAGGCTTTGGAATAGTCTGTGTAGACTACATCGACTTGAAAACCGTTATCCATAGCAACAAGGACTGTGTCAACAAATTCGCATAGATTAGTTTCTGTTGATTTTCTGTTCACGAAGCCGTGTTGATTCGAAATGATGTGTGGTCGTATACAAGGAAAAATGATATCGAAAACAATCTTTTCAAAAAGTTTACCCATTACATTTAATTTAGAGATTGGTCTGTAATTTTCTATGTTGTGTTTGTCGCCTTTTTTGAATATAGGCACAATATATGAACTTTTCCATTCTAGTGGAAAAATACCAGAAGACAAAGAAGTTTTGAATATTAGACTTAGCGGATAACACAAAACATTAGCGCAATTCTTTAAAAATACCGGGTGTATACCATCAGGCCCACTGCCTTTGGTAGGATCTAATGATTTGAGATATTTACAAACTAATTCAGTGTCTATATAAACATTATTAAGATTTAGTACTGAGGTGTTTGGATTATATATTCGATTGGTAGACGAGATGGACGGGGCGGGGGATTCAAAGGAGGATTGAAAATGTATGTTGAATAAGTTACTTATAGCTTCTCCACCCGATACACGCTGGGAGTTAAGAAACATATTGTTAGGTAGTTCAGAGCTTCTTTGCTTAGATTTAACAAAGGTCCAGAAGTGTTTGGGATCGGTATTGATATTAATTTCGGCCATATTATTGAAATTATCATAGCACACCTTCTCCATACGCTTTTGTCGTTCTCGGAGAAGAGAGAAAGTTTGATAGTCAGAGATGCGGTTATAAATTTTATATTTTTTGTGGAATTTAAGTTTATCTTTAATTACTTTTTTTAAGACAGCGCTGTACCATGGGGGGTACCTGGAATCTATGTTAACTGTTCTAGATGGTACATGCATGACAATTACCTTATTTAATTCTGAATAGAAGCGCGCCGTGACTGAGTCTACATTACTGCTGTTAAGAGTCGTTGTCCAGTCAACGGCTGCTAAGGCGCTATTAATCTGCACATAGTCAGCGCTGTGATAGGAGCGGACCGTGCGCGAGCGTGGGATTTGGAGGGACGGCTCGCGGGCCATGCGCAGCACCACCTCTAGCGAGCGGTGGTGTGCATCCTCCGGTACTAGCGGTGTATTGCACCCCCTTACAGTGCACATGCAACTCGAAATCACCAGGTCGAGAACACGCTCGTTTACATTAAGCTGGTTGTTGAATTGATGGAAGCCGGTAAAGTCTAAAAAATCAGAAAGTGTTGAAGTTAGTGCATCGGTTGAGGATCTATTAAGTACCAGGGCACCGTCTGCGGTCAAAGGCAGAAGCCATTGGGCATGTGGTATGTTGAAATCTCCTAATAGAAGGAATTCATCATCAGGGAAATTGGTATACAACGAAGATATAAATTCAAAAAAGTCACTTAAAGATTTACTCTGCTCCGCACCTTGGACGAAGTATGAGCAGTATATGCGTAGTTTAGAAGCACGCGCGCCAGAGCCTAGTGCAAGAGTAGCTGTGGATATCTCTGCGCGCTGTACGGGTGGGAGGGAGAGTGAGGGGCATGCGGGCAGTTCGCGACGTACTGCAATCAGTGAACCACCACCGAGCGCCTGGCCTAACAACATGTAGTCGCGATCACAACGGTACACTACATAACGTTCATCGAATAATTCACAGTCAAATATACTTGGCAGAAGCCATGTCTCAGTTAGGCATATCACGTCATAATCGGCATTAAGAATGCTGGAAAGAAACACATGCGTTTTGGTTCGGAGACCTCTAACATTTTGATAATATATATTTAATTCACCGAGAGCATGCATTTGAATGGAACATGTAGGTCAACATATTATGTGAAAACAATAATAATAATAATACAGTATGTTGGACTATGGAAACGTAGCAAAGATCAGCTGAATATAATATTATAATTGACAATTTGACATTGAAAACTGTAAAATAGTATACATTTTTAGAGATTTTATGGTGAATCTTGATTTTGAAATCGAACCCATTAAATTTACATGGTTACAATAATAACGTACGTTTGCAGTGATTACAGTGGAGTAATACAATAATATTATTTTTGTTAAGTACTTCCAGCAAAGTTAATGATTCATTAATATGTAGTGAGCGAGACAAGAGAGTTAAAATTATTAGAAGAGATTTTGTTATGCAGTGCTGCGATTAAGAGGCAATTACATGTTAAAAACAGAGATATTATGAAGAAATAAAAAATAAGAAATAAAAATGTTAACATTTGTGTAGGTGTAAGTTTTATAAGATTTTGTTTAAGTCTTCAGCCTTTTGGATCGATCTGATGTGAGAACCCTCGGATTTTCTGACAAGGATTCTGCAATTGCGGACCCAGACGAAGCGAAAGTTATTTTGCTTGGCTGCTTCCTTCGTCAGGTGCAGCAGCCGTTTTGATGCGCTTGTCAGGTGGTCGTTAGCGTAGACGCGGGAGTCGCCGCCACATCCGATGTCGCTGCCGGTTAAATTTTGCATCTTTCGGATTGAAGACAAGAAATCATCCTTTCTATATCTAGCTTGCATTTTGATAATTATGGACTTATGTTGACCTTTCTTCGATTCCTTCGGTGCCACTCGTGTAACGAAATCTATATCAATTTTGGGATCAAGGTCGAACCCTGTTTTTCGAGCAAGGCTGGAAACAATACCTATTAGGTTTTCTCCATTCCTTTCAGGAATGCCGACTAATTCTATATTGGAGCGGCGCGCCCACTGGTCACGCTGCTCCATGTCATCTTGAATGTTGGCTAAGCGGACCTTCAGGGAATCGACTTCATTTTTTAATGAGTCGACCAGCTTCAGCTTATTCTCCATTGCCGTGATTTTTTTGCTCATATCCTCTACTATTTTTCCGCTGAAGTCGATGGAGTGTTTGACATCACTGACCTCATCCCGCAGTTCCTTGACGGCGGCTGGCAAGTAGGACAGCGCGGCTAGCTGGTCGCTGATCCTAGCAAGTTGCTCCATAACGGAGCTGGATGAATCTCCCGAGGAAGAGTTGGATCTAGTTTTATGATGACGATTTGATGTTGCCATTTTTTCAGTTTGTGTTGGTGATGAGGCTATTTTTGAACAATCTTATTTTTTTCCCGCACTTAATTAATAATTGAATGTTAAAGTATGATTTGTAACTCGGTACTAATCACTAGACACTTTTGGTATATCTTTAGAACACTATGTATTGACAGCTTCAAATTTAACTTTTTTCGAGAGCAGTTTAAGGTATATTGAGTGTATAAAAACTGTTAATAATTTAAGATGCACTTGTTTATCACCATGGGTTTTTGCCTACTACAATTTTCTGTTAACAAATCACTTTAAATTCATAGAATTTCTTAAATATAATGGGAGATATTTTGACAGAATATTGTTATTGTTGTTGTATTGTTGTATAATTTGCGGTTACCTTTTAGATTTGAATATTAAGCTTGTTTTTTTTTCTATATCTGACACCGGTTAGATCATATTTCTAACCATGTTAGTAAGGGAGACAGAACGATTTCTATGAGACCTCTATGGATTGTTCCGAAAACCGAACCAAATTAGCCTTAGAGGTTAAAAAAAACGATTATGCTTCAGACCACACGACTGAAGTAAAACTTCTTTAGCTCCATCTATATGTACAGACAATAGGCCTGCACTTAGATATACGAAACGTAAATGGCTATGAGAGAAAGAGAGAAAGAAAATGTATGCTAGCACCTCTCTTTCCTGCCCCCACTAATATACGAAACGTAACTCTCTCTCTTTTCATCTTCACCAACTTATATCTCCCTCTCGACTGTTCGCAACTTTTCGTAACGCTCTCGTCACGCATTCGCCAGTTTATTCCCTAAGTCAAGCGTTCGTAAAGAAGTTTTACTCCAAAAAGGTCCTTATGAATAGTATATCAATTAGATAATCTTATATTGATTAAACTCGTAGGAGTTCGCAATGGTAATATTAGGTAAAAGTTTCTGCAAGTCCATTTTTAATTAAAAAGCACACCGATTGATGAAGGCGTGTAGATTAAAAAGTTTTTTTTATTTTTATTTTATTTTATTTTATTTGTAAGAAACAAACAGCTTATATACATACAATAGACGTAAAAATATACACGTGAACTGCAGTGAAGCCAAAAGAGTTTCTTATGCTAATATTGTTTCTAGATGGAGTTTTAATATATCTTAAGCTAAATTTAGACTTAGGAAGGGGTGAGGAGGGGGAGGGGAGGGAGAATATAGGATAAGGATATGAGATGCTCTCGATACCTTGCACACCCCGTATCAATCCAATATCGCACGCGTTACTTCTATTCGATACTTCTGAAGGTTTAAATTAAAAATGTCCACGTTGTGAAACAATTCGTTGTATTGCGCACATATTCGAGGAATCGGGGAATTTTTTCTAAAGTTTGTTCTACAAGTGGGCAAATGAAGTAAATTCGATTGTCGGGTTAATCTTGAAGGAATATGGAGTTTTATTAAATTGGTAAGCTCTGGTGAGTCCAGGCCATTGTTTAAAATTTTAAATAATAAAATTTGATCAAAAATTAATCGTCGTGTATGAAGGGAGTTGAAGTGATGAAATTTAATAGAATCGGTGTAATTTAGAAAGTGTAGGTTAAGTTTATAATTTAAGTGTTTAAAATTTTTTTTAATTCTTTCGATCCTAACAATGTGGGCTTGGTAGAAAGGAGTCCAGATCGGTGTGCAGTGTTCTAAGTGTGGGCGGATATATGCGGTGTAGAGGGAATATAGAGTATTAACGTTTCGAAAAGGTTTCGATATACGAATTATAAATCCCAGCATTTTTTTGGCTTTGTTGATGATATTATTAGTGTGTTGGATAAAGTTTAATTTAGAATCAAGCGTTACCCCAAGGTCCCTGATAGATTCAACTTAAATTAATAGTTTATATTTACCTACATTTAACGGTGATTTTGCATTAGTTAGTATCATCGTAAAAACGATTTAATCCACAATTTCGTTTAATTCAATTGTGCGTTGCGTCACTTTGTACTCGTATTGTAACAGCTGCACAATAGCTAGTGTGGCGGCACAATGTACGTCATAAGCCGTGTTATATCGGCTCTGAAAGAGAATATTAAAATTACAAATTTTAATACCAACATAATAATGCCTTCATGAATAATCAATGTTACATATTAAAATGTGTATTATTCGGCCATTCAAGCCGGTGTAAGTGGGGTAACTCTGACAATGATGCGCGTAAAAAATATTTTTAATATCTGGTGCTCGAATTAATAAGGGGGTCCAGAGTGACCCCACTCTCCTGACCAGTTTCCAAGGGGGATGATATTGCAAAATCTCCATAATTTCTGTCTACCTTTGTGGGGGAATATTGGGCAATTTAATACGGTGAATGAGGAAGTATAATGCGCTATATCTGGCAACACTTGTGATAATAAAATTGTGATTATTAATTATGTTCGTCAACAGTATCCAAATTGTCGTTTTGTTATCTGTGTCTTGTCTTTGTGAGCTATTTAAGGAATATTCATACGAAACACCTGATCAAATGTAATTAAAATTATCAAAGCGAATATAAATTCTCAATAAACGGAATATTTTTTTTGATTGCTTTTATCACCTGTGTAGCGGCTGTTTTGAAAGAATAATTTATTGAAAAATGCATTAAAAAACGTTATCATTAAGTCGACTAATATTGATTTGTGCCCTTCACGAACTGAAGTGTTTTGCTACAATTAAAAGCAGAATAAAATTACGCTTTATAGGAGCCGAAGCATCGTGGAAACTTTCTCCCACGTCTGGAAGTCTAGCATGGTCAATCGATAAAACCCTACATCTATAGGATATTGACCATCTATGGTCACTTATCAATATTGGCGATCACGGTCAAAAATTGGTAAGAAATGTTCCAACCGATGGTTGATTAGTCCTAGCACGAACTTCATAGTCATCATCACTATTGGCTCTACAACCCCTGATGGGTTTTGGCCTCCTCAAGAGTCTTCCTCCACTCATCTCGGTTTTGTGCCAGCTCTCTCCAGTTTAGAAGCTCTAAGATAGATATGTCTTCGAGGACGTTGTCGCTCCATCTTAATCTTGGTCTTCCCAGGCTCCTTCGCACTATTGGTCTTGCGTTCAGCAGGAGCTTTGGTGCTTAATGCTCGGTCATTCTCTCCACATGACCCAGCCACCGAAGTTATCCCAGTTTTATAAATTTTGCGACGTTCAGCTCTTAAACAAAGTATAGAGCTCAATGTGATATAATCTCAATCTGTAAGAAATACAACAATATTGTTCTTTAGATATCTGTATAATTTTGTGTTATTTTGTTAACTTGTATAATTATTAATAACCACAACACAGGCTTGTCCCAGTGAGGTAACAAAGTGTAAAGAAACAATAAATAAATAAATGTTATAACGTCTGCGCCAAAATACATTTTCTAGAACCGGTCCGAAGATGCGCCTCAAAATTTTCCTTTCAAAAACGTCCAGGGCTCGCTCATTCCTCTTAGTTAGTACCCAAGTCTCAGCTGCGTACGTAAGTACTAGTCTGATAAGTGTTTTGTACACTAATATCTTCGTGTTTCTGGACAGCAGTCTGGATTTTAATTGGTTTTATAGGCGGAAATAACTTCATAGTATCAGATATGAACTTTTGATATATGAACTTTTCATCTAACTGTCGTGCACTTTCCCATTTGTATTTTTCTCATTTATATTTTTTGTACTTACCTATATTTTTCTCACTTATGTATAATCTATTTCCATATTTCAAATTATTGTAATTCCTATATAAAATCCCCTTTAATCGGCGGTAATTAATAATAAGTTAATAAATAAGTTTCGGTTACCTGTCAATAAACGCATTTATTTGGATAATTATGGTCGTTCGTTATGCAAAACTACTGGCTTATTTATAAACGACGTTCAACTAACGAAGCTCTTAGAATTGAAAACAGTCGTATACGCGATCCACTGTTCAACTAAGACGCGACCAATTAATTCCTTTCGATCTTTGAGAAACTGACGTGGTAGAAATATGACTGAAGAAATTACTAACTAATTAAGTCCCGTTTAGTGTCAAAAAGTAAATTCGGATTGCCAATGCATATTTAGGTTATTGTTTCAATACAACAGTGCCAATTTTTAATAATTTTACATAATTGATTGGCGTTATTTGTCGTTTCGGGATGTGAATTCGTATAATATCGGTTCGGCTGTCAACGGTGAAACCGTGCTAGGGACATTGAAATAAAACCATCGGAAGTTACGCCTATCGATACGATATTGTAAAGTTATCTATTTCACCATGCTGCTCCTGCCCGTTTTCCATCCATAATCTCAATAAAATAATGATCCAATGAAATAACACCCCTGTTTGTAAAATTAAGCCCCGTGCACACCTGACCGCTTCGGATATTCATGGCAGAATCCTCCCCCCGATTTGCATGATAAGGGGACAATTAATCCGACAAAAGCTTAGTTCAATAATATAATATAACACGTCACTATCGTTCACGAATCGGTTGGTGGGACGTGGTCATATTTTTGGCGGATTTTACAGTTTACCGATTACGGTGCGGGAGAATTCTGTACAAGGGGTGACGATTAAAAAATAGAGGCTTATTTTATTTTTGCGCTTTAAATTGATATTTCACAATAAACGATATAATAATAATAATATTTTATTCCAGGATGTGGGGAGGATAGTCCAAACCCACACGTCCCATATTGAATATATATTTAGGTACACAACAGATTTTAAGTTAAAAAAATCAAGTACTTAGAATAACCAAAAGAAAACAAAAATGTTATAAAAAAAAAATAATCAATTGTTATGTAGGGCGTGGTCTGGATTGAATTCGGGCCCACTGCTCACTCAGGAGTAGGGCCATTAGCAACATCCTGGCTCCAGCGACCAGGTGTCTCATCAGACCGGCGAATCCATGTAGTCCTAGCTCCGTAAACATTGTCGACGCACTGCTTCTGTATCCAAATATAATTCTGCATGCATTATACATATATCGGATTATAGAGACACCATGTTTCACACATACAAGTATATAGGCTAGTGCAGAATGCATTGAATAATGTTTTTGTTACATTGTTACTGCATTGGAAGAATCACCAGGCAATCATATCAGGGTGTATACTGATTGATACATCTCCTATGTCCCAAGTATTTTACATTCTTAGATGGGTTTATGTTTTCCGCATTAAGTTGTACGGGAAGCGTTTTCTCCAGATTTTTTCCTTGGTTGAATTGCGGTTAGTTTTGTCTTCTTGGGGTTGTATATCATATTGTGGTCATTTGCGTATTCTTCACAGGTTTTAAATAATATTCTTAACCCCTAATGGAAGGATATAAAAAAATAAAGAAACTATTTAACCAAATTGTTTAGGAGTTTCGTAGTCAATAATGTAAGGATATCAGTCTCATTGTTCTCTTTTTGCAAAATATAACCTAGCTTCATTTAAGGTGCTTGTAAACGACAAAGATAAATTGCTCTTTATTGCCAATCGCCGAACAATATACTGTCTTGGCTGTCAGTAGTCTTGCTGGGCAAGTTGTTGACCGTCAATATTTTCGTGTCCCGTCTAGAAAGCCGTAAAGTACAAGACAAATTCACAACACAAAATAAAGATCTCCTGCAATAACTCAACCATACTAAACTTGTTGAACTTGAAAAATTCACGAAATTATTTATTAATTAGTTTCGGTAGAGGGTGGGTGGCTAACAGAGGCACACGTAATAACGAAATACGAGTATAATGTAAGAGAGCAAGAAGGAAATAGATTTGGCCCGGCAATATTGACGTAACCAAGACATGACAATTTCTCGCAATACACAAAAGTCTTGCGCAACCTTGACCGACCTTGCCGATGTAGCTCGTTTACCAGAACTTTTACATCGTTATGTAAAAATCTTGCTATTAAACATATTTTTTTAAATGATTTTATTAGGTACATTATTATTATAAGCAAATACATTCGGGGCGATGGAAAACAATGCACTTAAAATTTCCTCTGCGTAAAGTCGAAATTTACTTCACAAAACGAAGTTGCGGCCATTTATGATACCTGTCATTTTGTTCTGTTAGTATTTATTTATTTATTTATTTATTTACGCCTATTTAGGCTTTTACATACATATATATAACAATATTAACGAAATTATACTTATAAATAGTGCAGGAAACTACTGCTTAAAACACTTGCACAAAAATAAATACAAAGTAAAAATATTAGGTATTGAATTTGAACCAAACAGGATGTAGGTACAAAATACAAAAAATCCGAAATAGTTTTTTTTCTTTCAGCCAACAAAATACTGTCAATGTGTTAGTCAATTTTAATAGCTTTAGCAAAATATTCCCCTATTTGATGAAAAAAACTTCAATAAGGTATGCTTATATAATAAAATTGATGTACTAAATATATCAACAACATCGGAGTATTTGTTACCAAGCTGTTGAATCCTTCGCATAGGAGTATAATATTGACTTGTTGACTTAGAATTGCTACAATAATATGGTAGGTACTGTCTTGTGACTGACCTGCCTGGAGTATGAAAAGAAATTACATATAATAAATCAGGGGTATCAAACATTGAATTTATGATTTTATACAAACAGGTTAAATCGGAAATGATTCTACGATCGGATAATTTTATTAAATTTAATGAACAAAGTACGTTATCGTAATTTAGGCATTCACTAGGAATGCCCATTTTAAAATTCACATATCTTAAAAATTTATTTTGGATTCTTTCAATCGCATGTGAATGAACCTCATAATTTGGGGACCAAACCGTGGAATTGTATTCTAAATGACTCCTTACGAGTGACATATATAATGTTTTTACAGTATTGACATTGTTGAAATCACTAGATATCCTTAAAATAAATCCCAACATTTTCAAAGCTTTATTGGTTATTATTTCTATATGCTTGATAAAGTTGAGTTTCGTGTCAAACCAAATTCCTAAGTCATTGATTTCCGAGACCGATACTAACGACATATTGTTAATGGAATAATCGAAAAATATTGGATTCTTTATTCGATAAAACCTCATAATTTGACATTTGCTTATGTTAAGTTGCAAGCGGTTATCATGACACCATATAATAAATCTTAACAAGTTATTTGACAATTTGACAATATTCCCGATCTTGTAGATTAAGATAAACGAAAACTGGTATTTATACATATTTTTAGATGTAGATACCGGGGCTAAGAAATGTTGCGTATAAATTTGAGAACATAGACGCGATCTGAACCACGAATTATGCGGAAGGAACGAAGCAAACGCAAGCGACTTTTCATGCCATTTGTAGTTGCTTCGTTCCTTTCCCATAATTCGTGGTTCGGCTCGCGGTAATTCGCAGCATAAGGGTTCTGATTTGTGAATTAAACTATCAAGAAAATTATAATAAATTGCACAATACCATAAATTGCCTCGAACAAAGCAAATAATAGCAAACTGGCTGTTATCGCAACATCTATCACTCAACACAAATAAAACCCAAATTTTAAAATTTTGTCCAGTGCAAGCTACACCTATAAATATAAATGTAAACATTAATAATAATATTATCGAACCTTCCCAAACCTGTTCACTACTGGGAATAGAATTAGACATAAACATAAACTGGAAAGAACATGTCTCAAAAATTGTAGCAAAAATCAGTAGTTTTTCTTATGTTCTGGGTACCTTGAGAAAAATATTGAACACCGAATCAGTAATAGCCGCATACTATGGTTATGTATATTCAATAATAAAATACGGTATTATTTTTTGGGGAAACTCGGTAAACGCCAAAGATGTCTTCATCATACAAAAGAGATGCATAAGAAAAATTACAAACTCCAGTCGTTTAGATTCATGTAGACCTATGTTTAAAAATCTGAAAATTCTAACAGTCACAGACATATATATAATGGAGTTATGCATGTTAGTGCGATCATCTACAGACAAGTTCCCACTAAAAAACTCAACACATAAATACGCTACAAGGCTCACAGAAAACCTATTAATACCAAAAGCAAACAAAACAACATTCCAAAAAGGACCATACTACATGGCCATTAAAGTATATAACAACCTTCCACATAACATTAAACAAATACAAGATACACACAAATTCAAATCGTCACTAAACACTTTCCTTGTTAATAAATGTCACTACACGTTGAGTGAATACCTCACGTAAATGAAACGCCTATTTTTATTGGTATATGTATTTGTATTGTTTTTTTCATTGGAATATTGTTATTTTATCTGTATAAACATTGTAACTATAATAAAACAAATAATATTATATAAACATTGTAATTAAATAAATGTGGTTAGCTGGAAGAAATGGGGTCTACCCATAAGCTACACCTTTTGTAATTTTTATTTTACAATAAATATTTTTTGATTTGATTTGATTTGATTTGAAATCAAATTCTTCTCATAATAAAATTCTAAACGGGGACAATGATCACGTCATTGATTGGTACCTGTTTTATCTCAACTTTGATTTAAAAGGTCTCAGTACCAATCAATATCATCGATCAGTGGATTGAAGTGTGTTTTAAGATAAAATCAAAAATAAATATTCTGCAAATAGTAAGTGTTAATAAGGTTAACAAGAAGATCAAAATAAATGTACTGTCAAGAAGATTTTAAAAACGGTTTTTTATTTAATTTTTTTCCTGTCTGTCAGGTTAGTAGAAAAGTTATTTTCATCCAAAACGCCGTTATCAATAATAATCATCCTAAACTTTTTGCTTGTGAAAAATATACTTCCCTTAGGCCTATGTTATCTCTTTGGGATGGTGTCTGGAGGGTCTTTTAAGGAAATTAAAGAAAGGAGGATTTGAGGAGGAAACAGAATCGCGGGGCTGGTAGGAGTATGGTGTCAGTGTGTTAAGTAGTGACATACGTATATATCCATCACTCCCACTGCGGTGCATGGCGTTGAATCGAGATAGTCCGGTTGGAGAAGTGAAAGGATCTTCCTCAACTGGCCTGTCCTGATTCTGCGCGCCAAGCAGCTGGTGGACAGAGGCTTCCGCCATCAAGATCTGGAAGAATGTCACCGCGTGAACCATGGCACCTCTGCTAAGAAAGCTAATGCACCCAACCACTTGGGGCGACCTATGGCGGAGGTATTGAAATTATTAAAATGAAATAAAATTACTGAACCACTAATGCAAAGAACTGATTATAGCAATACTGAACCTGATCGCACATACTAGGGTCAAACTCTAAACTTTAAACGCGACGCAACGGTCGCCCAAGCTTTAAAAAGCTTTTTAAGTTATCAAAACAAATAATCGCCTTTTGTGGCCGTTTTTGTAGATGTACATAATAAAAATTTGTCTGATACGGCTCAATAAATTTCACGAAAGTCAAGCTATAAAACACATTCTGTATTGTAGGCTTTGTGGATCGGACTGCGTGACTTACGAAAATTCATATCGCAATAATAATTATTTAACTGGTGACATCAATGCGATGTCGACACGCATAGGTACTCAAACCTCAAACTTAGAACCAAGTGGAACCAAAGGACTAAAATTATCAAAGTTGTGGTTCTTATTGCCATAGTTAACTAGTAATAAAATCTACTATTATTTAATTCAACGATCTTTATTTGATTTTTTATATAACTCAGAAGAGTCCTAACTGCTCCCAACCGTCTGGAGGCAGTGAGATTATTGCATCCTCAACGTGGTATTGGGAAAAAGATTATTATTAAATGTATTTGGGAGGGGAAAGAGATAGTGAAGAGGAAAGTTAAGAAGTTTATGTTATTCATCTGGTCACCAAACACGGTTAAAGCCATTTCATTTCACGCCGGGATTTGAACCCGCCAACTCCGGGTTCATAGCCAAGGATCATAACCATTCTAACTAAAACCATCACATATAATATGATTTTTTTCGCTACTCACGTCTCATTCAATGAAAAGTACTTTTTTTTTTAGATTTTTAGATTTTTTAATTTAAGTATTTTTTTTTTTGATTTTTTGTGAGCCCTACAAAATATGTTGTTCTTACTGGAAGCATCTTACAAAATACAGAATGTATCTTTTTTTTTTTTTCAATTATTTCTGGCTTTCACCCTTCAAGGGTGTTCTAGGCCATCATTTATAATTACAGAGCAAGGAAAGGTGAATTTATATATTAATTTTATGTGCAAATTTCAGAATTTTATGGAAGATTGGAGTAGAGTTCAGACTTAGAAGAGATGAGATGTTGAATGGAGGAGAGGCAATTTTTGATAACGCTTGATAGAAGAGAGGATATTTATTTAGAGAGGGACAATCAAAAAATATGTGATCTAAAGTTCCCACATCTAGACCACAGAACGTACAATCTGGGGAGTCAAGCACATGAATTTTATAAAGGTGAGAAGGAACGGAACAATGTCCGATTCTCATACGAATAAGTAAGGAAATTTCTTTTTTGGATAAATGGGGGAATTTTTGAAACCAAGGTTTTGATGGGATAGTCCTTTGTATTGAGGCGTAGCGGGCACCCTTGGATTGACTAGCAATGTTCCAATACTCTGTTCAAACATTGCGGGATCTATCTTTGATGATGGAAAAAATATCAGACACGGAATATGGTTTACGAGGGTGACGGTAGGGTTAGACGCTCCTTGTTTTGCCAAGGAATCAGCAATATCGTTACCCACTATGCCAACATGTCCAGGAATCCAAATCAGAGTGACAGTTTTTCCAGAGCTTTGAATGGAGGTTATCAATACTCGAATAAGACATACAAAGTGATCATCAGGATGAAGAATAGGACTTGTTTTAAGTTTTCGGAGGGAACTGAGAGAGTCAGAGAGAACAAGAGAATGTTCAAAATATTTTTTTATTATATATTTGAGAGATTCAATAATCGCAATGCACTCGGCAGAAAATATTGAAAATTGGTTTGAAATTGAATAAAATATTCTTTCATTAGAATTATTGTGGTAAACGTTAATACCAATACCACAGTTAGGAGAGTCCGGAGATTTGGAGCCATCAGTAAATAAAAGAGAAGAGTTGGGCCATTTAGAAGAAATAATGTCATTGAACATATTATTGATAGTACGGGCTGGGAGATTGGAATGACTTTTAAGGATGCCGATCCCTTCTAAAATCGTTGGGGATAGGGTGACGTGACTATATTTTAATTTGTACAAAGGAAGAAGATCATTTTTGATAATTTGAAGCTCTGAGAGAGAGCGAAATTTTTTACAGATGGCAGGGAGAGGTTTAGTTCGAGCTCTGATTGTAGATGAATGTGTTAGAGTCGTTGAACAACGAGACTCTGGGAATAATCTGATGACTTTTAGAATTTAAACATTTAAGAACAAATTTGTCAGCAAATAATTGACGCCTTAAATAAAGAGGAGGATCAGAACATTCTACTTGAAGGGAATTGATGGGCGACGATTGCATCGCGCCAGTTATTATTCGCAATGACTTAGATTGAATTTTGTCTAATTTACTGAGTGCATTTTTGGATGCAGTACTAAAAAGTGGGCAGGCATAGTCGAGATGACTTCGAATAAGTGCATCGTAGAGCAACTTAATGCAGATAGGATGAGCACCCCACCAAACGCCAGTCAATGATCTGATAATATTTAAATTTTTTTCACATTTAGTAACTATATTATTAATGTGGGAAGACCATTTAAGTTTCCTATCAAATGTTACTCCCAAAAATTTTACTTCGGAAGCATTGGGGATTGGAGAGTTTTTAAATAAAATTTGAACAGGGGGGTTATTATGACGATTTGAGAAGGTAACACACTGACTCTTTTGAACTGAAAGTTCAAGACCATTTAAAGTAAGCCATGTGCAAAGGGCATCCATGGCTTCATTAAGATATTTGACGGCGGATGGAATGATTTTGGATGATAAGAAGAAAGCTATGTCATCTGCGAACTCAACAACTTTTACTTGAGGGGGAATGGTGACATGCATATCGCGTGTGTATATATTATACAGTAAGGGGGATAATACATCGCCTTGGGGTAAACCCTTCCAAATTGACATACTCTGAGGAGTAACATCTGGTAGCTCAATGAAAATTTTCCTATCGAGAAAAAGATTAATAATAGATTGGACAAACATGAGGGGTAAGCCAAGGCCTAAAAGTTTTTTTTTAAGAATTGGGATGGAAACATTGTCAAAGGCGCCTTTTATGTCTATAAAGACTGCAAGACATACTTCTTTGTTAGAAATGGATAAATTAATATCAGTGCTGATGATGGCAAGGTTATCTTGTGTAGATTTCTTTTTCCTAAATCCAAATTGGGATGGAGAGAGAAGATGATTACTCTCGACAAAAAATTCTAACCGGTTTTTAATTAATTTTTCATAAATTTTACTAAGGGTGGATGAAAGAGCAATTGGCCTATAGTTGGATCCAGAATTGGGTGATTTGTTTAATTTTAGAATTGGGATGATTATTTGAGAACTCCAGTCATCAGGTATTATGCCAGTCTGGAAGATTTTATTTAAGATGCTTAAAAAGTGATTTAGAACATTAACATTACTATTTTTGATAATGCTATAAGGTATACCATCTCTGCCTGGAGATGAGTCCTTGACTGTTGATAATTTTTTTTTTAATTCAATTAAAGTGAATGGAGAGTCAAGCCAATGATCAGACATAGGAGTGTTGTGGATTGGAGTTATTTCATCTAAGTTAGGTACAGAAGGGGGGGGGCAATTTTGTCCAAGAACTCGTCTATATTTTAACCGTATAAACTTATCCATATGTGAGTTAAATTCGTCCCATTTGGTGTGTTTTGTTTTAATTTTTGTCGAAATATGGGACTTGTCTGAATGGAAAGAAGTTTGATAAGTGATGGTGATCGGGAAATGATCACTGGAGCAAGGGTCGGGGGACACCACCCACGAGGAGAGAGGTGCCAGATTAATAGAGCATATGGAGAGATCCACTGCACTGGGGTTTGTGTTGGGGCGAGAGATTCTAGTAGGAGATCCGTCATTCAAAAGAAAAAGGTTGGATTCATCTAGGAAATCCATCACACTTCGACCGTCTCGATCACAGAAAGCAGAACCCCAGACGGGGGAATGGGCATTAAAATCACCCAATAAAAAGAAAGGAGGGCTTAGTTGACGGACAATTTGCAACCACGCTTGTTTATTGAAGTGCGATGTTGGGGGAAGATAGATAGAAACAAAGGAAGTGTCCTTTATTTTAGCTGCAACCATTTGAAAGTCAGCATTGGGGGGTTTGATATTATTTATTGGGAAAAACGGAAGGGATTTTTTAATAAAAAGGGCAGCACCACCGCCCGTACCTTCCGGGCGATCATCGCGGAGACAGGAGTACCCTCCCACATTAAAGTGGGTGGATGGAGTAAACCATGTCTCCGAGACAGCAGCCACAGAAACAAGGTTTGAATTTAATAGGTTAACAAGGTTTGATTTGTTAGAAATAGCACTGCGGCTATTCCATTGAAGAATTCTGACATCTTGAAGAGCCATTTTGAATAAATGATTTTAATGTGGAAATAATAGAAGCAGCGTTGGACGGTAGATTAGTTTGAGAAGAAATTAGGTCAATTAGAAGCATAATAAGAGTTTGAATAAATGAAGAATTATCTTGGGAGAGTTGTTCAGAAAGCTTTTGATAGTTTGTTGAGGATGAATTATAATTGTTTGCGCACCCATTTGTGGCGTGTGAAAGAGGAGAACCATTGGGATTTAAGAGAAGTGAGTTGTGTTGTAGCTGATCGTATCCACGAGCCTGTTTAGAGATAGGGTTTTTGTATGTGAATTTTGTTGAACGGGAAGATGTTGAGGAGGAGGCGAGAGGGTTGGATGAAGAGGTACTGGATAAAACCTCGGAAAATGATTTTTTGACAGGCGGGAATAATTTAGAAGCCTGCAGAAAAGACAAGTTCTCAGAGGCCATAGAAATTTTTATATTTTTTTGGCGAGATTGTTCGGGGCAAGAAGAGTTAATGGCGGAATGAGCGCCTAAGCAGTTAAAACATTTAGGTGAAGAGAGAGAAGAACATTGGTCAGCCGAGTGGTTTTCTCCACATTTGAAACATCTGGGAGGGGATCTGCATGCAGCTTTGGTATGACCAAAACGGCAGCAGTTGTAACATTGAGTGGTGGGATAAGTGTACATTTCAACTGGTAAGGAGTTGAAAAATAAATAAATATGGGAGGGAAGAGATTGTCCTTCGAATGTGATGACGACAGATTGGGAGGGCTTCCAGGAAACGATGCCCTCAGAGGTGTCCTTATAATTTAGCCTCCTGGCTTTTATGGGATTGCCGATATGTTGGGGGGTTGAAAGTGAGGACAGGATTTCTGGAATGGACAGATCGGTCGAGATACCCCTGACCAGGCCCATTCGAGTGACATTGAAAGTTGGGATGTACGCCTTGAATTTAGAATTTGATGAAATAAATATATTTTTGATAAAGTTGTTGGCGGCTGAACCTGACAGGAATTCAACAGAAATTCGGAAGCGACCCTCGGATTTAACACCTCCAGGTTTAATCGAAAGGTTCTTGTTATTTGAAAGAAATTTACCAAATTCAAGAGGATGGATGGTTTTACCTTGTTCAGTTTTTTGCGCATATACAATGTAGGGGCCACGGGAATGAGTAGAGTAAAAGATTGTTGGAGGAGGTTGAGGAAGAGCTGGATGGGACTGAGAAGACAAAGGCGAATCATGTTTTTTTGGGGAAAGGGGACTAAATTTTCTTTTTTTAATTGAGGTTAGGATGACAGATTCATTGTCTGAAATGTTTGAATGTTCTGAAAAGTCTATTTTATCTGAAATGTCTCCATCTGGAGGGTCAGGAGGGGGATCTGGGGGCTTTGTAAGGGGTACAGGAGGGAAATCCTCCTCCATTGTTCAAAAAATTACAGCTAATATAAAAAGTGACAGAAGTAAAAAAATTATATAAATATCTGAAAATGAGCAGCAAGAAGTGACTCCTGGAAGATCAGGGGGGAGAAGATTCCAACACACTAAACTTTTTACAGCCAAAACACAATAAAAAGATTGGTTTAAGAATATTTTTTGAAAGAGCAAAACAAAAGAACTGATGACAGCCAAATGTTATTGTTGCCAAAAAAACAGAATGTATCTTATTTTATATTATTTTGTGTATAAAATAACTATTACAGATTAATAAAGTGAATAACAATTTATTTGAAACAGATTAATAAATTGGATATAAAACTAAATCATAATAATAAAGATAGTAAAATTAATATAATATAATTTTTTTATTGTTTTATTTTTACTTTAGTTTTTCCCATTATATCTAAAAACATATGTACATTTCCAAAATAATTTTACATATTTTCTAAATATAGTAACACGTAAACATAAGGTACAAGTAATATTGTAATAGTTAGCAATAAGTAAATATATAATAGACAAAAGTAGGTAATGGGAACCCACTAAGGCACTGTCTGTTTGTGGGAAATATGAACAAAAATGCTATATTACATCAATAAGCACAAGAAAAAAATATGTTAGATAATTTTAAAGTAAATGTTTAGAAATTTAGGTAGAAAGATATCTGTGAAAAAATGTATCTATGAAAAACACTGAAAATTAGCTAAGTTTTTTTTTTGTGGAAAATGTTTCTGTAGATTTTTTTGACAATTATTCGCATGGCGTTGATGATAATAATAATAATAATAATATTTGGATGATTTATATAGCGCCGTTTTTGTGAAAAATCATCTCAAGGGCGCTGTACAAACTTATAATACATTTCTAAAATCTAAAAAACTACAAGCTAGGCAAACAATTATAAACAACTTATGGCTAAAAATTGCATACATCGGTTCATTGATCACCGATACGAAAATGTGTACAATATTTTGACCAATGAACGCGATGCTGCCTAAAATTTAATGAAAACAGGACCATACTTACCTGGGAGGTCGCTTGAAATTAACACCGTATATTGTCCATTTAAAGAAATTTAGATAGAGTTCGCACGCAGAGGACATTATTGTAAACACATGTTATTTAATCCTGAAAAATATTTTAATATTAATATGTAATGTATTCTTTGACGAGTGTATTTTGGAAAGTAAAAGCAACATATAGAGGTGGGAGGTGCTGTAGTACCTATAAGGATTTGATCTTACTAAATGTGATTCGTCAAGAGACAGATTGATGTGTAAGGAATCGAGTTATTTTAATTCAGTAAGAAAAGTGTGATTAAGACATATCATAGACAATACAAGTATGATGCTCTCAAATAGGTATATTTAAATTACGGATATGAGAGCCCAAAAAGGAAGGTTTTTAGTTTGGACCTAAACTCTGTTGGGCTTGTTATGCATCTTAATTCCGGAGGGAGTCTATTCCAAGCCTTAGGCCCAGATACTCCGAAAGCACGATCTCCAAACATAGTATTTGGCTTTCGTTTAGGTTCTATTAGTCTGCCTTTATGAATGATCATTGAAAACATTTGGTTTATCGATATGTACCTACAAAGGATTGATATAAAAAAATCGTAATAATGCATATAGAGTAGGTATTTCAATTGCACATAGAATATCCAGTAAAGATAATAAATAAATATTAAATAAATCGTAACAAAAATAATTAATATATCGATTTCCTGAGCAAGAACATTCCAAGCATAAAGCCACGGTGTTTTTCTCAGTAAATTGATGAACGACTTTTATTAAAAAAATAATTGTTTAAATTTATATCCCAACGTTTTATGACTGTTCGATAGCCATATATCTTAATATTATGATGAATCATAAAAAATCTGTTTTTATCTCACTTCGGTCCCGTTTCTTGTTCGCTGCCGGATTACACAAACCATTCTAGTAACACGATCTGACACCTGCAGTTTTATTATTCGATATAAAAAAACTCAAGCAACTCAACGCAACTCACCGTTTCTTGATAAATTAAAATGGTCGAAGTTTCATATAAAATCGTTGATATCCGAATTAGTTTTGCTTGGTGGTGAGAATCACATGTCGGTGTTTATAAAATAATTTGTGGTGTAAATACAACCTTGCCAAGTATTTCCGTACCGATAATTTAATACATAAAAAAGGCGGTTCAGCATTAAACGGGTAATTTATAGTATTTTTTCTAGGAGTCCTATTAGTTTTATTACGCAATCTCACGAAATTCTGCAACCGTTCTTTGCTCCCGTCTAGGTTAGAAAGGTCACTTGATTTAGGTGAATTCCTTTGCCATTTTTGCAATAAAATTAATATAAATATTAACAGAATTATTATTAAAAATCCAGTGGTGGGCCTGAATATTTTACAGCTTTATGTATTTTTAATATTGGTCTAAATTCTAACATCGACATTTTCTCTTATTCATTGCTCAAATGTAAAAATAGCATCATGTTAATAATATTTGGACACCTTTGGACAAAAACACTTTAAATACATAGCTTGCAAACTACACAATACACGTCCAGCAATGATTAGACAAACGGAATCAATGACTAAATACAAACAAGATATTAAGAAATGGATTATAAGTATTGGATGTCACACTACTGCTAACATCTGTAAAATAGATTACAAATAGATAGAATTACCATCTGGTGGTGGGCCTGAATATTTTACAGCTTTATGTATTTTTAATATTGGTCTAAATTCTAACATCGACATTTTCTCTTATTCATTGCTCAAATGTAAAAATAGCATCATGTTAATAATATTTGGACACCTTTGGACAAAAACACTTTAAATACATAGCTTGCAAACTACACAATACACTTCCAGCAACGATTAGACAAACGGAATCAATGACTAAATACAAACAAGATATTAAGAAATGGATTATAAGTATTGGATGTCACACTACTGCTAACATCTGTAAAATAGATTACAAATAGATAGAATTACCATCTCACGTATGTCCTTACCCTTATTAAAGAACTTAAAATAGTAAAATCCTATATGTATAATATAAATTCGACAGGATTTACTACTCTATTTATCACATCCTTCACTTATATAATGCTCTCTTTATGGTATTAACCCTCAATTTAAATCATATTTCTGTTTGAATTGTATAAATCAGTATGTATCTTACCTTAAATATTCTTATGTTATAATTAAATATTCTTATGTATGATACTCATTTATGTACCTCTACGCCTGTCTCAACACAGGTATACCCTAGTGAGACAGGCATCGAATAATGTAATGCAAACATACCTTATATAGATAAATAAATAAATAAATAAATATAAATTGTCGAATGCGCATACATACATACATACATACATACACACATACTCACATACACACACACACACCATCCCACTATACACATCACCCGGTAATTACTTAATATTCGTAGGTACCATGAATACGACACTACAATGAAACACATAATAGGTACCCATCATGAAATATACTAAATAAATAAATTTTGGCAAATGCAAATAAATAGGAACTCTCATTAACTTTGTTTGTGTATAAATAAAATATTTAAAGAAATTTATTTTGTATTTCAGTTTACATCTAGTCTTGACGGGGTGGATATCTGGGTTGCGCGGTTTAGATTTTATCATTTCATTACAGAGTATAAAATGAAGTCGCTCAAAATGTATGTGCGCATAGATCTTTTAAATTACGCAACAGATTTTCATGCGGTTTTCACCAATAGACAGAGTGATTCAAGAGGAAGATAATACATGCTTATTATAGTAGAGAAAAGCCGAGAAATTAAAATATTCAATTCAGGCAGCGGGCAGCTGGCAAGCAGTGGTATGGATTTTATAAACGTTGGGTAATGGCGTTGTGTTTCGTTAGCCACAGCAACGTGTGGCCGGGTCTGCTAGTATTATATACACTGAACTACTACTGAGGCTACTACAGTAGTAAGTACCACAAAGTTAGCCATTCCGAGGTAGGAAGATCTCTTAACGTTTAAACACTTCAAAAGTGGCTTCAATTTTTTTAAACACGCTTGATCCGACTGTCGCCATAGTAAGAACGGTAAAAACAATGCATAACTTTAAAGTTGACTGAACGACGGTGAAAGTCGCAAATTCCAAAATCTTAAAAGTTGCCACATATTTTTTGCACACACGCGTTGTAAGCGAACAAAACTATATAAAAACGCGAATTGGAGGGCAGTTCATATCTATCCTGACGAAGGCACATTATAATCGAAACCGAAGGCAAGTGGTTACAAATACGAAAACAACACTTAAAGGTTTTTCAGTGAAGATTAATAAACACTTTTTTTTACGTGAATACCTCTCAAATGCCACAACTGCTATCAACTTTCTAAAGTTGGGAGGAGAAGAGGCTGTGAGGCTGGAAGAAGTTGGGAGGAGAAGGATATGGAGAAGAAGAAGTTTCTATAGTACACTAGAATCTCACTAATCCGGCACTTCAATAGACCGATACGTCCAATAATCCGGCACACTCCGGCCGCGCCTCCCTCGCCCCTCTAGGCCTAGGAGCTCCATCGCATCGCCGCGTCGTCATCTAGCAGTCTAACCTCAAAACTTATCTCTTGTGCACGTGCGTACGTATTTACCTGTTGTTTTGAAGTGTGAATAGTGTGTATTCTCACTTTTCTGTGTGTTCTCTTTATGAAATGCTTTGTTTTATTTATTATGATTTTTCTCTATAATCCAGTAATCCGAACATTCCAATAATCCGGCACCCTCTGGTTTTTAATAGTGCCGGATTAGTGAGATTGTACTGTACTTAGCTATTGTTGTATAGATCTAGTCAGTAAACGCAAGAAAACTTTCATTTTACACCACAATATATATATTTTTTGAAAAAAAATAAAAACAACACTGTGATCTCGTTTTGTTTTAAGTGAAAGATATGATATTATAACTACACCAAAACAGAATAATATGTTTGTAATAAACAACCATCGTTAGCGACAGGCACTCGCATCAGAGAAATTCGATATCTCAATCGCCTATGAAACACCATGGAATAAAGTCGTCTACCGAATTTAGAATAACAAACGAGAACACGGCATTACAGCCCGCAGTAATCATTTTCTCGCACGACTCCTCGCTGTGATTTCGCCTTTAACGACTATCGGGAATGTGTTCACGATAATTCGAGGGAATTATCGGGTCGAACATTGATATCTTTACAAGTGATAAAGTGTCGATGCCGCCGCGGGACGCCACTGGCCCCCGCGGCCGGCCAAGAACTATCGAAGCAAGGAGGCTGAGGAATTTATCGAGTCGCCCCTGGCATGCGTGCAAGAAGCAAGAATGAACACACAAATTATATGGAGAATAAATATTTTAGCTTAAATTGCCCGGTATAATAAGTAACGCTTTTGCAGGGATAATTTGTAGTGGGCCCTTTGGACAACGTCTGTATAGGTATAAAAATGTTGACTCGACTACCACAAGACGACTACCAACGTTTTTATTTACATTTACGGTACACAGTTTAAATTGGGTTGAATACTTTTATTTTTTTATCAGTTAAAGAAGGTACCTAGTAGTTTGTTAAATAATGTTTTATTATATTATTTATGCCTTGAACCGCTTATTCGTTAATACGGAATATTTTGTATTAAAACAGTTAGATTTAGCTTTATTATTACGAAAAGTGAGTATTTATGTCGGGGAGACAAAAAAACATGCAAAAAATATGCATTTAACATTTTAATTTTGTTTAAATTTATTCACTTACGCGGTAACGCCATTTTATATTTACCGTTTTTATTAAACATTTCATAGACAATCAATCAATGCTTCCAATCCTTTGATTATATAAATCGTCGCCTTAGTTCTTAATTGTCCAAACGACCATTTGAAAATTTGACAGGAGGTGAAGGTTTTCTTTCATTATTTCAATGAAACATTATGATAGGTGTTTAAGATAAAACTATTTCCCTATAGGCAAAGGTCTGATTAGTTGAAATAATTCTTAATTAAGTGATTAACTATCATTTTTAATACTTTATTTTTAGTTTTAAAGTGGAGATTGTAGAAAAACTAAAATGGTCGTTTGGACAATTAAGAACTGAGGCGACGAAATGTCTAGATAGAGTGTTGCGCTGTAACTCCGAAAAAAAGAACAGGCCAGATTTGAAACGCTTGTGTGCGTGACACGCACACAAGTATAGGTAACTTATATTGTTAACGTTAAGCGCTCAACGTCACTGTATGCGTGATGAGTGATACCAGATCCCGAGTATTTCCCATAAAAGTGGGTAAAAAATATGTTTCGGTTTAGCGGGACCTATAATTCGTTTAATTTTGAATTCATTTAAGTAAGATAGTTTTCTACATATAATTATATAAATGAAAAGAAAATCATTGTTAAAAGAGATTTATTTTTGTTTGATTATTTAAAAAAAATAAATACAGAAAATAAGAAATATACATTCATAGACGCTGCCAACTGGCCGGCAGGTATCGTTGTGTCTAAATTTAAATTTTTATCATCATCAAATAAAGAAGGTGGCCCACATCCAGGTAAATCCCTAAAAATGGTAAAACTATCTCGTCACACTAAAAAAGACAATGCAACTTTTTAAAACTAAAGCTATCGATAGTTATTATTTATTCTTAATGACCTTCCCTTTTAATTTGTTTTTTAAACAGTTTTCGTATAGATTTTACATCCCAGTTAATATTATCCAATTTTGTCTTATAGTGATATCTTAAGGCCAAATATTTTTCCACGGCCAAACTTATCAAATTAACTTGATGCAGAAGACCGTAAATCTGATCGGTTTTTACTTCGAAATAATTATCGGGAAAATTTAATTTGAAGAACAGGCAACCCTGTAAACATGGCGTCAAAACATGGTGTCAAACGGCGTTGTCCTAAGACCAAATTACACTATTAAAACTGAATTGTTTCTTTAACTGAATGGTTATTAACCGATGATAGGTAACATTTTTAGTTGTTTTCAATCGTCCTATGTAATTCCTGCACACTGATATAGTGCAAATCGTCATTTTCAAATGTCACACAACACGTGTTTACCGTACAACGATAGTGTCGCCACTGAGCGGACAGGCCGAGCTTATCTGCCAACCTTTGGCAAATATTTTTTTTGGCGCTTCGTCACTCGAGCGTTATATCTAGACATTTATATAATCAAAGTTCCAATCATAGAAAAATATTATTGCCATATAAAACACAGTGAATGCATTATTGACAAGTTTGTACCTGTATTTATAATAGCAGAACATGGAAAGAAATGTATTAGAATAATTAATTTTGATGAGAAATTATTTTATAAGATTGGTACTCGCGCAAATGTCATACTTGATTGTCTATTAGTTAAAAAAGGAATATTCCGTATTATCCGTGCATCAAACTTCGAGAATACGAACGTTCCGTTTCCGTCCATATTTACCATTGTTAAAATAGCATCGGAAATATATATAGGTAATAGGGCGGGCTTTTGCAAAGCATTTTGGAAAAGCGTTCTAAAAGTTCTTTAATTAATAATTAAAGCCTGTGAGAGGAATGTGTAAGAAGGATTTACGAGTATATGTAATATAAATTATTTTGCGACAGGTGAATCATCCATTTACATCACAAGATTTCTTATTTTAACAATTTTTACGTTTGGGAAGATCGGTACATAATAAATGTTTAAAGTTACTTACAGAGTAAATATATATATCTACTTTCTTAGAAATTTTATTTCATAGCACCATTCCCCTGATCTTGTCTTTTCTGTGCTAGAATGTCTGTTCTGCCGTGTGGTATCTTGGACGAGTCGTGGTGATAACCATGCCTGAAGTTATCAGGCATGTATATTATATATGGATTTAGGTTTCAACTGATTTCAGGTAAGGCAGGAGATTTACTTATTTTATTACCATTAACCTAACATTCAACAAGAGAAAAATATATTATTGATTGTAATTACAGGTACTTTTCAAACTTATTTGTACAGGTTTAAAAGGAAAACGAAAGAACATACAATCGTCATATTCATAACTGCACTTGGTGTGTGTACCATTTTCCTTTTTTTTTAAGAACTTAATTAATTCACAAAAGATTTTTTATATTTTTTAACGGCAGGTACTTGACGAAGTCACCCTTTTGATTTTGAAATTATACCAGTTGATGTATACTAAATTAATAAATTTGTGCGAAATTGTTCGCGAGTTGACATTGTGTGCAGACAATAAATACAAACAGGTCTCACAAATGCACGGGTTTGATTTTTTCATTTTCATATTCACAAACGCAGTTTCGTCTCTTTGACCCTCCATCATCAATCACTGCATCACCCTAATTATATGTAATTTTCCATAAATTGACCGCGCTTATTTATAGCGCATTTTTCAATTGCATACTTTATTATAAGTACCTAGATAAAACAAAACTAGGATACCTACTGTTAACTTGACGTCGTAATAATCGTGAATAGATACACAAATATTTATAATCCAATCAAACAATTTCACTATAATTAACAAAGTAAACAAACTACATGTCACATTGAAAACTTCAAAACAATCCTTGACTACATACAATCTTATAGAAAAAAAATCTTTCTGCAACTAATGACCCTATATATAAAATTATAACCAGCATGGATAACGAAATTCTCATAACTGAATTCTCGGAATTTATGTCATAGCAATTCTCGTAGACCTCCAAAAAGCCTTCAATATCTTGAGTCATGAAACACTGATTAAAAAATAGAAAAAAACCAGCTCACATGGTCCTGCTCTCAAATTTATCAAATAGTATTTAAACGGAAAACAATTTGTTAGCGTAGGATTGAAAAACAATCAAGTCGAGATCATAGACTAAGCAGAGGCGGCCCGTGATAAAATTTGCCGGCAGTGCATTTCACAAAAAATGGTAACATTATTACGGGAAAATATAATTAATTGATTCACAGATTCGCAAAAACCAACATCAAGTTGTAATCGTATACCTATCAACTCGATCCAACAAACTAAATTGCATTACGTTATGTATATGTACTGGGAGTATGAATGTTCATTAACTTTTCTTTAAAATAAAGGCTATC
The DNA here is from genome assembly GCA_929108145.2 of Limnephilus rhombicus. Lineage (NCBI taxonomy): Eukaryota > Metazoa > Arthropoda > Insecta > Trichoptera > Limnephilidae > Limnephilus > Limnephilus rhombicus. The sequence goes on along the minus strand of OV815272.1, from coordinate 15,562,089 downwards.
GTTTACTCAACTTTCACTTCACAATTTATCATCAACCACGAAAAAAAAATGTGTTCAAGCGATCACATTCACAAAGCCAAGATGCTTTCGAATATTTAATACTTTGTTTTAAAAACTCTATTCATAATTTTTTTTCCCTTAACCTTACTTGTATTATATTTAGCAAAGGTTTTGGAGAGCCATTATTTTTCAAAAACAATTTATTCTCAAATGAAATTCGGTTGCTTTTGAAAAAATCGACGTTAATCGCAATGTTTTCATTACCACTCATTTTTAAATAAGTTTTTTACAGAGCAAAACTAGCGAAAACCATTAAAATGTCAATTAGTTGAAAATTCGTTTTTCCTAACTATGTCATTTCAAAAGTTCGGTAACATATAACGCATGTTAAAGGTTTTGTCATAAACCAGAATGCTTCTGCGCATGTGCGCCGCTAGTGCACGAGCGTGTCATATATCTTCCCTTATGTCTCTCTATTCTTTCCTCCGTGGTCTTGCCCATTTCACGGTTCCAGTCTCTGTAGACTGTCCCAGTAGAAATATCATATCATGTGATGTCACGTCTCGGCACAACGGAAGATGCACGCATTGCTTTTTCGTATGCGCCGATGCGAGTTTAGTACGGAATCTAATATGAAAGTTAATTGGTAAGGATATTATAAGGAATTGGCGGGAATTCTTCGTGAATGAATGTTATAAATTTACACTTTTACACGTTTGTTGATGTTTGTACGAATTTACACTTTTGACGTTGGTAGTGCATTGCACAAATGCACCAAGGCAGGGGCCGCCACTGAGACTAAGGTGTTCCTCGAGGATCAATTGGAGTTACTCTTGTTACTCTTATTTCATTTATCAACTGGAGTTACTCTTATTTCAAATATTAAATTAAAACTAAATGGCGACATCTTCTTACACACAGATAATAACCCAAATAATAATTTACTTTGGCAAAAGCTTAGAAAATTTAGTAGAACAATCTCAATTGGATCTTGATATATTATATAACTGGATAATTCAGAATATACCAAAAATAAATATTAAAAAAACGGTTATCTGATCAAGCCCGCCTAAAAGAATAACGTCGTAGCAAAAACCATTACAAATGTAAAAAAAAACTACACATTTTAGACAGTGTAAAGTAAGAAATTTTACGCTATGTACCTACCTGTTGTCCAGGTCTTGGCATGCGTCTGCCAGATTGAGATAGAACGGTTGAGGGAGTCCATTTTACTTCTCCAGCCGTGCTATCTCGAATATCGCCTTGCACCGTAGTGGGAGGGATGGATTCATACGTCCGTCACTCCTGGTCACACTTACTCAAAGATTCCTATTAACGTGAAAACAAGCTTATGGGTCAGAGTGGTTAAACAGCACATAGATAATCCAAAAAAAAGCATTCCAATAATTGGTGCATTTGGTTGAAGAGCTCAACTTTTACAAAGACAATTAAATATGGGCTTATACTTTAGCTTAATCCAGTCCTACCTAAATTATCTAATAGAAACATCGATCAATAAAGGCTACGTCAATGAACAGAAAACATCACATTCTCAAACGATTACAGAATAAAGGTATAAAAAACTCTTTAAAAGTTATAACCCAGATAGGTAACACGAGACAACATAATATATTGTACACTAAAACAGTGAAGACTGAAAGTGGTAAGAGAAGGTAATGTGACACATTTACACTCCCTTCCCTTCTCGATGGGCTGAAGACTGTTCTGAAGTTATTTACGATAAGATATTACGTAAAATTATCGTTGTTATGTATAAATATATTAAATAGCTTTGAGTTTATAGTTAGAATGCGAAAAATTTACTTTTATTTAACTACTAGCTGGTCCCGGCATGCCTTGCTATGCCATTTAATAAAGAAATTGTTTCTCCCTGAGTGTCCTTTCCCATTCATCCCGTTCCCCTTCCGCCTCCCCTTCTTCTCCTGCGTCCTCTTCCCATCTCGCGTTACCACTCCGTCACCTCCACCTTCCCTCTCCCCACTCCACTCCCCTCCCCCTTCCCTCGTCCCGCGAACCCCCCTCCCGCGTTCCCCTCTCCCCTCACACGTCCCCTTCCCCTCCCGCGTTCCCCTTCCACCTTCCCCGCCTTCCCTCTTCCCTTTCCCGCTCCCTCGTCCCACCAACCCTCCTCCAGCGTTCCATATATTCAATCCCAGTACATTCAGTTTTTAAAAGGCCCGCGTGCCACCTTTTACAATTTTTATTCAAATTTCCATTTTTCATGTATATTCTATTTGGTACCTAACATAGGTACCTACTTAAAATATCTAAAATTCTTGATTCGATTCAAACTATTAGGGGAGTACCTACTTTAAATAAATTTATCAACTTAAAGATTTTCAAAAATAGAATCCTGATTAAAAATGTCATTCTCAAACACGCGAACTGTCAACGTCCGATAGTCGTTAGGTTTTCTGAAATTATCCAATTTTCTGCGCAATTTTCTTAATTTTTCTCTACGTAAGAACCATCCTCGTACTTCAAGGAATATTCTAAAAAAAGAATTAGCGAAATCGGTTCAGCTGCTCTCGAGATTTGCGTTTAGCAACACATTTAGCGATTCATTTTTATATATAAGATAATAGATAATTTTTAAAAATATGTACCCATAATATTTTTCGAGTAACTAGGTTACGTTGCAATTGTGTTAGGTTAGTTTGTAGTAATTCAACAAAATTAACCTTTTTTTGCAATAATTAATAGTGTATTTTTTCGGTGTGACTCGTTTATTCACGTTCATCCATTCAACAGACAAAAAATGGTAGTAAAGATAAATTTTTGGTGAAATTCGTTCTGCGACTTAACGACACAGCCTCGCATATAAAACGAAAACAAAGGGAACGTTTAGCGTTTAGCACAAATTTATGCATCTGTCGGACCGAGAGAGTTGCAAATCATCAAAGCCGAAAAAATCGAACAATGTGCTATAATTTCTTGCATGAAAGGTTTTTCCCAAAGAGTGAGACATTGGGAATGTCGTATTTCACAGGCTCATTTCGAAGCCCATTTCAGACTGGAAGAGAAAATTATAAATGTGTTATTATTTGATTTTTATTTTTATTTTCCAAAAGTACGAGCATAATACTTGATGCTTGTTTATGAACGTAAGGCTGGCTTCGTGGAAACGATAGCGACCGTAGCTTACAAATACATTCATTAGGATAGATGTGACATGTTGTGATTTGGGATGCTGTGTTTGACTAAATGAACCGTCATAACTTGAACGACAAATAATAATCCAGACGAAGGCGCTACGGACGGAACGAGATTCGTGACTTTGTATTGAGACGGAGCAGATGACGAATTTATCAATTGTTTTCTTGGATTTACGCTTGTATAAAATTGTGTGCGTTTGGTAAACAGAGTAGGGACGAGGTATTTGGCGCCTGTTTATAGCGCCCATTCGAAAACGTGCCCCACAATAAGGTGACAATTTTTATCAACAGTTCACCCTCAAGAAGACAAAAATGCAAGGTGATAAGATGTTCTTATGTTCTGTAAATATGCAGGTGCGTATTATGACGCATGCTTGATGCTTGTAATTTTTTGTCGATCCTTTTTGAATGCATCCTGATAACTGGAAAAGGGGTGAACTCGGGAGTTATGACCCCTGCACACGGGCAACTTTACATTTGGTTATTTCAAAATCCATACAAACTCGAAAAGGTGTCGCTCTATAAACTAGTCTCTAAAAACTAGTGTCGCTCCATAAACCGTCGATTTTGATGCACGTAATTGTCGCTATGCAATTGTTACAACTGCAACTGAAGCCGCTCGTGCCCCTAGACTTACCTACCTACTAATTTGTATTGATCTGATTTCACATACATTAAACTTTTCCTTTATTTTATTACCACCAATTTGGAAGGCGGCTATGGGTACCGCCGCCCCAAGAACCATTTATTGGATAAACTATACCCCTGTCATAGGTGAAACCATGTGGTTCGCTACATTTGGTAACTTAGCAGGGGTGCCCGGGTTCATGGGATGAGGTTTATCTAGGTCTTAGCGGTGGATGCTTTTGCCCACCTACTGTGTGGCGGGCCGGTTTTGGAGAGACCGATTAAGGGAGACCTTTTGTCCTCTCCAACCGGACTCTCTCGACCACAGTAAGAGAGATGGATTCATACTTTCTTCACTCCTGAACACATTGAATCCCAGATTCCGTCCCACCCCTCATACCATTTTCCTTACCAGAACCTCCTCTCCTGCCTTTTTCTAAAAAACATTAGAATAACTTAGATGGGTACACACTGTACACAGTGAAAGGTCTCAATATATATACACTGCTTCCTTGTACAGGCTCCGTTGGAAAAAATCTATGAGTTCCTACTCTAGCCCGATTAATTAGTATATAAAGTAGATAGTAATATAGATGTGCCTAAATGAAAAATGTCTAGGTATTGTAGATTGTACAGTCCTGACAGCTTCTAAAAAACGACTCCTCTCTACTGTGCACTTACAATGTGTACAACCGGTTCCTTATGTTCAAGGACACGGTTTTCTCTTCCACACAGTCCTTCAGAATCAGAGTCACCATCGATTAGGCTAATCCTGCAGAAGTTGAAAAGTAGCCTCTTTGACGATCCCGTGTCTTTCTTCCTTCGACCGTGAAGCTTTCTTCCTTTTATAACGTAGTAAATTAATATTATATCCTACCCAGCCAGAGGAGCCACCACAATTCTATCACACAATTTTTGTAAGTATAAATCGTTGTACTATGTGTACCTAAACGTTTTTTCGATCATAGCTCGAAAGACTTTTTTTAATTTAAAAAAATCCAACACGTGAAGTCCAAGCACTCTGAAGCTTCTCAGGGGATGCTTTGTGGTGGGTCTTTTTAGGGAAGGAAGGAGAGGAAGTTCTGGGAAGGAAAAAGGTATGAGGGGTGGTTAGGAATCTGGAAGTCAGTATGTCCAGGAGTGACGGACGAATGAATCCATTCTTTCCACTACGATGCAAGGCAATATTCCGAGAGAGTCCTGCTGGAGATTAAAATGTCTGACCTAATCAGTCTCTCCTGATCCGGCCTGCCACGCTGTTGGTAAGCAGACACATCCGCAGCCAAGATCCGGACAAACCAGACCACGTGAAGCTGGGCACCCCTGCTAAGTAATGTAACATAAATTCAGACAATTAAATACAACCATCAGACGGTGATAGTAAAAAGGCCAAACGAACCAAAGTACTAGTTAGTTAGAAACATGAAAGGGGAAAAACTAGCCCTAGCTAATTAGAGAATTACCATAGACATCTAAATTTAATAGACGAGAAGATACAAATGAGGGGTAAACCAAACTATGGGAGGCGAAGAGGGGAAAGATGACTGTGATTCGTTAAAAAAATCAATCTGACAGTATATAGGCATCTCGCATTATAATATCACCATTTAGTTCTTAAAAGCAAAATCTGCTTTTGAATGAATAGACCTTTTTACATGGGAGCGCGAATTGCTCTCCACGTTATTAACATATTTGCGAAGTCCAAATACGGCAAAGTAAAGTTCGCCACTTTGCACAGACGAATATTTTGTTGCCGTATTTAGTTAGGACACTATTACAAATGTTTCATAATTTATTTACCCCTGTAACCAGCGACGAGCTCACTAGAGAACCGCCCATATTCGTTATGATCGACATATTTTAGGGTATAATGTATAGCACAAGTTATCATTTTTACCGTGTTATTTCGTAAAATGTACGATGTGAGCTCGACGCTGGTCAGGACAAGAATGATGACGTCTCATTTTTTAGATTCAAGCGAGGCTCTCGTAAGCCCAGCCGGCACCATGGAACCGGTACGGGGAGGGGGAAATAATACGCTTTTATCACTTAGGGCAGGTCTATATATATTCATATGTCTATGAGAATTACGAAAGAATCCATGAAGTAAAAAAAAAAAAGAAAAATGAAATATGACAGAGTTTTCTCAATCTCTTTGCATTTGGTTATAACTTTATCGTACGATCTTAAAGCGAACACATCTAATAAAAACCACCCATTGACACGTGTTGTGTGTGTATATTATTTTGGTTTATTTGCAGGAAAGATAATTACTTCATTGTTTCGGAGAGCTGTTTCAAGAAAAGAACACTAAATACTCGTTTGAGTGTAGGGAAATCGATTTGAAACGTTAGTTTACTCGGCAATGAATGCCACACATAAACATTGCAGTTTATCGCATCCAATTATGTTCGTTGCGAGATAGACAATTATTGGAAGGATAAATAAGAGAAAGGCTCAAAGGGATGGGTGCAAAATGCGAGCCAGATCGGCGAAGGAAAACGAAGCCCAAGTAAAAAAATCTAGCCATTTTTAAGTTTGGTTTACGAACAGGTACTAACTTGAGCTTGGCCTTCTGGTAAATTCCTTGATGATAGTAATGACTTTAAAATCGGTTTGTAAAACATCGTCGCGTTTAAAACCGACATAAAATTAAGGAGTTTCACCAGAAAAAACTGAGATTTTGTGTTGTTAAAACGATACTTATTTTATTACTAAGAGGTGAGAGCACGTCCTTCGGAAGTTTTGATGTTTACTTTGTGAGATAATTTGCAGCGCAAAAATTATGGAGGCTCCTTCATTTTTTTATATCCACGACATTAATTTGTCAATACATTTTCTCCGTAAGTGTCAGTATCAAGCACAGGATTTTAGGCAAGAAACATTCCACGGAAAACCATGCTAGTTATTAGACACCAATAGTCAAAACATAGTTGAGGTACGTACCAAAATATTCTAACACCACATCAATGGTGACGGCCGGCGTAGTCCAGCGGTACGGCTCTTGAATCGCATACCGAAGGTCGCGGGATCGAATCCCGGTGTGGCAAATAAATTTTATTTGATTAATTTGTGTTATTTCACAATTTGTGGCAGGTAGCTACCGGCTGCGTCTTAAAATGTCAACAATGCCCTTATATTTCCTGATGCTGGTACGCCGTAAGCATCTGGTTATGCTAGTACAAGTTTTAACCGCAAGTTCAGTTTGGTGGAGACCGGCCAGACCAGAAGGTAGGAGCTCATGACGGCGCCGTATGTTTTGGTGGAATCTGGTGACTTCGTTCGCGTTTGAGAAATAATGATATACGATTAATTTAGTTTTATGGGTTCACTTTTAATAAATATTGCCAGGATGCTTTCCCTGGCTGGCGCCCTGTTTTAATTTAGATTCTTCATAGCTTTGACGGCATTTACTAAATTTCTTATTGCAACCATGATCTATTTTACCTCTAACAGGTTACGCTCCTGTCACGCCCTGATATTAAATGTCTTTGCTCTACCATGATTAAATTATGAATTGTATATTAATAAAAATGTTCTTTGTCAATCCAGACTTATTATTTATCAATATACTTGCCTACTGTTCAACATGCAGGTAACTTGCACTTAATTCTTGTCAAGTAGAATTCGTGTTACAAATTTATTCATTTAAAATGACATACAATAGTAGATATATTTGCGGCATGTTCCAGAGTAAGATACTCTTAGTATCGCCCTGGTTAAGACCACCATCCAGAATTGAAATGTTGCTTGAAATGGCATTAGCCGTGTTTGGTGACCAGATCTGAATAGCCAGGTACTTTCTCACCTTCCTCTTCCCTATTTTCTTCCCCTCACCACTACCTTCAGCCTCACAACATACCCCAATAAGGAACTCCACTGAAAAATATTATGGCTTTAAAATAATATGTTCATACAGATTAATGAACGCTGATTCTGAATATATAAGTTTTATTTCATAATATTAAACGTAGAGTTCTTAAAAAATTATTAAAAAGTGCATTTTTAAACCTCTCGTCAAAACACACTGTAAAGTTGGCATTACTGAATGGTTAGTGCTGACGTCACGCGTCACCAAGCATTGTATTGAAACTTTGATTATGTAGGTATGACAAAAGCCATCAGTATTAACAACATTTCATGTTATTCGTTATTTCATACTGTTTATAGAGATTTAGTTGTTGTGTTTATTGAAACAATATTTAAGCCTAAATAATTCAGTATCAAAAATAGAGGTATCTATATTAGTATATCTCTATTATTTAAAATATTGAAAAACTTTAAACTGTACGAAAAAATCGTATAAATATACTATATCTAAATCCTACATAGGCCAAAATTTGGCCGTGGAGTAGAATCAAAATGACCGCAATCGATCAGTTGTTATCGTTTGCCTACACTTTTGTGGGTGATTCTTCGTTTTTGATAATATTGATTTTAAAAGCTAAAAAAATAATAATTTCAAACAATTTTTATACCACTCTCCCGTAATAATATTCAACAATATAATAAATATAATATAATGAATAAATAATTCCACCTAAATAATGTTTTAACTTATCGAATGGTATCATCTTTCTTCCGTATAATTATCATTCAAAATGACAAAACCTGTTGAAATTAAATAAAACTATCGATGGGTGATGACGTCACACAATCCACCATAGATTCGGTGATTTTCAGGGGGTCTTGAAAAATTAAAACTTTGACAATTATTTTAACTATTAAAACTAACTATAAAAAAATAAATAAATATGCAGTTATTTAAGTTTGAAGGTCTTTATTCATAAAAAAAATAAAAAAAATTGGACTGGAGTTCTCTATTGGGGATGCCATAGTCTCAATGGCTTCAGACGGGAGCAGTTGGGACTCTTGTGCGGCATCCATATAAAAAAAAAATGGTAACACCCCAACTCCTCGCAGGGGAAGGAAAGAAGTTGGAATGGCATGCATTGCGCCGCCCCGGGAACCATTTATTGGATAACCAACACCTCTTTTTTTTTTTTTAAAGTGAATACCGCACAAGAATCTCAACTGCTCCCGTCTGGAGCCAGTAAGACTATGGCATCCCCAATTGGGGTATGTTGTGAGGCTGAAAGTAGTGGGGAAGGGAAGGAGGTGAGGAAGAGGAAGGTTGGGAAGTACCTGGCTATTCAGATCTGGTCACTAAACACGGCTAAAGCCATTTTCAAGCAACGTTTCAATTCTGAATGGTGGTCTTACACCAGGGCGATACTGATAGTATCTTCTACTCTGGAACATGCCGCAAATATACTATATATTATTTTAAATGAATTAATTGTGAAATAACACAAATTAATCAAATAAAATTTATTTGTGCATGCCGGGTTCGAACCCGCCGAAACCTCTGCCGTAGGTCACCCCGAGTGGTTGGTTCGCTACATTTGGCGACTTAGCCGGGGTACCCGGGTTCATGTGGTGGAGTTTGTCCGGGTCTTGGCGGTGGATACGTCTGCCACCATCTGCATGGCAGGCTGGATCGGGAGAAAATGGTTGAGGGAGTACCTTTGACTTCTCCATCCGTACTTTCTCGAAACATCGCCTTGCACCGCAGTGTGAGGGATGGATTTATACGTTCGTCACTACTGGACACACTGTCCTCGTGATTCCTATCCACCCCTAATACACTTTTCCTTCCCGTAACTTCCTCTCATTCCTTTCCTAAAAAGACCTTCCACACAACATCCCAACAGGGCCTCACGTGTGGAGATAAATATATCATCTCGCATACATGTACCTACACCTACTACGATATTCTATGTATATACCTATCTGACTCTTACTTACTCAAGTATCCATCTCTTTCATCGGAAATATTACTGATTACTACGAGTTTTCAACATTAATTCATCAAGGAAAGCGACATCTTCAACTATTTAATTATCGCAAAGCTTTCTTCCGCATGTGAAAAGTTGGATGGATGGATGTTTTGGTCATCCCGCTGCATCAGATGGAAACAAACCCATTTATCCCCGTTATATATGGCCGTCCTCGGCTACGTCTCTTGTCAAAATATATGGTTCAGTTTTACAGCCCTCGCTGGCCGTTGTTGTACGGACTTTGGAGAGACACAAAATTAAAATGTGAACGGACAAAGAGCCCAAACAAAAAGAGGATCGTTTGACAATGCTTCCACAAATGGTCGTAAACATGACATCGCCACAAGAAAAAGGCCACTCCAACACAAATGACCAACATTGTTGTACGTCGCGAGGCCGCATAGGTACACTGCGTTTTTATTTGAAATTTGTCTGGCTAAAAACGTTTTGCAAACACTACCGCGAAATTATACAACAATAATTAATACAACTTTACTGACGATACTTACTTACTATTGTATTATAATGAGCTAGGAATGGAAAAATCTATAAAACTCAATGAAACAAGTTGTCTTAACGACAGTTTAGTAATAGGTGTAGCGCACACCGCAATTGAATTAACATGTGTATATTTTATCATAATTTTAATGAAGAGTGTATTGAGGTTCATTAACGCCTTCATCCTACTACACCACATATACATTTGCCGTTCTGATGTTCTACAACTCGGCTCAGCTGCCAACTTTTGCGTTTACCCGATCACAAGTCCCAGTTTCCTTAAAATACCTCCCTCGAAACATATCATCAGCACAGCGTCCTCAGAAATTATTGGATTGGTCTATAGGAAACTTCCAAGCATCCTGTGCGAACGTACAATAAAAAATGGATAATTGATCTTGAACAAAAAAAATTAACAATTAATCTTTTGAATTTGTATAGATTCATATGTTTCTGAAACTCAAATGTAATTTAATTTTCCTGGCGAGCTTCGTAAAATCATAACATTTATAATTGACCATAATTGACATGTTTACTGGTCATTGAAGGAGGTGGCTTCGCAGGTGGGTCATGAATCGTATACCTAGCTACAAGAAACGAAAATCTAGGTATTTTTGTTGGAAACCTTTCAAGTTCTCGGTAAAGACAGTTTAACGATATTTTATCGGCATTTCCAAATGAAGTACACACAAAACGCAATCGCGAAAAACAATTAGTTTCAGTTTCAGAACTGAATTTCTTTTATGTTTTAGCTATTGTGACACTGAGCATTTTTATGGAGTGTCATATATTTTGGTACCAGGCATCTCAGAATACCAAGAATCGACCAAAACTTGCGGTAATTAGAAAGGGAACATTTTGGCCCAAAACTAAATGGATAAGGGATCTACCTACCTACTGTCATTTCTAGGCCTTCAACGTCACAATGAAGTTAATTTTCTGTGTATTGTTTACCGTTTTGTCTCTTTTGTGTATTGATTTGCAACACCAGCTTAAATAATTTTGGTTTACCAAATACGATTGTTTCTTTGACAGGAATTTGAGTCTTCGTGGTCAAAACTAAACAATGCCGAAGTAATGTGAAATTGGTTTAGGTAGAGGGATAAACTCGGATAAATAAAGACATTTATATGGAAATATACGCCTACTTGGAATTATAGTCTTTATTATACTTTATGGCCTCATCATTATTAAGATTAAGACGTTCTCTTGACCTGAAAAACATTTTTTTTTTTTATTTGGGAAAATAAACAAAATAAAAAATAAGTTTGATAACAATAAAATTAATAACACAAAAACAAATCCAATTATAGATTTTCACATAACTTAAAATTATAACTAAAAAAAACTAAGGGTCCTGTACCCGTGAGCTAACAAGTTTACAAAAATACAACGTTGTAAATTTTCATTATTTGGTTTTGGGATGTATTGACTAAAGAAGGAGGTAGCGCAACACGGCATAACACCGCAAAGCAAATAACGAAAATACTTTTGGCCTTGAAAATCCAAAAACGTAATACTATAAATGATAAATAAAGTTTAAAGAAGATGTAAGATCACAAATATAAACTAATAGCCTGCTTAATAAATTTCAAAGTATTCAAAAATGTGTCCTCACTACACAACAGCAATAATAATAATATGTACCTATAACTCAAAGTGAACAAATTACAGTAAATCGAATGGCAAGAGTGCCTAGCTGGAAAGGATTCACGGCAATAACATGATAATTTGCAAATGGGTATTTAAAATTATTTAACATTTTAGCTATGACACATTTTTAAAGTCATAACACATTTTCTAATATCATTAAAATTCTTAACAAATATATTGCATGCTCTGAAAAAAAAGCATTTTCTCTGAGATTGGTAGAATATATTTGAAGATGAAAAAGGCATTTTTCTCTAGTTCTAACGCCTGGGACTATCAAATTAATTTCAGACAAAAAGGGCGAACAATCAATAAAGCGATTGATAATTTTATGGAGATATATTATATCTGCGTAGTCTCTTTTAATTTGTAATGATTTAAGTCCATAAAGGTCCATCGAGCTGTTTACGTCATGGTAACCAATATTAAACATGAAATTTAAATTAAGGAATGAAGAAAATTTTCTTTGATGGCTTCAATGCGTGTAATGTAAATATTAACATGTATATAACATTATAAGAGTTAAAAGTAGGTAGAACCCAGTTCATTAAATTCAAATATGTGTAACAATATTATCCTATTTTTTTTTATCGGTAGTCTTTGCTTCATTTTCATTTATTCTCTGATAATTGAATGTTTACAATAAATATAAACTAAACTGTTCGAAGCTTGTTGCAAGGATTCTTGTCTGATTACGTGCAAAAGGGATCGAAATGAAAATCTAGTATCTTTCAACGGAAGCAATCTCCCGAACAGGCCCTCCATTGATATGCTTGGTGTAACCCTAAGTGACCAGCTCAGGTATGGGGGCTCCGTCGAAGCCAGAGTAAAGTTAGCCTCCCAAAAAGTGGGCGTACTGTACAGGGCCCGCAGATACTTAAATAGTACACAACTGCTAACCCTGTACAAATCACAAGTGCGCCCCACGGTTGAATTTGGCAGCCACCTCTGGTCTGGAGCTCCAAAATACCTGAAAAATACCCTCGACTCTGTGCAGAAACGGGCGGTCCGTTTAATAGATTCTCCCATCTTAACAGACGGATTGCAATCTTTAGAGCACCCATTCCCACCCGACGGTGGGAATGCTATCATTATTCTACCGGTATTACAACGGAAGATGTTCCGAGGAACTAGCATCATTGATCCCTTCGGCACCGGTGCATAGTCGGGAAACACGCCAAACGCGTGCCCAAAATTTGTACACGGTTGACATTTGTCACATGAGAACGGGTCGTTTCTTCGACTCGTTCTTGTGTTCAACAGCTCGGCTGTGGAATGATTTGCCGGCCTCTGTGTTTCCTCCATCATACAACATGGGTCTCTTCAAGACCAATGTTCATTCCTCCCTCTTCTCAAAAATATCCTCCACACAGCATCCCAGATGACATAGGCCCTGAGGGAAATCATTTTCCTCATGGCCTCCTGTGTGGAGTTAACGTAAAAAAAGGATAGTTTCAATTTACGATACGTGTTTTGTAACTGTGTAAACTGTAGAGTTATTATTTTCATAATATATCATTATGTTCTTGCACTAAAGAGATGTAGTATATCTCTACTAGAGATATGCTTTTCAGTTCTTTCTTACTTCGTTCAGGTGAGATTTATCAAACATTTTCAAACTTCGATATTCTATCTTAGGAAGATTTGCGTTTTTTCAAAGGCACGTGGGCCGAAAGGCTAAATTTGCGACATGTTTTTCTTTTAAATCGGTGTAGATCCATTGATATATCTCTATGTATAGATCACGCTTTTAGGATTTCTCTATTCGGTGTGTAAAATTGAATAAAAGTGAATATCGCACAAGTACCTAAGCTACGCCCAGCCGTTTGGAAGTCTGGATCCAATGAGACTCTGGCCTCCACAATTATTGGGGTATTTGCGAAACTGAAGGTAGTAGGGGGGGGGGAAGGAAGTGGGGTATTCAGACCTGTGTCAGGAGTGAGAATCCATCCCTCCCACTGCAGTACAGGGCGATGGGTCGAGAGAGTCCGGCTGGAGAGGTCTAGATTAAAGAGGGTATCTTCTACTCCGGAACGTGCTGCAAATACCTATTCTGATATTATTTTTAAAGAATCTTTTATGAAACAACACAAATTAATTAAATAAAATTTACACGCAATCGGGATTTGAACTTGCGAGCGCCTTACACCTCGACCACGGATGCCATGTTAATGCATCTATAAGTAAGTAGGTACCATAACATTAAATGTGTCACAAACCGACTTCACAGTTTGCGCATTCCATTAATATAATTGCCAAGGCGAAATCTTCAAAGGAATTATGATGTAATGGTGTTTTACTTAGCCACACATCTAAGGCTTCATTAAAGTGGCCGAAACATTTGGTGGAGACTGCCTGAAATCCTAATATTATTTCTTCAATCGCCAAGTAACGATATGTCAATACATTTTCGTTGTGTGGTGTTTGTTCACACATATGAGTATTATTATATTTCACACTGTACTGAAACTACTCCTCTATAGCGAGCTCTAATCAAAAGTACAATATTTCCCTTTCGATGTTTGGTGATAATCTGGCTACCTCTGTTACATGCCACTGGGTGTTTCGTACGTTTCCGTGCTTTCCAATATAAATCTTTGAAGAAGAAGATGATTGAAAATGAAACAGAACAAGAAAAAATATAAAGTAACGGTCCCAACTCGAGTGACAGAAAAAATATAGGTCCCAATGGCCGAGTTTTTTAAGGCACTGTGTTCTGGTAAGACAAAAATCCTGGGTTCGAGTCCCAGTTGCGATCGTTACATTTTGAAGTGAAACTTCTTTAGCGCCGCTGTGATTTGAAACTCAATGAAACGGAAACGAGCGACACTTAAAAGAGACAAACGCATATACACGAGAGAATGAGATGGCAGTAAAATATTTATTTATTTCACGGATACTCGGTTCCAATATAATACGATAAATTCACGGGCCCACGCAAGCCACTTTTAGTTTAGTCTAGTGGTATAAAGCGCCTGACGAACCTTATCGGCCAGACATTCAGTCAACCAACCGAATCCGATTAAATCCAAATATATATATATACTCGTATTTTCACTTTGGTGAATTCAATATCCAATCTTCAAACCACTCCATAATGAAAAGGCAAAGAAAACACAAAAGAAAGCGACAACTAGCGACTCCGAAGAAGAAAATACTAATAAGATCACCAAATGGATAGAAAAACTGGAATACGATGACATAAATACGGAAAAAATCTTCCTTCACATTGATAAAAAAGTGCTTCGCAGTCTCCCCACTCTTGCCTACTTTAGTTTTCGGAAGGTCTCACTTTTATCGCGTGTGAATTTCACTTTTTATTTTCTGTGTCTTGTTCTGTTTCATATTTCGTTTAGATTTATTAGTATTATCTTCTTCTTCAATGATACATTACATTGATGGATATAACCTTTAAAGGTTAGTAAAAAAATTATTCCAATAAAAATTGAATTTATCTATTTTGACTTAGAAAAAAGCCAACATATCCCATATAACTAAAATTAGATATGATTATCTGAGACACTATCTAGGTTCCAAATAATTTGGTTAAGGCGATGCACCACGTCATGTAAAATTCGGGATCAGGTCTCCAACAATAACACTCCTTATGTAGATGGCAATAAGGTTTAAATTCCCGTTTAACACCGGCCGCCTATTTCGATTTATTCACGAAAAACTCACCGTGTTTTATTATATTTTCCGAAGCTTAGGACGCAAATATTTAAATGTTCGATTATAATTTTTTAAAGAATTTAATTTACTACATTATATAGATAATAAATCCATAACCGAAAAGGGATTTGTATGTAGGAAATTTTGAACTTTAAAGCAGTTTTTATTTTATATAGGCCTGTTACTTGATTTTTGTTGGGTTTATGGAAAGTTTATTAATAAATATGCTCAACTTTAGTGTACTTAGTAGTGCATTATCACTTCAGCTGAAATAAACACACTTTATTATTATTATTTTTGTTAAATCTTTTCCTGCTATTATTATTTCTTTATGTGGGCAACATTCTTCCATTTCCCCGTTATTCCTATCTAAGTGGATAAATGACTAAATAATGTCACTAGTGTTGGTAGTAGGTACAAGCCAGGCTGTGACAAAGCCAACAAGCATCAAGGATTATTTGTCCAGTGGGTACAAGGCTTGAATGCTGCCGTGTTTACCTTTCATCTCTCTCGTTGTGTTGTATCATTATTTTGTCTCCATTTTCCATTTGTGATTGTACTGTGAACTGTGAGGCTGTCTATTTAACGTGGCGTACACCGTATGCTGTAGCCTATAGCCTGTAGCCTGTTGTAGCTTGTACACTTGTCGCGGTGGCTGAGGATTTTTGTGGAATCCATTAGTTAAACAAACTGAACTGGTTGTGTGTTGTGTGCGCAGCAGTTACAGCGAGGGCCACGCTCTTCCCTCCGCTCGCGCGGCCGCGGGCGCGGGTCGTAAACCCGGAGGCTTCATTCTCTTACATTATTCTGCGCTCCTGGTATCTTAAGGCGCCGTATTCCCGCTCAAAAAGAAGAAGATGGAGAGAGGGCGCTAATATTTAAAACGATAAAATTGAAGCGAAAATTGAGAAAATGTTTGATAAAACACGACTCATTTAAAATAGAGCAAAAATCTTATGGGGAATGACTAAAACAGCATTCGAAGAAACACTGTGAAACAAATAACTTGTAAAATAACTGAAACACACGTGTTTATAATAATTTTCGGAGCATACTTTGCGATTTTTTTTTCTATCGAGGGAATTTCACATTATTAGCGTTTCGGCGTGGAGAATGTAATACATATTATAGATATTATCTTCAAAAATAACATATATTTTTTTTATGAGCTTAAAATTGTAAGGGAGATATGTAAGAAATCGGTAGAAATTCGGGTAGAGGAGGCTTAAGTCAAACATCACTACTCTACAACTGTGTTGAAAACATAAGTTCATTCGAGTATTAATATTTACTAGCACGGAAACGTATAAAACCAAGGGATGTTATTATTTATTGCAGGATTTTTTAAGCTAAAAAAAGCTAAAAATTAAACACACTAGAATGTAAGCAAATACTACAGAATCATCAAAAAAAAAATATTTGCATTTCTTATAAGTTACATTGCTTCTTACAATGTGAATCACGTCACGAACTGGAAATAGTTGCGTTGACCTGGACAATATGAACAGAAAAAATCTATTACACTACGCGAAAGATCATCGTTCCAGAGTTTTTGTTGTAACCAACAAACATAATCTGATAAGGTGAAATCTCAGCCGGTGTGAGTTTATGATTCACAAATGTGACCTAAAGAATTCTGAATTGTGTGAATGTGGACATGTTCAAACATAAGAACACGTCATAAAAGTATGTCTCCTTCATCAGTTTCCCGGAGGAACATCTTTTCTGGACCAAGCGACTCCCGATGCCGTCGAATGGCTAAAAAACCTTATATTCCACTTTGTAATGTGGAAAAAGATATTCAACTTAAAAATTTTTAGTTGGTATTTTTTGAAATATTTTTTTGAAAAATTAAATTTATAGATAAATGAAACAATTTAACTTTATTTGAACCACTTTTATATTTGAGTAAATCCGACCGGTTTCAGAACGACCGTTCCTTCTTCAGGGCAAATGTATACCTACTGATTTGACAGTTTTGAAATATGTATGGGAACAATGTATTATTATGGTAGGGGTGGAGCCGTTGCTAGGTATTAATGAAGAGTGGGTGGGTAGGGGAACATATCCATGATTGGGCTGTAACTACTTTCAAAATAATATTAAATTTATACTTTATATGATAGATAATGAAGTAGTAATATAATAATAGTTACAATTTTGTTGGAATACCTGTGTTGCAAACGTTATTCCAATACCATTTTGAGACCAAAATACAGAGTCTCACACGACTTGAGACTCGAACAATAATTCATCGTGAATATTGAAATTCTGTGAAAGTTCTATTCAAGTTTAAAGAGACCACATGTAAAAATCTACAATCTTATAAAAAATATTCCAAAACTTGGTTAAAAACCACTGAAACAGATATTTTTTCTTATATTAATTATATCTACCATTCGACAGTTTTTGAGTAGATATATTATATTGTTAGTTTTTAATTACAATTGTAACATTCATTCTTATACAACTTTCACAAATGCGATAATGAGAGTGCAGACTGTTATTATGTTGTAGTTCTTAATAGCAATTTTTTAGTTACTATTTATTATACCTAATTTATATATACCTACTTACATTTATTAATTTATCCTACTTAAAATCTTCACTTTAACCATAGAAATAAAATTTTTATAAAAATCAATATTATACACACATTATTGCACAGGCATTGCCTTTGTGGGATTTTTTTTGTTCATATATTTATTGTATTAAGCTTTTTTATATACTTTCATTATTTTTATGTATCAATTATATGTAGGTATTGTATCAAAAAATTTCAATAAATAAAAAATAAAATCTGTTTATTATTTCATTATTGGGGAGTTGTAACACAATAATTTAATAATTCAGAACTTGAACAATTATTTTAAAATTTTATGAATTGTTCAAGTCCTTGGGAAGCGGGTCCTTAGCGGCGCCGCCCGGGGAACCGTTTATTGGATAACTAATACCTCTATCACCCTGGTTCATGGGGTAAGGTTTGTCTAGGTCTTAGCGGCGTTGGTTTTGCCCACTTGTTGTGTGGCGGGCCGGGTCGGAGAGACTGGCTGTGGGAGACATTTTTCCCTCTCCAGAAAAAAAACAATAATCATCTATTTAAAAAGTCTATTTTTTTATATTTAAAATAAAAATGTATCCTGCCATGTGATGGACACTTCTACCCTGACGTTTGACACGGTAACGCGGCATAACATATCAATGGGCATAACATCTCTAATATAAATCACTATAAAATTGTTTTCGTTGAAACATGAGATTCCAACAATTGCCGACCACTGGCGCGCCACTCAAATGTCAACACACCACTGGCCCTACAGCTTCCGTTCATTAGCGTCTTTGACATCCACACTCCAAGTCCATCTCAGCAGCCGGACTACTGGCTACTGGCTACCGGGCACCGGCCACTGGACATGAACACGGGACACTGGCTCTAGACACTGAACGCTGGAAGTCCCGAGAAGGGCTCGAACCAGGTACCCGCTCGCTGTTGACTCAGTCATGATACCCACTCAGTTCCAACAAAGACCTGGAATGTTTGTCAATTGTTTTGTGGACTTCTTCATTCTCGGTGTGTTGAACTAATTATGCACGGGAGTAAATAAAACGCATTGAAATTCAATTTTAAATGAAAAGCTAGAAAGGCAAAATCTTTTTACTTTTTATCATCTATGTGAAAGCAATGTCACATCTTTGTGAAGCGTATTATCGTGTAAATCAACATTTTTTTAAATGGTTATAGTGAATATTTTAAGTATAGATAAATTAGGGATTTAAAAAAGTAACTGAATAAATGCATTTAAAAACTACAACATAATAACAGTCTGCACTGTTATTATGAATAGATGTTACAAGTGCAATTTAAAAACATAAAAAATAAACAAAACAAAAAAATAGCAAACAATATTGTATATATTCTCTAAAAGCTGTCTAATGATGGATATACTTAACGGCTTTATTTAAACTTATAAGAAAAAAATATCTGTTTCAGTGTTTTTTAGCCAAATTTTGGTATATTTTTTTATAAGATTGAAGATTTTGACATTTATTCTCTTTAAAGGTTGTGCATAGTAAATAATTATACATTTTTGGAGCTATAAAACTAATATGCCTTTGGGACAACCTAGTTTTGCAGTGGGGTACTGCATACTCACAGGTGCCACGTCTTTGACTGGTGCGATTTGAATTTTTTAGAAAGTTATTTGGACGCATGTAAATAAATTTAAGACATTGAAGACCATAGGTCTGTCTAAGGTCCAAAATATCATTTTCTTTAAACAATTGTTTGGAGGGATACGATTTATTTTTTTTGTACATAATCTTAATAATTGATTTTTGGGCAATTTCTAAAGGTTTTACATGATTATTGTAAGCTCCGTAACTAAGCTTCTAAACTAAACCTGAAAGAGAAGTTTTGATGTGATATAAAATTGTCGTTGGAAGTAGGAGTTAATAACAATGATTTTTATTAAATTTAAATGATTTGTTTAGCCCGTTTTTGCGAAAAATCACCTCAAGAGCTGTGTACAAATATTTTTTTTATTTATAATAATAATAATAAATTTGGACAACCTATATAGCGCTGTTTTTGC
The DNA here is from genome assembly GCA_929108145.2 of Limnephilus rhombicus. Lineage (NCBI taxonomy): Eukaryota > Metazoa > Arthropoda > Insecta > Trichoptera > Limnephilidae > Limnephilus > Limnephilus rhombicus. Next base: position 15,542,034 of record OV815272.1, on the reverse strand, counting down.
GAAAAATCGCCTCAAGAGCGCAGTACAAATTAGCATGGCTTTTACACTAGAATTTACTTAACTTAGGAGGCTAGATAACAACTCGTCTTGCATCAAGCGCATGGATTATTGGAATTCTAGCCCCCCGATAAATTAAATAAAATATCTTTTTATATGTACGTATTTCGTTTTACTTAACTATGTAGGGGGCTAGATAACCACTCGTCTTGCAACTATCAAGCGCATGGATTTTTGGAATTCTAGCCCTAGCCATTTTTTTTTTTTTTTTTTTTACATGAACTCCACACAGGAGGCCCTGAGGAAAATAATTTCCCTCAGGGCCTATGTCATCTTTGAGGATGCTGTGTGGAGGGTTTTTTTTAAGGAAAGGGATTAGAGGAGAGTTCTGGGAAGGAAAAGGGTTTAAGGGGTGGGTAGGAATCTGGGGTTCAGTATGTCCTGGTCATCCGCCTCCAAGACCTAGACAAACCTCACCCCATGAACCCGGGCACCCCTGCTAAATCACCAAACGAATTTGATGAAAATGAAGACAATTTTAACGAAACTCAATCGAATATCTGAAAACAGAAAAATCAGACAAAGATACGGTCTCATCTAGGACATGAACCCAGGACCTTCGTCTTGCCGGGGTGCAGCTCTACCAACTCAGCTAACTTGTCCCTATCCGATTCGGTCATATTTAACTGTATCATACTTCAACTGAATACTACCAACATCATCTTCATTTTCTTAACGCATATTTTATTGGCTGCTACCTTTATGTATGATTGCAACGTTCAAACCCGAACTAAATGTTATCTGGAGAGTGTCTTGGATACATTTTTATTTTTAATATGCGACATCTATTGACTTTTCTGCAAGTCTATGATAAATATTTATTTTTGTTTTTAAATTAATGAGTAAAACTTCAATTTGTTATATTTAATTAAATGAAGACAATATTAGCCAAACTGGATCGAATATCTGAAAACAGAAAAATCAGAAAAAGATATGATCCTAGATGTGAGCGTATCTTTTTCTGTTTAATTTTTCTTTAATGTGTTTGTTATCTTACTTTTTTATAAGAACAACTTACAAGAGTCTCAGCTGCTCCCGTCTCGAGTCAGTGAGTCTATTGCATCCACAATTGGGGTATGTTGTGAGGCTGAAGGCAGTGAGGAAGGGAAGGAGATGGGAAAGGGGAATATAGGGAAGTACCTGGCTATTCAGATCTGGTCACCAAACACGGCTAAAGCCATTTCAAGCAACTATTAAATGAATGGTGGTCTTACCATAGCGATACTAAGAGTATCTTCCACTCTGGAACGTGCCGCAAATATACTATATATTATTTTTAATTAATTAAGCGTGAAAAAACACAAATTAACAAAAAAAAAATTTGACCCGCCGGGATTCGATCCCGCGACCTTCGGATTGCGAGTCAAAAGCCTTACCGCTTAGACCACGCCGGCCGTCAAAACTACTTACTATAACTACAATTACTTAATATGATTATTACTAACCGTAGATAAGTTATTATGGATAACAACTTTTAATGCAAAACTTAATTTTGGATTTGAGGCCAAATTGAATATATATTTTTAAAATCATAAAATGTTTATGTTTGAAATTATAAAATATAGGCTATTAGAATTCAGTTTCGTTATATTTTGGTGAAACCGTTCTACATACTTGAAATTATAAAATATAGGCTATTAAAGAATTCAGTTTCGAATAATTTTGGTGAAGCCGTTCTACATACTTACTTAAAAATTAATTTATTTAAATATCAATTATAATTTGACGTACATATTTAAATTGCTATTATCAGTGAAAGCTTTAATTTTTTTAAAGAATTTTAAAATTTTTAAAATATTTTAATGTTTTGAAATATCTGCCAAAAAACCTGTGTTTTATCTTGTCCCAGGACGTCATCGAAATATTATATAGCCTCCGGTCGAGTTAGCAACGATCGAAGGAGACTGAAATGATCATGTTCCCAGTCTCTAACAATGTGACAGGGCGTAAATCATAAACGTAACAACGTAAAACGCCTTGCCCTGCTTAAAGGTGTTTTGATTTTATTGCTAACGATATAAACTCTCCCTCGGAGGTTCTGAGCTCTCCGAGTAGAAGAATGATTTAATGTAATAGAATGTGCAAAATTGACTAATATTTAGTTTTTTCATGTTTTATACAATATTGTGTTTTTTTTTTGTCAAACATTTGTTTAGATTGACTCCACATTGTGTCATTTTGTGGGGGGTCTTTTTGTGAAGAGGAAGAAGTGAAACTGAGAGAGACCCATGTGGTAGGAACTGTAGGAAGGAGGAAACACAGAGGTCGGCAAATAGTTTCGCAACCGAGTTGCTGAACTCAGGAAAAAAGTCGTAGAAACGGCCCGTTTTCATGTGACAAATGTTGGGCGCGCGTTTGGCATGTTTTTACCGACTGTGCACCGGTGCCGAAGGAATCAGTTCATCTGAGCATATTCAAACGAAATACCGATTGAACAATGACAGAATTCCCACTCGACGCCAGTGCTCTAAATATTGCAATCGGTTTAAGATAGGAGAGTTGATCAAATGGACCGCGCGTTTCTGCACAGAGTTGAGGGGTTTTCGGATATTTTGGGGCTCCAGTCAAAGGTGGCTGCTAATTTCAACCGTGGGACACACTTGCTATACAGGGTCACCAGTAAACTAATTGAATTGGGTCTATCGCAGTTTTATATCATTTAAATAACATTTTCACGGTTCTGATGGCATCTCCGTAATAATAAACACATGCACGAGGGTAAAAGTTATGAAGGTTACGGTCAGGTCGTACCGACCTGTAATCTATTAAAAGGTTCATTTGTCTAGAGTTGAAAATAATATTAAAAAGTTGTTTATGTTTTTACTTAGAATATAATAATAATGATTTCAGGAAATGTTCACAAATGAAAATTATGGTTAGAATTACCAGACGCTTGAAAAATGACAACTTCATATTTTTAATGGTTACGGTCCTATACTCACCAATGTCTTTGATAGTGCTTTTGCTAATAAATTGGTTTCTAATTACATATTATAATATTTTTAATTAGTTCCACACTGGAGGCCCTGAGGAAACTAATTCCCCTCGGGCCCATGTTATCTTTGGGGATGCTGTGAGAAAAGTCTTTTTTAGAAAAGGAAGGAGAGGAAGGTCTGGGAAAGAAAAATATATGAGGGTGGGTAGATATCCGGAGGTCAGCGTGTCTAGGAGTAACGGACGCGTGAATCCAACCCTGCAACTGCGGTGAAATGCGATGTTCCGAGAGAGTTCTGGTGGAGAGATCAAAAGGACTCCCTCAACAAGTCTCAGTTAGTGGGCATACACATCCGCCATCAATACGTACCGGTCTATAATAAAAACTCATACCATGAATCTGGGCACCCAATTCCTAGTCACCAAGTGTAGCGAACCACTTACGGTGACCTATGGCAGAGGTGTATGATGACGATGGTCCAAGAAATTTGTAATTATTATTGCACAGCTCGTTAAGCCGTAGTCAGTTTAAATAATTATTAGTACGTAATGCCTATTAAAGTTAACAAGGGCCAGGATATGACATTTTAATGACAATAACTTTTCGGGTACGTATCGTTGTGGATAAATCATGTTTCGACATACCTAGATCAACAAAGTGCTACCAAATGGACTTGCAGATATTTAATGGCTACATAATGATTGTTATGGCTGTCACTTCTGGCATCCCAAAGGGTTCTGAACAAGGTCCCGAACAATGCGTCCAGAAACCCTAATCCCATTTCAGTGTCCTTTGCGTTTATCTTTGGCCTCGGAACGAGGAGAAACCGAACAGTCCCTTGATCCCGGGTTGGGGTATAGTTCAAATAACTACTACCTCTAAAGGAGTAAGGATTTATTGTAAGGACTATTGCGTAATACAGTCAGACTGCTGGAATATATTTATTGCATGACTTTATTGATGCACAATTAAAATTAATGTTGGACCACAAATCGTTTATTGCTATACAATTCTTATAAAGCATATTGAAATTACATCAAATAAAGCTTTGAAAATGTTAGGCTTTGTAATAAAGAATTTAGTCAATTTACAAATATTTAAACCTATAAAAATTTGTAAATGTCATTGGTTAGGAGTCAAATTGAGTACAACTCGACAGTGTGGGCACCTAGTTACGCTAGTCATTCGTTCACGATAGAAAGAATTCAAAATAAATTCATAATGGCCCGCAACCCGGATTTGTACCGATTTATTACACATTTACCTTAAACACGGTAAGTTTTAAAGCTCTTAAAAAAATATATGTTATTCTTGAAGATAATATCTAGACTTTGCCCGCGCCGAAACGCAAATTATATAAAATTCCCTCGATAGAAAAAAATCGCTAAGTATGCTCCAAAAATTATTACTAACACGTTTGTTTCAGTTTTTATATGTATGAAAAAATTGACAGTGTTTCTTTAAACGCTGTTTAAGATAATGCCCGCGAGATTTTTGCTCTATTTTAAACGAGTCGTATTTTATTAAACATTTTCGCATCGATTTTGTCGCTGAAAATGTTAGCGCTCTCCTCTAACATTCGTAATTTCGTATCTCTCCATCTTTTTCTTTTCGGGCCCGGTTGCAGAGCCTTAAATTAATTTTAGAATGGGTATTACAAGGGAATGTGTCAACTATGATTATCTACTATGTCAACTCAAATTATTAAAAGTATCTGAATGTAGAATAGTTAATGACTTTACATGTTTATGACAGCCCTGAATTATTATACTTGATTTCTTTACATATACATATCTCGCAAACCAACATCGAGGCAATATCTTTTAGTGCTATTCAATTCTTCATGTACCTAAATATTTTTATATTTGTTAATCGGCGGGTATGATTTAAAATAAATCATCAAAAGGCTTTATTATATCAAAAGTGTAAACTTCTTTAGCACCGTTGTGATTTAAAACTCGATTAAACAAAAAAGAGGCAAACACATACATCTATAGGTTTAGCCTGCGAGAGAATGATATAGTATAATCCGATTCCTCTTTGCGCGATGCTTCGTAGCCTATCGGTAGCCTCTTTATGCGGTGCTTTGTAGCCTACCCACTCTTGTCTACTTTAGTTTTCTGAAAGTACCACTTCTAACGTGAATTGCACACTCTGATTTTTTTCTTCTTTTTGATAGAGGAAGCTTGTTTATCTTTTGTGAAGAGATAAATATATTTTACGTCTCAATAATTGTGATGGCAGGTTCATAATAATAATAATAATATTCGGCTGATATAGCGCCGTTTTTGTAAAACAAATCGATATACCTACATTAATATTATTACAACTGGTTTACAACTAAGATTTATGATTATAACTCGTGACTCACGTGTAGATATAAGACTTATAGCTTGTGACTTACGACTAAAACTAATTAGTGATCTAATGACATTAGTATGTAACATACTTACATTTAAAAATGTTTTGGACATTTAATAATATTAAAAACCAAACAACAAACAAAATTCTATCGGTATAGCTACAAACATATGTAGAAGTAAGTTATTGCTGCGAGTCGAAGCAGTTTGAGGATTTCAGACATACATATTATATTCTACACCTTTTCATAGTTACATATTATATTACATTATCTTTTTAATGTTATCAGAGCCAGGAGAAAAAGGAAGTTCTTTTATATTATTACAATCTTAGAACACGGCTGAAAAATGCATATATGTGAGCCCACAGTAGCCGATTAATAATTAACAGTGTATAACAATTAGATAACACGAATAAATAAAAATTAAAAAAAAATATCAAATGAAGCAATAAAACCTCTTATTATGTTATGTTGAGATTAAATGTAGGGGTTAAATGGTAGTAGATAACATTTTACCATTGTTTTACCGAATTGAAAATGTTGGAGTGATAAGTAATTGTTCAGGAATAAATCTTAGACATATTTGTAAAAGTTTATCCAATGGAATTAAAAATATTATTGTAGAAAGCAATCACTTTGTGGTTTGACATATTTAATAAAATAAAATACTTTTTTGTTTAAAACCACGATATTTATTAATTTTTTAACCGACCGGTTTCGCTTAACTTAAGCATCTTCAGGGTACAAATTAATACTGATACAGTATTAATTTGTATTATGGAATTAAAAATAATACAAATTGATGAAACATTCATTCTTTATCACTGTTATTGTTTTCAGCAATAAGATTTTTAAAATCTCGTATTGATATTTTACTATGTGGTATAAAGAATGATGTCGAGCACCTTTTCATCACCCTGAGCCTCGTACTCCATATTGTGTCCAATTGTTTGGATACAAATTTACTCTACAGTTTGGTGTGTATTTTCTAGAACTATTCTCTAGTTATTCTTCTAGGTAGTTGTTGAGTTCCTTGCCAGCTATGCTACTATTCTTGTATCGTGCGCATTGTTCGGGACAATGCTTCCGCTAGTGAATCGTAGACTAGGGGTGGACAGCCGGGTAGTCCATTAGATAGAAAAGGGTTGGATAAGTCGCACGGGACGGGATAATCGTCTTCATCAGAAGTACGTGACTTTAGGGTTTCAATTATTTTGCAGTGGCGGCATATGTGTTTATAGCCCAAACATTGTTTAAATAATCAAGATTTAACTTAATCATTATGTTTGTATTTAACTATTTAGAGAAAGTCTATTAATATTTATTTCAAAACTAATCTAAGCTTTTACCCACTTTCCGACTTTCCAGCTCAACGAAAAAAATCAGCTGAAAATCAAAAAAATTTCCATTTCTTCTGAGCTATTGAGCTTGGAAATATCATATTCATTTTTAAAATATAGTATGCTATAGTGATGAAATTAGGTAATGGTAGTAGTTTAAAATGTTGTTTCAGGCTCATTCTAAGAAACATCAAGAAATTTAAAATACTCTAAAACGGTTAATTTAAAAAAAAATCTGGCCATCTTTTCAAATTGTGGAAAGAGGAATAACGAATTCGTCAAACAAACCATTTAGAAAATTATGACTCTTAAATTCAAAGCAAATTGAAGAATTTATTAAACCAAAGTTACAGTTAAAACCGAAATTTATTTATTTATTTATTTATTTCTAATTTTAGAAAAATGAAACAATATAACTTTGTATAAATTATATAATGTGCAAATCCGGCCGGTTTCGGAACAAACGTTCCTTCGTCAGGGAAAGCTTATACTAATTTGACAGTTTAGAACAATGTTTTATTATGGTAGGGGTGGAGCCGTTGTTAGTTAATAATGTAGATTGGGTGGGTAGGTATTAGTGTAGAGTGGGTGGGTAGGGGAACAAATCCATGATTGGGCTATATGACAATATTTTTTGTTTGTTGATAATAGATTCATTATTTTTAAGGAATTTTTTAATTTCCAAAGCTTCTAAGTTATCTAAACGTTTTCCTTTATGATTAATATGAAGAATATTTATCCCTGTGTTTTTTTCAAAACTATGGTTATTTTCAATGATATGGTTAGCGAACTCAGAAAAATTATTATTATTAACGTTTGTTCCGAAACCGGTCGGATTTGCACATTATATAAGTGGTTTATACAAAGTTATATTGTTTCGATAAGTTTTAAGATTTTCACGGCCAAAAGCATTTTCGTTATTTGTTTTTGGGGTGTTATGCCGTGTTGCGCTACCTCCTTCTTTAGCCAACGTTTCGGACATCGTTGCAGTGTCCATCATCATATATTGTTTCATTTTTCAATAATGGATAACCACAAAATAATAGCTACATTCAAAAATATTTCTAATTTTATTTAGATGGGCTAATTTCATAAATACATATGTACCTATATGTATGTTGAATATTAGTTTCGACGACAGACTTACAAGAGACGAGATTTTGAACGGATTCTTTATTAAAATTGTCGAAAAAATGTATGAAGTTCCTAGTTTTATTTTCATTTTAAATGGATATAAAAAAAACAATTCATTGTTTAGATTTTAATGAGCAATTCCGACCAGAACTTTCCTTGCATGAGTGTGAAATTGAGAAACACAGCGTACCTACTATATAAAATGTAATATGAAATATTAAATGGACAAGCAGTCAGGATTAAAAAATAGTTCAATGCCTTCACTGGTCAAATTTAAACAGTCATTGCAAGGCACCCCTTGATAGGTACGTATGTTGCAAGTCTCCCCCCGGCTTGGGGTCCTCGGGCCGCGCGACTCGACTGACTCGTCACGTCCCGAATGTATACGTTAATGTTTATTTTATTTAACTGTCCCTCCTCGACATTGTGATGGATTGATCATCTAAACGGACCTGACATTCCTCCATACAACAATTCCGTTTGTTACTCTTTCTTCGGCAGGCCCATTCACTCGAAGTGTCCGGCCGGTCTTTCCCATTATTTCTCCTGGCTTGTTCCTTATCCTATTTACAATCAAGGATAACATTTCAATGTGCGCAATAATGCGACAATGGAAAAACATATTATGAAATGATTTGAAAAAATATCAGCCCGTTATGTTCTGGTGGTGGCTTTGAAAATGGATTTTGGTGGGAGCCGGTTAGAATGGGTCAGAAGTTTTAATACGATTTTACATACCGGTTGGAGGATTAGTTATTTTTTTAAATTAAAAGGTGCATTTTATATACTAATAAACATGTGCTATTTTCTATAGTGGATAGTGGTATACGAAAAAACAACGGAAGGACCCTATTAAAGAAAAAAAAGAATGATAAAGATTTTGACGGAAAGGTGAAATGAAGAAATGCAAAAAATGCAAGAAATGAAGAAGTGCAATTAACAGATGAATGCTGTATTCGCTATTTGTTAGCTTCCGTTTAAATTACGTCATGCGCAAGGAAATTTTGTGCGATTAACTTTTGTTATTTATTGATTAAAATTAAGTTCCAGAGTGGTAGATACTTTCAGCCGCCCTGGTGAAAGACCATCTCTGTGACCAGATCTGAAGTGCCAGATTCTTCCCAAAATTCCTCTTGGAATGGAAGCTATATTAATTGATAAGATTTTAAAATATGAAAGTGGCTCACCGGGTGTATGGTATCTCAGGATTCGTCTTCCAACCGCCCGATCGCTGGTCTCCGCGAGATTCTCATGTCGTCCCTCGTGCGTGTGGAAGGTGGTCACCAGTTTGGTAGGTAGTTTCAATGGCGGGCCTCGCCAGCCTTGTCCGGGCAATCCGCCTGTGATACTTATTTATCTGACTCCACATTAGGTTACCAAAGTGTACCACGATATTTCAAATGAAAGAAAGTATTTTACACTGAAGTTAAAGTTTATTTGATCTTATATAAAACTCTACAAGTATTTATCAGAAGGATTAGGTAGGGAACGACAACTCTACGCGTGAGCAGCTAATCGGGCCGTCGTAAAACGAATCAAGTTCGGTACATTTGCCGAACGGAACACGGCGCAAAATCACGTCAGCTGAGTTGCCAGCGTACAAAAGCCCATTACTCAGTTGGTGAGTATCGTTCTCTACACCTACCTACTTCCCCCCTATCATCCCCAGTCTCAAAACATACCATAATTGAGGATGCCTTAGTCTCACTGGATTCTGACGGTCGCAGTTGGGACTCTTGGTTTGGGAGCAGTTGGGACTTTGCTCTTGTGAGCAATTATCTGTAAAAATCTGTAACAAAAGTTAGGAAGCGAGCCAAGTCTTTGAAGTAATGTTATCAAACCTTATTTATTACATGAATCTGTAATTAAATACCCCTGATTCATTTGTTATGTTGAGTCTCCTACCCCAATCTTAATTTTTGTTTAATTTAAAAATTCGAACAATTAAATGCCAAAGCGATAATTAAAGCTAATTCTAGTAGGCACATACTACATACCAAACATTGTTGCTACAAGGACCAAGAAATCATCGCAGCTTTTCGTATAATATCAAATTATGTGACGTAATAAACGTCTTTGCCATTGAAAATTAACTTAGCTTTATTGATCATAATATAAGGGTCGTAAAATAACAGTATATGTCCCCGATGATTTCATTGTTGATCAAATGCCCAGTCAAGTTTTCGAAGCTCGTAACCTTTAGAGCTTTGCTCTTGTTAACGGAGTAAACATCGTAAAGCCAAGAAAGCTCTCCGAGTTATATATGAAAAACGACACTCTAATAAGTACGATAGTTATGGTTTAATCTTTGTAAAAATAATGACTGTTTATCATGTTGCGATAAATAATCGGAAACAATCTCATAAGCTAAGAATATAATGCGTTGCCATTATTTGTCTAAGTAATTTATTGTGTTATTATTATACGTATGGTTTTTCTATTAGGTCCAAGAAATAAAGTACTTTTGAAGGTATAGTACCTACCAGTAAAGTATATACTTCCGGGAGTCATTTATTGGATAACCAACACCTCTGCCAGAGGTCATCTCAAGTGGTTCGCTATGTTTGATGACTTATGATGATACAGGGGTGCCCTAGAGTTCATGGAGTGAGTTTTGTCTAGGTCTTGGCTGTGAATGCCTTTGCCCACCTACTGCAAGGTGGGCTGGATCGGGAGAGACTAGTTGAGGGAGACCTAACCTAGACCTCTCCAGCCGGACTCGCTGGACCCATCGTCTTGCACCGCAATATGAGGAATGGATTTTTACGTCCGTCACTCCTGGATACATTGACCCCAAATTCCTACCTACCCCGCATACCTTTTTCCTTCCGGGAACTTCCTCCCCTAAAAATTTACTCCCCAAAGATAATAAAGGCCATGATGATTTTTCCTCATGGCCTCCTGTATGGAGCTAACGCAAACAAAATTATAAGAGGCAACCAATAGTGCTAAGCCCGTTAAAGTTCATATTACACATAATTTTTTTTTTATGCACGTGCCTACATATTTATTAGAAGATTAGCAAACTACTAGGTACTATTATTATATTATAATTACGTAGGTGGAAAACATAGGTATTATAATATACCTTCTGTAATATTTGGAAAAGTGTTTTGAAATATTAATTTAACGCCGGAAAATGATTATCACTTAGTTTGCGTTACAGTATTTTGAACGATGACAAAATAAAAACACAGATTTCAAAAAATTATTATGAAAAAGGGTGAATTGCGAAATGTCTTTCAGAAGACTGATATCCAATAATTAACGAACCAAGAAAATTTATAAGGAAGGGGAGCGATGATTGATGAAAAATTAAGATTTTATTCATGTTTAAATACGGTTGATTTAATGGATGATAAATAGTGGAATGTTTAGATGGAAAAGGATGCGAAGGAAATAGTTATGAATAGGTAAGTATTTGTACATCATTTTTCAAACTAGCTGAGTCACTTGTCTATCATTATTTAGCAATATTTATCACTATTCATGACAATCATAGTCAGAATAGGTCATGAGATCATAAGCGATGCTTATGAAATAAAGTAGATTACGAAACCAATGTTGTTATTTTGAAATAATATTAAATCTTACCTATTTAAAAATGTTCTCATACAAAAAAAAAAAAAAATATATATATATAAAACTAGTAATCAGCGACCTTCAAAGTACAGAGTTTGATGTTTAATCACAAAAGTCCCAACCGTCCGGAACCAGCGGAGAATATTGTATCCCCAATTGAGGTACATATATATATATATATATATATATATATATATATATATATATATATATATATATATACTATTATATTACTAGTTTTATATATATATAAAACTAGTAATCAGCGACCTTCAAAGTACAGAGTTTGATGTTTAATCACAAAAGTCCCAACCGTCCGGAACCAGCGGTGAATATTGTATCCCCAATTGAGGTACGTTGTGAGGCTGCGGTTATCAGGCAGGGGTAGGAAATGGGCGAGAGGAAAGTGAGATCAGTGTGGAAAGTCAGATCTGATCACTGAACATGACTAAATCTATACTTTTTGTTTTTATTTTAACTTTATGAGTAAAATCTCAAATTGTAATATTTAATTAAATGAAGACAATATAAGCGAAACTCAATCGAAAATCTGAAAACAGAAAAATCAGAAAAAGATATTGACACATCACTATCTTATATTGTCTTCATTTAATTAAATATTACAATTTGAGATTTTACTCATAAAGTTAAAATAAAAATAAAAATATTCATCCTAGACTTGCAGAAAAGTCAATTGATGTCGCATATTAAATAAAATGGATAAAGATTTATCCAGACACTATCTAGAGAGCATTTAGTTCGGGTTTGAATCTTGCAATCATACATAAAGATAGCAGCCAATAGTATATGCGTTAAGAAAAATGAAGATAGTGTGGGTGGTTCTTAGTCGAAGTATGATACAGTTAAAAGTGACCGAATTGGATATCGACACGGTGGCGCAGTGGTTAGCGCGTTCGCCCGGTAAGCGAGAGGTCCTGGGTTCGTGTCCCAGATGTGTCAATATCTTTTTCTGATTTTTCTGTTTTCAGATTTTCGATTGAGTTTCGCTTATATTGTCTTCATTTAATTAAAAACTATACTTTTTGATTCTGACTGGTGGTCTTTCATCTGCCCGATACTGAAAGTATCTACCTCTATGGATATACGATTTTGTGGGTATTTCACCATCCTCTTGATAGCTTATCCCTTATATAAAATAATATACAAACACTCGTAGTAGGTAGAAAACTCGGCAAAATTATTCAATAAATGGCCACTGTTAATAAATTCGTGTACCAAAGAATAAAATCTGACTTTTTAAATAAATGAATCGGAAATATACATTATCTTATAGATATTCTATCAAGAGGATGATGTAATACCCCCTTAGAGTTTGGAATGCAAACGACTTCTGTGTGATTTCAATACAAAATTATATTAACTTATTCCTAGTTTCGTAACATTACAGATTTTAAGGTTTGGGCGACTTTATAAAGCGGATGTAAGGAAAAATCTTTAGGAGAATATTATGTTCAGATGTTATGTTAACCAAACTAACAACCATGGTCAGAATTGACTAAAAAATATTTTTTTTATGACGCCAGCGCTTGCCTGCTTTGCGAAGCTTCGAATGCGAATCTACAGTAGGTCACACTAACAGCCTTACTAAATAAAACCACAGCGCGACCGATTAACTGTATTATTGCAATAACATAAATAAACCTCGTATACATTAAAACACGTTTTATTACCAATAACGTTTCTTACGTGGTCACGCTGTTAAAACGCATTGAAGATGTGACAACGTTGTATATGGTTTTAATTTACTAGGAAACAATGTTGTTTTAATTTTTCTCCGCAAAGGGCATTATTGGCGCGCCTATGCATTAGTTCTTCGGCCCGCGACAGCCCGCGATGACAAAACAGCTCGGTGTGTTTTATGGCGGGATATCGAAAATTTTGTGATTTTACTTAATAATTTCTATTGTAGTGACGAATTTACTCTTCTGTTCCACATAATTGATATATTTACCATGTTATTTGTGTGGTTTACATCAGTTTAATCAAGTTATTGTACAAACTTTCAAAGTTGAACTGTCAGAATATTGTTTTTTATAGGTTACTTAAAAGATATAATTTTCATTTTAAGATCTTTATTTTAAGAGAATTTCTTAAAAGTGATAATTTTTTATAATATTAAAATCTAATACATGTGTTCGTAAACGTATCAAAAAATTAACGTCTTTAGAGATGCAAGAAATCTGTTTTAAATTTCGGTATTATTTCTAAGTTATTTTTTTGGCAATAAAAAAAACATTGAAATTTTTTATTATTTTTTTATTGTATACACGATGAAAAAGTGAGGTGATAGTTTCCTTCCAAATTTATTACATAAAAGGACTGTGTTTTTTAAATTTTGATTTTATTTAAATTTCTCTACATTTTGGTCAAAAATGTTGTGGGAGGAAATTTTTTTCCGTGTTTGAATCTTAAAATAAGGCAGTTTTTGAAAGCTAAAGTGTATTTCAAATACACAAATCTAAAAGGTAATTTTATCTAGTTTTCATAAATGGTATTTGTTTTTACGACACCTTTAAATATAAGAAATATATAGAACATTCAAAATACTATGGAAAAATTACAAATATCGTTCGGACATCAACGGTTAAAACAGAGATAAACTACCCTCTCAGGCCGTGGAAACCATGTGTATTTCTTTCAAAGAACAAATTTTTAATTAGTAATGTTTTCACATCCGCGGCCGTTTGTCAATTGAATAAAATTTTCACTGGGTTTTTTAGTAAGGCTGTAAGTGTTTTATGTACCTTTATGGTTATTCTGTTATTATAAAGGTGACTTTTAAGTCGTACAGAAATTATTTATCTCTTCGATATTTTTACACCTTCCAATATTTTCATCACCTTCAATGGTAAGACAATGGGCCCTGTGGGCGGCTGCCGCCCTCCCGTTTAGAGTTCTGTCAGATCATGATTGATGAGCGCTGACAGAATCCGCCCATGCTGAAGTCCCGACATTTTCCAAACGCTAAGGTTAATCACGGCACTGCGCATTGTGTCAATCATTAATGCAATCACATTTTTTGTATCTTCTAGTAGGGAATAATGTAGTTTTTGTTTCTATGGATGGTGTTCACTTCCATAGCATTAGAGTCAATGATCCCTTTGGTGACATCCAAAAGTTTTACAAACATTCGTATGCCGACGAAATTAACCCTACTTATAATAAAAGGCTCTCGTTCACTCCCTACTCTCCTTATAGACTCTTCGCGTATAAATTTGGGAGGCGGGAATGCGTACCGCCGCCCCGGGAACCTTTATTGGATAACCAACACTTCTGCCATAGGTCATCCCAAGTGGTTCGCTGCGTTTGGTGATTTAGCAGGGGTGCCCGGGTTCATGGGGTGAGGTTTGTCTAGGTCTTGGAGGCGGAAGACCAGGACACACTGAACCCCTGATTCCTACCCACCCTTAAACCCTTTTCCTTCCCAGAACTCTCCTCTAATTCCTTTCCTTTAAAAAAACCCTCTACACAGCATCCCCAAAGATGACATAGGCCCTGAGGGAAATTATTTTCCTCAGGGCCTCCTGTGTGGAGCTCATGTAAAAAAAATCCCCAATAGACAGAATGAGCTCCAAGAACATTTAAAAATTCCGAAAAGGACAAGAACAAGGTTTTCTTTCTTTTAACACAAAATCAATCAGAGGATGTTTTTAGCGAGTAACTGCTTATTCCCAACTTGCTACAAAATTTAAACTGATTTTTAAAATAAAACACACTAAAATACGTTGTTTATAGGGTATGATTTATATGACACATTAGGGCATAGATTCATTTAAAAAAATTGATAAATCGCGACAAGTGTCAATGACACAGAAAGACTGGCCCATCGTTTGTTATTCAAATATGAAGAATCTGAAATATAAAGGGTTTGGAAGGTAAAGGACACCGCCATACAGGGAGACAGGAGGAGGCTATTGCCTACCTTACCTTACAATAACAAATAGGTATAACCGGGTGATTCTTATCGCCATGTCAATTTGATCACGGGGTTTCTTTAAA
Organism: Limnephilus rhombicus; assembly: GCA_929108145.2. Classification (NCBI taxonomy): domain Eukaryota; kingdom Metazoa; phylum Arthropoda; class Insecta; order Trichoptera; family Limnephilidae; genus Limnephilus; species Limnephilus rhombicus. Next base: position 15,526,604 of record OV815272.1, on the reverse strand, counting down.
TTTTATTCAGGGATCTAACACCGTCCGGAAACAGGCAAGCAACACATGTGTTGGTAATCCTTCCTCGACCATTTTCGATCTGGATCTCAATTATCTCATTACTTTTCATTGTAATTATTATTACACTATTTTCAGTCGAGTCTATTTACAACCTTCCATTACATTACATGTTTGTAAATGATGAAAGATGACGATGATCGGTGAACGAAAATTATGCAACCGAGTTCACGTCATTAAAAAAAAACTCTAGTTCACCAATTCTGTTTTGATGGCATTTGTGATATTTAAAAATTTTCATCGAGAAATGCTCGTATTTACTTACCTATTTGTTTTTGTATGGCATGTTACATTAAGGCGCCGTATCCCCGCTCGAAAAGAAGAAGATGGGGAGATATGTAATTACGAATGTTGGAGAAAGCGCGGTAATACTTAAACGATAAAATTGAAGCGAAAATGGTGAGAATGTTTAATAAAACATGACTCCTCTAAAATAGTGCAAAAATCTCGTGGGGAACATCTAAAATAGCTTTTAAAGAAACACTGTGAATTTTTTCATACGTTATAACTTCTAAAATAATTGAAATTAACGTGTTAATAATAATTTTCGGAGCATACTTTGCGATTTTTTTCTATCGAGAGAAATTCTTATAATTTGCGTTTTGGCATGGAACACGTCTAGTTATTATCTTCAAAAGTAACATATATTCTTTTAGGTGCTTAAAAACTTAAAATGTTTAAGGGAGATATGTAAGAAATAGGTAGAAATTCGGGTAGCGGCGGCTAAAGGTTTATAAATGAAAGTGAATCTTATAAAACATCTGCAATTTATTAAGCATTCTTAAAAAAATAATCATTCTAGAAAATAAAACCAAACAGCATGAAAACTTTTTTTCTTGCTGTTTTCAAGTTTTTTTCAATATTTTTGTGAATACCTCACAAGAGTCCCAGCTGTCCCCGTCTGAAGTCAGTGAGACTATGGCATTCCCAATTGGGGTATATTGTGAGGCTTAAGGTAATGAAGAGGGGAATGAGATCTGGAAGAGGAAGGTGGGTAAATATCAGGCTATTCTGATCTGGTCACCAGATACAGTTAACGCCATTTAAAGCAACGTTTCAATTCTGAATGGTGGTCTTACACCTGGGTGATACTGAGAGTATCTTTCACTCTGGAACGTGCCTCAATTATATCACATATTATTTTAAATGAATTAATTGTGAAATAACGCAAATTAATCAAATAAAATTTATTTGCCCACGCCGGGATATAATCCCGCGACCTTCGGATTGCGAGTCCAAAGCCTTACTCCTAGATCACGCCTTAAACTTAAAGAACGACATTTTTTTAAAGTGGGAATAATTCACTCACTTTAGGTACCTACCTACGATGCATCACACTAAATAACATTTGGGAGAAATATGACTGACGCCAATAATACCTAATACGAGTTTTTTCTTAAGTGCGAATATAACAAATAAGCGTTACGAAAAAATCAAAGAAATCAGATTGCGCGAAATTGCCATACAAAAATATCTAAAACAACTTGTTGAAAGTTAATAAATTCTCAGAAAAAATACGTAGGTGTTCCATCGCTGCTACTGAAAATAATCTACAGAAAGATGCATACTTCAAGGACAATATTAGGAGCGGAGATATCTGGGTTGACCAAAGCAGCGGGGGTCCCAGGTGCTCCTTGGCCAGGATAATGGTCCTTCGCCAGTGGAAGTCTTTTGTCTTCATAATGTCATTTTTTGTCACCGCGTGATGAAGACGATGTTCCCTTGCCCAACAACACAAGATGCCATCTCGATCGCTTTGTTTTGTCATGTGTAATATATGACGCGGCGGCGTTCATTAGGGCCTAGGTTTGGGGCCTGTTTGACCACAATACCAAATGGTCTGCCCAATTTATTGTCCGTTGTGGCCATTCTTTTGTATTGTCTTGTTGTAATATTGTAAATGAAATGTTATTTTTAACAAACAAGGGTATGTTTACATGCTTGTTGGTTGATTTTGAGGGTTTTAAATAAATAACAAAAGTTTTTTTCCGTGAGGTATTGTTTGGAGAAAAATTTCAAATGGAAACAATGTAAAAGTGTATTGGTAGGTATATTTCAACGCGTAGGTAGGTACCTACTACGTCTTTTATTTTTCTACTTGCGATATTTTTAGAGTAATCTTCTTGAAGCACCGAATAAATATGTAGGTTGACCACCTATGTTAATGTTTCTCAATGAAGATGTAATTTTTCAGGTAAGAAAAATTTTTAAATTGGAAAAAATGGTTTTCTATTCAATTAAATAAATAAACATTTTCTACAAGTAACATAGTCATACGTACAAATAGAGCACACAAAAAAGTAATTAGAGTTGTGTACCTGTCCATTATTGCATATAACCTTCTAACTACGGTTTTTAATTATGGTCCTAGAAGTAATTGAAAGCTCGGTAAGAACTTTACAACAATACTAACAACTGCTCAGGAAAATACCGGTTACAATTTTTAGATAATACGTGCTTTCGCCGACTCAATTTTGTGCAAATTGACTCGCGTATGGAACGAGCTAATGGTACCTATCTGTTTTTCCTCCTTCATATAATCCGGGCCTCTGCAAGAACCGCATTAATAAGAGTCTTTTCCTTCAAGCCCTCCCTTCATCCGCCTCACGACGCTGCACAGCCTGGTGTCGATACAGATTTAGTGAGGTGTAATAATAAAAAAATACTCACTTAGGTACGGGTGTCGTGCTCTTTATATTGAAGAATATCCTCATTGTTTGTGCCAGGAGAGTTTCCTCGTTTTTAATTTCCTCTGTTATCAAGGCTAGTCAAAATCAACTAGCAAGGGTGGGAGTCTCGAGGGATATGACGTCATCCGCCCACAATGAAATCTGGGTATTAAGTCTTAAGCACTATTGATTACCGAAAATGCGGGCGGGATTTTTTTTTCTTTTTGCGCCAATGGATAAATCAAATCGGTTTTTATTAATTAGAATTTTTTGTCATGAAAATTGAAGAATTTGACACTCTTTCTGTTCGCAGTTCCTTTTTTACATTATCTCCCCACAGGAGGCCCTGAAGAACAAAAATACCTCCGGGCCTATACCTTCTTTGAGTGTGGAGGGTGTTTTTGGGGAAAGGAAAAAGAGGAAGTTCTGGGAAAGAAAAGGTAATGAGGGGCGAGGGGTGGGTAGGAATCTGGAGGTCAATGTGTTCAGGAATTACGAACGTATGAATTCATCCCTCCCACTGCGGTGCAAGGTGGTGAGCCGAGAGAGTCCTGCTGGAAAGGTCAAAAGGTCTCACTCAACCATTCTCTCCCGATCCGGCCCGCCACGCAGTATGTGGGCAAAGGCTTTCGCCGCCAAAACCTAGATAAACCTCATCCCATGAACCCGGGCATCCCTGCAAAATCACCAAACATAACGAACCACCCGATGACCATCTACGACAAGAGTGGTGATCTACGGCAAGAGTGGTGATCTATGACAAGAGTGGTGATCTATGACAAGAGTGTTGGTTATCCAATAAACCGTTACCGGAGCGGTGGTACCCATTTCCGCCTCCTAAATGGACTCCTAATGCAAAATTGAGGAAAGCGATATAAAATTTTGGCGTTTCTAAAAAATCTCATAGTTTATGAATAAAATTGTAATCACACTCTGTAATTACACTCTGTGTAAGTTCTATTCAAGTCATGTTATTGTATCAACACAGGCCAGTTGCTTCATAAAACTGAGTTAGTAACACAACTTTAATAGAAACTCAGTTTTTAACTGAACTAAATTTAACACAGTTTTATGAAGCAACTAGTCTGTGTTGATATAATAACATAACTTGAAAAGAATTTTCAGAGAACTTTAACTCCAAAATTTGATGAATAGTTCAATTTGTTTGAAAAAACCCGTCCCAAGAGCTGAAAATTAAAAAAAAATCAGACGGTAGAAGTGAAACCTTCAGAAAAATAAAGTAGACAAGAGTGGGCAGGCTACCGATAAGAGGAGACCGATAATTCTATCTCATTCTCTCGCAGGCTAAATCCTACGGACGTACGTGTGTGTCTATTTTCAGTGTTGCTGTTTTTCGTTTCATAGATTTTCAAATCACAACAGTGCTAAAGAATTTTCACTTCAAAAACCTGTTCACCATTAGAAAGTTACTTTCATAGTTAAAATGCCTGATAAGACTAGTGAAGATAACTTTTCGTTAATTATGAGAAATCTTCGTATCAGAGGGGAGTGTGATGGTGGTTGCAGAAATGAGGTGAAAGTTATTTTGTAACATGACAATACCTACGTGTGAAAGCATCAAAATATTTAACAGTTCGTCTGTTTGAAACAAATCGTGTCTTATATGTCAATGTCTACTGGCTAAAAAAATAAATAATGTCATGTCAATATTTTCATATCTCGAAACGTCGATTAAATCTCAACAAAGGGCTTTCAAGAATCGAGTGTCAAGCAAAAGATGCCATGTCATTTTGTCAACTATGGCTTTTCAGATATGAATATTACGCCTGCTTGTAACACAGTTTATCCCCTGTCGTTAAGACGAACAGGGTCATTTCGTATTGTGATCGATAACGCCATTGTCTCTACTCGGAGATAAGTTCGGACTACAATGGACCCAGCATCCCACCGGACAAGAGATTAGACGACGTTACAAGACATCATCTGGTATTTACAATTCTGTTGGATCGAGGTTTCTCCAATCATTACGGTATGGTTTCCATGTAACACAATAATACCATTACGATGACCTTCCGACAAAATACAATACACCTACATGTATAATAATAAGTACATTATACATGTGTCTGGAAATTCTTAATAAATCTACACCACATAGAGAACCCAAAAAATTTCTTTTTCAGTCTAAGAATTTTGAATATTTTTTTCTTTTTTCTATTTACTTCGGCAACTAAAGGGCTAAAAATTTTGAAGCCAATGGATTTGAAGCTATAAGCTTCAAAATTTTTTTTTAATGTTTGGAGCTGGGTCTGCGCTTCGGCGCATTTTATAAGATTTCTACGAAGGCCTGTCATCTTCGGAGATGCTGTGTTAGGATCATTTTGAGGAGAGGGCGACGTGAACATGGATCATGAAGAAACCCATGTTGTAAAACGGAGGAAACTCAAAGACCGGCAAATTATTCCACAGCCGATCTGTTGAACTCAAGAACGAGTCCTAGAAGCGGCCCACTCTCATGTGACAAATGTCAACCGTGCACATAGTGGTCACGCGTTTGGAGTGTATCCCGACTGTGTACCGGTGCCGAAGGGATCAATGACACTAGTTCCTAGGAGCATCTTTCATTGTAATACCGGTATAAAAAGCACAGCGTACCTATCTTGGGGCTGTCCTCTACAGATTGCAATCCACTTGTTGAGATGGGGAAATTTATCAAACGGACTGCCTATTTCTGTACAAAGTCAAGGTTTTTTCAGTAATTTTGGGGCTCCAGACCATAGGTGGCCGTGTGGCAAATGTGATGAATATATTTAGCCCTGCCTATGCATAATTTTTTGAAAAGCTTGGTTTGTTGTGTATTACCTACGATTTTGAGTATTTATTTAATCCATAATGGGAACAAACGTTACCACACTCCTGAAAGGCATTGTTCTATGCTTCTATTGTTTTTGCACACTTGCTGACGGAATGAATTGCACGAATTCCGCCCACTATTTCAATTCAGTGCAATGCTTTTACACGGGAATAATGGATTGTTATTAACATCTGGCAGTAACAAGGAAAGATTTATTATTGAAAGGATACGTTTTCAATTGTAATATCATACTCATTCATCATAACTCACAACCATCGATGGGGTTGATAAACGGATAAGATATGATGATTGGATAAGCGATTGATTCGTTGGAAAATTCGATTGAAATTACTATTTTCGATATTATTTACATGAATCGGATAAAATTAATTGAAAAAACATGCTTTGATAAATTAAAGCTTTTCCTATCGTTTCGCTTGAATAAAGTAAAAATTAATAAAATTAAATAATAATCTAAACGAAAATATGGTCGTAACTGGGACTCGAACCTAGGGATGTCGAAAGTGAAAAAAAAATCGATGTATCGATATTTATTAAAATATCAACATCGACGTCGATATATCGAGGAAAAAATATCGATGTATCGATATATCGGTCAAATTTTCAAAAGATTATGCGTTTTTAATTTTTATACACATTGTGCTTTTTTTAATGTACAAAAATCTCAATAAAAATGAAGGTTTTTTTTTTCAGTATTCATTTCTATTAGGTAATAATTACAAAAATATCACAAACTAAAAAGTTGTCTTTTAACTTACATATATGTAAACTGAGACGCATACAAAGTTTGTATGCGTCTCAGTAACATTCTATTGGCGTATTAATCTGTCAAAAAGGACTTCGTGTTTGGAAAAAGGTATAGTCAATAATCATAGACAACTGGGAACCAACACATTGGAGTGGCTCAGAAAAAAATGGCGAAAAATAGCATACATTTCTATGTATGTACCTACACATGTGAGATAGTATTAGTGATCACAGATACTAATGCAAAGACAATAGATTTGTAAGCTATTAATAGTTAAAATTTCAACCGCCGGATGTCATGACCCAATACTTTAGTTACATAAATAAATAAAAATATCGTTTTTGATACAATTTTCGATATATCCGATATATCGATACATCGATATATCGGATCAAAATATATCGGCTAAAAATATCGATGTATTGAATTAAAAATATCGATACATCGATATATCGAAACTTTTTCAACAAGCCTACTCGAAGCCAGACCTCTCTTCTAACCGGGACGTGGGCGTCGTTAACCAATTTCGCTATTGCCACGTTCTGTCAAACCGTCATATTTGTCAATCTCGTATTTCAAATTTTAGAATTTACAATATTATCTTCAACTAATTCTTTTTCCATATTACGGGCAACTATCCTTTTTATTGGAAAAATCATTCACAACAATCATTCTAAGAATTAGTTTGTAACCTAGATAGCGTCTCGGATAAATATATCCCAATTTTTTATAAGAAAAACTCTCTTTTATAACTTTTGAAGGTTATTCCCATCTATGTAATATATCACAGAGAACAAGACAAAGAAAAAAAAACATGGTTGCAACTGGGACTCGAACCCAGACCTCTCGTTGATGATGATGATGATTTAAATTGATGGGAACAACCTTCAAAAATTATAAAAAGAAAGTTTTTCTTATAAAAAATTGAATATTAAAATATTTTTTGATTTTCAATTTTTAGTAAATTTATAAAGAACGTAAACATAAACCACTAAATTACGTATTTTTATTAGAAAACTAGCTTTTTCCCGCGGCTTCGCTCGCATGGTGTAAGGGGGGTTCCCACTCCGCCTCCTAAACCTCCCCCTCTCCCCCCCCCCTCTCACCGCCCTTCCTCCCCCCTCCCCCCTACTCTTCCCCCCACCCCTCCCCCATCTCTCCCTCTCTCCCGCTTTCCATATATTCAATCCCAGTACATTCAATTTTTAAACAGCCCGCGTGCCACCTTTTACAATTTTTATTCAAATTTCAATTTTTCATGTATATTAAATTTGGTACCTCACATTGGTGCCTATTTAAAATATCTAAAATTCTTGATTCGATTCAAACTATTAGGGGAGTACCTACTTTAAATAAATTTATCAACTTTTCAAAGATTTTCAAAAAAGAATCCTGAATCATTGTTTTGCAAAATTTCATCCTCAAACACGCGAACTGTCAAACGTGCGATAGTCGTTAGGTTTACTGAAATTATCCAATTTTCTGCGCAATTTTCTTAATTTTTCTCTCCATAAGAAACATCCTCGTACTTCAAGGAATATTCTAAAAAAAGAATTCGCGAAATCGGTTCAGCTGCTCTCGAGATTTGGGCTTAGCAACACATTTAGCGATTCATTTTAATATATAAGCTTAGGAACACATGTAAGAAGCAACTTAAAAAAAATTCTATTTTAAGACTTCGATCATCTTTTTTATAAAATTTTTCACAAAATAAATAAAATCCTTTTGCACTTAAATCGATCATTTTTAGATTCTGTTTGCCAAGCGGTTTTTATGTCTATTACCTACTCGTATATCCGCGGTGATAAGCTATTAAGCTTGAATTTTTGTTTGAAGCTATTTAACCTAATTTATATCACTAATTAGGAGCTTGTAATAATCTTTTCAACCCTCTAAAATTATTATTTTTTATTTTATTTTATATGTTTGAAAATTTTCAATACAAATCTTGGAATAGGCACTGGACAAGTTTGACATATTTAAAACCTTATTTTGATACTAAAATGTGATGGGTCTTTGTCAATTTAGATTTTAGAGATTAATTCAGACAAATTATCAAATATCAATGGTGCAACCATTTAAATTTTCTTTCATATTCTTCATTATCTTTGACGGTCTTTGTAGTTGAGGGATAAAGCTCTAGTCTCTAGGAGGTCGCGGGTTCAAATCCCAGCGTGCGCTAGTACATTTTATTTAATTAATTTGTGTTGCTTCACAAATCAATTTATTTTAAATAATATGTAGGTATACATACTGTATCTGCGGCATGCTCTAGAGTGGAATAAACTCTCAGTATTCGTTCTTGTGAAAGAGCTTAAGAATTAAAACCTCGGCTTGAAATGGTTTTAGACGTGTTTGGTGACCAGATCTGAATAGCCAGATACTTCCAAAACTTTCGTATTCCCCATCTACTTCTCCTTAACACTACCTCCAACCTCATAACATATCCCAATTGGGGATGTCACAGTGTCTCTGGCTCCACACAGTTGGAGCAGTTAATAGATGTCCTCTGCTTTCGAAAATTGATTATTATTATCATGCCAACTTTATCCTGTACACTGCATGCCGGAACAATTCGGTAAATGTAGGTAGGATAATAATCTCTCTACGTAGGTAAATAGTACTACAATTTTAATTTTAGAAAAATCTTATATTAAACTAGCACTCTAATAAACCGAACTATATCCCTCAATGAGGTCTTTACAACCCATCAATGGTGACATGTCATCGACTTTGTGAATCGGGGTAGCAGGAAATAGCAGGGAAACTTGAGATTTCCCAATACCTGTTAGAACAACAATGGCATCAGACTAGATTAGAAATCCCTCCGAAAACTGAGTACAAAGGGAAAGCCAGCGATGGAGCCAGGGATGGGACAAAAGAACTATTGCGAACTCCATCATCCAAAATTGCTCGTATTCACAACGAAGAAAGCATAACGCAATTTTAGGCCCTGATTGAAAGGATGTTTCAATACATACATTGGAGTTGAGGTAATAAAGTTCATTCTGTTGAAGTGCCACCTTCCTTTTTACTTGTTTGAAGGGGTGTAGATGGGAAATGTACAGAAGGGCATTTCGATATACAATTTCTCAAACTATGCAAGCCCAGTAATGGCAGCAGAGATGTGTCGTTCCACTCATTTACAGACTCAAATCCGATTCCGAGTTCATGAACTCGTTCATTTGATTCCATTCCTTTCGTTTCGGTCATTGGACCCGCTGGACTCGCCGGACCCGGTAGATCGCCACGGAGTTGTAGTTGGGGAACGACAGGAGTTACAAGAAGTAACGAACTTAATAAAATCTACTTACCTTAGACATGGAATCTGAACTATTACAGGTCAAAGTTGAGGGATGTTTGAAAGGGGGAGGGGGAAGGGGAATGTAAAATGGGGGGATGAAGCTCAAAAAAAAAGCGGCGGATAGGGTAATGTTTTTTTCAAAAAAGAATTTCACTACCTCATTTCAAAAAAGTTCCAAATCAGCAACCGCTACCCCCAAACCAGAGAAAATTAGGTAGATATTGAGAAAATGGGGCGGAGGAGGAAAAAATGCGGCTGGTCCGGCTGAAATTTTATTCAAAAATGATTATCATTTTATAAATTATTTTAAAACCAACATCACGACCTCATTGCAATGAAAAATACAAAAAGCAAACAAGAGAAAACGGGGCGGATGTTGAAAATATAAAGCAGAAAAATGCGACAAAATGATGGAAAATGAAAATGAAAATTTTAACTACCCCATATTAACAAACCTGAGAAAATGGGTGGATGTGAGGCGGAGGAGGCATAAAAATACGGCGGATATGGGTGAGGGGGCAGTGGGTGGGGGAGGTGGTGAAGGGGGGCGGGAGTGGCAGCGGAATGGGGAAGGGTGAAAAAGGGAGAGGGGGGTTAAATTTTTGTGAACACTACACGATAGTCCCAACTACTCCCAACCGTACTGAGCCGATGAGACTATGGCAGACTATGGCTTGTTGGAAGTCAAATTTTTTCCACTGCACTTTCTTTTTGAAAAATGTTTTTGTCAACAAATATTTTTGGTTTCGGCGCCAATTTTAGATCCACCCACACTTCGGAAAGAGTGAGAGTGAATCCGGATTCGTTCCATTATATTTTGCGAACTCGGACCGATCCAAACGCCCTCAGAATCAGATTCTATGTATTCGTACCGCCCGAATTCCCTTCTATTTCAGAAGTTCTAAATGGCAGTAATCAGCAAACGTGCATTGAAATCGCATGTCGACTATTTACAAGCACATACTATGTCGAATATTTAGACACATAGAAACTTTACGATGGCCTCCGTGGTAGAGTGGTAGGATCTACTTAGGAGTTATGTCGCGGAACTAAACTCATAGAAATGCAAATAAATAAATAAATTGTTTAATAGTCACATATATTTTTTTAATTAATCAAATTTTCGAATCTGATTGGTGGTCTTCCACCAACGCGATACGAAAGGCTATTTCACAGAAATTCAAATGCAAAGTTGTCTTCAAATGTCCATTCAACGCTATTTTGTTATTTCGAAATTTGTAAGGCCCCCGTTAGGACCGTTTCAGCGTTTGAAGAAATTGTGATCAGCAGAAGAGGACAGCTTGTCAGCTTACCACAATTTGATAGAAAACAGGAACGCACCTATAAATGAGCGATTAACGGAAACTTTTTAAAATATTAAAAATAAAATACAAGTGTGCAGTTCATACGCGATAGAAGTGAAACCTTCAGTAAACTAAAGTAGACTAGAGTGGGGATGCTACGAAGCACCGCACAAAGAGGAGACCGATTATTCTCACTATCTCATTCTCTGGCAGGCTAAATCCTATAGATGTATATTTGTCTCTTTTTAGTGTCGCTTTTTCGTTTCATCTAGTTTCAAACCACAACGGTGCTAAATAAGTTTTCAATTCAAAATAGCGCTGAATGGCCATTTGATGAAAATGTTAAATTTGAAAGAACTGGCCCGTAGAATATCTACCTCTCTGCAATGTGCTACTACTTTTGAAATGCAAAGCTTCTATTAGGTCGATGATATTTTTCACAGGTGTCTGGTTACACAGAGGGAATAAAGCATAAAACACCGTAAGTAGATATCATAATAAAACAATAATTATTACAGTGCACTTCTCGTGTTGTATTTGTTCCTCATTCTAGACTTGACGCGCCGAGGGACAGAGAACAGAGCCAGTGACTGCGTACCAAAGCAATCAACAGCCAACAAAGGAGTGGGTGAAGTTTTGTTAAGTCAATACAATGGCGAGCGAAACATTGACTGGCTCATCAGTTCATCAGTATATGTAATGTAAGCAGGAGAGGACATTGACAGATGATTTTACGCCCATCTATATAAATAAAAATGAATCGCAAAAATGTATTTACGCGCATAACTTCCGAACGACTGCACCAAATTGGATAATTCTTTTTAATTTATGTTCGTTATTGTCAGGAAAAGGTTTATATAAAGCTACTGGTGAGCTCTGGCGTTATGAAATTTGTATTAAAAAAATTGCAGTAGGTGGCACGCGAGCTGTTTGAAAACTGAATGTATGGAATTCGGGAGGGGGAGGCCAACTTGGGTAGGTAGAGAGGAACCCGGGAGGGGAGGGTAACTCGGGAGGGGGATTCACGGGATGGGGGAAGGGGGGAGTGAGGTGGGGAGAGGGAAGGTGGAGAAATTAGAGGGGAAGGGGACGCGGGAGAGGAATGGGAGGTGAAAGGGGAACGGGACTAATGGGAAAGGACACGCAGAGAGAATCAATTTTTTTATTAAATGGGATAGCAACGCATGCCGAGAACCAGCTAGTTTTATATAAAACAGGGAGAGAAAGATAGGTAGGAACAAAGAACAAAAAAAACGTATAGAAGATGAACTCAACACCACCCTATCTTGGCATATTTCATTCATATAACTGCATACGGATAGGTTCCCATCACTGAAAATCTTTATTAAAAAAATATGATTATAATAAGTAAAAAACACTAAACAAGGCATATTTTTTAATTTACTTTCGTAATAAACCCCTTCCTTGAAAGCTTGCTGCACATTTTTTTTTCACTGAGCTTGATACGCGTAAATAGAAATTCATGACGCCTAATTTCCTGTTCCAAAGAAGACTACTACCACTGAGCCATTTTGGTCACCGGCACTATTTACTGTCGGAGCTTCCCGCTCAATTCAGTACACCTGCTACGGAGCCACTCGGCTGAAGGCGTTCAGTAATATATTTTGCAAACCAACAGAGCCTTACCTGAACACTTAGAAGTGTATATGCAGCGCTATATTGACGATTATTGTCAAATATTCCACCCGCGTAAGTTAGAAACCTGCAAAATTTAACATTTCGGGCGGTCGATTGGTTGTTTATGATATTAATTTTTAGAATGAATCTGCAATTATTACTATTTTAAATAATATTATAAGCATCTCGCAAAAGTTTAAAAATTCCTATTAAGCGTTTCTAATATCGGAGCCAATGGAATATCTGTAACATCAACAATATCAATAACAATGGATTAGACCTGTCATACATAATATCGGAGCCAATGGAATATCTGTAACATCAACAATATCAATAACAATGGATAAGACCTGTCATACATAATATCGGAGCCAATGGAATATCTGTAACATCAACAATATCAATAACAATGGATTAGACCTGTCATACATAATATCGGAGCCAATGGAATATCTGTAACATCAACAATATCAATAATAATGGATTAGACCTGTCATGCATAATTTCAATCTGAAAATACACCTATGAGTAATTTCATAATACAACTCCCATTTAAATTCCAATGCCTCGTTTTGAAAGCATAGATGAAAATGTACCAAAGTTTCCTAAAATATAAAACAGAGCACGAACTTATTTCTCAAGTCCAAAGATATTGCTCAAATCCCATTTTGTAATTTGTTATCGGCCAATAGCAGCCCTGAAAAGCATCGCATCACAAGATATGGAGATGAATTTAACAACCCGACTTGATGTAAACTTGTTGAATAAGCTTATAAATACGTGCGTAAAACCAGCGAAGATCTTTCATTTATGGCAAAAGTGTTGTCGTAATATGTCGCGTGACGGATTGGGACAAACTTGTTGGAAGATAAATTTGCTCTATGCGGACCATGCAACGTAAGGTAAAAATCAATGCTTCTTCCGATCGTTCGACTGCGAGATAATGCACTGTCTTTTTGATATGTCTATTGAAAGAATTCAAAGAAAATTTCTACGTTTTGTAAATTTTAAACTTAACATCCCTTTAGAGCACATAAATTATCCGTCGTTAATGAATACTTTAAATATTCCAACATTAGAAAACCGACGAAAAATAAACGACCTAACTTTTTTATTAAAATTATTAAACTCTAAATTCGACAGTTGTGAACTCCTGCAATTAATAAATCTACATGTACCTACACGAACAACTAGACAAACATTGACATTTTATATACGTACATCTCATTCGAACTATGATTTACATTCTCCAATACAACGTTTGCATAGTCTTGGTAACAAATACTTAAACAATCTGGATGTATTTGACAATAATTTGAACTTAGCAAACTTCAAACGCCATATGTGCCAACTATTTATTTCTACCTATCCCGTAAACTAATGAGAACAACAATTTTAAAAATTACCTACTTTATGTCAACTACTATATTTTATGGACTATATTTTGTTTCTTATATTTTATGTTACCTGTATTTTGTTAACGCTTAAATTTTATGTAACCTAAATTTTAAATTTTTTTTTTTTTTTAACCCTTATATTTTATGTAACCTATATTTTGTTTTTAACAAATATTATGTTACTTGTATTGTGTATTGTATTTTGTAAACCCATTCTTTTCACTGTAATTAAAAAAATGTACTGCATTCTATGTAAAAGCCCTATGGGCGTTTAAATAAATAAATAAAATATTACTTGGTCAATTATTTTCTAAGACTCGTTAAAAAAATCGCGTTGCCTATTAACTTATCCCTGACAAAAAATAAATTATTAAATAGTTTGTTCCGGGGAAATCCTGCTATACTTTTCACAAAACGCAGGGTAATTGAGAAAATACTTTATATGACATAAATTACTACTCTATCCAGGATATCTTACTCTTGGATAGAGTAGATGTCCCGAGTTCGTCACAACCTCTGATTTCATCTTCTTCCCCTTGTTCTGTTCGGTTCGGGGACCTATCTCTTCGACAGGCATCCTTGTCCTGTGCTAATTCGGCGGCAACCATCTCTAATAAATCCGCTCTCTCCTCGAACAGCATCTGGAGTTGCTTTTCCCAACTTAGGCGGCCAACTGAACGGGTTTCCTCTGGAAGTCGTTTCAGTTCTCCAACATTCAGAAAATCACAAATCTACTTCTAACCCATTACTTTGAAGCCTACTACCTTGCAGAAGAGTTTCAACTGAAAAAAAAAACAGTTGTTTTAAAAGAGATCTTATTAAGGCATTTAAGAAAATTGATGTGGAAATTCAATCAAACCTAATTCGTCCCTGGGCGAGATGTCAGATTTCATTTCTCTTCCATTACTTCCGAACAATGAAAGTTCTTATGTAATATACAAGCATGTTCTTTTCCAGGAATAAAAACTGTTACTCGAGCACACAACGGTAGCCTTTTTACAAGTCATTTAGGTCTAGTAATTTGATAAAAAAATGACGAAGTCGTGATTTTTTTTCTAAATTTGTCGACTAGGATCTAAGCAGTTAGCAAGAAGGTAGGAACCTATTTCCATTTCAATATTTTTTGAAAATTACGACCTGTGTCCTGAAATAAGACGTTTTGTGAAGTGTGTTACGCAAAAAAACAACAGATCACATTTTATATATTTATTATGAATTATGGATTAACGGCTTTTAAATAGTAATTAAAATAATTTAAAATATAGATACAGAATATACATAGATAAGAAAAATATAGGTAAGTATAAAAAATATAAATTTAAAAAAATCAAGTGGGAAAGTGCACAAAAAATAGACAAAAAGTTAATGTGACAAAAAATTCAAATGTAAATATTGCAGTAATAACATAAAAGTATAAAGAGTATGTAAGCTATTATACATACAAGAATGAAGAAAAAAATAAAAATATACTACTTTTAATGTACAAAACTCCTGCATTTAGAAAGCGGGTATGGGAACCCTTATTGGATAACAAACACCTTTGCCGTATGTCATCCCAAGTAGTTCGCTACGTTTGGTAACTTAGCAAGGGTGCCTGGGTTCATGGGCTGAGGTCTGTCCAGATCTTGCTTGGGGGCGGATGCGTTTGTCCACCCACTGCGTGGCGGGCCGGGTCGACCGAGACTATTTGAGTGAGGCTTTTAAACCTCTCCAGGCAGACTCTCTGACCTTGCATCGCCGTAGGAGGGATAGATTCATACATCCTCCACTCCTGACACTGATCCCCCAGATTCCTATCCACCTCTGACGGCCGGCGTAGTGCAGCGGTAAGGCGCTTGACTCGCATTCCGAAGGTCACGGGATCGAATCCCGGCGTGGCAAATTAATTTTATTTGATTAATTTGTGTATTTCACAATTTATTCACGTTCACGTAGGCACGTTCCAGAGTGGAAGATACTCTCAGTATCGCCCTGGTGTAAGACCACCATTCAGAATTGAAACGTTGCTTGAACTGGCTTCTGCCATGTTTGGTGACCATATCTGAATAGCCAGGTACTTCCCCACCTTCCTCTTCCCTATCTCCTTCCCCTCCCCACCTTCCTCTGCCCTATCTCCTTCCCCTCCACACTGCCTTCAGCCTCACAACATACCCCAATTGGGGATGCCATAGTCCCACTGACTCCAGACGGGAGCAGTTGGGACTCTTGTGCGGTATTCATGTAAAAAAATAACCTCTCACACCCTTTTCCTTCCGACAACTTTCTCTCCTTACTTTCCTCAAAAAACCCCCCACAATACATGCCTTTTCCGCACGGCCTCCTGCGTGCAGCTTATGCATAAATATATATACCTATGTATATTTTTTGATTGTTTATTGTTGGCTATATTCACACCGTTAAACTATTTTTCAGTTAAAAAAATGTGACCAAACGTCACCAATATAATCAAAAAATATTGAAATATGGTTGAAGCTAAACCAAACATTCGGAAAACAAAATATTATTTTCCAATGAACAAGTCATTCGAAACGTGATCGGTTTAATGAAAAAAAAACATTTCGCAACGACAAACGTGTAACTTGAACGACTTTTTCTCGCAATTTCTTAATTGAAACTTTGCTTTCTGCTTCGAAGAACGAATGGAGCTTTTCATCCTACGAATCTGAATGCGGAGAACGAGCCATGAAAAGTAGCTCTGTTGATGGGAACGGGGCAACTTTGGCTGAAAAGTTACCGATAAACTTGAAACTTCGTAAGTAGCACGACAAAGCTCGCTTTTAATATTATTATTTTATGACTGCATGTTGTGCTTTTACCCTTTTCTTGGAGTTTTTGAGGAGTTGCGTAAGAGAACCCTACGAGTTGCTATACACTGGAAATTATTTAGAGGAACATATCAGAACCATTACGTATTAATTTACTAGAGATCTATATTGATAGTTTGTGGTGTAATCATGTAGTTTCAGAATACTTCAATAGATGTCGTTAGTCTACTTAGGAAAACGAACTATTGCTAAATTCCAACAGACGGCAGTTACGATGATTGCCGAAGGCATCGGAGAGTAGGTACGGCGAATGCCACCAGTCCGGCAGCCGGCAGTGGCAGAACTACTTAGAGCCTACTACAAGTAAGGAAGTCAAGTCCAGTTTAATATTTATTGTAATCTTTACGATAACTTAATAAAACAACTAACGATCACACGAAACTGAAACTTATTTAGAAGTTTTTCAACACATCTAAAATTGTGGTAATCATTGAGATTTTAACAGATACAACATAGTTGATCATAAATTTTATTTTGAATATATAATAGAAACAAGGGAGATGAATTATCAACCATTATTAGCACGAAACCGTGGGCACAAAAGTGTCATCAACTTCGTTCACCTGTGTAACAGCAAATCACATATTTCGCATATTTCGTTTCGTTCATTATGTCATAATTTAACGTTCGGGTACGTAGCTATAATTTAACTCTAAATTGTGTAGTAAGAAGACCATGCAGCCAGTACACTATTACCTCAAATATTTTAAATTTTCCCCTCTTTAAAATATAATGTTTCTTACCTATATTACAATCGTCCTCGGGTGAGTATTATTTGCCTTCCAATCATTAAATTATGTTCAGCGTAATTCGACAAACTTCATGATAGCGCGGTTAGATTTTAAAATCTAAATATTGCCAGGAATGGCTTTAACTATTATTTGTCTTTTCTCTCCGCTCCAGCTCGTTCCCATTTTCTTAGTACTCAGAAAATGATTAACTTCAATCAGCACTGAAAAACTTATTTACAGTTGAAACACAAATATTTTGGTTATCGGGTAGGTACCTACTCGAAAAATTCCCTTTTCGATCCCGTAGCATTCCACAATTCCAGAAATTCGTCGGGTTAGTTAACCCCGTTGACGACTTGATACGTATCAAAGTAAATTTTGTTTGCGCACAAAATGTTCCGCAGTAGAATGTCCAATTAAAATCCTGCTCCCAACCGCGACACAATGAAACAGCGCTCCAGTTACACAAGAGGACTTGCAAAAAACCAAAAATTAAACTTTCCCTGAATTTCTAATGGAATTCGCGAGAAGTAATTACAAAACTTTCCGCGAATTTACACGACCGCGACGCAAGTTTGGAGCACAAATCGGAATGGGGAAGTAAATAATAATAGCAAATAATACTAAATCTACAACAAAGTACAGTGGGTAAAGTCACTTGATGATATCGTGGATCGTGGCTAGCGGCTGTACTTACAATAGTCAACCCTGCCAAGTAAGCAGATTTAATCGGCAGTGTTGGAGTATCTACTATTGAAGTGCTGGCTCCATTGCAGAATGCAATTATACAGGTAAATATTATTTGATGCTGGGCCGATTAGAAATGGTGCTCTACTGTTCAATGTTTTTTTTTTAAATAAATATTTTTCTTATTTTCTAAATCTGCCAAATGTAAAAACCTCTATTTGTAAACTGCGAGACCAATAATTAAATACCGTTCTAATTAAAAAAAAAAAAAAAAACAGGAAAAAAATATGTTTACAAAAAAAAAATTTTAGGTACAAATCCCCACTATTTTTAGATGTAGTCCCCATTACACTTGGTGAGCCCTGCACACGGTGAGCCGTGGCACTAGGTCCTTGATTCCCTTATATTAAAACTCCGCCGCTAAATAAACAATCACCTCTCTCTCCGCGTCCTAGTCGGTATCCAAAGGTTTTCTGGCCAAATGTTGCTTAAGGTGATGAAAAAGATGCAAATCATGTTATTGATTGCCTTTTTGATTCCGGTGAGCGCCCTTGAGGTGATTTTTTACAAAAACGGCGCTATGCAAATCACTCAAATATTATTATTATTATTATTAGACAGTAAACTCATGTTTCAACCCAAGAAAGTCTCACCTTGATTGGAAAAACGGTTCGAAAAGACCCCAGCGCTGTCCACACGATTTTGCTCTTCAGAATTTTGGAAACCCAACGAGCACTAATTTTTCCCTCAAAATCGTTTGTGTGATAGACTTACTGACATCTGGTATCAAAATTGCGAGCTTACAAACTACAACAGGGGGGACTCTCACTTAGTTGAGAAATCGAATACGAGCGAACCTTGCAGTTTGTGGGATTTGACAGTGGAACGTCTCTCTTAAACGGACGCAAAGATCACACTGAAGCAGCTACCAAGCCGGATCAACGCTCGTTTTTTATGGGAAATTCTGAGCTACACTAACTAACTTCAAACAAATGCTTACAATTAAAAAAAAAAAGATACTTAATTCAAAAGAAATCCAAGTTCAAGAGTTCATTGAACCAGAGTTAGGCAGCACAGACACACAACTGATTTTAGTATTTTCGAATAATTAGGTTTCTAATGAAAGCAAGAATGTACCTAGTACCTACATGTATAGATTTTTAATTTAAAAAAAACGTACGTTCGGTGCTGATTAATTCTGTTGTGAGTAGTAGGTAGGTAAGAAACTTTCTTCTTCTTCTTCTTGTGCCCTGTCCGTTCAACGGACGTTGGCTATCATGTTGGCTATGCGGACTTTGTTTACTGCAGCCCGGAACAGCTCCACGGTAGACTGGCCATACCACTGTCTCTGGTTTTTCAACCATGAGGTTCTCCTTCTTCCAGGGCCCCGTCTTCCGGCAATCTTTCCCTGCATTATGAGATGCAGGATCTCATACTTCTCTGGATGTCTCATCACATGTCCAAGATATTGAAGTTTTCGGATTTTTAAAGTTTTAATTACTTCCTTTGCTTTATTCATCCGAACCATAACATCTTCGTTTGTAACCCTGTCCATCCAGCTTATTTTAAGTATTCTTCTGTAGATCCACATCTCGAATGCCTCAAGTCGCCTAATAAGTTCTTCAGTAAGCGTCCATGCTTCCATTCCGTAAAATAATATCGAAAACACGTAGCATCTAATCCAAGGTTGAGATCATGACTGCAGAACATTTTTTTCATGCGGATAAAGGTTGCACGAGCTTGCTCAATGCGGCATTTGATTTCAACTGAAGGATCCCATCTATCATTTACATTGCAGCCCAAGTATACAATACTCTGTACCTTCTCTAGTTTTGTTCCAGCAATATAAAGATTTTCATCCAATGCGTTATTTTTGCTTATGAGTATGTATTTTGTCTTATTTATATTCAGTTCCAGCCCAAAATTCTTACAAGTCTTCACTACTTGATTCAGCAAAAGTTGTAAATCCTCAACTACTGTTATTTGATAGAAGTACTGTATCATCTGCATAACGCAGGTTGTTCAGAATCTTCCCATTTATAACAAGTCCCTGAGTAGCCTCTTGCAGAAACTTTGCCGTTATCATACTGCCAAAAATATTGCCAAACAAGTTTTTCAGAAATAATTCCTTTCGAAACTTGTGCAATTCAATATTTTTCCATGGGGAAGTGTAATTTCCACAGGCGTGTACTACAGTATAATTTAAAAGAGAAAAATCAAATAAACCACCTCTTGGAGAGTCTGCGTGACTCTATAATTGGCGGGAGCATGTACCCCTGGTTGAAGTAGCTGGAAGCTGGTAGCTGGTGGCACGGGGAGCAAGAGAGCAGGAGAGGGCAGAGTGAAGCAGAGAGTACACAGCCAACAGCCCGAAGCAATAAATAATATTAAAATACCCGCGAATGGGAGAACCCACCTCGGGGGTGGCAGCCTAGTAACGCGCCACGTTTACAAATAATAATGCGCAAAGGGTTGAGGTGGCACTTAACGCTGTAAAAACCCGATTCACGTACATGGATTTATGGGCAAATACACGCGGGCTAAATACGATTTATTCTGCAGGAATGCGATCTCGCAGTGCTTATGCTACCCTGATAATTGATTTTCAATGGGCATTGGAATTTTTGTGTTTTATTACCGGGCGCAGAATACAGAACTGCAAAAATTCCGTAAATTATTCAATGCCCGCTCACAAAATCTTTCATTGCTTTCTGTTTCCCTTGAAGTAGAATTTAAGGAAATTGAAGAACATATTGATCGCTCAGTTGATTAGTCAGATATCTCCAAATACTAAGATGATGAGAAAGCAATATTCGGATACTCACCAAAAATCAAATATTATTTAAATGTATCTGTTTTTTGATTCTGTAATGTTTATGAGTAATCTTAGTATCGGATAGAGGGTACACTTTTAAATGTAACTGTATACTCAACTCAACTTTCGATTTTTTAGAGATGTCTGAAAGTCAACTGAAAGATCGATATACCGATAAAAGTTGGTAAGTAAGTCAATAATAATAAAATCACAGTTAAAAGATAAACGGAGTGACAATAAGAATGATGTATGTACGTATTATTGGGCTAACAAAGCAACTCAGGAAGAAAATATTCTTGACGATAATTTTTAAAAGCATTTTAGACTGTATTAGTCAAAAAATTAGCCATCGAAAAGCTATTTCCCGCAATTGATCTATTTTAATATTATAAATTAAAACTAGCATCGTCATTGCTATTCCTCTGATGTTTTTAATAAGATATCCTCCACTTTTCAGAGCTTTGTTCGCATGTTTTTCAGTGATGTCACAAAACACAACAGAAAATAAAAACACAATGTTTTGCTGAAAATCTCCCCACGAAGAATGCATATATCTATTACTGACAAAACGTCACCGGATGAGATACACAAAACATATTGCTGGTTCTAGCATGTTGTGTCATCATTACGCAAGTCATTAATCATAGCTCCCACCCCTAGAGGCCCGTTTTTAAAGGCTGAAAATTTTAGCGGTACGCAATAATAATTAAGTTTCTTTTATAGCGATGTATTAGGGATTATTCCTGACATTTTCCCGATTCCTACCCACACTTCGTCCCCTACTTACATGTGTGAAGTCACAAGATTAGTGCCTTGACAGTTTTCAAAGTGACAATCGTTATCTATGCTAAGGATCTTGACGTCTTTGATAAATTACGAGTTTCGTGAAAAGCTGAAAAATTACATATAATCGATGCAAAGATGAAATTGGAAATTGGACAAGTGACACCATTATCCTGCTTCAGTGAGTTTATGCGTCCTTTTTTCCTAGCTTCCAGAAAGTTCCTAACATATAAATTAAATTGACTTCTCAATTAAAATCATCATTTAAAATCACACTCCCTACCGCGAGCCACTAAAATACATTCGATCCCACATTGATGATTGCGACTTTTACGCCGTTTCCCCTGGTTGACCAGGCCTCTCACACTATGTAGAATGAAGGGTTGAAGACTCGATCACTCGATCACTTCGACTCGATCAGTTCAGCATGATACGAATAAATCCAGAGATCAAAGTGAAAACTTCTTTAGCACCGCTGTGATTTGAAACACGATGAAATGAAAAATATCAATACTAAAAAGAGACAAACACATCTAGAGACAAATACATCCATAGGATTTAGCCTGCGAGAGAATTATGTAGTATAAATACCTGAAATATTATTGAAAGAATGTCAATCTGTTGTATCTAAGCCAATTTGTTTATTATATAACTTATCACTATCATCTGCCACTTTTCCGGATTTCTGGAAGGTTTCCTATATACGACCTATTTTTAAATCGGATAGTAAGTCGAACGTAAAAAACTATAGACCTATATCGATGTTATCTCATATTCCTAAAATCTTTGAATCTATAATCACAAAAAAAATAACACATATTTTCAAAAATGTGCTGATTGAGGAACAGCGTGGCTTTAGATCTGCTAAATCTACCACTACAAACTTACTCTCCTTCACCAACACCGTAGTTAATGGCCTATAATCGTAGAAGATAAATCACAAGTAGATGTTCT
The DNA here is from genome assembly GCA_929108145.2 of Limnephilus rhombicus. NCBI lineage: Eukaryota > Metazoa > Arthropoda > Insecta > Trichoptera > Limnephilidae > Limnephilus > Limnephilus rhombicus. The sequence goes on along the minus strand of OV815272.1, from coordinate 15,503,856 downwards.
ATATACCGACTTTTCTAAAGCTTTTGACAAAGTAAAACACGCTATCCTCATGGCCAAGCTATATGCTATAGGTATACGAAACCCATTGCTATCTTTCTTTAATTCTTATTTAAGCAATATAAAACAAAGAGTTAAAATAAATAACATTGAGTCTATTATTATTGAAGTAACATCCGGCGTACCGCAAGGAGCACATTTAGCCCCGCTTCTCTTCAACTTGTTTATAAGTGACATAAATCGTATTTTCTCTCACACACGCTTTTGGCTTTTTGCTGATGACAATAAGATCCTAAAAATAATCAAAAACTACCATGACTGCCTTCTTTTCCAATCAGATATGGACTCTTTCAATGACTGGTGTAAAATAATTTGCTTGCAACTAAATGTCGATAAGTGCAAAATTATGTCCTTCTACAGATCTAAAAATCCGATTATTTTCGAATACAAATTAAATAATAATTGCCTAACAACTGTTCAATCTATTAAAGACCTTGGTGTCTCTCTTGATAGCAAGCTTTCTTTCCGGGAACATATAAATGTGATTGTTAATAAATCTCTCAAGCTACTTGGTTTCATCACTAGAACCACTTCTGACTTCAAAAACATAAATACCCTAAGAACTCTTTACTGCTCCTTGGTTCGCCCCCATCTTGAATATGCTTGTGTTATATGGTCTCCTTTTTATGCTGTCCATATTCGTCATATTAAATCGGTTCAACATCGGTTCCTAAAGGGAATTGCTTGCAGGCTAGGATTAGAGCGAGGCAATTACTCGTATGCTGAAATTGAACAAACTCTAAACCTTTGTCCTTTAGAAGACCGTCGGATAAAATCTGATCTCATTTGTTTCTTCAAAATTATTAACTGTTTAATCGACTCGCCTACATTACTACAACTCATCACATTTAATACACCTTCTCGTAGACTCAGAAATAAAGACCTGCTTTTCCTCAATCAGCACTCGACTAACTATGGTTATAACTCACCACTGTCCAGAATGTGTCGACTGGTCAACTCACGTCAAGACCATGATTTTTTTGGTATTAGCTTAAACGATTTTTGTCGCTCTTTATACAAATGAAGATATTTCCTATTCACCCTAATTTTTGCAAGGTCTTGACGTGACTTGACACTTATTTTTTCTTCTATTTTCACTGTTTATATTTGCTTTCTTGTACCATTCATTTCTATACTTTTTTTTTTTTTTTTTTTTTTTTTTTTTTTTTTTTTTTTTTTTTTATTAAGGAGAAAATACAGATACAGACGTCAATTGACAAGAATATACAAAACAATTAATAGAGAATTCGCCTGCATCCAAACTATTTCTCACGAATTAACAAAATTACTTCGTGATACTTTGTTTTAAATTGGACGTAAGTCCGTAAATAAATAAATAAATAATTGGTCTCCTCTTTGTGTGGTGATTCGTATCCTCCCCACACTTGTCTACTTTAGTTTCCTGAAGGATTCACTTCTACCGCGTGTGAATTGCACATTCTGATTTTTTTTTTTTTAATTTTCAGGTTTCGATTAATTTATGGCGGGTCACTTATTATACACACCGCACTCCACACAACCCGTGTTGAAATGTTATTATTATTATTTCAATAAAATTTAATTTTCGTAACTAAGTTGCAAAAACCAGGCCATAATCCTGTTATTCGTGCTTCCCCTAGATTCGCCCTACTAGCAGTACTTACAAACGCTTATAACACTACCTTCTCAGAGCCTGTGGGGCCTCCACTGCCTCCAGCTCTCAGTCCCCAGTCCCCCGCCCTTGCGCGGAGCGGGGACAGCCAAGTACCGCCTATCGCAGCCACAATCACTTATGGCACATAACATCATCATATTCGAGATTCATCCGTATAAATAATGGATTATTAGAATTAAGCACAGCACAGTCTCGGGAAGAGGGAAGCGCTGATTTTGTGATTGATGGTTTGAGGGTTTTATTCAATTATTATTAATCAACGATTTCATTTTCTAGGTATACTAATTGACACACTTCGAAAATACTGTTATTAAAAATTGATGAAAATTGAAAAGTAAAAAAATAAACGAAGTACTAAAAGGTAGGTTTGCTTTTATTTATTTTATCAAGAACCATTTATTGGATAACCAACTCCTCTGCCATAGGTCACCTCAAGTGGTTTGCTGCGTTTCGTGATTGAGCAGGGGTGCCCAGGTTCATGGGGATGAGGCTAGTCTAGGTCTTGACAGTGAATTGGTCTGAGCAGGTGCTCACTGGCAGGCCGGATCGAAACCAGTGATTCCCAAAGTGGTCAAAGATTCACCGGTGTCCACGGGAGACTCGACAGGGGTCTACGTTAGCGTGATAAAAAAATGGGGGTTCACAAGTTGTAAGTGGGGGTCCACGAAAATTTATCTGGTTTTGATAGTAAAGAACAAAAATGTTGGCTTGGCTTTACCTATCAATGTAGGCAGATAATACACTACTCAAAAAAAATAAGAGAGCAAAAAAGATTCCAAATTTTTCAGTGATTTTTTACTGGCTGTATTTTGTTGAAAAATTGTGGTATTGAGACTTTAAAAAAAGCAATTTGAAGCTTTAAGATTCGACTTATCAGATTTTTGGGTAATTTTCTTTAGCAGCTACGTTTCTCATGTAATCCTGACAGATAGAGCGAAAAAATAATTTAGCAAATTTTTTAGTCCACGGCCCCGAATTTTTTTTCAGTTAGGCCTGCATACGGAGCAGATAGCCTGATTATTTAGCAGTAATTAGCCTTTTTTAAAACCTCCCTTAATTTTTTTGAGTAGTGTATTTTAAGAAGGTCAGCGAATTTTACTTGTATAAACTTTCATATTAGATATTCAGTACAACGCGTGGGGGTCCATCAAAACCAGTTAAATTTTTAAAGTGTTCTACGAGAAAAAAAAGTTTGGCAACCTCTGCTCTAGACCACCGATTTTATTTATTATACTCGTATAATAAATAATAACGATAGATTAGCCCTCTTGCATATAATTTCAATCAAAAAATAATACTGCCTAAGAGTAATTTCATCATACAACTTGATGTAAGCTTGTTGTGCTAGCTTCAAAAAACGTAGGCGGAACCATCGAAAATCGTTCATTTTATGGCAAAAGTGTTGGCGTAATTTGTTGCGTGACGTAGAAATGAAATATTTTTTTATCAACTGTTACTTTAATCGTTACTCCACGCCTCAAAGCTGACTATATGTAATATATTTTTTTAATATATTAATATTGCTAACTAAACTCCACCAACTAAGTCACCAGCTAAGTGAAAAAATGTATTATTATATTTTTATTTCTTTCTCTCGCAATAAATAGTGGGAGTACAAGCCAAGACGTATATTTACACCAAAAAAATTTAACATATCTATGTACGAAATTGGCAGTTAAGTGATAATACAAATCAAAATAATAATAATAATAATAAATTTTGACAACTTACATAGCGCTGTTTTTGCGAAAAATCGCCTCAAGAGCGCTGTACAAATTAGCATGGATTTTACATTAGAATTTACTTAACTTAGGAGGCTAGATAACAACTCGTCTTGCAGCTATCAAGCGCATGGATTATTGGAATTCTAGCCCCCCGATAAATCAAATTAAATATCTTTTTCGTATTTAAATTTACTTAAATATGTAGGAGGCTAGATAACAACTCGTCTTGCAGCTATCAATGGATTATTGGAATTCTTGACCCCCACTAAATTAAATAAAAAAAAATAAAAATTTTTTTTTATTTTTTATTATTTTTTTTTTCATATGTACGTATATCAGGATTATCGGAATATACATTTACCTAACTTATGTAGGAGGCTAGATAACCACTCGTCTTGCAGCTATCAAGCGCATGGATTTTATATTTCAAATAATCTAATAACACAATAATAATTAAATTTTTAAATACTCTTATAATATTTTAATTCGTATCCTTGGATAACTGAGATCCGGTCAATGCAATAATATTAGTGATGCAACGAATAGTACTTTTACGAATACGAATACGAATACGAATATCAAACCTACTATCCGGCGAATACGAATACGAATAATTTGGCAGGGTAATAAAACACTCATTTATTTAACCTTGTTCTGTTTGTTTTATTATAGGTACTAAGAATTAAAATTTACAACTGTCAAATTTTTATTTAGAAAACATAACATCAGTAGATTCGCTGGTGATAGGCGATTTCTTTTTTCAGTTTGGATGTTGCCAGCCGTTGAAACTAACTCACATGTAACAATATACTTGCACTTGACCTATGCTATCGACTGTCAAATACTGAAACTACTATAATAATAATTTTTATTTTAGTAATTTGTACATTTAAGTTTACAAATTTCTAATTGATAATAATATTTCGTATTCACTATATTTTTTCAAGTTTTATGTAGCTCCTACAATACATCTTGAACTTTCCAATTGGTGTGGACTTTAAAGTTTCTGGTAGTGTGTTATACAACTTCATTCCCTTGTACAGTAGACTGTTCTGCGTATTCGCTTTGTCCTTTTTTTGTAGCCTAATTTCCTTGCACGTCCTTGTGTTATATCTGTGAATGTCTTAGAGAACTACTAAGAGAAAGAACTCGTATTAAATGAAAAATTCGAGGTTCATAGTACAGTGCCACAAAATCCATAGACATTTTGACATTTCTGTGACAATTTATTAATTAAAAAGTTTTTTTTATAGTATTCGTATTCGTAAATATAAATTCGTCGAATACGAATATTCGGTAAATGTCTACTACTCGGCGAATAAATATTATTTAGTGATGCAACGAATACGAATACGAATATTCGTATTCGCTGCATCACTAAATAATATTTATTTTCATGTTTATGTAACATATTATATATTTCCCAATTATGTTTCCCAATTTCTCAATAACGTCCTATGCGTGCAAACTTAATCTTCTTCTTCTTCGTGTGCCCTATCAGGTCCTCCCGACCGCGACGTTGGCGATCACTCTGGAAAATGTCTCTCTGTCTTGCGCTGCCCGGAATAGCTCCACCACACTTCTGATGCCGGTCCACTCTCGTACAGCTAAGACATTTGTCCCCTACCAGGCTCTCGGCGACCCTCTATCTTGCCTTTCAATACCAATAAATTTAATACCAATTTAAATTTATCAAAATAAACAAAAAACAGTGTTAATCTCAATTGACCTCCAAGGTAAAGATTGGTCCAGCATAATTTCTGCATGTGCAGAGTATAAATAAAACAATATATGCACATTTTTGTGATGTGGTAATCGGTGGATGCAATTTTTTAGCCAGAAGTTGTTATAATGGATTGCCTAGTCTGTAGTTAGTGGTAAGGTTGTAGAAATATATTGTATATTTGCACCGCGCCCCTGAGGTGATTTTTCACACAAACGGCTCTATGCAAATCATCCAAATATCATAATTATTATTAATATTATGTCACTCACTGCACTTTAGTTGACTATCACTTCAGCATGTTAATTAATCTTTTGAGTGTGGTTTTATCAATGCCAATTGATTAATGTTCCGCCGCCATCCATTCATATTATTATTCCCATTGTAACACCCTGTAATAATTTGTAATTGTATTTATTTTACATTTGCATTTAGCGACAACGACACGGGACCAAGTACCACAATGGTAATTGCTACAGGGAGGTTCCGGGGAATTTGATTAATTGTTATCTCCGTATGAAAAACGTGAGTCCTGATGCATGCAATAAATTATTGCATTGTTGACGACACTAAACCGTATTCAAATTTTTGTGGAAAATCACAAACCGTGTAAAATGGTGTTCATATTCAATGGAGAACCTTTTGTTGGCGCTTATGACAAAGGTGCCATGTAATGATCGGCATTTCATACAAATTAAAAGGAAGAGACAATAATATAAAAATGAATATTATTTTTGTCATGGAAAGCAACCACTTTGCGGTGTGAAATAAGTGTTAAATGTTTTCGAGTGTTCAGTATTAATTAATATTTTAGATATTATCATTACAAGCTTCAACGTATTTTGACGTTATCTTATCTTATCTTAATATATAAAACAAAGTCTGGCTTGTTTCACCATTTATAACTCAAGAACGGCTGGACCGATTTTTATGATCTTTGATTTATTGGATTTGTCTCCGCCCCGAATAGCAGAATAGCTATTAAAACATCGGAAATATTCACGAAAAAAAATTATAAATTAAAATATTTCCTCGTACATTTTGTATGGAACGCATTCTCATCATCGATAAGTATAGGTATTATTGAATAGTGAGTGAATTCCAAGAATTCAAAAACGTCAATTGTCAATGCACTGACTGTTTTGCTTTTGTTCTCTTTCTTACACACTAAATGTCAACAGTTGAAAATGAGACAAACGGTGAACGTATGTCCGCACCCCTTCAAAGGAAAAATACTATAATTATAATAAATCTCCCTCACACATATAAACAAAATGAAACGCAATTACCATAAGTAAGTGGAAAAGCAAGAAAATCACAAAAAATATAAATCCGTATACAACTCCATCTCTGATACTGACAAAAACAAAAAAACGGACAGTTGCGCATCGATAATTGCTTCGTTGTGTAATTTTTAACTTAATAAATAAAATTAATTTAATTCAGCTATTGATTCTGAGGCTCCGTGTCAGCTAGTAGTTACTACAATATAAATTTATTTAAAACATTAGTTAATGTTATACCGCCTTATCTTTATGTTTTTAATACGTGGTGCTTCATTGTATAACTATGCACTTATACTCTCCATGGAATGGGTGGGATTGCACTGACCACCCCCGTCCCCATTTTGAATGAAGGTAATTATTATTATTATTTTTATGATTTTCCTTGATTTCAGTGATATCTGGATTCGGTTTATGCCTGTTAATCTACATTCATTGCAGTAAATACTAACATTAAAAAAAATACGTGAGCATTTTTAAGTATTTTTCGCGCCATGCTGTCACAAATCTGGAAAAGACAATAGTAAATACGTCAAAAAAATCAAATAATAAAGGCCTCTGAGAAATGCGCCTAGATAGGTATTTAAATTATTTCTAATTTAAAATGTATTTTACTCTGTTGAGCGCATGTCGACCCCATTCTTACAACTTATAACGGCATTGTAATATTGGAAATGGTTTAGAAATAGAGTCCAAATATCCTTTTAGGGGGAATACAAAGTTTGAATAAACCATTTCCATAATATATGGAGGCCGGTGAATTGTGAACAGCGCTGTATGGAAAATGTAGAGAAAAGTGTATGGGAAATTGTATAGTAGGCAGGAGTCCCCATTATGGGTACATTGAGACGATGCTATCGAGACGACATGGAAATTCGGACTTTTACCGGATTGTAAATTTTCTTTGGATTGTAGCAGCGCTTGTGCGAGGGCAAGTATCAAATAAATGAGAAAGCCGATCCGATAAGCATTGTCGGATGCTGGATATTTATTTCCGACTTTTGGATTTGATGCCCATTTTAGTTCCTTAGAAGTGGTTTAGTTTAGAGGTGAGTGTAATGTGGAGACTCTTTTGCGAACGGAAAGAAATTATATTGAATTATTTATATATTTTTTAAATTTTATTTTAAAGAAAGACAAACATTTCCAGGTTACGATTAACCTGACTATTTTTTGAAAATCTTCTACTGCCTCCGCATTAAGCGGAAAATGTTGCTTGATGTCGTATGGAGGACTTAGCCAGCCAAAGCATTTGAACTCACGACCCTCGATGAGACCCAAAAGCGATGCTAACTCAGCCACTGACCGATCAGTACACATATCAAGTGCACAAAACGACACCTTAAATTATTGTTGAAATTATGTAAATTTTCCTCCCTTCTTTTTTGTAGTGCATTGTGCTTGTAAAATTAATGGTTGTAAATTTCTCTAGTCCTGAAATGAGTTTTATTTCTCATCAGGTTTGCTATGTAGCACAAAAAATACATAAATAAATAAAACTTAAAATATTAATTATTATTTTTTAATTGTTAATCTAAGGTTTTTTAAGACAAGCTTTTTTATGCATAGCACAAAGGGTAACATTTATTATAAGCAATAGTTATCAGCCTGAAACACACTTGCCGCCAACGGGACTTGAACCCGTGTCTTTCTGATTGCCGGTCAGGTGCTCTGACCACTGAGCTATGGCGTCTTATCTAATACCCGCCAAATAATTCAATATATACAGTGTTTCATTCAACAATTACTATTTATTACATTTTTCCACCTGAAAACAACCAACTTTATTTTTGCGAGAGAGACATTGTTAGTGTTAAATCTCTCGCTAGGTGGCGTCGAGACAAATTATGTCTACATTTTTTGGGGAAATACTTTAACTTGTCAAATATTAATTATTATTTTTTAAATGATAAACTAAACTTTTTTAAGACAAGATTTTTTATGCATTTTATTACACTTTGTGCTAACAATTATTATAATTATTATAAGCAATAATTATCAGCCTGAAGCACTCATCTATATTGAAAAAATCTTCCGAGAAAAGATACTTGCCGCCAACGGGACTTGAACCCGTGTCAAGTGTCAGAGACCAACCAGTCAACCCATAGCTCAGTGGTCAGAGCACCTGACCGGCAATCAGAAGCACACGGGTTCAAGTCCCGTTGGCGGCAAGTATCTTTTCTCGGAAGATTTTTTCAATATAGATGAGTGTTTCCGACTGATAATAATTGCTTATAATAATTGTTACCCTTAAAATATTAACCTGTTTAATCACAGGAGACCCAGCTCACGTAGATCTCATAGAAATTAATGTAACTTCCATTCTTACATAGTGAGAAGTTTGATCTAAACATATTGGAAAGAGAAAACAACAAGATTTATAAATATTCTAATCTCAAAGTTAACCACAAAATAATTACACCTTTATGAAACCAAAGCTTCCGACCGCAAATTGAAAAAAAATAAGGAAATTTGTGAATTTTATAAGAATTATTTTTACATGAAACCAAAAAGTGAATGACAATAATGTTTATAATTTACTTATCTAATCAAATATGTGTGTTTTTTTTTCAATTTAAGTTAGAAAAAATGTAAGGGGAGCCATTTTTAAAAGTCACAAATAATCCGTTTATTTGGATTTAATTGCAAAGCGGAATTTTTTTACCTACTGACAAATTACGTCCAAATTTTGAAGGGTTAACCCTTCAAAAATTTGGCTTTTTTTTCAGATGGTCAAAATATTTTCACTTTACAATAAAATGCAAATATTTGGAATATTTCTGAACACATTCAAAAACCAAAAACTGTTTTAGAAAGGTGATGAAATACGCTTTCAAATTATAGAATTCGAAAAATATATATTTTTTTTAAATTATAAAATTTTTGCATACAAACATAAAAAAAGTTTTCAAAATGGCTCACCTTATGTTTTTTCTAACTCAAGTTACTGATAATAAAAAAAATAAAAACACATGCATAATTTTTTAGACAAATGTATAACAAACACATATTGTAACCTCAATTTTTTGTCGCTGTATGAAATTTTTTTTTTTTAATTTCAGAAGTTTCAAATTCTTTTTTCAATTTACGATTCAAAACTTTGTGTACATAAAAGTGTACATTTTACTTTTTTGGTGGCTATTTTTTAGATTGGAATATAAAGCATGATGTTTTTCCTTTCTAACACCGATTAGAACATATTTCTAACTATGATAGTAAGGGAGTTACGGCGTCTTATGTGAGACCTACGTGCGTTGGGACAAATCTGGTCTCCTGTGATTAAACGGGAATTTTTTACGATTCAGTTGTCACGGTAGTATAAAAATATTGTCATATATGAGCGTTAACCCGCCCTAAGAAGTAGTTATTAACGTATGAATTCGTGCTGGAGGTCATTGGGTTATGTATTTTAATCTGAATTTTCTGAAAATTTTGCGCCTCGTAAGCATGTATTTTTCAGTACACATTTTTGGTTTCATCTGATACATAAACGAAATATTATGTGTGTGTGTGTGTGTTTTTTCCCCTTTGTGTAGCTTGACCATAATTTAGGTTTACTCTCACTGAAATACTAATTATGGATATTACAAATTTACCTAGAAAATCTTCAAAGATCGTTTTCTAATCAAATAGAAACCTGGTAATAAAATAATGTTTCGTAAATGTAAATTGAACGTAATTCAACGAACATGTGTGCTTTATTGAAATGTTTTAAGCACCAACCTACAGCACAATTAATTGAAGAACCTGATTGTCTGCAAGCATTTTGAATGGGAACAGTATGCCACAGAAACGCGCCATTATACCCTCCGCACAATACCTTAATGAAGGAGTATCTAACAAGTAACAAATAACGTTCCCGATTGTCACAACAACTCCTCCAATGTAACGTGGAACATGCTAGTTCCGAAACAGGAACATAGCGGACAATGGGACATGTGTACATGATGGTCTATGGAGCATCCTGGAATCCACGTCAGCATCAAACTTAGGGACATACATCAGTCACTTCTGGTTTGAACACAACCAAAACACGACCAAGTAATAGACACGTGAGGATAGGGGTTAAAATAAAGGTTCTATGTGAAATATTGTACGAGGGTTTGGTAGGTTTTTCGATGAGTTGTCGTTTTTGCCTGATCATATTGAAATCATCCGTATTGGGCTTATCGCCAAATAGCTCATTCAGTGGACTGAGTAGACCGTATTGAATTCGAGGCTGCTCGTATCTTTGGGTACTATGCGCCCAACAATGGCACAATATTAAGGGATCGTCCACCTGCTAGCCGCCCTAGCCAGTGGCCGCCCAACCTGACCAGAACCAACTTTGTCTACGTAAGGCATATATTATATGGGGACTGCTTACTGCGTATTGTCCATTTCTGGTTAATGTAGAGAACGGGCTTAGACAAGATTAAACCTATAAAAATTTTTTGGTTTTTGACACTCACACCACTTTAAGGTACTCTGTGGTTGTCGGGATAAGTGAAGCAAATTACATATAGTCAAATTTAAAAAGAAAAAAAAATACAAAAAATGTATGTATGCATTAATAAACATCTTGTAGATTGAATTAAAAAAAATATGTTTTTTTCAGTTTTATTTCTAGTTCGGTTTCAGTCAGCAATTGACCCAATTCAAAAGATACAAAAGGCGATAATTAAACTAATCCGGCAAATGCTTTTCTGCACAGATTCAAACAAAATATACAAAACATTAGAAGTCAGGTCAATAAAACAACTTTATGCCAAATCTGCTCTGCTACACTCCCTCCAAAACAAACTCCATATTCCAATTCAACCCAAAACAATAATTAAAACCAGGTCCTTAACAAATATAACCCTGAACATACCGATAACACACACCACACACGGACAAAGACATTTTCAGTATTATGCAAATAATTTTTGTAATTATATGCCCATTACTCTGAAACAACTACTAACTGCAAATACATCTACAAACATTCACAAAAAACATATCAACGCCTGGATCAAAAATCAAGATATGTATTCACTTTATTCGAAATACTTTAATCCCTATCCAAACTATAAAAAGTGTAAAATAAATATACATGTCTTTCAAGAATTTACCAACTATTCATATGTACACATATATAAACCCTATATATATTTTTTTTTCTTCTAAATAATCTATGTACAATTACCATTAAAATGTTTAAAAAAAAAAAAACTAACTTTCTACTAGGTACAACACATAAATACTTGCACTTAATCATAAATACGTAGGTAAACACCTTAGCACAGGTTCTCCTAGTGAGGTGTTCACGAAACATGCAATATTACCAACCAACAGTTTCACCTTCTCAAACCTACCTTACACCCAACATGATGAAATGTAATATTAATATGTAAAAAAATTTTCAAAATATATTACATATGTAAAAATGTTAATAATAAGGTGTAAACTGTAATATGTATATAGATATACATAAATAGTCTATATTCCCCTGATGAAGGCACTTCTGAAACCGGTAAATTAGTGCGTTAAGAGAAAATATGTATGTTTATCTTGTACCCAATTTTGTTTATAACAAATCATGAAGATATCTTTTGAAACCCGCTGTATTATATGAAAAAAATATCTACATTCGTGCAAGATCTTAAGTTGTTCTAGACATTATGTTGAAATTATAGTTTATAGCTAAGAAAAATAAGAACGGAGATAGATTGCAATGCAAACCATTACAAGGTGATCTGTAGAGAACATATAAATTTCCAAGCCCAGGGAACATTTTATCAATAACTATACCTATTTGCTGTGCAGTAGAAGCAGTAATCGTGAGTTAGGTATGACAAAAGCAACGGAAAATAATGTAGAAGCCTTGAACTCCAGCTTTGAAAGAAAGAACTTTGAAGTCAATATGATGAATTACAGTAAAATGTTGCCACTATCAAGAAGTGCAAACTGCAGAAAGTAATTAGGAAGGTTCTTACTATGAAATTAATTTTGTTGATGGAAAAATTACATTTCAGCTTTAATTATTTAAGAATGCGAACTTCATGACTGAGGAATCTCCAGAAAGGATTTGACCGCAATGGGCAACTGTACCAGTTTCTGACCCTTACTTTTAAGATGAAAATTAGCAATCACGAGTATTCTGGAGAGAGAAATAAAAATTATTCTTCATTGAATACATCGGTGATTCTCAAATGAAAATTTGAAAAAGAAAAAGATTCGGTCGCTTCTAGTAATTCTAGCATTTAGTATGTCGCTAATGTTGTTTGCAATAAATAAATATTATAATTTAACTCATTAAATTATTAAAAAAAATTACCTTTTTTCACTGAAAAAATAATTGTTGCGATAGTGGCTGATCGTTTAAACACGAAAAATGAAGAGATAAAAAAAACGATACTTTAATGTGTGAAATATCAATACTAAGTTGAGATACATTGTCAATACATAATATTACACATGAATTCGTTTGCTCCTTTGTCCACCTCTGAATAGGGAATATTTTGTAGTGTAGTCAAGTCTCATTTCCCTTCACGTTATTCATTTTGAATACAGCTTTCACCAAATGATTGTTCCTCCGCCTGTAATCCAGTGGTGTAGTCTGAAATAATGCTGCCATCACGATTATAATTTGCAAGATTAAAGTGATTAAAGTAATTTGCAAACTAAGTACATACCTACCTATAGGGTAGAAAATTTTATGATTTGAAGCCGATTTTGCCACCATAGTAATTAATTTGCTTGAAATCCCCAAATCCGGGTATAGGTCAAATATCCTTGTTCCAAGTGAAACCTCAATTAAATACTTTTTATTTAAATTAAAACTAATCACTTTGTTAAACACCGCTTATTTCAAAAAAATTATCTACATGTTTCAAAATCAAAGGTTTCTTCGTCAGGATAAGATTAACATAAAAATATCAAAAGACAAACATGTATAGACAAATAAGAACTAAAGACAAAAATATTAGAGGGAGTGGTGATTAATTACTAAAAAGTATCTCAGAAATACTTATAAGAAATTAAATATAAAAAATATTTTAGAATACGTATGTAAAAATTGCATTTAAAATAAATCTTTGCATTTAAAATAAAAATTATTATTTTAATTGTAATGCTAGAAAAGGGGTTGGGGACTAGAGGGTTGGAAAATGTATTGGATAGTTTTTTGGGACCTCTTTTTACCAAAACTTATTATTTACATCAAATTGATTAAAGAGATGATATAATTAATATTGTTGCAATAATGAGGCTGATGGGGGGTTTGAAGTTCCTACCCCCCCACCACCTTCCTATTATTATTTACGCCCTTGAGTTCAGATAGGCATATTACAACAGTTACTGAGTTGACAACACGACTTATTGTATCAAGTGGCTAATTTGTATGAAGCTTTTTAACATTGTTTGCCTGCAGCAAACGGGCAAAGGTAGAGGAGTTTTGGATAAACTTTATTATTAAACTTTGAAGCGGAGAAAACTCATTTCTTCAAGCAGTTGCAAAAACGACTAACAAAACGAGTCTTTTAATCCGCAGCCGCGTATAAGGGTTGAATACAACAACGTTCTTATTATTATTTGTTGGAGTGTATTTGCAAAAGAATTATATTCAAATATTTGTATACTTTATTTTTCGCATTATTTGTTTGTAGACATGGATTGATCAGCTAGAGGTCAGAGTCATCAGATTATTTAGCAAAATGAAAAAATTGAAAAAACCTAACGTTAAAAAAAACAGATAGATAATTTTGTCATTGATTGCCTTTTATAATAACTTGGCCATCGTTCACAAATTATTTCACATTGTTTATATACAAAATAAAAACCATGAACAGGTTAGAGGCTTTTGAAACGTGGCTTCACAGGAGAATGCTCAAGGTCCCATGGACCGACATGATCACCAACACAGAAATTCTCAGGCGGACTGGAGCAGATAGAGAGCCTCTTACATTAGTGAAACTCAGTAAAATTTCACATCTGGGTCACATGCTTCGAGGGGAGAAGTATCACTTGCTCCAATTGGTTTTGAAAGGCAATATAGAGGGTCGCCGAGGGCTTGGTAGGAGCCAAATGTCTTGGCTGCGGAATGTACGAGAGTGGACCGACATAGCCAACGTCGGGGGGGGGGACCTGATAGGGCACACCAATAAGAAGAAGATATACAAAGATTTGTTTTTATTTAATTAAAATATATTTTGAAGGCATTGTGATGAGATTAAATTTTAATTAGGTACAAACGACGGGTTTAGGTTGGAGCACAAATTTTTCGTGTATGAATTAAAGTTTCGTAATTTTCTCTCTGTGATTTTAAATTTCATCATATTTAAATGGTAGGTAAACAATTTTTTTTAAACTTAGTAATTAACTGATTAACCACAAAATATTGTCAAAGTTTCCTTTGAAAACACAAATAACTAAAATGGCTTACACCCGCAGTAGATATTTATTATTCAGTCTGGTCGGCTATTTTGACCTCAAATCCAAAATTAAGTTTAGCATTAAAAATGCAGAGCAGTCGTTGCCAGCGAGACTGTCATCTGGTCCCATCTCATTCCCCTCCCCACTACCGACTATTCAGATCTGGTAACCGTACACGCCTAAAGCCATTTCAAGCAACGTTTCAATTCTGAATGGGGTCTTACACCAGAGCGATACTAAGAGTATCTTTCACTCTGGAAGGTGCCGCAAATGTACTATGTTATTATTTTTAATCAATTAATTGTGAATTAACACAAATAAATAACATTTTTTTTTGTTTGTTCATATGAGGGTGGTCGGAAAAGTTTCCGACCTGAAAATGAAGATGGCAGCACTCATCAATAAAAGCTAGTCAATGTAGTTGTGCATCTTTTGACAGTTACTCACCAAAGTTTCGGCCATTTTGGACGCGCAGTTTTTAGTTGACAGTCGAGCGAGTGTTTTTGTGAAAATGGTAAAAATTGAGTATCGAGCTGTTATTAATTTTTTATTGAACTTATCATTTGGTTTGACTTTTTGAAAGATGTTATGAAGAGAACCCCGTACATTTTACGCTGTCTGTACGTGTTTTAGGGGTATAATGGTAGTGGTGCTGATTTTAACAAAATCAAATTTTATAATATTCTTATTATTATTATAATTTACAAGTAGAAGTATATTACATTGGATTTAGTAATATAGACGTCGAAAATTATAATTATTTATGATCAATAAGATGGATCAAGGAAAAAAATATTTTTGAGTTGTAATATTTTTGGTATGCCTCGTTATTCCCCTATGCCCTTTTTCATGGAAAACGTTCTTTTTTTTAAAATGATTTTGGCTATGTAATTATCGTTTTTTTGCACCCATAAAATTATGTCCCGTCTTTCCGGTTTATAAAAAATGGTCTGATTTTTCGGATAGAAATTTTCGAAAAATCGCCAGGGTTTCAAAAATACGATTAAAAGAAAATTCGTAATGTCTTAGAATATTTGCCTAAATTCGTTTTTTTTTTTAAATGTGATGCAAGCGGCCTATTATAAACTAGACTAACAATTATTACGGCTAAAAATGCATCCACCGGTTCAAAGATCACTGATACGAAACTATACGTACAATTTTCAATTTGGGAGGCGGGAATGGGTACCGCCGCCCCGGGAACCTTTATTGGATAACCAACACCTGTGCCATAGGTCACCCCAAGTGGTTCGCTACGTTTGGTGATTTAGCAGGGGTACCCGGGTTCATGGGGTGAGGTTTGTCTAGGTCTTGGAGGCGGATGACCAGGACATACTGAACCCCAGATTCCTACCCACCCCTTAAACCATTTTCCTTCACAGAACTCTCCTCTCCTTCCTTTCCTAAAAAAAACCCTCCACACAGCATCCCCAAAGATGACGTAGGCCCTGAGGGAAATTATTTTCCTCAGGGCCTCCTGTGTGGAGCTCATGTAAAAAAAAAATGATTAGACCGCTGCCCTACCCATTATTTAAGCCCCCTTGAGGGGATTTTCACAAAAACGGCGCTCTACAAATTTTTTATTTTTCATTTTTTATTTATTTATCTATAATAAAATATATTTACAATGGTTTTATTTGTATGCCTGTCTCACTAGGGTATACCTGTGTCGAGACATGCATAGACAGGCATAATTATCCAGTTATTATTATTAAGAATCCAAAATTCTCCTTTTCAACTACTGATACGATTATTTTCGAAATGTTAAATACTAAACAAGAAAATATTTTAAACCAGAAAGCCTAAATGACAAAACGCAAACAAGAGCGAGCATTAATTGAAGAACAGCAAGTGAAAAGATTCTAACAGAACTGAGGTATGAGCCTTCCTCTCG
This sequence comes from Limnephilus rhombicus, assembly GCA_929108145.2. NCBI lineage: Eukaryota > Metazoa > Arthropoda > Insecta > Trichoptera > Limnephilidae > Limnephilus > Limnephilus rhombicus. The sequence goes on along the minus strand of OV815272.1, from coordinate 15,487,127 downwards.
ATAAACGTTATTCAAAGTTACCCCCACAGAGGGAAAATAATTACAAAAATAACCGACTTCATTCGGCTAGGACGTTGGTAGATTTAATCACGACGTTTTCCTTTCAGCCTGAATGCCTAGTATGTTCGAGTATTTTCACGTAAGAATGTAAAGGAATCAAGAGCATTCAAGTACCGCGACAGTAATTACTTTTGATATGGGGGGCAGAATAAATGCTCCCGTCGAAGTTGCCCCAGCCAAACATGCCCGCTCTCGTTTTAATGCGGCTGTTCATACTTTCTAAGTCAAATGTCAAAAACATTTTATCGAACACTCGAGGAAAGCAAAGATTGAGATTTCTGATTGGATGTGTCTACGTTTATATTATTATAGGGTGCAATTCATGTAGTAGGTATTATTCGATTAGCTGGGTACCCAAGTGATTGTTCAGAGAGTTGACACATATTGTTAACACAAAATTGGTAATAAAAATCAATAGATTTTTTTTAAAGTGAAAATTTCTTTGGCATCATTGGGATATGAAATTCGATGAAACGAAAAATAGCGACTTCACACCTACATGTATAGGATTTATCCTGTTAGATAATGTTCTTATGTATGGTTCGGAATGCTGGACAATCAGTAAGGGTGATGAAGGAGCCCTAGAAAGTTTTGAAAGGAAGGTGCTGCGAAGGATTTACGGCCCAGTCTGTGATAATGGAGAATGGCGTATCAGATACAACCAGGAGCTATACGATCTTTACGAGGACCCTAATATCTCCAAGGAAATCAAAACTGGAAGACTCAGGTGGGCTGGACATATCCAGAGAATGAACGAAGGAGATATTCCAAAGCGAATTATTGATGGTGCACCTGGGGGTCGGAGAAGAGTTGGAAGACCAAAGCTTCGATGGCTGGATGGAGTGGTGAAGGATGCAAGCACCATCGGCATCCGAAACTGGCGCAACGCAGCACAACACCGACAGTCATGGAGGCAGGCTCTGCTGGAGGCCAAGACCCGACCTGGGTTGTAGAGCCACAGATGATGATGATGATGATAATGATATAGTATAATCGGACTCAGACTTTGTGCGGTGCCTATCGGTCTTCTCTTTGTGCGATGCTTCTTTTTCTCCCGACTCTTGTCTACTTCAGTTTTCTGAAGGCTTCACTTCTACCGCGTGTGAATTGTGAATTGCACAAGCTGTTTTTGAAGCAAAACTTCTTTACGCACGCTTGACTTGGGGAGTAAGCTGGTTAATTCGTGACGAGAGCGTTACGAAAAGTATGATCGAGCGAGGCGAACGGAAGTTGAGAGGGAGATATAAGTTAGTGAAGATTGAAAGGGAGATAGTTACGTTTTGTATATTGTTATGTAGGGTCAAGAGAGAGAGGTACGTGCACACATTTTCATTCTCTCTTTCTCTCATAGCCAGTTACGTTTCGTATATCTAAGACACAGTGCAGGCCTATTGTCTGTATCACACTGTAAGAGCAAGAGAGAGCGCGCACTTTTTCTTTCTCTCTTCTTTTATAAGTTAATGAAGTTTTACTTCAGTCGTGTGGTCTAAAGCACACTCGTTTTTTTGTTTATACATATATGCCTTAACATTGCTGAAAATATTGTCTTTTTTGGCTGCCTGCCAGTTTTAAAAATTGACAAAAAACATTTTAGGAAATAAGTTTTGAGTAAAAAAAGATTCTGCATTAGAAAATCTCTTGGGTTCCAACTCTATCTAAATTTTATACCTCAACCCCCTTACTAATAATTTGTGTATTAAATTTTACAAAACTGATAAACAAACGTTTAATATAATATATGAATGGTTATTTATCAGTTATGCAAATTTAAAATATTTTATTAGTAAGAATCAGTTAGAATTGCGGATGACACATATATGCGCCGTTTCATACCAATAAAAATACCTAAGATCTCCATTGTTTCTTTTTATCTATGTTTCAATCAATGGCTAAAGAAAGTAAAACATGAAATTATATATATTGCATATTTTTATTATGTCGTCGACCAATTTTTTTAATTAATATTTATTTTATTTCTAAATATATACATAAAAACAATGGAAATACAATTACAAATCAATGCCTAGATAATAAAATTAACAATAACATTAACATTAAAATTAAAATTAACATTAACATTAGCATATAAATAATAGTAAATATCACTTTTTTTTTCTTTTTTTTTTTTTTTGCAATGCAACCAATGCAGCATTCTCGTTTTGTTTTAATGTCCCCTTTGCCCCTTAGTCATCCCTTTTTCATCCATGGTCATACCTACCCAAAACTTTAACTTTTCATTTGACTTCGGAGGGCAAATGCAGCTTTTAAAAGGGTGCATGCGCAGACGCGCATTCAGTTGAAAAACTAAATAAACTCATTTCTTTTTAAAATACCCTTAATAACGTTATTTATATTAATTTTCCTGGACAATAAATATTGGAGTACGACGCCTTTTGCAGAGATGCTACCAGAACTTCGTTAGAATCATCAATTCGGTAGTAGTAAAAATATTTAATAATAAATTTGTAAAGCGTACTTTTGTGTTTTTTCGCTTCAAGTGTGCTAACTACAATAAACTTTAAAATAATTATTTAGTATTCAGTGTTCGTATTCTTAAGTTTACCCAACAGTGCTCCTTATGAGTCCCCTACGTAATATTGATCAAATAATATGAAACCAAAAATAAGTAAAAAGGTAATACATATTTGGACAACGAAGCTTTGAATTTTTAGCAGTAAAGTTATAATACAAACTCCCACAGTGTCAAACAAATTTAAATAAAATAAAGTAACTACATTAAGGACGTCAAATCTTGGCTTAATGAACTATTGAAAAAATAACCGACTTGAATATTAAAAACATCGTCATAGTAGTTACTGAAAAAACCTCACATAGACGGTGAAGTTATACCATAGAAGTCGCTGAAAACTTATCCAAATTATAGTCCCACTCAGCGTAGGATATCCCAGTGAGGAGGTCTACGAAAACAATCTAAATCACTTTTGTGTTTATAATTCCTATGTAACTCCTATAAATGTAAAAATTATAAATAAATTATGTATATTAATTATCCCCATAACACACAATCGTAGCATTTATATTATCTTTTAAAAAAGTATGGATAAATGATAATGAAATGTTACTATGCTGGGGGAAAAGTCCACAAGCTTCGGCAGGTAATTCTACATGATGGTAGAAGTAAAAAAAATAAATAACTTTTTTAGAAATATCAACTTTCTTTTTTCTGTACAAAAATATTTTTCGAAAACTAGCTTAAAAAGTTGGAATTTCCAAAAAAGTTTTTTTTCCTTTTTACTTGTACTATCAAAGTTTATCCACTTTACCCTTTAATTATACTTATATTTTTGCGTACATAAATTTCTTGGAAAAAAAAATATTATCTAAGCTTTCTCGTATTAAAATTTTATGCGACTTTAAAATGTGAATTTTAAAGTGAAAATTTATAGTAAATTTGTAGCATATGTAATATTCACTTTAATATGAATAATAAAAGGTTTGATTATAATAGCAAACGGCTTCGTCCCACAAGCTCCCTAATACGTCCCTGGACAGCAGGGGTGTAATCGGGGGAGCACGATTGAAAGTTACAAACAATGTTATGGAATAAATTTATTGTTGCTCAACGCGATCTCCCCATCCACAACCACCCCCTACATCCCCCGCGCCCTGTGCCCACCTCCGATCTTTACAACTCTTTCTTCAGCGGCATTATGTTATTTGCGTCCTGCGTATTTCATGCACATTGTGCTCCCGAAGGGTGGTTAGGGGTAGGCTTTACAAAGGAAGATCAGTCAAATCAACTTTCTTAAATTAATTAGTTTTATTATAGAAAAGAGGCAAATAATTTATTTCTACACATTTAGTAGTTTTAATGTTTTTATTATTATTTTTTTAATTGATTATTTTTGTTTATCAGGGAAACAAACAGTAATACATATTTAATTAAAATAATTAAATTTTAAGTGGTTGCATGAACCAGTGAGGTCTTGAGGCTTAAAATTCGTATTGTACAGAGTTTAATATAGTAGTAATTTTTTTTCTTTCTAAAAACATATACAATCACTAGTTATTGGACAGTTTGGGGCGGGGTGGGGGGTTTATGAATATGAATTAAAAAAAAAATCAAAAAAGGTACCAAAATTTCATTTACATTTTTTCCTCCAAATAATGTTAGCCTTAATCTTCCAAAAACAAATGATTAAAGAAAAACAAAGTGGAGTTGATTTTAAAAGAAAACCTTAAAAAAAAAAAGATTAAAAGTATATAGACAGAAATATAAAATTGAAGTGAATCCCTTTACTCATACGATTTTACCAGGATATTGTGTATTTGGGTGATATTCCTACTTAATGGCGTGCAGATAGTAGTTTTTAATTCTCGACCCGACCACTTTGTATTTTGTTTGTCTGTAAATTTATCTGTGTGTTCCGTATCCGTTAACCCTGTCACGTTGATGGTTGTGTTTGATAGCACTTTTTTACACAGCCGAGAGTATGAGCATTGCGACTATTGCGTCTGTCAAGTCGAAGTCTCATGTTCGCAGAACTTCTCGAAAATATGAATCCTAAATTAGGTTCCCACTACTTCCTCAGCCTGTTGGATATTCTCTGTGACATTATCAGTAAGCAAGTAGGATGGAACGCCACAAATTCTGTCTTGAAAAAAATCTTTTGCTTCAACCACACACATTCATAAATATAATCATGAATACCTGCTTTGTGTAACACAATAAAATATAAATATGAACACCACATATTAATTTTTTTTAAGGGTGTTAAAGGATTTAATTTATTATCTAATGACGGTGTTTAACAATATATAAATATAAAAAACAATATTCAGGTACCAGAGGCGGTCTGTGACAATCTGGTTGGTACCTAAGTAAAAAAAAAAACAATGACAAAAAACTAGAGACTCAATTTGGGGGGCGGGTATGGGTACCACCGCACCGGGAAACATTTATTGGATAACCAACACCTCTGCCATAGGCCACCCCAAGTGTTTCGCTACGTTTGGTGACTTAGCAGGGGTGTCCGGGTTCACGGGGTGATGTTTGTCCGGGACTTGCGATGTTTGCTGTGCTGTGATGCTGTGATGTTTGTCCGGGTCTGCGGATGCGTCTGCCCACCAGCTGCATGGCAGGCCGGATTGGGAAAGAATGGTTGAGGGAGTCCCTTTGCTTCTTCAGCCGTACTCCCTCGGAACATCGCCTTGCACCGTAGTGGGAGGGATAGATTCATACCCTGGACACGCTGATTCCCAGATTCCTACCCACCCCTATTACCCTTTTCCTTCCCAGAATTCCTTTTCTAAAAAGACCCTCCACACAGCATCCCCAGAGATGACATAGACCCTGAGGGAATTTATTTTTCTTAGGGCCTCTTGTGTGGAGCTAATGTAAAAAAAGAGACAAGACAAGTTTTCAAGTGAAATCAAGATTTTGGGAAAATTTAGAAGTTATGGCAACTATCGCTAAATATGTCCTAACTCTTGCCACTACAGTAGATATTTTATTTTTAAAGTCTTCTTCTGTAGTCTTATTTATTAAGGAACATTATAAAGTTCTGGGGTATCTCAGTACATGGTGATAGATATTTTTGATTAGGTATATGTATTTATAAATTTGAAATAAAATTTGACATAATTTTATTCACCACTTTCATTGATGTTTATAATTTGAAATAATATAGATTTTAACTGCCCATCCTTTCGGAGATACCGAGCAGCATTGCAAAATCTCCACAAAACTCCCCACACCCACGTCAGGTGATTTTTACCCGACTGCCTCATAATACAGCCTAAGTGATTCGATATCTAGCAATCCTGAATAAATCTACCCCGTGTAAAATGAAATAATACATCCAACCACTCTTTCCCGAAAAGGGTTTTCTTTGTTAATATTCGCCTTGGCGTTTCCCCACCGGTCCTTTCTACAAGTTACGGGGAATCGAACCCGCACCATTGCGTTTCATCCAATGGTATTCCATTATTAGCCATTGTGCCAACGGCCAGTTGGTCGAATTTCCACAATGTACCCGGCAGTATAAAGCTTCTACTGAACAATATTACGCGGAAGCTTTCGCAATATATACCAGATACTATAGCTAATGTAGGTATATTAATGTATGTTATATTCATCATGCGAGAAATAATTAAATATTATTAAAAAAGCACGAATTTATTGGAAATTATTAATAACAGGATTTCCAAATAAAAGGGAATTTTAGGTACCTACCCACCAATCTAAGGATGGGGTGTTTAAAAGATTTGAAGAATTCATCGAATATTTAAAGTTAATTTTCACATTCTCTGAAAGTTCTATTCAAGTTCTGTGATTATCTCAGTTTTATGAATCAACTGGCCTGTAATGACATATTGAATAGAACTTACACAGAACGTGAAAATTAGCTTGAAATATTTGATGAATTGATCGAAAAAAAAATTAAACCACCCGTCCTAAGAATTCATTATTTTTTAGTTGCCGGGGAAAAAAAATTTTTTCTCGGAAATTTTAATAAACTAAAGGCTTTTAAAATTTATTCGTTACAAATCCTCAATAAATTTCTTCACCTTTACCGCCATTCATGTAGTAGAATACACATATAATTACATTTTTAAATATTCTCTACCACCATTTTTCTCGCGATAGTATTTTTAGACCATAAGCTAATTTCTGTACCTTAAAATAAACCATTAGATTTAAATTAAAACACGGAATGTTTGTAGGAACCAATCACTTTAATTATTATGGTTAAAAATACCTACCATTTTAAGGTTCTAGTAAATCTTACATTTAGGTAGGAATTTTTATTTTGCGATTTCATATGTGGATACCTAAATGCAGGTGTAAATTATTTTTAGAAAAAACGTATACGTCATCAGATGCCTATGATACTTCTTGCAAACTATCTCTTGCAGTTATTTTTTTCCGTAAATAATGCTAACGAAGATACCCACCGCATAAAATAGGGCGTTAATCAATTAACTACTACTTCTGATCGCGTGAAGAATATTTGTACACAAATTCTATAATATATTGCCAATCCGCGTGATTGGCCAAATTTGATTATTATACCTTCGATACCTACTCTTGCTAATAACTTCTTCCACAATAACACGTGGGTATCTTTAGCAAAGTGGGCTAAAATTTGAACACACCTATTATAATACGTTTACACGTTTTTAAAAAAAAATCAATAATAATGAAATGCGAACCAAAGTTGCCCATTTGTAAAGTGCATTCATAGTAGACCTAATCCATACTATTTTTTAAAAATATTTATCTGAAATAAATATCTACAAGTCAAGAAAGATGGTAATTGATTTGAAATCAGACTTATAAATACCTATACATCTGACTGTAAATGTTATACTGATTACATACATTTGGTCTAGTCAAAGATTCAATAAGTCTGTTTATTTGCACTATTGACTGCTTACGTTTGCCAATAAATAGTGTCTGGACTGTAGAAGAGGTACCTACTACCTATCATCATCACCTGTGAATACTGTCAATATTGTGTATTGGTGAAATAGTGTCCGTTTCTAAGATACTTGTTAATGTACGAATACTACCATAGAGCGGTCATTGGTCAATTCAATTCAATCAGTCAATTTTTTCTTGTAGATATTTGTTTATGCATTCTACTGATTCAATAAAATATTTCTTGTTATTCATCAGATTGTAAATAAAACACCTTCATTCTTACCCTTCTTCCATTTGACGTCAGGAGAGCTCTCCACAAATTGTTTCAGAAAAAACTTATTTTAGAGGCAGGTAGGTATGTGTATGGGATTAATATTCTTAATAACGGAAAGAGGTATATATGTTTACATTAATCAATTGTTTATTTCAACAAAAACAGTCAGTAAATGAATTATACACAAATCACTAATAAGGATCGCTTTCGACATTAAATCTAATATTTACAGTCACTCGGTTTAGATATAAATAAGGCAACAGTTATGTCAGAATCAGATACATTGTCACGATTCAGTCATAAATATTGGCTTAAAGCAAACCAGCCGAATTTAAATAAATAATCTAACAATATATTTTAATAATATTATTTTTTAAACGACAATGGTATCGATACACTTAAGATAGAATAATATATGAATGTAAGTAGTTATATAATGACTTGATTTACACATAAGTGTAGGTATTGTTTTATGCAACTGTATTGAAAGATTAATTGTTTATGATTAATATTGACTTAAATTACAAGAAAATTGATTAAACAATATTGGCAGCCAACAATATTTTGTTGTCGAAATTAAAAAAAAAAAAAACAAATTTTAAAACCCAACTGTCTCAACTGCAAAACATTTTTTCAGATTCATCAAGATCACGGGATATATCAATTCATTCGTTATAATTTTTGGTGCAGTCGGTAGGTAGAGATTACAAAAAAAACATTGGTATAACACAACGTAGTAACTTACAACAATCACGAGCATCACTTTTTCGCAGCCTTTCCACATCAACGTGAGATCAAAAGTTTTAACATCACCGTCAGCACTTAACGAGGAGATTAAATAAATCTTAATTTGCACGGATAAATTAACTAACTAAAATGTACAAGATTCTTCACTTAACGGCAACTTCGGGGTTGTTTCTTCAATAGATGACCGGGACGGGTCTGCGTAGCTGGTCCATCGGCCCGCCGTGGTTCTGGGGCGGAGAGGCGGAGGGCGGGGACATTCCAGGCATTTGGAACAGTTGAGGGTGGAAGGGTTTGTTGGGAGGGTAGAGGGAGGAGTAGAACGAGCTCACGACCGCCGCGGCCGAAGCGCCAGGGCTGTGAGGTGCCTGAGGTTCTTGCTGTTGCACCAGTTTTGAAAGATGAACGTGGTCAAATGCGGATCCGAAGTAATGTGGCATCGGGGAATAGTTGAGGCTTTCCAGGCTCGGCATTCCAGTCGGACTAGCGAAGTAAGGCGGCAGGAAACCAGGGAATCCTCCCGGGCCGGGGGGCGCTCCCATGCCGGGACCCATTCCTCCTCCGAGCGCAGGCTTGGGCTTCCTCCTCGGGCGGTACTTGTAGTCGGGGTGCTCCTTCATGTGCATGGCGCGGAGGCGTTTGGCTTCGTCAATGAAGGGCCGCTTCTGCATCTCGGAGAGAAGCTTCCACTCGGCTCCGAGCCTCTTGGAAATCTCAGAGTTGTGCATCTTCGGATTGTCCTTCGCGATCTGCCTGCGCTGAAGTCGGGACCATACCATAAAGGCGTTCATCGGCCTCTTGATATGTCCTTCAGGCTGCGGAGATCCTCCAGTCCTGATCTGTGGCTCCATCCCTTGTTGAAGATGGAACGGGTACCCGTGGTGACCCATTACCGACATGTTAGACATCACTGACATTCGATAGAAGAAATAACAGAGTCTCGAAAAGTTAAAAGTTTTCAAACAAATTAGTGAACTTCACGTTTACTGTATAAGCTTAGTGTTGCTGGAGGTTGTATTGCTACGAGCTCAAGCGGACGACTGATGCAATGACCTCACCGTTCGACGGTACCTCGACTGCCTGAAAGGGGGCGGAGCTTTTATTTTCTCCGGCCAATCAGCGCAGTTATCGCGTTTTCACCCCACCCTTCTGCCGAGCGAAGCCTTAGCTATTGTCGTCTCGTTCTTCGCACTGCCTCCTGGCATAAGGGCGTCTAGCTTACACAGCGATTACACTTTAGGGAAGAGCTTCTCGGAATTATAGTGGTCACGTTTATTGGGGTGTTTAGATAATATTATAGAAGTTTATCCGATTCAAAATTGATCACATACAAACAGGCATAATATTATTATCGTTTTAGAAAACATGACAGTGAATATAATTATATGAATATCTAATATAATAAACAATTCTTATTTCGAAACTTTTTATCTATTGATACCTACTTCCAAAATTAATTCAGAATTTTGATTCAATTTACATCATTATTATTATATTGATAGGTTTCATATTTCAGGGAAAAAATATATAAATTGAATAAAGAAAATATCCATGGCATTTGTATTAAAAAACAAACTTTTAAAAAATATTTTTCGTTATACTGAGAATACTTACTGTTCTCGAGTACCTACCTATACAGATTTACATATGGCACCTCTGTATATATTCTGTAAATCATAAACCTCGCGACCAAAAAAGCATTTATCTAATTTTCTCTTATTTAATAAATCGATATCAAAATTTCCCCTGAAATCTGAAATATTTTTATTCGAATATGTAATTATTTATAGTTAGGTACAATTTTTCCAAAGAAACATCACTATATCAATTGCATTTCTGTTAAACATTCTTCAGGCATGTATCAAAATATTGTAAAAATATGTAAATTTACAAAGTAAACTCAATTTATCGAAATTATCTGAAAGGGGAAAAATATTTCGCCTCCTTGTGTTATATAAAATTGTTAATTAAATATTTGACTGCTCTGAGGCTACAAATGGGATATATTTACGTATACCTCTAAAGCTACTAGATTGGAGATATTTTTTCTTTTTATTTATATTCAATAACATTACGATTATTTAATGTATATAATAAAGGTATTTTATAAAGAATCAAATATATTGTTGTTTAATCTATAAAAGAAATAAAAATTTAAATGTAGTTCTGCAAATTAAACTTGATAACAATAAAAAAAAGGATTATATTAAGTATTTCACAAACAATAATTTCGTGTTTAATTCTGTTATGGAGAGGATACTCAGTCTGAGCAATGTACTCATAGTGTCGCTGATATTTTCGATTTGAATTTTGACACATTCAATGCCCAATTACTTCAGCACTTTCCAGTTATCGTAAATAATGAGTAGGTAATCATAATTTATGCTTACGTTTAAATATTCACAATGTATTTTTGACAACAAAGTTAGCTATGCCAAAGTAAGGCTAGCTAGAAAAATAAAGTGGGTGCAGTAAATTTTATAAAACTGAAACGAAAGGCACAAACTAAATGAAAAGCCAAAAGGTTGATTTGTGCCAAAATCCCACTGTTCGAGGGTCTTTTAAGAAAATACGCGTTTAATCGATTGATTAAGAGCTAAAGAGAATAGAAATCAAAAAAAGATATGTACCCATCTATTATTATTTTAGAAAGATAATTATTTTTTGATTAGTAGGTACCTACATACCGATGTAATGATAGCCGAGGAATGTCAACCTTTTTTTT